>OX101752.1:141018012-142218012 GCA_944452675.1 Tachina lurida
TACTTATTTTTTCTATCGAAAGCCTGAGTAATTTGCATTAATTTTTTTTACGACTTAGTTTTACATACACTTGAAAAAGAGATTAAAAACTTAATAAAAGTACTTTTTATGTAACATAATTTATATAAAAGGTACTTTTAATGAAAGGTACTTTATAGAAAAAGTAGTTCTTATAAAAGGTAAAAAAGGAGTTTTTATAAAAGGTACTTTTCATAAAAGGTACTTTTTTAAAGGGAACTTTTTATAAAAGGTACTTTTTATAAAAGGTACTTTTGATAAAAGCTACTTTTGATAAAAGGTACTTTTTATTACAGGTACTTTTTATAATAGGTACTTTTTATAAAAGGTAATTTTTACAAAAGATAATTTTTACAAAAGGTACTTTTTACAAAAGGTACTTTTTACAAAAGGTACTTTTTATCAAAGGAACTTTTTGTAAAAGGTACTTTTTTATAAAAGATACTTTATAGAAAAGGCACTTATATAAAATATACTTTTGATAAACTGTACTTTTTATAAAAAATACTTTTTGTAAAAGGTACTTATTATAAAAAGTACCTTTTATTAATATTATCTTTTATACGAAGTACCCTTTATACAAGTTTTGTAAAAAGTACATTTTATAAAAAGTATCTTTTATAAAAAGTATCTTTCATAAAAAGTAAATTTATAAAAAGTACCTTTTATAAAAGTAAAAAATTCGCCAAAAGCTGAAAAAAGTCGCAAAAACCAAAAAAGCGCCAAATGGAAAAAATAAAAATTCTAAAACTAAAATAGATCGCCTAAAAGCGGAAAAGTCGCTAAAATGAAAAAAAATCGCTAAAATTTAAGAAAACGCCAAAATGAAAAGTACCTTTTATTAGAAGTACCTTTAATAAAAAATACCTTTTATAAAAATTAACTTTTATAAAAAGTACCTTTTATAAAAATTACCTTTTATAAAAAGTACCTTTTATAAAAACTACCTTTTATATGAAGTATCTTTAATAAAAAGTATCTTTTATCAAAAGTACCCTTAATAAAAAGTACATTTTATCAAAAGTACCGTTTATAAAAAGTACCTATTATCAAAAGTAAAAAATTCGCCCAAAACGAAAAAAGCGCAAAAGTCGCTAAAATGAACAAATCACTAAAATTTACAAAATCGCCAAATTGAAAAAAAATTCGCCAAAATGAAAAAAAATCCCTAAAATGAAAAAAACGCAGAAAACCAAAAAAAAAATCGCTAAAACGAGAAAAAAGCGCCAAGGCTGAAACAAATCGCCATAACCAAAAAAGTACGCTAAGAACTAAAAAAAACGCCAAAACTAAAATTACGTCTTATTAACAAAACGCTCAAAATCGAAAAAATCTCAAAAACGAAAAAAATTACAAAACTAACATTATTATAGGCTATTATAGTAATACGTGCGCAGGTCATAGTCTCACTTTACTGAATTTATTTAAAAGGTATTTTTCAGACAAGATACTTTTAACTAAATGTATTTTTTTTTCAAAATTATACATTTAAATTTTTAAACTATTTAAAAATGTTATAAAAATCAATTTGTTGATAAGCTTTTATTATCTATTGCACTTGTAACTTTTTTTACCAGTGTAAATTATTAATTAAAAGGAATATATTTTTGTCTTAACTACAAAAAATTAGAAATCTGCAAGTATTCAATTTGAATGGGCACTGTTTCGTAAAACGTTTGAAAACCAAAAATCTCCAAAAATGTCAAATGTTAAATTTCAATAAAAAAGAAACTTATACAACTCTTGAAATTTAAATATAAAGGAAAATATTTTAAAATTTATGCAATGCAATTTTCAATAAAAGAGGGCAGCGGCTGTACTGTTTACCCACAAAAGAGGCCAACCATTAGGCAAACAAGTCAAATGCACATTAAGCGAAACATTAAAAATCCCGGCATGAGTAAAACAAAAAGGTCGGTACGTGTTACACGAATTGTTGTAACACGCCACTTCACGGCAGCTTCATTTTCTTTCAATCCATTCAACTATCCATCCGACTGTCTTAGCGTTTGGCTTGAAGTCACTTAGACAAGACACTGTAATGATTATTAACAAAGTTGTAGTCAAATATAAGCTTTTCCTCTTCATCGTTTAGTACCAGTAACAAAACGTTACACACTCACAAATAAAATCTCCAAATGGTAACTGCTTTTTGTTGCGCTTAAAATCTCAAGTGATTTAAAAATACAAAAACAATAAATAATTTTAAAATATGCTGCATCTATTGAACGTCCATATTTTTTATAATCAAGTATTTGAGTTTGAGTCTTTGAGTTGTGTATGTGGTTTTTATGGTTTAGGCATGTGTTTATATCTTAAAAAACTATCAATCAATATTATTTATTTATTTGTTTAGTTTTTTTTTTTTTTGTAATTTCTGTATGAAACTCATGACTACGTTTTTTGTTATATTTATTTATATTTTTTCAATTGGCTTTTTTGTTTGTACAAAAATTGTCAATTTGGTTTATGAACGCGTTTAGTTTTTTTTTTTAATCAATGAAAGCACTTGTTATGAATTTGTTGAATGAATTTTATTAAAACTGTAATACTCGTACAAATATTTAAAAAAAAGTTCATTGAAAATGAAAGGAAAAAAATTTCTTGAGCGTTTAACCCTCGTACTACTAAATAAACCACATTTATCAAAAGGCCTCTTTGCGAAATATTCGTATTAAAAAAAATACTTTAAAAGGAATAATTAAGGAAATTTAAAAAAGAAATATTGCAAATACAGGGTGTCTGGTAGCGGATTGATACTTTCAAACTTAACTAAAAAACGCAGTAATTGACACACATTTTTATTAAAAGGGCATTTACAACAACACAAAATCTAGCATATTTTGATTAAAATCTTTATGAAAACCTATACCGTTTACACCAACTTTATTTGACATTTATCCAAATTTTTTTAAACAAAACATAACCCATCAACTGCATTGTTTCCAAAACTACAACCAAACAACTGGAATGTAGCCAAGTCACACACTTTTTTAAGCAGACCATAGCTAATTCACTCACCTTTTGTTGTACAGTAGTGTGGTTCGAAAAAAACATTGCGCCAGTCACCCCCTAGGATTAAAGATAATATAAAAACAATTCCAAAAATATTTTTTTTTTGCCACGCCTACAAAAGCCGCCCTTTTAGTATTTTGTTCACTGTTTCGCCATCATAACAGTTTGTATACCGGTGTTTATTGCTCTGGAAGGGCTATATTTCTGTTTTTAATAGTTTTTTAATACCACGTGACATTCTAGTCATGACTTTTAAAAACTCGGTTCGTACCCACCCTAATGCTAAATATTTTTAAACGAAAATAAAGCCGTGTTATTTTGATGAAACTTTGGCGTTGAAGCTATTTATTTCTATTCATAAACAAAAAAAATTTAGCCCTTCCAGAGCCATAAACTACGGTATACAAAATGTTATGATCGGACTAAAAATGGCGACACAGTGAACAAAATACTAAAAGGGCGGCATTCGTAGGCGTGGCAAAAAAAATAAAAAAAATATTTTTGGAATTGTTTTTATATTATCTTTAATCGTAGGGGGTGACTGGCACAATTTTTTTTTTATCTACTGAAAAATTAGATTTGGTTTTGCATGGGAAAAAAATCTGGGAAAAAAATCAGCTTTATTTACCTCAAAACCCCGAAAGTACTAGATTTCGAGAAAGTGTAAATGCACTATAAGAGCATTGAACGATAGTATGAAAATGCGGATTTTATTTTTTAAAGAGTATATTACACACTGTTCAAAATGGAGCCTTGTGTTCTGCGCCACACGCTGCAGTTAACTTGGTTCAATTGAGCTAATTTCTCGAGAAATATTTTCCTTTAAAGCCACAAGAGATTGGGGATTGTTAATATAAACTCTCTCTTTAAGGTAGCCCATGAAAAAAAAATCCATGGGAATTAGATCGGGTGAACTCGGTGGCCATGGGATGTCCCCAAAGCGACTGATCAGTTTTTTGGGGGAAATTTTCCTTCAGCAAATTCATCGAAGCTCTGGCTGTGTATGCAGTCGCCCAAACCTATTGAAACCACGTGTGTGAAGCGTACGATGGATGAGCGCGCAGGTTTGACAAAAGGAATTTCGTAATCATGCGTCGATAATTTTCACCGTTTCGAGTTTTCGAAAAACAAATTGGTCCAATTATCCCATGCGTGGATAACGCACACCAAACAGTTACCCTGCAGGGTAACTGCCCCATGGGGCAGTGTAATGGTTTTTGAGAATTCAACCGAGGGTTGCGGGTTCTTGGAGACCAGTAACTGCAGTTTTGCTTGTTGACGTGGCCGTTTAAGTGAAAATGAGCCTCGTCGCTCAAAAACAAAAAAAGTGTGATTTACAGTGCGAAAACGCACCAACACCGTGACACAAAAATGTTTGCCCAAGTCACAGTCACTTTCTTTCATTTCATGAACGATTTGAATTTTAAAAGGATATTACTTTAGATCCTTTTTTAAAATTTCATGAATAATCGCTCTTGGAAGTCCCAGTGAAGCTGCTCTTTTCCTTTAAACTGCTTTCAACCAGTTCAATCTTTTCGGGAGTCCTTGAGGATCAACTGGGCTCTGGCCGTGGGGCATTCATATCTGAAGCAGCTGCGCGGAATCTCTGCACTCGGTCCATCACGTATTCGCCGAATACCGAACTTTGAACAAAATTGTCGATAAGCAATTACTTAAGAATCATTACTCTTAAAAAATGTCTCTACAGCGAACGCGTGATGCCCACTTGACCACTGCGACATTTTGACTCCCAACCTTGTTAATTGCTGTTTGAAATAATCGTATTTAAAAATATAAGACACCCTGCTTTAAAAAATATCTTCTTTATTTTATTTTATTATGTCGTTAAATAACAAAATTTTTCTAATCCCACCAGAATTCTTAAAAGTTGTTATTTCCATTACTCAGCAGTATTTTTATATATGTTTTTTTCTTATGTATTCAATGCATGTATAGACATAAAATGTTATTTTGTAAACCATGACAATTACATGGCCAATACACGTGTAATAACCACCTTCAAACTCTTGCACGCTTGCTACTCCGTCACTTGTACACACACCTTACAAAATATTCGTTTCCCAGGCCAGAAGAAAAAAAATTTTTTATGAATTAAACACACCAAAAAGCGTCAGGTTTCATGTTCATCTTTTGGAACCCAATTTTGGTTATTTTTATGTCTTTTTGGTAAAACTTATTTAAGGTGTCAACTACATTTGTAGCAGTTAGTTTACATGCGTGACAAACAAATTAACTAACACGCACAAGCATTTATATGCTATGGGGCAAGTCTGTAAGTCTTAAACGTTAGTGCTCATTAGTGTTAACACTTAAATTATACCATTTGAATTTTTTTGAAATTATTTTTGAATTTATTTGACCTTTTTTATTTTTATGTATAATAGAGATGAGATCGTGAGAAAAATTTTCATCAGTGATAATGAATAGTTGTAAAAAAAATACTCATGTTATTATCTTGAATACCACCCAAAAGGAAAATGTAGTGTATAGAAAAAGAAAATGTAATTTATAATTATTTTCAAATGTAAGTAGATTTCATAATTCATTATTCGTAACACAGAAATCTAAGATAATAATAAATTACTTTCTTAAGACATAATAACAAATTGTATAAATTATTCCTTAGAACGTATTGTATCATTTATTTACAGTGGACAAAAAAACTATTCGATATACCAAAATTTTTTTGTGTTCATCAATAATCAATAGATATCTAATTTTGTAAAGAACTTAAAATCCGTTTTATTGAGGAACTTCAAAGTGTAGTCAATAACAAAAATGAGATCATTAAAGTAATTAATATGACAATTTTATTAAATAAAAATTAGTTAAGAAATTCAAACAATATAACGAGAGTGTATCAATATGTCCATGACTTTTTGAATGAAACACATTTTTTTTGTGCAAAACAAAAATTTATTTTTCAATATAATCTCCTTTTAACTCAGTACACGTAGTTAGTCCGACGTTTCCCCAGTTTTTGTATCCCTTCAAAAAAAAAATAGGATTTTTAGAGGTCCTTAAAATAGGCGTTTGTTTGTGGAATCATTCGTTGTTGGACTCAAATCTCTTTCCGACGAGCAATTTCTACAAGCTTGTTAATAAGAAATAGTAACTAGGGGCTAAAACTGAAGAATAGAGCGGATGAGGGAGCAATTCGTAGCCCAATTCGTAGCACATGGGTTTTCCTTCGATTGTGAGCAAACGCGGCATCCATCTTGCAGCTGATCATTTAAAATCGAAACCACTCTGCCATACGAAATGCAGCCTTTGGCATCAACAATCTCACGGACTTTTACTCTTCGATTGACCAACACCATATCGTGAATATTTTCGACATTTTCGGGTGTACTGACCTCAATTGGCCGTCCAGAACGTTCAGCGTCATTTGTACTTGTGCATCCACAACGAAAGTCATTAAACTACTTTTTTATTTGAAATCGATAGTGCAGAGTCTCCATAGCGTTTATCGAGCTTTTCCTTGGTTTGATTCACGGTTATTTTTCGCAAAAAATTGTGTTTAATGAGCACTCGAAATTCACTCTTTTCCATTGGTTGTATGTTTTGAACAGCTGTTAAACGCAAAGTAAATGACGACACTTGCTCAAAATTTGACAGTAGTCTATTACTTGATGGGAACAGTGTTGCATTTCATATAACTACGAGGGAAGTTCGAAAAGTCACGAACTTATGGATCTGCCCTCGTATTCTAATATTCTTATCATATAAATTATGTACAGTTGGTTTAGAAGCAAATTGATTTTCTTTGGCAACGTCCCAGTGAACACATTGATGTCATTCTGATGTCAACATGATATCATGAAATGTCACACTTTACATAAGAAATTACTCATTACTGACTCATATATGACTCATAATTTCGCACTTAGGTACATCAGATACTAACTCAACAAAAATGACACGCAAATGATATCAATATGACATTATAATGATATTCATCTGACATTATAATGATTTATTTATTACGTAATAATCCTATATTTTATTATGAAAATATCCGCCATATTATAGAAATTTACTTGAAAAAATCAGTTTTTATTTTTTAATACAAAAAAAAAAAATATTGTGCTGTCTGTACATATGTATGTACATATGTGATAAACATATTAAAAATTCTCCTTCTATCATATTCATATTTCAAGTCGCCCCTTTCGTTCTACTAATTCCACCATAATAGCGATAAATAACAATTCCAAACTCATGATTCATTTTTCAAACTAAATAAATAAAATAAATATACACCTTTTTAAGCAGGAGTACAAACAGAATAAAAACACTTTGCTGGTATCCTCATTTTGATTATTTCACAAGAAAAATTTTAAATAAATAAATTTATCGAAATATAAAAAACTCAATTATTTGTATGTCCTCAGACCTTAAAGTTAAACAACTTAGATACAGACACACAAGAACATTGATATTCCTAGCACACCTTTATGTTTCCAGTTAAAATATCAACAATATCATTTACTTTCAGACACATATTTAAACAAATTTATTATCTATAGCAGGCACTGAGTGCACTTAGCTAATGTGGTGTATAGTAAATACTCTTGTCATTGTTTAACCATTTTAACCATAACCATTTTAAAATCATATTTTTCTTAAATATATATTTTTTTCTTCAACTGATCTTATGTATGAATGATAAATATATCAGTCAAAAGGAAAAAAACTAAAAACAAGAGTCTCGCACTTGAATAAAAATAATACAGAGAGACAAAAATATTAATTGCAGGATGCCAGACTATTTTATTGAATGCAATTAATAAGGGCAATAGAATAATAAATAAAAAAATTTTGCAGTTTTGAAGGAATCTAGAAAACAAGTAGTTTTAGCAATTTGGCATACATGATAGAATTCTCGTTTAGTTTATATTAAAATTAATACAAATATTTTCACTTATTTCTTCTTTGGATGTTAGTTTAAGGTCATATTCGGTTCAAATATTAAATATATGGCAACTCTCTGAAACATTAAAAATTATTCTTATTAACTTCCAAAACGCCTAAAAGTACGCCTCCCTCGGATTGGTGAAACATTTGACAAAATTTGTGAAATATTTGCAGCTAGTTTTAGGAAAACCAACCAACCTTCTTTTTTTGAATTCAATTAAAATATTATGGAAATATGGCAAACCATATAAATATTTTCTCAATGTCACCGTACCTTAAAAATAAATTTTATGTATTTCAACACTTGTCAGTTTACTTGCTTTTCATCAAGTAAAAAAAAGTAAAATAAATGAAAAAAGAAACACTATAAAAATTTTCAAGCTGAAACACTTCGTTAAAAAAAATCTACTCTAACATGATTATTTATGAGTAACGTGGTTATAATCACGTTTGGTGATCTATTCAGTTATTCAATAAAAAAATTATTATCCATAAGAAAAATAAAAAAAATCTTTTAAGGTTTCTTTCTTGTTTGGTTGCTTGTTTCGATTACAAAAGGGTTGTTTTATGTGAAATTTACAAGACGGAAAGAATTTCAAATTGTACGAGAAGCAATGAAACAATTTCTCACACTCATTAGAATTGTAAGTATTCTGGCATTTTGGTAGTCAATTAGTTGTGTAACGAATCATGAAGTTTTATATGACATCTTAATAATGACTGACAAGAGGAAATGCAAGGTTTTAAACAAAATATCAAGGAATTAAGTAATTAGCTGCTGCAGAAACTTAATAACCATTCGTTGTAAAGTTTAAATAAGATGAGCATAGTCGGTTAAACACCGTTTAAATTTGTTTCTTGGTTAACTCAAACGTATGTTAAACTAAGTTTAACTAATTAGTAAGCCCTAAGTCCTTAATTTTTATTATGCTCGTAGTTGTTACCACAATAAACAAGAAGAAATAAAACCAATAAAAATTAACATAGTCGTATTTATGACTGTGACATAATAATTCACAATAAGTTGCAAAAAGATCACCTGCTTATCGCTCCTTTTTTGTCGTTTTCCTTTTGTCCACCAAACACCAAACACTCTCAGCCAACTTTCGTCATGAACACCTACAAGCATTTTCCGGTTCTTGATAAACTTTTGTGCTTTTGACTGCTGTTGCATTTGCATTGCAAACGTTGTGTTTGTGTGCTGTGAGGAGAGTGTGCTTTGAAAAAATAATGAATTATAAATATCTAAAACAGGTTACATTTTTGAAAATTCTAATTTTTGCACTTGAATATTCACAGACAGCAGCAGAGAAAAGGGAATATTTATATCTTATATGTATGTATATGTACATAAGTATGTCTACATGCAGCAGGAGAAATTAGTTTAAAGGTAGCGCAAGTGAATTTTATGTTGATCTGATACAAAATTTCATCTAAATATGTCATATAACACACCGATTCGATTTTCAGATAGTTCAGAGAATATACTCGTATTAAGTTTCAAAAACAATGTTCTTGTAAAAAATCGGTTTGAAAAACCGTCTATATTGAAAAGCCGATATGCTAATAACCGGTTTTTGTGTTAAATTATTAATAAAAAAACTGGTTTTAAGCAAACTTTTGCCAAAAAAGAACTTTATTTTCTCTTAAAAATCGGCTTAAGTAACCGGTTCCAGCAACCGGTTTTTAGTTTTTATATATTTTTCAAGCATAGTGAATATTAAGTGAAGTTTTGTGCTTACTTTGAAGAACTATATAGTGGCTCAATAAAAAAATGATTATTTATAATTCTGTGGCAATAAGGAAAAAGTGCTTAAGTCATATTTTACAGTTTTTCACTATTTGAAATATATCAAAGCCAAATAAACAATTATTCCATATGAGATTATAGATCGAAATAGCGAATAGAGAATAAGTCAGTGCGCTATAACTTCTTGAAAAATTGCATAAAATAATTGATATGTGGTGCGATTCAGTAACTTTTAACGATCCGACAATCGTAATTTTTGCTATATATTTTGTCGCTGGCAATAACAATTATGTGATTCTATAACTTCTTTTTAACGATAGTAGGCAGCTGATATTTTCTATAGATTTTTGTCGATAAAATTAACCGCACATAAATTATTGTCGCTTAAATAACGACACAGTTGACATTAACCCTCAGCGAATATTGTTAAAAATGTTACTGAATAGCGAATTCGATAAATTTTCGTTATAATTATTTTAACGATGGAATTATCGTTAAAAAAAGTTAGTGAATCACACTACAGAAATACTATTAAATATGAAGGTTACAGTGGTGTCATCACTATCTCAAAATTAGCTTATCTCGACTTAAGCACTTATTTTGAGATAAATATCGCTCATATACTCAAACAACATCATAATTCCAAAAAAATAGTTTGCCGGAAAACGAGTTTAAAGTTTTCAATTTGCACTTTATCGATTCAATTTACATATTAGTTTTCTCTGTTAAGAGCTGAGTAAACAGGATATTAATATGAAATTATGACACAATATAAAGAATGATATGAGGATTAATTCTGCATCATTAAATAAATGACTTATGATGTTGTTTCAGTAAATGAGCGACATATCAAATATTCGACATATAACAGAGTCGATTTTCAGATAATTTTCAAAAGACTTAATTTCAGAGAAAAAAAATTTTGCAAAAAAATCGGTTTGGAAACCCGGTTTTAATTCAACCAAACCGGTTCCAATAACTAGACTTATTGTTTTATTTTTTTGCTAATTTTAAAAACTGATTTGAAGTAAAGTTTTGCCTGGTAGACAATATATTCTATTAAAAACCGGTTTAATTAACTAAACGGCTGAAATAACCGGTTTTTTATATTTTTTTCTTTAAAAATTAAAGCATTTTGTTGTAATCTAAATTATAAATACGTATTGAAATATCTTAACTTTTTGTTATGCTGCAGGTACCAAAGAAAAAAAAAATAACTGAATATCTAACTCTCATACCTAAATAAGAGCGGCAAGCGTAGCGTTAGTAGCAGGGTACGTACTATTTTCAGTACAATGAAATAACATTTTCACATTTAAATGTACTGAAAATGCGTACCCTGCTGCTAACGCGACGCTTGCCGCTCTTATTTAGGTATGAGGGTAAGCTAAAACTAACAAATACATTTAAAACAAAAACAAATTTTAAAATTTTGTTTTTGTTTCAAATGTATTTCTACGAAAGAAAGAATTTATTCGACATTGTGAAATGGGCAGTAAATTGTGAACAGAAAAAAATTATTCCCAAAATATTTTTAGAAATAAATTCTAGTTTCAGTAAAAATCTCATAATTTTATTTATGTGTAGTTTATGTACTCGTAATTAATTTTGAATTAAGAACCATGCAGCAACTAAAATTTTGTGGTTGCCAATATTATTGAAATCTGACATGATACGTATTAAAGTCCTGCAGAAGACGATTTACAAGAACTTTCAAGACATGAGAGATTTTTCAAATGCCTTACTATAGTGAAATATTCTAAAACAAACGCTAAACAACACTGTTGGCAAGACATTTGTTTCTTGCAACTGGCAACGCAACAAAAGCTCTGTTGCCATCCACATCCTTAAACTTTTCGATAACGATATCTCTTCTACCCATCTTTCGATTTTAATCTAATTTTTGTTAAAATAGTAATACGATTTTTTACTTGAACGGCTTAATGGGTTAAAACTTGTTTAAAAAAATGTTTTTCTTGAACATTTTCGTATTATACGAAACCGAATTGATTTAATCACTCTTATCGGGAATAAAAGGCGAATGTTTTGTTCAAGTGAAATATTTCTCGTGAACAAAAAATGGTGAACAAAATTAGAAAATAGTATACTGACACAACAACAACGCAAACATTGGCGACCACAATTTTAGGAAAAGGGAACACATTTCACGTGAACTTTTATTCCCGACAACGGTGATTATCTCACGAGATAAAAGTGAGCTTTTACACACAAATAAACTTACACACCTAAACGGAGCTTATACGAAAAGTAGTCTGAATAGATTTCCATAATCTCAAAACGTTAAGAGCTGATGAAAACTCTATTTGGCAATGTCGGTATGAAATGCGTAACTTCCTCCCTTTCATATCATGAGGCTAACAAATAATGAACTTGCGGGTACATAATGGTATTACACACCAGCCCTTAAAATAATTTAACTCACTGTTAAACGGGCAGTTGGCGGCACCTTGTAACTACACGAATGATGCCAAATGCTTGGAATTGTTTGTTGCCTTGTTCTCTCGATACGTAAACAACCTGCAATGTGTGTATGTAAAAACACTCTCATATTATTTATATTGCTTGTTATAACTTACAAGCCATAGTGCATTTGTTAAGTTCCTTTTGAGCTCGTTAATTCAATTTGAATATTCAAAGGTGTGCGACACATTCGTGACTTGTTGCTGAGCTTTGCAATTATCAAACACTTTAAGGTCTACTTGTTGTCGACGTCAATGTCGTCCGTCTGGCTAGTTCAAAATAAAGTTAAACACTCAAACACTCACTTGGTTTCTAAGTGGCATAAACAAAATGTTGTTACTTGCTTTAATGTTTGTGCTAACAAAAAAATACTCAAAATGGGAACATTCATTTAACTTAAAAGAAGAAAAACAGATTTTGAAAACTATTAAAATTTTCTTCTAGATTTTTTTGTGGCTTTCGCTATGAAAAATGTCATTAAAAAGCCATATGAATGGGAGACACAAAACAGCAGGAAGAACGGTTGTGTTATTTGTCTTGCAAGAGAAAATAAATTATTTAAGAAATTAAAAAAAAATTGGTTTTAAAAACATTTTTATGTTCTGTCATTATTTATATTTTATTTAGTTAAATTTTTTTTGATAAATAAATCAGTGACATCTTTTGTGCATGTTTGATATGTATGTGAGTTACATTATTTATTAAATTTTAAAAGTTATAAACTTTAAATTTGTTAGAACGTAGTGCAGTATTTAATTAAAATGCAAAAATAATACAAAAAACTATGTGCACGTTTCCTCTAAGATAATTTAAAGAGATTATTCTTAAAGTTGTAATGTCAAAATGAGTGACTGAATAATTTGTTTCAAATTGCCGCCGAACACTTCCTTTAGATCTTTGCATTTGATAAAGACCTCGCAAGCATTTGCAATGGGAAATGATGTAAAATTGTGAAACATCAGCTTGATAATAATTTATTTTTATGTTGCGATTATGAAACAACTTGAATTTACATTTGTGAATGAATACTAATGTGTGCATTTAATTTATTTAAAAATTTTTTATTTCATTTGTTAATATTTATTTAATTTATTTATAATTCATAATTTAACCAACTTGAAGGTGTACACTTTTGTAATCGACTTAAAAAATAAGGGATGTGGTTGTCAATTCGTTTGTATTTTTTTCTTTTTTTGGACTTCTATAGCTATGCTATTCATGTCACGACACTAGAGCTGGGACGTGATTTTCGTAACAAAAATAATCCACCCTTTAACAGTTATAAATTTATTTTTGTTTGGATTTCTTTGTACTTAAAAGCAGAGTACGAAGATAAACGAAACAAATTGATTGCTTTAGTTTTGTTTCGTTCATTGAAGTAAGTGAAACAAAATCAAAATAAAAACAATGAGAAGGATTGGTCAATTTGTTTTTGTATTGTTTTTGCACATGAGCACAAACCAGATAATACAGCCGATCGCCTAACAGCCCCCACCGGCCACAAACAAAACACTAATTTAATCGTAGAAAAGAAAATATTCGAAAATAAATGAAAATGGAGTATTTGCGGCGAATTAGACATCATCATATAATATAATTTTATTGCAATGTTATTAAGCATTAAATTTGTTTTATATAGCTAAGCAGCATAGCTATAACCGGGTGCCCTATTTTGTCTGAGAGGGTATAGCTTCCAATTGATCCCATTAAAAAAAAAAGTGGGAGGAGACACGCCCACAAATGTTTTTATTTGATTGCATGATATTCTACTTATTTGAAAGCTGCGAAACCTAGCAAGCACCTTTGGTTCTTGTAACTACACAATTTTAATGTTGAAGAAAATGGACGTGGCTACGTCCATTAAAATTTATTATTATATTTCACGTAGCTCTACTTATTGAAGTCGTTTTTTTGACATAATTATTATGAATAACTCCTCGAATAAACTGAATAATTTCTTTAAAAAAATTAAGTTATTCATTGCCACACACACACACATGTTGAAATTATATATGTATGTTCTAATTTTTTCTTTATAACAATAGCAATCTCAGTTACAAGAACTGCAACGACTGCTAAAGTTATTAGCTCATAAGTTATATTTATTATGTTTATAATAATAACTAGTTTTTTTTACAACTTATAAAAATATTCAAACCTTTTGATTTAAAAATTGCCAGACTTAAAAATAATATAAATATAAAAAATAGATATACAAGAAAACTAAACCAACTAAACAATAGGATACGATGTCGGTAGCTGAATTACTCAAAAGTAATCCTATGAGCCAAAATTTCACAGCAACCATTTTTATTAAAGATAAATAGTCTTAATTGTTCAAAATAACTATGCTTGTATTGCAATTGTTTGTTGAGGAGGATAAGTTCTAAAGTTTGTGGACATGGATACAACTGAGTTTGGTTATAACGAATTCTGAGTGAAATGGGAATTATTTATATGTATTACAGGCGAAGTCGTCCTGTATAATCGTAGCAAATATTTTGTACACTTCAAAGCAAGTAATAGAGTGATTTAGTTAGAAAAAAATGTGTAACAGTAATCGACAAAAGTCTACGTACGGCCAAATTTTTGGGTATGTAAACAATAACGATTAACAAAAATTTAATGATTTTGTTTTAATCCTTTTATACATATTGATATTTCCCAAAACTTTCAAAATTAATCAAGAAAAAAATTTTAAAATCATTGACTGAAGTCTACTTACAATCAGCGTGCACCAACTTTTGTTGTTGTAGAATGTGATATATGTATATCTATATAAATTGAATTGAACCAGAATGAATTTCAATCAGGATGCTAACAACAATCTCTGCCTAAGTGCATATACGAGTACATGGGTGCTGACGAAGTGCTTGGTGGCACATACAAATTTCGCCATTTCCTCCTCCTAAAGTCTATTTTAATTTTTCTTTTCTTCTTATCAAATCGCATACATAATATATATATGTATATATACAAATGAATCCCTTTTCCTTTGCCACGGCATCATGCGGGAACGTTTATACTTATTACCGCATTCTTTTTTTTATTGTTTGTAGAATATATATACATATATATTCCTTTAACTCCCACCGGAGCACAGGCACTTCTCCTGTCTGGAGAAGGATGACATAAATGAAAAATTAAAAATGTTTCTAGGAACATTACTCTGTGTAACAAAAACCCAATATGTAAAATTACTGCTGTAAGTTTGAGTTTGTTTCACTGTTAACCATATTGTTTTACTGTTAACCAAAAACAGCTTAATGGATTTGATTAAAATTCGCTATACGTATTACACATGATACAAAAAAGAAGAGAAGTGTCCTAGGACACCCGGTTATAGCTATGCTGCTTAGCTATCTAAAACAAACTCAATGTGTTAAATAACATTGCAATAAAATTATTTTATATGATGAAGTCAAATTCGCCGCAAATATTTAAAAAGTTTTCCATTTATTTCCCAATTATTTTACTTTCTAGCGGCGTACGATTAAATTAGTGTATTGTTAGTGGCCGGTAGCTTTTAGCCATCTTATAGCCAACCAGCTGTGCTCTCTGATTTATGCTCATGTGCAAAAATAATACATACATAAATTGAGCAATCCTTCTCATTGTTTTTGTTTTGTTTTTCTTTCACTCACTTCAAAGAACAAAACAAAACAAAATCAAACAATTTGTTTCGTATATTTTCGTACTCTAGTTTTAAGTACAAAGAAATCAAAACAAAAACAAATTTATAACTGTAATAGTTTCAATTATTTTTGTAACGAAAATCACGTCCCAGCTATAAAAGGAAAAATGGGTGAAGTTTTGTACTTTTGGTACTTTTTCTGATTTTGTTAACTTGACATAAATACACTTTAAAGGTCAATTTCAGCATCGTTCTGGATGCGCGCGAAAATATCCTGAAAAAGATTTGGTCAGATTTGGCATCTTGACATTACGCGCAGATCATGTAAGAGAACTTGAAGAATATAATTAAATTTGTGCCTAAGCAAATGAATACCCCAAATGTTCCACAAGTGCTGCCTATTGATACTTGTGTACGCAAACGGATACAGAGCCATATATTTTAATTCCTTAATTATAAAAATAAAAAAAGAGTTAAAAACTATAAATACAGAAGGCATTCAGTTTAGAAGTCAATGAGAGAAAAGCAAACCCTGCCGGAGCTATTTTTTTTAATAAATTTTCGTCAGCATTAATAATTAAAAAATAAATAAATCGCAAAATAAAATAAGTTTTATTACAGTTGTTTTTTGTTACTTTTAAGTTTGTTCGGATTGCATTCACCATACGTTATGCGATATTTTGGTACAAGCGGTGTTCGTTATAACCGAACTCTACTGTACGTAAAATGAATTGTAACAATGCTCTATAAGCTTGATTATATAATAAAAATTTCTACTCATGCAAAAGAAAATTACAAATGATTTTATTCATGAAAATTTATAATATTTCACATTAATAATTATGAGAGAGTTTGATATAAAAAAATTTGTCCAGCATTAATGTGTGTCATTTGTTAGATTGGATAATTTTGGGAACTCCCTCGAAAATAATATGTTGATCAGTTAAGAACATTTTATGGTGAATGAAAACACTTGTGCTTATAGCAGATAAATTCTCAGAGTCATGCCACCAGCATCAAGCAGCAACACTCTTATTCATGTACTAAACGACGTAACTGATCTTTGACAAGATTTTCAAATTTAATGAAAACACCAACACTTGTTTGAAATACAAGAATTTTTCCATCCCTTCCTCCCCGCCCCCCTTCCACACCATATTTTTGTCTAATAACTTATACGTTCTCATTACAAAGTATCATGTAACAAAAAAATACAACTGTTATATATTTAAAGCGACTTCTCTGGAAATGTTTGCTCTAATAAATATTTCTATTCTCTTCTCTATTACCAAAAAAAAAAAAATAAACTGCAGTGATATTTATAAAACTGGTTCGCTGTGTTAACCGGGTCTAATATAATGTTGTGTTCGTGAGAGTTTAAAGTTACTGTTAACCGTTTCGCTAAATCTGTTAACTTGTCTTTAACCGCTTGCTGTTAGTTGCTCATACGTTGCGCTCATTTTTCTAATTCACCTTTTTTCCTGTTGCTCATTATTACACCTGCAATGTGATAATAAACAAATCTTAATGTTGAATTAAGACCGGTTTTTGTTTATTGTTTTTTATTTTTTTCTTCTTCTTTGGGAGTATTCATATGTTGTCTTCCATTTTTCATTTCTTTGAAATATGCTGAGGTTTGTTTGCTTTTGTCGTTGTTATTTCTCCCAATTGCCTTAGCAAGAGTCTAGTGTTTGGTTAATATGTGGGGCTCCCACTTGTTTCTCTGTTATGACTCAACTTCAGTTTTAAACGAACTATTGAGCCGTTTCGACGTGTTGCCGCACTAGTACGACGTTAAAGAAAACGCTAACCGACGGTTTTAGTTTTGCATTTTCTTTTTGCAACATTATTTGTCATGGATTAAAGCGGTTAATTTAACATGAAAAAAAATCTTAAAATTTTTTGTAAATCATTTAACAATTAATTTGTTTTTCATAACTGCATATTCATACTAAAAGCCGATTTAATAACTGATTTAAAAATTAAATAATTTTTTTTTATAATTTTATAAAACGAAATACATTAAAACGAGTAAAAGAGCTTTTATAACCAAGGTGAAGAAAATACAAGTGCTTTTCTAGTTGGCGGCTAAAGGAAAAATAATTGCAATTTTTAAAGTGAGTTGAAAAAAAAACGAAAAAAATAATGGCATGCAAAAAATAAAATCTAAAAAATTTTTAATAATAAAATAATTAAATAATAAATTAAATTAAAATAAATGCATTAATATATTTGTACATATAAATGCATATAAAAATTTTATATATAAAATATATAAAGTGAGTTGAAAAAATACAAAAGAAAAAATAATTGCATAAAAATATTCAAATCGATATTTTTACAATAGTTAAATAATAAATTAAATTAAAATAAATACATCAATATATGTACATATGTACATGTAGAGATGTATGTATATACAAATTTTATGTATACATATTTAACCTAATAGCAAAAAAGTGTTAAATTAAATAAAGAAAAAATTAACTTATGAATGATTCTTATAATAATATATAATATTTAATATATAATATATAATATAGAATATATAATATATAATATATAATATATAATATATAATATATAATATATAATATATAATATATAATATATAATATATAATATATAATATATAATATATAATATATAATATATAATATAAAATATATAATTTATAATATATAATATATAATATATAATATATAATATATAATATATAATATAGAATATAGAATATAGAATATATAATATATAATATATAATATATAATATATAATATATAATATATAATATTTAATATATAATATATAATATATAATATATAATATATAATATATAATATATAATATATAATATATAATATATAATATATAATATATAATATATAATATATAATATATAATATATAATATATAATATATAATATATAATATATAATATATAATATATAATATATAACATATAACATATAATATATAAAATATAATATATAATATATAATATATAATATCTAATATATAAATTATAATATGTAATATATAATAAATTTATATAATATATAATAAATATAATATATAATATATAATATATAATATATAATATCTAATATATAATATATAATATATAATGCATAATATATAATATATAATATATAAGTTGAATACATACATATGTATAACCATGTAAAGTGTGTGTGTATGTATGTGTATTATGTGTGTATGTGTTTGTGTATGAACACAGTTGAGGTGTGTGTTTATATTTACATATTAAGCTGCAGTTTTAGCCGGTGTACGGTGTGTTTAAATCCCTTGAAAACCATTGGATGTTTCCCTGAGTAAACCAGAGGGCCTACTCAGTAATTCATAATGAAAGAAAATGAATAATTATGAAAGTGATAAAAGTCATAGAGATTTAATAAATTTAACAAAATTCTTAAATAATAAATAGTAAAGGTATTGAACAATTGCATTGTTGCGGAAAAGCAAAATTGAAAAATGTTCAAGAAATAGAAAAACAACTACATAGAAAACAATTTTGTACAAATCATGCAAAATTATTGGGGTCTAAGTAAGAGCAAGACTATCTGAGTAAATCTCGCAAAGCTGTACAACTGGCCAAAAAGGACTCATCAAAATAACTCTGGGACAAATAAGAACTAAAAATAACAGCTTAGCAAGTGACTTAAGATGAGTTCGATAAAAACATACATTAATCAAAAAAATTAACTACCGTATTCTAAAGAAATTTTCTTATTCGATGTCAAGATAACGGACAATTTTATTATTCTCCAGAGATCTACATGTGGCAGAAACATGTTATACCATTTTATTTATGAAATAATCGCAAATTAATGGTAGATAAGTTCAGACCCTTTGGTATACTCCCGGACAATTTTTATTTCTTTTTTTGGTGCAGAAAATTAAAGATTTTTTTATAGTGTGTAGTTATGACCACTGTATATTGATTTCTTGCAAAAATGTTAAAATTGCAAAATTGCTCTAAGTGAGATCACTTTAGAGCAACAAAAGCCGAAAACTTAAATCAACTGTTTTGAGAGTCGACTCTAACTCATTCACAGACAATTTAAGTTATACTTTTGGCATTAAAGTCTACACTAGCAGCTGAACCTTACTCATTTAATAACAATACAACTTATTAAAACAATATACCACATAAACAACGTTATAACTAAAAACACCAGTTTAAAGTTTTCAATTTACCCACAACTTAATGGAAAATTAAAACTTTGATTTTCTCTCAAGAGTTGAGTACACAAGACATTTGTATGAATATTATACACAATATGATCAATAATATAATTCTGTATCATTACCTCAAAAATTTAATTTATTATTATTATTTTTGTTTTGTAAAATAAGGAGTAAGGATGCCTTTGTACTCCTTGTTTTGGCCTGCTAGCTCCATTCTATACTCACACCTTTTTTACATGCGTTGTCGCTGCGGACTGGGCCTTCCGATCTCATTTCCTGTGCCAGGGATTCCGAAAGACCGAAACTATTCAAATTATTAATAAAAATGTTGCAGAACCGAAAATAATGAATTATGTTCATATGAACATATCTATGTCAATCATTTTATAAAATATATTTCAATAAATGAAATACGCAAATAAAATAAATAAATAAAAATAATAATAATAAAAAATGGACGAACAAAATTTTCTAACACAGAAGTACTTAAATATCTTATTGTGTGGAATATGAGTTTTCCCTGAAAGTGTTTAAAAAAAACTCAAAAGAAAGAAATAGATTAATGCCCTAATTCAATAAGAAGATTTAGGACGTTTTTGTTTGAAAATGCTTCTGAGTTCTTGTCTTTGAATTCTTTAAATTATTTTCGTCAAAAATGGTTGTTGTCTTTGATAATGAAGAATATAAATATTATTACTATGTTTTTAAAACAAAAAAATTCAATTAAAGTGTTATACAATAGTTTGAAAAATACATGAAAAAATATGTGTTGGATATAATCACCCATATTGCGTATGTCGAGTCGAATATTCGTCTACGAGAATTTTGTCATAGAATAAAGAAAATTTGTAAAAGGTTTGTTTAATCAAATACAAAACTGTCGTAGTCGTATATTCGATTCGACTTACGGTGAATGTTTGGAACAAAATCAAAAAAAACAAATACACGAACCTTCTAGCAAAGACAATAACTAATAATTATTTTAAAGAATCAAAACTGCTTCTCTTTTTCGTCCATAGACAAGACGATACATTCGTCGAACAGAATTAGGGCATAAATTTAAAGTATTTGAATAAGATATCTCTGTTAAAAGAAAAATATGCACCTAGTGTCCAAAGTTTCAAAACGAGCTAAAATGTGGAAAAAGTAATCAAGTGACATGTTGCTGTTTACGACAGTGGATTAAGGCTCAGTTAGCCGACTGTAATGTAAAGTAACTGCAACGTAGGAAACAGCTGATCGATATTTTTATGTGAAAAGTAAAGAAAATAGTTATAGAGATGTAATGTAACGTAACCTACTTGTCATATAAAAATATCGATCAGCTGTTTCCTACGTTGCAATTACATTGCGTCACGGCCGTGTAAGTAACATCTTAGTTTTATAAACCAAAACATTTGTGTTATTCATAACCTGTTGTAGGTTGTATGTTACTGGAAATACAATGAGAGTGTTTGAAAATTGTTAAAAAGAGCAAAAGAAATAATTAAATAATAACTTAGATCCAATGTAATAAAAAAATATATACACAATGAAGTTTGGGTATAACGAATATCTTATGTGGTCCAAATAGTTTTGTAATAATATTTTATCAAAATTATTGCGTTTGTAGCAAACTCCGATTATAACTATTTTTTTAGACAAAATTTGCTTGTTAGCTGAAAAAAAAAAAAAAAATCGGTCATTTTTTTCATTTAATAAAAATATTGGATCAATTCACAAGCTCGCATTAAAGTCGTATGCATTGCCTAATAGTTTTGCACTTGATTTGAACGTGAACTAAATTTTATAATTTAAAGGACTTTTCATTAAATTTGATTTAAGAAATTGTTGCTAATTTTCGTTGTTACACACAAAAAAAAAGGAGAATGACAAATGATTTTAACCTTAGCCTAAATAGAATTTGCATAGGATTGTTACCAAAAGCAGTTGCTAGTTGTTGCGACTACAAACGCGTTGTTACTTCAAACAATACGGCAAAATTAAATGTGGATTGTATTTGAAAAAAGAAGCCTACTATTTAAAGAACAACTGTCGGCATGTCGTCGGTTGATAATTTAAATGTCGTATGTGGATTTTTTGCGGTTTTGAGTTAAGATCGATTCCTTAGGGTTTCCGACCTGATCTTTCATTTGGCGTAATCAGTTTTTCGATACCTCATACGGTTTTCGAGATATGGAGTGTTGAGTTTGTCGTATGTGGCACTTGCTGATACAACTTTCAAACTTAAAACTCAATTTACTCGAAACTATCAAAATCCACATACGACAATTAAATTATCAATCGACGATTTGATGTCAATAAGTTTTGTCATGATGTAACTAAATTACTCTTGATATGTAAATATATTCGGTTGTAATCACATTTAATGAAAATCCCATTGGCATCATATTGATTTGCTCCTGATTTTCGTAATCTGCAGTTTTGCAGCATATTTGCTGTGGTAAATGCAATTGTTCAATTCACAACCTGTTGTGGGAGTCGTAGTTCGTACATGACTTGTTGCTAAATTCAACAAAAAACATTATTTATAAAACAAATATTTACATAGAAGTTACCAGCAACATGTGTACGAACTACGACTTATACAATAGGTTTTGAATTGAGCAAATATCAATTGAATAAACAACTTTGTATTTGAGACAAATAAAAATTGTTCAACTGCTAAAAGTTATATATATAATTATTTTTTTTTGTGTGCACAGCAATATTTTTATTTTAATATACAAACAACAGCTAACAGAAAACGTTTTCATTCCATTGCACAACAAAGGCAAAAATGTTACACGTGTTGCAGCAAATGTTTATTTAAAAAACTGGGTCAACACCATTTTTAAAATTCTTTCTTGTAGGATCCAATAACTTACAACTGCTACAAAAATGCATGATATATTGGATCAATTAAAAATTGTTTCTATTGTTTTCTGAAATGAAAAAAAATGCAAAAAAAAAAATTGATGGATATCCTATGTTCCTTGGAGGAATAAAAGGAAGCAAAGCAGAAAAAAACTTGGATGATTCCAACAAAATCTAAATTTTTTTTAAACATTTATTTTATTCAACTTATTTCTATTCTGTGATCTCCAGCAATACCTCGTCAATATTATGTGATGTTTAGTTAATATGTTTGAAGTAGAAATTCATTAATCAAATAAATACTTTTTTATGTTTTTTATATTCTAATTCTCAATTAGATTTGAAGAGTTTTCATATGAATACATAAATGTTTATAAACTTATTTAAGACTTTGATTGAAAGTTCATTAATTTAAGCCAGTGGTGCCCAAGAGTGCCTTATGTAAGAGCAAACACCAAAACATTTTTTTTTTTTTTTTAAAGAGAAGTAACACTCAGGCAATTAATGCCTACTGCTAATACCTTTCTTTAGGAAAGGGATAGTGAGAGAGAAGACAGGTGGTGAAAGAAGAGATAGAGGAAAGCTTCATTCTTTTACAACTCTGCTTTTCGCACGTTTTTTTTAATAATGCAGTGTTGCAGCGCCTCTCTGATGTTAAATGGGGCGTATTAGTTTTTTGAAGCTGTGTCTTGTAGCCATTTTATTGATTATTTTACTTCACCGATGATTTTGCTACACAACGAAGGAGGGCGCTCTGATGTTACATTAGGATAAGTATCTGCTGAAGTCGGTATAGTTTAGTGACCAGTGACTATGCCTTCATCACTTGAACTTTCCTACATTTGAAGAAAAACTAATTTTTCTTCAATATTTTTTGTTATGAAAACTAATACATACAAAGAAAACAAAAAAAGTGTTGTTGCTTTGCATTTGCATGTATACAGTGAAGAACGACAGAAAAAACCTAATATGACAAAGTTGTTTATGTATTTCGTATTGCTAGGGTTGAGTGTGTGCTGTAAGTATTAAAACAACCAGCCTATAGCTAAGCGCTTTTACAAAAACAAATGAGCACCAAGCGCATAGAGCTTGGGCCTCCTTGATTTAAACTAAGTTCAAATGGTCTAACATACCACATGAATTTTATTTTCAATCCCGCTAAAGGCATGCACAATTTATTAATTATATAAAAAAAATTTTTTCTTGTGATAAATATTTATTACTTTTTTGAACTATAATAAATTTATTTTTGTTGGAACTTTGTTAGTTTCTCTTTTTATGAGGTTCGTATTGCGCTGTAAGCCAAAATTAAGTTTGATGATTTTTAAGGAGAACGGAACAACACGCTGTTGTCGAAGGTCGCCATATCAGCCTTCTTATATTTGTGCAGTCTATTGGTGTAAGCTTTAGCTCTATATAATTTTTTGTTCAATGCAAATGGAATATGTGAATTGTTTTGATTCATACTACTACAATTTGCTGAAAGCTTTATGAAAGCTCAAATTTTAACATCACTTATTTACAGTCTTGCTTGCCGGTATGTTGGTCGTTCTTTACTAGTCATACAGATGTCTAATAATTTGATTAATTTTGTTCAACTCTTTTGGTTTTTTACACGCCCATAGCTATTGATTTGAGTTACAATAATTCTTTTTCAAACTTTTTTTTGTTTCTCTGTTTATGATTCGATAAGACTAATGCCGGCCATACACTACACAACTTCAGTGCTCAAGTCTGGCACTGCGTAAACTAAGCTTGTGCAACACACTATGCAAGTAAACTGTGCAGTTTTTATTTTAATGCGCCATAACGCAGGTGATTTGTATAATTCTAGGAACTCTGTCCAGAATTTTCTGCGCTCATTATTTTTGGTTTTGAAGTCTTAAAAAATCACGAGACAACTGAGCGTTTACAACATACACTACACAAGTTCACAGTATAGTTTTCAAACTTGAGCAAATATGAAAATCGTTTTGATATTTACTCAGTTCACTGCGCAAATAGCATAACCATCCCAAAAGCACTGTACAGTGCAAGACTTGTGCAGTCAACTTGTGTAGTGTATGGCTGGCATAACGGCCTGCCCCACAATGTCACCAGAAATCGTTCGATCGCCACATTTTATTGCAGACAACAATAACATTAGAAAATTGTTTGTTGTTTCCAATATAAATATTCGATCGAACAATTTCAGGTGACATCGAGGGACAGACCCTAATTTTTTTTCAAATTCAATCTGTTAAAAAAATTAATTAAATTGCTGTTCATATCATTAATGAATTTCGGTTTTTTGTTAATAACAATAACTAGTTAAACAAGAATAAAGGGTTTTATTACCGATTGATAGTACTATCGAACCTATACTGTCCAAGCCGTTTGTTTTTCCAAAAGCCGTTCATAGTGTTATCGGCAAATTTTAAATATAGCTTCTTTGGAAGCAAAGAAATCGTTGTACCATAAACACTACTACCAATTTGTTTTTGTACTGGGATACTTAGCTTATGTGCATAGCTCTAGTCCTATTCGGAAATGCATCATGGCGCTGCAAATAGAAAATATGAGGTACAAACATGGCTACTACTTAAAAAAAGACTATCAGCGAATTTGTATTGCATTTTAAATTAAAGTTTGCTCGTATGAGGAAGAGCTTTAAGGATTTTGTGCCAGAGATATATATTCCCTCTTAAAAACAATACAACCCACTTAAAAATTCACATTAATTGCTCACCAAATAACTTTCCCAGAAAAAAAATTCATTTTCTCAAAGTTAAAAGATAAATTTGTCATTAAAATAATTCAATAATTAAACACAGAGTGTTGTGGAAATTAAGCAAGAAAACCCAGCCATAAACATATAAAATCGAACGAAAAAAGCAATAAAATAATTAAACTATTACACAGGCACACACGTGGCCTACAACACATTACATGTTGTTTTCAAACAAAAAAAAAAACATGGGGCCATAAAAACAAATGAAAAAGTTTTAAAAATTAAAGTGAAAGGTAATTTTTATTTCCAATTACTTACACAGTCTTCAAACAAAAAAAAAAAAAAACTTGAATGCAGTCGTGTTCGTAGTATGGAAATTGAGTGAATATTCATAAAAGCCAGTTGCAACTCAATAAATATTGAGTTTAAGCCTCAGAGTTGTTAAAGTCAAAATCTTGATAAACATTTGAAAAGTGAAAAACGTTTGTGTAGAAACTGTGCAAAAACATACGAGGACTTGTTGCCACTCATGTTCATAATCGTATGTACGATGTGCGCAAGATGATCAAAAAGAAAAAGTTTTAAGAGAAGGCAGTTCATTTAGAGGGACTTAATTTCATTTGCCGTTTGTTAGTTTTATGGCCAAAAATAATCAGGCAACTTTTACTTCCAGCAAAAGCTGATACAATTCAGAGAACAGTAATGAGTAGTGAAAAAGTGAGTAGAGTTGAAAAATGACTTGTAATTTCTTTTATTTATCCGCACTCATACTTATTGCAATGTTGTCTATGAATCATATTCACTCGAAAGTTTGAAGTGCGCATCGAACTCATACTTAGCAACATTTATGACGTTGTTGATTTTGACTCTCCTTAATTCAATGCCTATGGACGATAAAAAATAAGTATGATTCACAATGCGAACCTTGCATATGAACATTAAATTTCTCATTATGAGGTAATGTGTTTCTGTGTTGCTTTTTTATTTCGTTTTTTTGGACGAATATACTACTACTTGCAAACTGTTTAACTTTTAAATAAACACACATGCATGAGTTGAGTGAGCTGAAGCAATGTGAGTAGTATAAGCATTTTCCTAAAATTAGAAATCATACTGAGGTGATTTATGAGTGTGAGTGTGGTATGACTATGATGTCGACGTTGCATTCATATTTATTTCAACCCATACTTATAAATCAATGTCATCGTGAGTATGCGCGAATCAAATATGTTGAGTTTAAATAATGTCTACTCACTTTTAGTTAAAATTTCATGGTTCAGTATGAATAGCGTAAAAAACGATTCATTGCCGATCACTGATACAAGTAGTCAGCAAAATATAATTGAAAGAAAAGCAACAACTTTAGCACAAGAAAAAACAAAAACCACAACATCATTATCAGTAACGTAATCATACTCGTCGTATTGGCCGTCATCATTATCATCATCTGTAAACATGTTGCTTGACTGTTTGTTCAAAAGAACAGAAGTAAAAAAACTAAAAAATAAAAACAAAAATATATACAATAAAAAAGAGAGTTGTAAAGCCGTTAGGTGCCTTTGTGTGGCATACAACACCAACATGACGGACAATTTAGTGCAACACACCGGCAACATGTAGTGCAGGTAAGTCTCGATTTACACACCGCAATTTAAGTTAAACAAGTTTTTTAGTTCAAGGGCGAGAGAGACAGGAAAATATAATGGCCTCCCTCTTTATTATTATTATTTTCTGCTCTGCGTTCCCTAAACTCTTAAAGTTGCTCTACAAATATTGCCGTGTGTGAACCCAGTCAAACTGCTTATTGACGTTTTTTAAAATGTTTGTAAATGGCGTCGTTGCCGGCTCATGCAATTGACCTTATTTAATAAAAACCACACAACAGCCAAAATAAAGCAACAATTGTTAACTGCATTTTAGGCAGTCGCCAGTCGTTCCAATGAATCATTTGTTGTTTTTTTTTCTTCTTAACTTGTTAGCTTCACTTCGCGAATAGTGCTAAAGGAAATAAAAGTTTAAATAAAATTTAAAAGCAAATAAAATAAAATGAAATGCTCAAGAATATGTACACTGCTGCCGCCAACTCAACGCAAAATAAATGAGACATTGTTTCTTTATTACAATTGCACTTTTATCGCCAAGTGCTTAACGAAATAAAAAAAAAATAACGCAATTTCTTTCTCTCCTGTAGTTGTTGGCATATTGAGGTCAACACAAAGAAATTTAAACATCATGCCCATACTCGGGGAAAAAAGTACACAAATTTTACGAATAATAGTTATTGAAATACTTGTATGCAACTATACGAGCATTTTTATGTTTATGGATTTGAATGTGATCTACTTTTTTTATCACTTTTTTACTTTATTATTAAAATTATTTAAAAAAAATGCGCCTTGTTAAAATGTTTTTTTTCAGACTTCAAGACAATAGAAATAACTGAAATCTCGATGAAAATGGTTGTTTGGCTTAGAAAAGTTTGTTAAATTTTTTAGCGCAAATTGCACTCAAAAGTTTAACTGCGTGAAGGAAACTGTCATTAAGCTTTTGGTTCAGATTTAAAAACTAACGTGTATAAATGAATTTTCTAAGCCACTTTTGAAAATAATTTTTATTTGATATAATAAAACAGTTTATTAGAGAAGAGTTTGAGAATTGAAATATTTAACGAAAATTTTTCAAATAAAATTTTACATAAAATTAATAAACACCGAATCTTGATACCCTTCACCGACCTACGTGTATGTAGTATACCGATATATACATACCGATACACACATACATATTTTGTATGTCAAAAAAAAAAAAACTATAATTTTTTGTTCTAGTGCAATTTTTAGTAAGTGACCTCTCGGTATTTTTCGACGAAAGGCTTTGATTCAAATATTCTTTTTTCGATATTAGCAATAGTTGAATATTTCATTCTACTCTTTGTATTTAAGAAATATTTTACATTCACCCTTATCCCAGTTGTCAACATCGACGTCACGAGAAAAATACAGTAGCAAAAAATAGGGGTTTGCTTACTCGCTCTTGAGATTTTCATAAGACCGTGCTATTATTTAATAACCCTAAAATAGTGTTAGTATTTTACATCCATAACAGTGATCGGCAATGAATCGTTTTTTCACTATTAATACTGAGTCGTGAAATTGATTTATATATATATATAGGTTGAAATAAATATGAATGCGATGTCGACATCATAGTCATACCATACTCACACTCATAAATCACCTCAATTTGATTTCTAGTTTCAGGAAAATACTTACACTACTCACATTGATTCAGCTCACTCAACTCATGCATATATGTTTAGTAATTAAACAGTTTGCAAGTAGTATGCAATAGTAGTAAATAGGTTTGTTTTTCAATTCCTGCAAAAAAAAAAAAGCAACAGAGAAACACATAACTTCATAGTGAGAACTGTAATGTTCGTATACGAAGTTTGCGTTGTGAATCATACTGGTTTTGCAACGTCCATAGCCTTTGAGTTAAGGATAGTTGAAATCAACAACGTCATAAATGTTGCCTAAGTATGAGTTCGATGCACATTTCAAACTTTCGAGTGAATATGATTCATAGACGACATTGCAATAAGTATAAGT
This sequence comes from Tachina lurida, assembly GCA_944452675.1. NCBI lineage: Eukaryota > Metazoa > Arthropoda > Insecta > Diptera > Tachinidae > Tachina > Tachina lurida. The sequence goes on from OX101752.1 coordinate 141,047,234, forward strand.
GCGCATAAGTACAAGATATTATAAGTTATGATTCAACTCTAGTCACTTTTTCACTACTCATTGCTGTTCTCTGATGCATACCAAGTAAACTAACTTGTTTTATATTCTCCCCGATTTAATAATCTTTGATGTTACAAAACTGTTTAGTGTCTGAATTTAAACATCCCATTGCAAATGGTCTATTTTGCGGTATTATGTAAACGGGTTATTCCTAAAGAAATGACATGAAAAATTTTCCTCAATATATTATATAGTTATAAATGTTCTTTAGCGTTTAATTTTATTTCCATTTACTAAAAATTAATAAGAATTCGTTACAAGCTGTTAACGAAATACCATCGTAGATATCCATATAAAAATTTAACAAATATACAATAAATCTTAAGTAAAGATCTTTCTAAAATATATTTAACTGAAAAAAAAAATATTCTAGGTTATTTTTTTACCAGAACGATTCTTTTTAATTTCCAACCCTGGAACCACAATTTTAATTGTTCTGGTTTTTAATACTAATTTATATCCTTGTAAAATATAGAATATATTTAATTACCAAAGAAATAATTAGTTTTACTTAATTAGATTTATATACCAGAAAAAGTTTATGTTTTCCAGGCCTGGCGCTATGTTTTTATTTCTCTAATCTTTTATACCCAACTACTGCTTTCTAAGACATGAAGTCTATATAATATGTAAACAAAAAGACAAAAAATAATTTTACCCAAGAAAATTAAATTTTCCAACCATGGAATGATCCCTTTAGAGTTTTCTGATTCCTTATATCAATCTAGTTCTTTAAAAAATATATAATATATGTTAAGTGAACAAAGAAAAAAAAGAATTAAGGAAAAAATTGGTATTGGCTAGATAAGCTACTTTAATATCAAAAAAGGTTTAAATTTCACAGCCCTGGAGCTATGGTTTTTGTTTTTCTTATTTTCTATACCAAACTTTTCTTCCCAAAACATAAAATAGATTTAATGTATAAAGAAAAAGAAATAAAATTAAACTGGAAACAAAATTGAATTCAAGCATTTTTTCAAGTATTTTTCAAGTTTAAAAATATTTTGAAAAATTTCAAAGTTAAATAAAACAGTGAATTTTCAAAAAACAAAAAGTGGTTAAAACGGGAAAACTATTATTATAAGGAAACTTGTCGATTGTCTTTTCCTTTCTATTTTAAAAGCATTGTTTTGAAGCTTGAAATATACTTGAAATCAATTGTAATACAAGGTTGAATTACAGTATAATTCAAGACTTGAATTGAACTGTAATACAATTGAATTGGTCGAATTGAATTCAAGTTCCCAATTTCACTGGAGAATGTAATTGAATTAAAGTGTAAATCAAGCATATTTAACCCTTGACAATTGATTGTTTGACTTGAATAACATTTGTTTTAAACTTGACTTCAAGCAAAATTGCTTATTGCGATGTATCACAAAAAGTGAAAGTCTCCAACCCTGGAATCGTTCTTTTAGATTTTTATGATTTGTAATACCAAAATTTTTTTTTAATATATAATATGCTTAATTTATAGGAGATATAAAATATAAAAAATAAAATAAAAATTAGTTTTAGATAGGTACTTATATATGGGGAAAAAAGTGTAAGCTTTCCAGCTCTAGAACCGTCTTTTTGATTTGGCTGATTTTAAATACCATTTCTGACAAACGAGTTCAAGACTTAAGTCCCTAGCTTTTTGGGGAGCTTTGGAGAACTGATTTCACGTACATAGGACTGAGATATGGACAGACGCCTTCCCTATTCATAAGGACCCAGAATATATATACTTTATGAGTCGCATATGAAAATTGTGGATATTACACAAGGAATAAAAAAAAATTGTATTACAATAACTACAAAACTAAATTTTCTGGCAGCAACACTTATCAAAATACATAATTATTTAACGAAACGTATTGCAAGTCATGGGTATACATATCTTTAGATATGCGAGGGTATTAAGTTTAATGAGTAGACTTGTATCCAACAGTTCTTTTTGAACTAGTTCGTTCAGTTGGACACAAGTCCGATCAAAATCATCAATGTTAGACTTGGGTCGAACTCATTCACTTAATTCAGTTTTGCCACAAACCAATGATCAAACCCATGTAATTTAAATGGGTTTGATCATTGGTTTGTGGCAAAACTGAATTAAGTGAATGAGTTCGACCCAAGTCTATTCAATGTAAATTAAATGGGTTTGAAACAAATTTTGATTCAAACGCTCTCAAACTAGTTCAAAAAGAACTGTTGGGCACAAGTCTATTAATGAGTATTGATACATACAAGTAAGAAATAAAGTGAGAAGTTGTATACGCAAGTATGAGCAGAAATGAGTATGAATATATACAATAGACTTGGGTCGAACTCCTTCAGTATTTCATTTTTGCCACAAACCAATGATCAAACCCATTTAAATTACATGGGTTTGATCATTGGTTTGTGTCAAAAACGAGCTACTGAAAGAGTTCGATACAAGTCTATTGGACACAAGTCTATTATAATATAAGAAGTGCATTAGAAATTGCATCGAATATTTTGTTTCACAACTATTGAAAGATTTTACTTCTAAGTCAGTAAGTTTAGGATTGAAAAGAAAATAAAAATAATTTATTTTGTAGTTATAGAATAGAGATATTTTATACCTACAACTGAATTTGTAATTTGTTATCAACTGATCTGAATTGCGTTTCACACTTGTCCAATAAACAATGAATATTGGGAACTTTAAGTTTCTTTGTAATAAACATGTCAAAAACCCGTCCAAATATTTCATTTCATTTTTCTTTTAATTTTTTTTGTTTTCAAAACCCATTTTGCCATTCCTTTGTTTTATATTTTTTAAAGCATTTTTTTTTAAATACATACGTGTTTTAAACTTTATACAAAAGAAAATAATTATCAAAAGTTTTTAATCTTAAACAAAATTTTATATTCTTTTCTTTTACTTTTAGAACTCCATCAAAGCGAATAAAGGAACGTGTATTAAAAAAGAAAAAGAAACAGCTACAAAAACAAGTTTGAAGCGGTAAAATAACACTCCTTGAAATTAATTTATAAAAATAAAAAATAAAGAAAAAAAGCTTCATACGACTAAAAATCAAAATCAAAAGAAAAAAAAGAAGAGATAAAAATTTCTTTATTTTCATTATACAACGAAAAATGAATCCAATAGATTAAGTAAAGGTTGGTAACAGCCTTTTCTTTTTAAAGTGAGTGAGTGAATCTGTTAAATACACAAAACATACTCGCATTAAAAAAAAAGAAATAAATAAAAATTAAAAAAGTTAACTGAAACGTGTTCATAATTTAGAATTCAAACAACGCAGCGCTGACATTATCAAAAAATAAAAATAAAAAATAAGAAGATATAATAAATACATGATAATAAAATCAAATAAAATTAAAAGAAAAAAATTATCACAAATCTGAGTATAATGTTGAGGCTGGGATTACGTGTTTAAAATTTTAACAAAACAAAAGTATTATTTAAATTAATTTTTAACATTTCAATACTTAAATCATCATTAGTGTTTGCTTATTAAAAAAAAATTAGTAATAAAAATTGAGAAAAAAAATAAACAAATATTGTGTCATATTCAAGTTAATTTTACTTAAAGCTAAATAATCATTAGTTATTATATAAAATCCAAAAAAAAAAAAATCTGCTGTTGACTAAATTTGTCATTGAAAAAATTCATGTTTGTCTTGCATTATTTTGCTGGTTAATTCGTGTTTTAATACCAAAGACTCCGTCCGTCCAAGTGATTGCCTGCCTGTTTGAATTTCGTTTATGGAAGGTGACAACAATTGCAACAGCAGCAGCAGCAGCAGCAGCAACTTTATTATAAAACAACCATAAAAGTGAGTAGATGTTTGCAATTTGTGTTTTTTCTTTTTTTTTAGTTCATTATAAATAATTAAAATGCACTATAACATTTAAGCAAATATATCTAAACGCAAAAAGTATTTTGTCCATGTGCATAAAACACAGTGGGGCAGAAAATTATAGTTGCATTCAGTACTGAATGAGAATAAATACAAAATTAAATATAAAACTTGAAAATTTAGATGGCGACAAATAAAAATAAAAATTTTGGCCAACACATAAGCTTGAAAGCATATTAAGATAATAAAAAAAATTCTATAAAGTATCAAAATATGCCCTAAAAGCGTAAATTATGCCCTAAAAATTAGAAATTATGCTAAAAGTATGCGCGTGTAAGACTGATATATGCAAAAACATGCTATAAATTGTAAAATATGCAAAAATATGCTTTAAAGAGTAAAATATGCAAAAATATGCTTCAAAGAGTAAAATATGCAAAAATATGCTTCAAAGAGTAAAATATGCAAAAATATGCAAAAACTTATGAAACGTATAAATATCTTATGCCCGTAATTTCTACACACAGATAATTTACCTAAGGTTTTTACCCACGAGTTTGCCTTATAAAATTCAACTTACACGATAGGCACCAATAGATATCTACTTGTAGAAATTACGGAGCTTAAACCCGCATTAATACATCACAACAGAAAAAAACATGCAATTGCATATTTGCGGTTTCCCTGGTCATAAATTTTTCTAAGTAGGCATATTCTAACACAGCTACCCAGTTGGCCAAATCGTCGCAGACGACATTATCTTCGACGATCAATGTACGACATGTCACCTGTCGATTAGGTTTTCTAATCGACAATTTAAAAGAAATCGTCATTTTTTTCTTCAATAAAACTTTGTTGAGGACAATTTGAGCAACAATGGCCCTCGTTTTGTTTTCAATAAAGCCCTGTGACGACAATCTGAGCGACAGTGTCATAAGTTTTGTCTTCAATAAAGCAGTGTTGACGAAAATCTGAGCGAAATTGTCGCCCATCTCGTCTTGCGTGACTTCGCCGCCATTTGTATGAAAATTTGGTCGACGATTTGTATGGAGCTGTCTTCAATATGTCTTGTACGACTTACCATTCGTACCCTTCGTCAAAGATGTCTTAAATACGTGGCCAACTGGGTGCGTCCAAATTCACATACTCTGATATTTGCATTAGAGGTAAAAAGCTTTGAAAGCTCTTAAATTTGTTCTTGTTTCTTTGCAAAGAAATAACAAGCATTGTTGTTTGTTGTGTTGTTGTTGTTGTTGTTATTGTAGCTGTTGTGCTCTCGTTGGTGTGAAAGCACAAAAGCTCTTTTGTAAAAGTTTGCATATTGTGCATATGGCTTGGACGAAGCTGTTCTAAAACCAACAAAAAAATGCATAAGTAGCTTTGAAATTGTGAAACTTTTAATTACTTAAAAAAAAATTTAAATATTTTTTCATCATCAATTTGCTTGAAACATTTATTTATTTATTTCATCAAAATTGCAAAAATTAATGAAACTTTAATTTTTAATTGAAAAAAAAATTAAAAATATGTACACACAGAAAAATTTGATATTAAAATCTGCGAAAACAAGGTTAGTTTAACACTTTTTGTCAGAGATTTTGCTGCATATGTGCGTCATGTTAATTCAACATGATTTACAGTAACCGCCAAAAAAAAAGAAACTTAAACCACACAGTTTGGGACCTATTTTTTTTGACGAAAAGCGATTAGTTACAGTCGTAAATAATCGATTTTGGGCAAAAAATTAAGTTTGAAAATTATGTAGCTTAAGCCTTTTTGGCGGTTGTGGCACGATATACATTCATATATGTGTGTATGTGTGTTATCTTCTTTAGGAAAGGGGTTAGTGAAAATAGAACAGCTGGTAAAGTATTAAATTGTTAACCTTAAAGCATTTTACAACTCTGCCATTGTGCGTTTTGCTAATTTTTGTAGCATCGTTTCAACGCCTCTGGTATTGAGTAGGCGGCTTACTATAAAGCATTCCATGTTTTTAATATCTTTGTAATTAAAACAAATTGTATTATGAAGAAAAATCGTCTTGTTTAATTTTTTTTTTAATTTTGATAATTGATAGCATTATAATTGTAGCTGCTAAATCGAAACTTGTTTTAATAAATTCAAAATGAATAAATTTAAATAAAACCATTTAATAAATTTTTTTATTTACTAAATTAATGATGAATAAAAGATGATAACTCTGTTTTTTATTAAAAGGCACTATTTGACAGTTAATTTAATTATAAACCTTATATTAGCCCACCCTTTGTTTGAAGTCGTTTAGTTTTATTTCTCAGTGGGTCAATTTTCAAGACTTTTATATACATACATAAATAATTACAAACATTCACTCATTTTGTCTTTGAATACATTTTTATTTTTAGAAACTCTGTAAGATTTGAAGCATGTGCTGCAAGCTGTCGTTGATTTTAATTTTTTTTTTTCGAAACAATTGCTGACACTGCACACAATCATTAGATAAAAATATCATTTAAAAATATTTAAACGTATATGCATGTGTATTTTAAAATTAAATGCAATTTTAAACTTGAGCTGTTGGCCTTCGAAAATTAGAAATAAAAAGTTTTTTTTTTTTAACAAAAGCTTATGCATCACGTTTTACTCAAATACCAAAATAAATATAAAAATAATTCAAATACCAAATGCTAATTATTTCTGAAATCAATAAAAAAATGCATTTAAATACAGGGAATATTAAAAAAAATTAGCTTAAAGTTTTTGTATGTTTTGAGGTGACTTAAACTTGCAAGAATTTTTAAAAAATTTTAAGTTTTTGCCATATGTCTGATATTGCAGTATAAAAAAGCACAATAATGATTTGAATTATTGCAATAAAATGTTAAAATTTAGTCTTAAACTTTACCACTTCTTAGCCATATGCGCAAAGTGCAAACTTTTACAAAAGAGCTTTTGTGCTTTAACACCCACGAGAGCTCAACAGCCAACTAGATGTCGGCGACAACAATGCTCTTAATTTGCAAAGAAAATCTCATTAGTGCAAATATTTCATTCAACAGGAATGGAGAAATGCTGAACTTAAGCCTGATTAAGCAATTATTCCTGATTAAGAAATAGAAACAAATTTAAGAGCTTTCAAATTTAAAGCAGCTACAGCCAAGCCATATGCACAATGTGCAAGCTTTTATAAAGAGATTTTTGTGCTTTCACACCGACGAGAGTAAAACATCCATATCAACAACACAACAGACAGCAATGGTTGCTCTTACTTTGCAAAGAAACAACAACAAATTTAAGAGCTTTCAAAGCTGTTTACCTCAAATGCAAATATCAGTATATGTGCGTTTGGACGTAGCTGATATAAATTTCAAATGAAATTGTTAGAGTATGTGTGCTTGGATGTAAATGGCTTAAAGCAGCTACGTGCAAGCTATATGCACAATGTGAAAACTTTTACAAAAGAGCTTTTGTGCTTTCACACCGACGAGAGTAAAACAGCCACAACAACAACATAACAAACAACAGACAATGCTTGCTCTTACTTTGTAAATAATCAAGAACAAATTTAAGAGCTTTCAAAGCTGTTTACTTCAAATGCAATTATCAGTATATGTGAGTTTGGACGTGGCTGACTTAAAACTACTATAATTTTTGGTAGTCATATAATTTTTTAACAAACAGTGCATGCCAAGTTATGAATTTTTGAATGGTAAATGTTCATGCTGCTGCAGACAGTGGCTCTAAACCACATCAAAATTAAAAAAAAACACTTAAAGCGCGATTTTGAGATCTAAAAAGCGTAAAAAACACTAACGTGAAAAACTAGTGAAGATCCAAACGAGTGAAATAATAATGTTCAATATGTTCTAAGCTATTCTCTATTTAATAAAATATATCAGCCAAAAAAGGTATGCTTTACACCAGCTACGTCCAAACACACATACACTGATATTTGCATTTTAGGACAACAGCTTTGAAAGCTCTTAAATTTGTTCTTGATTCTTTGCAAAGTAGGAGCAAGCATTATTGTCTGTTATGTTGCTATTGTAGCTGTTATACTCTCGTCTAAGTGAAAGCACAAAAGCTCTTTAGTAAAAGTTTGCACATTGTGCATATGGCTTGGACGTAGCTGCTTTACACTGAAAATATAAATACACCAAGTTTTTATTAAAGTAATTGTAAGAAGTGCATAAATTTCTTAAAAGTACTACTCAGTGCTTTTTCTTAGTTTACCACTAACTATCAAAATTTGGCGTTTTGAGTCTTCGAAAAGCACTAAGAATTGTGCCAAAAGCACCAAGTTGGCATCGTTGGCAGCAGAGGTGCACTTTAATGCACGAACGTACCCAATATAAAGGAACATTTTTTTTATATTAGAAATATTATAAAGTTGGTAATAGTTAAAAAGATCAGGAAAAAGAAATAATCATTTAAACACTTGCCATAGACTTTATCTAATCTTAATCTAATCTTAATCTAATCTTAATCTAATCTTAATCACAACTTAAAATTGTTCGAGTATGTTGAGCTTGTTAAATTATTTTTCTCATAATTGAACGCTGGAAATTTAAAAGTTCTTAAGCCGCAAGACTAACGGCCTGCACCCACGATGCCACAAGAAATCGCTCGATAGGCAACTTGTATTGAAAACAACAATAACATTAGAAAATTTGTTGGGCTTTTCGATCAAACGATTTCTGGTGACATCGTGGGGCAGGCCGTTAAATTTATTATGTTGGTATAAACTACAAAAGTTCCTTGATGCTTGCACAAATAAAAAACAAAATTAACAAACAAATATGAAATATTTCAAACGTTAATTTTTTTTTAAATAAGCTAGTTCATCACCAGCAAATGTCCGCACTGCTTCAGTTTAATAATTTTGCTTCATTTCCACATTTTTATTAAAAACATTAAACAAAATGATTTCTTATGATTTATTTCATATCCAATTCAGGCTCACGTACGTGCTTCATCCTCCCATGTATCTCAGTGAGTTATGACCCTCTCTGTGAGATTTCTTTTTTAATATTTTATATTTCTTCCTCTAACGACTTATTTTTATACGTACATACGACTCTCTGTCTAATAGCTTTCTATCAACCATAATATATTTCATTTTGTTTGCAACTCAATAACTTTACGCGAGTTTGTTTTTTTTTTAATTTTGTTTCATCATTGTTACTTTAAATTTTTGTGTATTATTATTATTTGTTTTCATAGCATGCTTCCAATATCATTCTTTGGCAGAAGATTACTTTTACGTGACATTTGGATTTCACAAACAGAAATGAATATTTGAATTTCGAAAATGGAAAAACTATTATTTTTTTTTATTATTTACTTTCATAATATTTTCTTTTTTCTTTATTTTCGTTTTTTAATGATTTATTACATTTTTTTTTGGGCAACATTTCTTTGTATACTACAGTTGTTATCTTGTTTTTGTTGGCGAGTTCAGGGAAAGGTAAAATACGTTTATTTCTATGAGTTTCGTTGCCAGGAAAACTTACCTCTTCAAAAAGTAAAAAGTGAAATTTAAGATAGGTACTCGTATATGAAATAAAAAAGATAAGATTTTATTATTATCATAATAACTTAAACTAATTAATTTTACAGAGAACAAAAATTATAAAAATCGCCCATGTCACAGAGTTCAATTCCGTTCGGAATTGAAATTAAATAAACCTCAAAATGTCAAGCCCTAGCCTGAGCATACCCCAGCAAACCACCGCCTCCCACAGTATGGACACACCTTACAAATTTCCGTATTTTAGTTTTCTTTTTTAGACACCATCTCCCACAAAAATGGGGTGGATTGAATGCCGATTCCGAACGGAATTGAACTCTGTGACTTGGCCGAATAAGTTATATTTTTAATTTCATCACAAAAGATATATGGTGTTAGAGATGTGCAAAAAATATCGATATATCGAAATATTGATATTTGAGAAAATAAATATCGATATATATCACTGATATTTCAAAAACCGATATATCGATACATCGATTGTTATTTACGAGTATCGCGTTTCGATATTTTTAAGAGGTCCATAAATTCTAGCAGTTTTTAACTGTACGCTATTGGCATCACTGCTAGTGATGCGAAAAAAAAGAGCAAATTCATAATAAAAGCCAATTCGCATCTTTAAGGTTGACCCCAGAAAGTCAGGTGACTTTTGCTTATTAACTAAGCTAAGTGCTTAGGGTATAAGCCTAAGGCCGAGTTTACATCTATGTGGCATGTGCCCAAAAAATCGTAACCACTAATAACTAATGAAAGAATTTTTGATTCAGACAAGTATTAAATAAAATGAAAAGAAGTCGCTATTAATATTTTCGATTAAAACTTTTATTTGGTGACAGAAAAACAAGCAAAAAATATATTGTTTCATATATACTCGCATATACATATGTACATACGTACATAAGTAAAAAAAATCAAAAATTAACGCTAAGCTACAAATATACTTCCACTGATCACTTCGCGAATAATTCAGAGAGTTTGTTGAATGCTCATTGCAAGTTTTTTGTGGCACGAGGGGCGGTTCAAAATGGCTGGCAAAAAACTCTGACATATAAAAATCTGTTCTACGTTGCAAAAAGGGTATTTGATGGCAAAGTGGACTAATAATGGCTCTTTATGTCAATGATTGAAGGAATGGCTAATATGACAAAAATGGCATATGCCACAAAAACCTTGCCCTGCTCATTACAAATGGGTTTGGAACATCTATTGCAAGCTTTACGTGTTTTCCTTTTTATTTTTGATAAACAAATTTTACTGTCCAATAATGTTTCCTTATAGGTACCCTGGTACCTTGCAATGCTGCTACAATTTTTTTTTGTGTTCAGATCTTTCTATTTGGTTTCACACCTAGACCAACTTTAATATCCAATTTCAGCTCCTTAGCGCAACTCTTAATTTAAAATGGGCGTAACCCCGCCCGCTTTTTCAAATTCAAGTATTTTTCGGCCATTACTTAATATTCGCGTTAAGTTTCGTTGCAAACGGATAATAATACCTATATAAATAGTATATCTAAATAGGCTGAAACGTACGTAGTATATGAAATATGAGCTTTAAATTGTATGGGCGTGTCAACGCACACTATTTTTTATTATAATAGCCTTGCATTATCGCAATATATGTGCCAAATTTCAATAAAATTGCTTCCGTTAAGCGCTTTAGATTTGCTTTTTTAATTCTGACCTTTATGGGCGTAGTCCCGCCCTCCTGGCTAAAATTTCCGGGTTTTCAGATTTGTTTACTTGATTGCTCAGCTAGACCTAGTTCTGTATCAAACTTCAGCTCAGTAGCACAAATTTTAATCTTGTTGGGCGTAGCCCCGCCCCCCCCCCCACTTGGCTTAAATTTCCATTATTTTAGATTTTTCTAGTTCATTGCTCACCTAGATCTACTCGTGTACCGAATTTCAGCTCTCTAGCTATAGATTAAGTGCTTCATCAATTTGAAGAGTGTGTCAGTGGTCAGTGGTCAGTGTTCAGTGGTCAGTGGTCAGTGGTCAGTGGTCAGTGTTCAGTGGTCAGTGGTCAGTGTTCAGTGTTCAGTGTTCAGTGGTCAGTGCTCATTGGTCAGTGGTCAGTGGTCAGTGGTCAGTGGTCAGTGATCAGTGGTCAGTGGTCAGTGATCAGTGGTCAGTGGTCAGTGGTCAGTGGCCAGTGGTCAGTGGCCAGTGGTCAATGGTCAGTGATCAGTGAGTATATCTTAAAATATGCACATTTTGCACCACCATATCGCGAATATGAGGTTACATGAATTTGTTCTAGTTATGGTTTAAATTTTAGAATTTTACGATTACCGGGAACAAAGTTATGAGGGGGGTAAAAACACGTCCTAGATAAGAACTTTGTTTTTCTATTTTTTACATTGAATTTTTTTTAGTGTTTTTATTGAATCTCTTTTTATAGTTATGTTTTTATTGATGTGCGTGAAGATAAATTTTGAAAATGTATAACCCTAGACACAAATCGTCTTGTTTAACAGAGCTCTGTTAACAAAAAAACAAACCTCTGTTAAATAATAATAATTAGTTTTTTTTTTCACAAAATGGACTTGATACCCAATTTTTTAAACAAAATTAACCAGAAAATTGAAATCGAAATCCGTCTTTTATTGAACAATTTGATAAATAAATATTGAATTTTGAATTATAAATTCATGTAACATATTTGTACATCTCGAGCCATAACCACAAAAAAAGCTTAACGGACACATTTTTTATACCTCGTTTTAAACTCTTTTGGCGATTATGGAACAATGTGTTAGTTTGTGTATTTATTTTAAATTTTGAATATTTTTGCAACATTTGTAGGCAAAAAATATCAATATATCGAAATATTGATGTTTTAAAAAAATATACATCGATGCTGTTCAAAAATATCGATACGATATATATCGATAAATTTTTTTCATTTGCCCATCTCTATATTGTGTAGTCAATACCAGGTGTTAGCTAATATTTTACAATAGTGAGTTCAAGCAATTCGCTTATTTTGTTTAAGAGAAGTTTCACTTTCATAACACATTTTTTTTCATAGCTAAGATGAATATTTGTCTTTTTTTAATTTATTTTCTGTCATATAAATTTTCTTAACAATTATTAGTTAATGTTCAAACTACTACTGGACTAAACTACTACTGGACATGGATAGGAAGGCGATGCGAACTATGATAGGCGCGTTGACAGGTCACTGCTCGGTTAGAGCAAGAACCAGCATGTGGGAAATTGGTACTCCGGATTTTTGTAGGATGTGCGGGGATGAAGAGGAACCAGAAACCATTGAACATATTATCTGTCACTGCCCGAAGCTGCAACGTCATAGGCTTAGATGGCTGAGCAGACGTTTCCATGAAAGCATCACCGATGTCGGGAAGTGTAAACTAGAGGACATCAGGGGCTTCATCATGGGGATTCGGTGGCTTAATGACGGATAATAGGGTTTCTTCTGGCTAAAAATGGGAGGGGTAAATATTACCAGTAATGGGCAATAGAAGGGAATCACAATGGACCCAGTTGGGTCTCCGAGTGGAGGTGCGGTAGGCACCACCTTTCCTAACCTAACCTAACCTAATGTTCAAATAATTTTCTTTACTTTTTACTTGAATGCTGGTGCATTTATAAACATTTGTTGACTTTTTGTTTAGAAAAAAAAGGAAATATTTTAAACAAATTTGTACAAAATACCGGCAAGCGGTTTTATAAATGCCACATCATTAGACAAACCAGCTTGTGGTCTTAAGCTTTAATTGTATGTCTTGTAGCAAAAAAAGATTAAGCTGGGAGGAAAGGAAAAGTAAATTAAGTGAAATAAAAAATATACATACCTACTCTAATATTTTTTTCTTAAGATTTAAAAATACATAAACAGTATTTTATTTTCTACTTGTAATTTGTAATTTTCTTGCAATCAATCATTTAATACTATAAGAATACAGTTAAAATAACTGTGCTGCTGGTGAAGAAACAATTAAATTAAGTTTAACAATAGCGATGGACAGGGCTTAATCGTCGAAAAAATAAAAAAAATTAACTAAAATGGCTAACATTTTTTTATTTTTTTTGGTAGAGTAAGCGATTAATTTAGGTTTAAACTGGTTTTTATAACATTCTGACAGATGATTCCCTACCACGTCAAACTATCCAATATACAAAATTGGTTTTTTAGATGCGTTATCTTGGTATCTTAATTTATACGATATACTTCGTTCCAAAATGCTGAAATACTCATGGACGATGGATAACTCCATAAGAAATATTTTAAGCCTGGCACTTTTAGGAATACGCAGTCGTTAAATTCACAGTTCACGGGTCTTCCTACTCTTCTGAAAATAACAATTTTGCATATTGGATAGTTTGACATGGTAGGGACGATATATCGAGCCATAACCGCTAAAAAAAGCTTAAGCGACACATTTTTGGAGTTCGTTTTTTTTGACGAAAATCGACTATTTACGATCGCAAATAATCGATTTTGGTCAAAAAATGAAATTCGAAAATCATGTCGCTTAAGCTATTTTGGCGGTTATGGTACGATATGCTGGTTATGTACTTAAAATACTTTTCATATCAACTAAATGAGAATTACATAAAAAAGTGTTATAAATGGTGATGCCGCTACGAGTATGAAGTTTGACATAATTAAATTTTAAATTGTAAACTTTGTTTAACCTTAACAACTACAAAAATAAAATTTAAAAAATATTTTTGCATTTGCTGTTTGATAAAAATTTAAATTAACGAAAAAAAAAATTTCTTTTAATCATTAAAAAAAGAGTTGCAGCCAACATTCGTACTCGTATAACGTGGGTAGCCAGATGATTTTTTTTTCGTACGAAAAATTCAAAGCTTTAGGCTTTAAAACACATGCTAACTACTGACTCATCTTATAAGAAATAAAGCTTAACAAAGAAGCAGAAAATTAAAACTTCCTTTTGGCCTAACTTTGTCATCCAGCAGCATTCAAATAACTGGTGGCATTTGGCTCAAAGTGCTGGCTGGGTTAAGCAGAAAAAACGTACATTTTCAGTATTTCGTTTTCTTATTTCTTCTTTATATTTAGTTGTTGAAGAGTGAGAGTTTATTTTTATTACTCAAGTTGTGGCCAAAAGAAAAATCGCTTATTTTATTAGTATTTAGTTAAAACAAATACCAAAAGGGGTCGTCTTCCTTTTCTTAATTTTCGCTGCATTTGCTTTACTGTAATGCCTGCAGGGTCAAATGATTTTAGCCTCCTAAAGCTAAAGACAAAAGCTGCATCAGCATTTAAAAGTTTTAAAGTTTATTGTAGTTCATCATTTGCTATAAACTAGAGACTGTGTTTTTATTATTTCTGCTTTTGTCTCCATCTTCTTTTAGTATTTTCTTGTGCATAGTTTTTTTATTGTTTGTCAGGATACTAAGTGCAGTGAAGTCGTATAAAAATCATTAAACAGGAAAATCAGTATTTTTTTTGGTAATTCAATAAATTTCGAAATGTAAGAAAGGTTGTAGGGTCTTTTGCGCTTACTATCGAACAGATTTAATTGTATGGGATTTTTTTTATTGCATAATAATTTTATGTATGTTTTTGCAAGTATTAAAGGTAATTTGAGTATCATTATAAGCTAATGAAGTTTTAACTTTTTTATTTATTTATTTTTTGTTGAATGTGTGAATTTCGAAATTACAACATTACATTATCAGAAGTATTGAGGATAATAAATTTATTTATATCCTGCTTAAAAATTATCATATAAAATGATTATGTACCTGTAGTAAGACGTATGGCAATAACAAAAAATATACACGTTTATTTCAAAATTTAGTAATAAATCAAATGTCTAATTCCCTTTTATATAACTTCCCAATGATTAAAGATAGGAAGTTACAGGACAGATAAATAGTTTTTATCATTACAAAATCACTCAAACCTAAGAGAGATAGAGATAAACTACGAGTAACAATCAAAAGTTGTCGCAATTCAAAAATTTTATTATATTTAAAAATTAAAAAGTAGCCAATATCCTTAATAGCTAGTCTTTCTATCCCTCTTATTGTTGTCATTATATTAATTTTAATATAAATATTAATAAATAAATAAAAAAGAAGAGAGGTGTCTTAGGACAGCTGATTGTAGCTATGCTCCTTAAATACATATATAAAACAAATTTCATGTACAATACAATTATTTGTATTTTTAAAACTATTTATTTAATATTCATGAAATTAATTTATTTCCTTATTATTTATAAAAAATAAGTTATCCGCAAATATTTGCATGTGTGGTCACTTCGCGCATGTAAACGCAGACTTAGCACCCCTGTTTGTCTAAAGTTCTCCTTCCTTACGAACAGAGAAAAATAAAGAAAATGAAAACTAAAAAATGTAAACAAAGAAATTTATAACTGTCATAGTTTCGATTAATTTATAAGAATAAATAATTGAACAGGCTAATGTTCGTAACGCTTTTAAGCCAAATTACATGTGATAATTATTAATGAACAAATAACATCAAAGTTAGTTGTAAATATTCTGACAACAACACATAGTTGAACGGAACGGATCCACCCGTTTTCTAAGGCCACTAAACCTTCCTCATCAGCGTTCTTCTGTGTTTTGGTCCACTGTGTGTGGTGTCAGTTGATGTAGATTTCTGCCTTATATACGAAACTTTATTGCAAATGGAATATGTGAATTGGTTTGATTAATCGTATTTCAATTTGCCCATGTGTTTTGTAATGAAGGCTCAAAGTTGCCATCTCTAAATTTATTTTTGTTACAAAAAGATCACGTCCTAGCTCCTATATCTGACATAAGGAGCATAGCTTTAAAAAATTTAATGGCTCCATTTTAACGGCAGTATTTCACTTTTCTAACAAAAGAGAAAAAAAAGCATTAGAAAGTTCTTCAAAATGTTGTTTGCAATATTTAAGATAAAAAGTTCTGAAACCCACCGACCCATCTCTTACTGGTACCATAAATGCAAAAGTGAATGAGTTTAATTTTAACCCTTAAAAGCATTTATATATTTTTACTTAGTTCGGGACTTACTTAATCATTGGTCCGTATTTCCTCAAAAACAATGCTGACCCTGTTGGTTACCGCTTGACCGACTAAAGTGGCAAATTTCTTAGGGTAAGTTATGTAATAATATATTAAAAATAAAAAGTTTAGTGTAGTTATCTCGGTATTTTTAATGTTGCCCCTTTTTTGATAAATCCCCTATTTGGTGCCACTTTTTGAAAAATGTCATCGGCCACCCAGCTGACCAGCTCATGATTACTGACTTTTATTGTAATACATTTGAATGCAATTAATGTGAAGAAGCTGCTGTTTCAACAAAACGCAGAATAAGATTTTGGTGTCGAACCCCCATTTCTCAACCACTCAATTTTCAAATTCAAATGTTTGTTTGTTGTTTGTTTTTGTGGAAAAATTATGAAGTACGAAAAGAGAATGTTGGAGTTTTTAAAAAACATTAAATTTATTTGTGAAAAATTAAAGTAAAATACATAAACCATGCACAAAGGACTTGGAATGTAACGATGGAGTCGAAAAAATGAGAGAAAAAGAATAAACAAAATTTTTGGATGAAATTCGGGATTTTTCAATTTGTTTTATTCTAAAAAGTGTATGCCAAATTTTAAACTTTCTTTTTGGATAGAAAATATTTTATTTTATGGATTTGAAGTTCGGGAACGGTGGGTGGTGGGCGGCGAATTTGGGTCATTTTGATAAAATTATATATTTTGCTTAATGTAATTAATTTAATGCTCGGTGTCAACTCTTAATTATGTAGAATAATTTTTGGTACATATATTTATGAAGGCATCCCACTGTGCAAGGCTTTCATAGATGACTTTTTTATATGACAATTGAATTGCACTGTCCGATCGAGCACTTTAAGAGCCCGCCAGCCAGGTGGTCTTAGCGCCAAGATTGTACTAAAACAAAAAAGAGGTGTGGTCAGCTGAAGTAGTTAGTTTGTTGACTACAAACCAAATAAAGGTCTTCGAGAGCTTCAGTTCAATCCTTGGTAAGAGTCTGTCATAACAACATCATGGATTTTTCTGATATGCATTAGTGTCTATGCTAAAGCATAACGCAGCGCTCATTTGCGTCCGTTTTGGTATCAATTAATTATCGGCAAAGTAAGATAACTAAAAAAAATGACTTCATGAATGAAAGTAGTTCACACATTCGACACCAGAGGAGCTGCAAAGATGCCATAAAAATTAACAAAAAATAAATCTCAATAGCAGAGTTGTAAAATCATAACTTTCCTAAAAAAGGTAAAAATTAAAAAGAATTATTATTATTAATTAAAACATGGAAAAAGAATTATCTTCGGAATAAAGCCAAATTTAAGGCTGTTAGCAGCATTTATTTATGTTTTCGTTTGATTCAAAGCTTAATACTTACATATATTCTTGTAGACATATATGAGGCAGCTCTGCTAAGTGATTTGATTTGCATGTGCGGTTATAAATTTAAAAGTTTTTGCTTCACTAATGTAAATTATTTCAATTATTGTACCTTCACTTAACAAACAACTCATAGCTTTAAAAACACACAGATACATATATATATATATATATATATGTATGTATATATATATATATAATTTCAATTGTTATAATGTTTATGATTCTTTTATTTTTTATTTTTTTATTTAAAAAATTGCCTTTATTTGAAATTTAACAATAGAAGCATGCCTACAGCAATTTACTCGCAGCGGTCTTACTTGTATTTTCAACAAATTACAATCTACTGTAGCTTTTGGATTCATTTCATAAGAACAAATTTCAATCAAAACTTTAGCGAAAATTGAACAATGAACATTTAACTTTCATAAATTTAGGAACATTAATATTTAATTAATTACATGTAGGGTAATCTCTAAAGTAATTTAAAATATAAATTTTTACGACATGGCCCATGATGTTGACAGAGAACGTTCGTTTATTTATGTTTTCAATATAAATAATCGATCGAACCATTTCTGTTGATATCGTGGGCCAGACTGTTAAACATTTATTAAATGTTCTCCATAACAGTTGCTCAATAAAATCTTGAATAAAAATGACTCACTTTAATAAAACAAAAATCTTAAGTTGAATGAATGTGTGTCTATATGTGTGTTTTAAGTACAAATAAAAAATATTAAACAAATAGTCTTTACTTTTATGATCTCACGGCAGTTTTGGCCAAAATCAAATTTATGGTTTAAAGTTATGATTCATATCCTTAGTTATGATTCAAATCCTTCAGCCACGTCACTGGAAAACCAAAGTTAACGATAAATTGTCAAATAAAAATTACTAATATTTTTAATTCTAATCGTACTTGAACACACGGGTCTAATCTTCGCTTTCGATAACGAGCTGATTCGACAACATTTTTCGGTTTGAGATGACGGCATTCGCTATCGAACAATGTAATAATATGGTTAGATATCGAATGCCTTAATGTCAAACTGAAAGCTACGCTTATACCCCACTTATTGTAATAATACTCTTAAAATATTTTCCCATCTTGAGCTTAAGTTTGCAACCTTTTGAAAAATATTAATGTCTGGTAAATTAAAAAAAACGAAACATTTATGTTGATTTTATTAAAACACCTTAAGATTTTAATTTCCATAAATGAATTTATTTTAACATTAATTTTAATTTGTGTTTATTGTTTCAATTCTTTAAAAATCAAACTTGTTTTAAGTATCGTTTTTTTTTAATATGCCAAAGTGTGCTAAAACTTAAACTCAATTTTATATAAAGATCACAATTAACAAATTATTGTTTTATCTTGTGAATCTCATATGGAAATTTTATACAAATTTTTAAAAGAGACAAACAAATTAGTTAAATAAGAAATATCAGTTCAGCTAAATAAATTATAGACGGTAGTGGCAGTTTAGTGGCAATTTAAAATCATTTTTCAATAGCTCGTATTTTAAGCATACAAAAATACTTTCTCGTTTAACTTGAGGTAACCTCTAGCCTTTCGATGTCTGTCTATATTAACTTTGAATTATAAAGGAAGCTTATGATTTTCTATGAATAGTAAGGATCAGTCCATTGTTTTATTATAAAAGATTATAAGGCAAATTTTTATTACTGGCAAGCTTTATTGAATATTTTTGTGCTAATATTTATTCGTTTGCAACAACGATAATTTCGTTCTGTGATTTTTTTTACCATAGTGCACAGCTGTTCTTTACTCACCATTTAATTCTATATCAAGTGGCAGCTCCGCACGCAAAATGTCAAAATACGCGAAAAGCGCCAAGGAGAACAACAAAAAAAAAACTAAATAAACTTGAGCTTGTGGTTTTACTTTTGTTACTTCAACCGATAGCGACTATCGTTAAAATAAGTTGCTGGATAGCAAATTCGTTAAGGTTTCGTCACATATATTATAGCGATACAAATAAAAGATACTGCCACTTATTGCAAAATTTACAGTCAATAGTTAATTATTAGTAAACTAAAATGCTAACTATTGTTTAACTAATGCTAAATATCCACAGCGTATGACTTAACTAAAGTTGTTAATATGAGCAATTAATGGTAACCCTGTCAAATTTTTAAGTTTTAGTATTGGCAGCTCTGCTATAGCATATGGTTTTTGTTTACATTCGTTATATTATTTCTTAAAAATGGATAAAACAGGTGCACGCTCGTCTAATATTATTCTGCAAGATATTGAATTAGTGCTGAAATTGGTTTGGTAAAACCAAAATATAATAGAAAATAAAAAAAGGATAGTGTTACAGCTAAATATAAAGAATATGTTTGGCAACGTAAGTGTGCAATTTTTCTAAAAGTTTTCGCAAAACAACAACACTAATAAACTTTAAAACGAATCAGCTGTTGTCTAATAACTATTTGTTAACCAATGACATTGGGCGGTTTAACTAATGATAAACAAAAAGCTGTGAATCAAATACAGTGGAGGCTCAAAAAAGTTAAGTAAGTTTGTTTTGGGGGTGATGAACTTTTCCGAAATCTTAACTTTTCCGTAGTATGAAAAATTCAAGAGGTTGTATGTGTATTTGACAACCTTTTTTGCTTCCCTGCTGCTAACATTGTTGCAATCAGAACAAAACAAATTCTACGACTAATTTCTTTTACAACCAACTGATGAGAGCAACTACATTATGCATATAAAATTCACAAAAATAAATATATATAACGGTAACGGTTTTATTTTTGCATGTATACAGGCGTATATGACTCACTATATATATAAATATGTATTGAGGATTTACATACAAAAGTTGAGATCATCTTAGAAAGAAAAAAAAACTATATATAAAAAAATTGTCTCAGAAAAGTTGAGAATTACTTAACTTTTTGGAGTCACCAATGGTGAATAAAAGCTGCTTAACTTTTCCATATACTTAACTTTTCTATGACTTAACTTTTTCGAGCCTCCACTGTATTATTGGTTGAGCTATTGCTATTGCTCACTGATGACTATGAATTTGGGCCTTAATGATGAAATTCTAAACAATACAAATCAAAAACCTGAAATATTAAAATAATTACGTAAATTTTAGGTCAAGAAGTAGAAAACCACCTACTGAAAAATAAAGGAAACAAATCGTAATTACTTTTATGATATTTCTTGTGTCAAATAATTAAAAAGTAGTTAACACAAAATATGCCCCAAACAACAATAACAACAACAGCAGCAACAAAGAAAATTCTAACAACTCAAGAAACTGTGTAACACATTAAACTTATAATGCGAGTAATTTAAACTAGTTTCAAGCTTTCCCACAATTAATGCTTTACAATTTCAATTTGCTAATTACGCCAAACACAACTATAGCTTGTTAGTTAGAAAAGGTTGCTGCTTTGCTACACAGTCAGTGAGATGTTATAAGAGATAAGACCATGTAAGCTTTCGAAAAAATAAATTACTCATACAAGATAAAAGATATGAGCAAAGATTTCGAATGATCCTACATAAAAATTAACATCATGCAAACAAATTATTGATTCAGGCCAATGAAGCATAGATGTACACAAGACTACAAAATATTATACAGTTGGGAGCAAAAGTTTGGCTCAATAGATTATTTAACTAGTTGAGAGCAAGAATATGCAACAGTCGATAGTATAACTTTTCAGACAATACTTTTTTGAGATGCTAGTCACACTACAACATATTTTATGCAGCTTGTATTACAAATGAAAACATATCAGTCAGAGAATGGCATAAGTATCGTTTTAAATATCCTTTGAGTATTGGCCGTCAAACAACTTTAAATAGCTACAGCTAAAAATAAAAAACACGATCATATGAAAACACCCGCATTAATTTTAAATCGAATACGTATAACTAATATACATCCAACAACTATGTTTATAAAAAATTTTAAATTATTCAGCACAAACAACTATAACTAAATTCTATAGACGGTATGAGTTACAATAATACTCATGAGTATATAAATACCCTCGACTATTAATGCGTATATAGAGGACTATTTTTTTATAGACGCACATAGGGTATGTTTTCAAACAGCCACATACCTACACATTTTGTTTTCCATCTTATATACACAAATGCATATACAGGAGCGAATGATGAATAAATATCCCAAGTATCATGCGTATACTTTTTGGCCGACTTAATATTTAAAACCTGAGTAAAAACCTATGCAGGCTTTAAGTATGAAAGAGAGAGAGAGAGAGAGAGAGAGAGAGAGAGTCGATGATTTCGATACGCTTGTGTTTTTTTTATTTTTAGTTGTAGCGTATTTTAGGTATTGGCATAAACGAAGTAAAGATGCTCTTGTTAGCTGGAATCGGCTGCTGCTTCAGAGAAAATATGTGAGCGTACGGATTGCTTGCGCTAAAATTATGATTATGCGTAGTTACTTACATTAAGTATATTTAATATTATGTATATTTTTTTTTTAAGTAGTTTGCACTTTAACTACAAAACCGCAGGTTCTGGGTTCGAGCCCGGTACAGTCATTAAATAACAACACCATGCATTTTTCTAATGTGCACTAGTGTCCCTTTATACTAAGTTGTTGTAGGAAAGTTTGATTGATGAAGGCATAGTCACTGATCACTGAACTATACCGACTTCAGTAGATACTAATCCTAATTTAACATCAGAGCGCCCTCCTTCGTTGTGTAGCAGAATCATCGGCGAGGTAAAATAAACAAAGCTTCAAAAAATTTAATATGCCTCATTTAACGCCAGAGGCGCTGCAATACTGCATTATTAAAAAAATGTGCAAAAAGCTGAGTTATCACTATCCCTTTCCTAAAGAAGGTAACAGCTAGTAATATTAGTTGGCATTCATTACCTCAGTGTTATTTGCCTTAAAAAAAGTCCTTGAAAAGAAATTTTCACTGCTTGCGAACAGTGGGACCATTTACGATTTTTTGCAGCTGAATTTAGCATATTTGGGCAGAGAATTTTTCGTTTATCAGGTATTTAACATGAATTTTTAATGAAATGGAATATGAAAAATTATTACATTGTATATAAAGAAAAATGCCGGTATTTATTCCAGCTAAAGTTATAGTCTAATTTGTCTTCTCTCCTTATGAAAATTATATTAAATAATAATAAAAATATCTTTGTATTCTATAGGAATTTAAGATACTGAACTTAAGCCCGATTAAGAAATTATTTTGAATTAAAACTAATTCTAGTTCAATTAAATTGAAATATGTATCAAGTATTTTCTATGTTATTTTGGTTTTTGCATAGTATGAATGAAGAACATTTTATAAATTAAATAATATGATATAAATTAAGAAGTTGTATTCTTAGCAGCCTGAAATTATTTTTAGCATTTTATTAGCATTCTCTTACAGCCGATTAAGCCGCATCCAAAGTATAAATAAGGCTTATTTTAAAATATTTCTAGTAGCAATTTTGAGACGTTTGAATGAAAAACGTGTTTGTCATCGTATAGTTGAAACGCCATCAGCCATAGTATAATTCTCATTTAGTTAATGTTAGAACATGTGGACATATTTGGTTATCCTTTAATAATTGATGTATGCCCTCCACAGAAATATTACTTTGTTTGGTTAATTGTAAAAAACAAAAGATGAAGCTTTGATATTAAGATAATTAATATGACCTAGCACTACCCTTATTTTGTACGCAACTGTAGAGTAAAAATCTTTTTAGTTTTACCTTAAAACGCAAAATTTTGAAGCCAATGATAAGGCAAAAGCCAACTTATTTTTGCATAAAAACCATGTTTCAATTTACATAAAAATATACAGATTTTTTATACTTTCATCTTAGTATTTATTTTATTGTTTATTAGGAGTACCACATGTGCATAGTTTTAAAATTTTACCAAATTATCAGGCAAACAATTTTGGTTTTATTTGGACACTTTGGGCTTGGGGTTTAATTTTGAGCATAGGTTTTATGTAGACAACAACAACAACATAATCATTATAAATTAAAAAAAAAATTGCACATTTAATTTTTAACATCATAATATTTATAACCCGACACATGATCAAATAAATGAACGGACACACAGACAACATTTTTTGGTTTGGTGGCTTGTTGCGCTGGTTGATTCAACTGATCTCCACTTTCACTTTATGCAAAAAAAATAATAAATGACACAACATTTTTAATATTTTGTTTGTTTCTTAGAAAGTTATGTTTGTATAAAATATTAAAAGCCTTATTTATAAAAATTATGAAGGCTTTATAAAGAGTTTTTAAAACAAATTCTCATAGAAAAATTTTCTTCTTAAGCCTTAATAGCTTTTTTTAAATAAGGCTGTAAAATTTTTAATTAGAAATCAAACAAAAGTATGTCAAAAAGATTAAAAGAAAATTTAATATTATTATAAATGATAATACAAAGTATCTTTATAATACAAATATGAAAGAAGTAAAAAAAAATTGTTAAGCACTTCAAAAAATACTTTTAAATGTTATTTTGGTATATTTTATGGAGACACTAAGCCCCTCAAATATCTGCTTAAATAATCAAATTAAAACTAAAATGTTAACAAGCTAGTGCTCAAGGCGTCAGATGAACAACTTTTTTAAATCAAGTCTAAAATATTAATTAAACGCATTTGTAAACATTCTAAAATATCTTTAACCAAAAAAAAAAACAATTCTTAGATTCTGATAAAGATATCAGTGAAAACTTGAAAGTCTCAAAGATTAAAAAGCAACTAATATTTTTCTTAAATGTGGAACAACAAAATAAGTTCTTCTTTTCTTTGCTGCATTTTTATTTATTTAGTTTTTTTTTATCAAACAACAAACACTGTTAGGGCCCAGAACTTTGTAACAAAATCCTTAGCGATGCATCACATACAAAAAACACTTTGTACCAAACTAAATAAAAACATTAAAGATTACGAAAGAACAAACACGACACGCACATTAAAATCTTAATTTTATGGTTATAGAACAAGACAAGATTTAAATAATACATAATGATGGTGTCAATGCACTTGTAAAAGACACAGTGGGCTCAAAACTCCTATTTTTCGACCGCTCAATTTCAAACATGGAATGATGGCCTTTTATAGAGATATATAAAATACTAGCTGACCCCGGTCCGCGTTGCTGGCCCTAAGCAAACATTAGTGTTGTATATGGCATTGGTGGTACAATATGAAAATTGGATTTTGCTCACGAATAAACTAAATATTGCGACATCTGCCGGACGAACTTCAAACCACACAGAAACGCTCCTCACGCCCCATAGAGCATGTATATAAAGTTTGGTCTAAATCGGTGCAGTAGTTCTTGAGTTACGGTGCAAAATCACAAAAAAAAACTAAATATGGCGCCATCTGTCGGACGAACTTCAAACTACACAGAAACACTACTCACGCCCCATAAAGCATGTATATAAAGTTTGGTCAAAATCAATGCAGTAGTTCTTGAGTTACGGTGCAAAAACACAAAAAAACTAAATATGGCGCCATCTGTCGGACGAACTTCAAACTACACAGAAACACTACTCACGCCTTATAGAGCATGTATATGAAGTTTAGTCAAAATCAGTTCAGTAGTTCTTGAGTTACGGTGCAAAAACACAAAAAAACTAAAAATTGCGCCATCTGTCGGACGAATCACTATTTCTGAAAAGGGCGTAGTATTTACCGGGATAGAATATGTATATAAACATGCACAGGTCTTTTACGAAGATTTTGCGGGGTGGAAGATGAAAATCTGTTGGGGCATTGAAGAGTTTACCCATAACAAATATACGTACTTTTGTATTATATATAATAAGATTGTTATATCAATATTAAAAGGTCTCATCAACTCATTAATTTTTTGAAATCGAGTTTTTTTGTATACTTCGTTAGAAGAACATCTCATGTATCAAAAAATTCAAAAATCTCGATTTTAGAAAAATTATTTTTAAATTAAAAAAATAATTAATTTTAAAATTTTATTTTGAAAAAATTCAACTAAACTCCATGCAAGAAATTAAGGACAATTATGAATAAAATTCCGAGAGAGTAGATGGGTAATGGTGGCCTGAGTCCTGTTTTGGGAATTTAAAATGGGGAAAAGCCAACAATGGCGGCAACCCTGCTGCAAATAAGGGATTTCGGGGGATTTTTTCATGCTGATGAGATGCCTGATAACCTGATCTGAAAATCAGATCAGCATGAAAATTCCCTCAAAAGCCCCCTTATATAACATGGTTGCAACCATTTTTAGTTTTCCTCTGTTTTGAATTCCCAAAACAGTACTCAGTTCCGCATTAGATAATAAATCGCGAGACATTTCCATTTATTCATAGTTGCCCCCATTAATGTATAATAAATATATACATATATATATATATATATGACGCGCAAAATAGAAAGGGACCTAAGGGTAAAAACCGGTTTTGTTCAGGAGAGCTATTTTAAAGATTTAAATACGTGTATCTTTGGTGTACCATCACTGAGCGTGTTGGTATTGGTCTCATTTGAAAGCGACACATCTCATGACGTCAGAAACGTATTGGTCAACCTTTAAAACGCGCGTAGGTCGTCCCTACCTCTTGTTTTGTGTAGTTGGTTTTTTACTGTTTTCTACCTATCGCGCTGTTTCCATGAGTTGGATATCAATTCCCGGGCGGGAAATCCCGGGAAATGTCTGTCTAATATTCCCGGGAAATTTTTGAGATTTTCCCGGGAAAACGGGAAATTAAAAGTGCATGTTATTTCATAAATATATAGAATTTATAATCCAATTTTACTTTAATATAAAAACTTATTATTTTTTTATACATTACAAAAGTTCGTTTGAACGATTGTATGACTAAATTTACACGAACGTTGACACGTTTTTCCTTGTTCGAAGGAAATTTTTTAATCTTAAAATTTAAATTGAGTTTTTGTTTTAAATGTAACTGTAAGAAAGAAAGAATTCTTTCGACTCCGATAAACAAGAAGTAAAATGTCCATGTTTTTTTTTTAATATAAAATAAAAATGTGAGTTATTCAAATCTAGTCTGAAATTTCATAAAAATTCCATTAAATTGAGGTCATACCATATCTCCTAAAAAAAGTGGAATAAATTGTATAAGTATCAATGATTGCAATGATATACAGGCATGTTCTGAAAATCACATTTTTCAAATCACTAGTGATTTTAAAAGTAATAATGGTCCTGTAGACGTTTTTAAAATCATATACGATAATTTTTTTTCAGAAATCATATTTGATGCTCTATGCAATAGAAAAATTAAAAAAAAGAGCGAACAAATATCTGCATGACCATCATTACTTTTAAAATCACTAGTGATTTGAAAAATGTGATTTTCAGAACATTCCTGATAATCATTTCCTAAAGTAAATAATTCGATGCTAAGCGAACTTGAAGTGATTTTTCGCCGAATTAGTGAACAAATTTTGAAAAGTGTAGTGAAAATTTTAAGCTGTAAGAACTCTGAGTTGATGAAACTTAAATTGATTACAAGTAGACGCTATTATGGAAACCCTGCAGAAAATATTTTAGGAGAAATAAAATGAAAGACACTTAGACATACTGTGGCTCAGGGCATTCAAAATTCGGCGCAGCGAAGTATGGTACTGTCACCTGCTTGTACTTAACGATAAGAAACCGCCTGGAACTTTTTCAAAAAGAATGAGAAACAAGCAAGGCAAATTCTTATTAAAATGAAGGTAGGTCTTATTAGAAAATTGTCTACTAATTGTGGTAACAGTCGTCAATTGGTTTTTATATGATCTTTTGCTGTGTAATAACTTTATTCCATTTGCTTAAATTCAATTAAAAATTCTTAAAAATTTGTCTTAGAACTGCTTTTTTATTAACTTTTATTTCAAAAGAATGCTTACATTAATAAAACAATCGAAATTTCACCAACTTTCATTTAATAAATGTATTTAATTTAGAAAATTAGCTTTTCCCGGGAATCCCGGGAATTTCCGGGAACTTGATTTTTTAATTCCCGTTTCCCGGGAAGTGAAAAAGTCCGGCAAATCCCAAACCCTAGTCTCATTCGATGCTCAGATGTTGTCCACATGAAAAAAAAGTGAAAATGGATTTTTTTTTACCTTTAGGCCCCTTTCTCTATGCGCTGTCACATATATAAAATCGTAGTGTGTGTTTGTTGCTAACGCATGATCTCTGGAACTGTAAGAGCTGTGGAGCTGAAATTTTCAACACAGATTCTGTTGAATACCCGGTAGGTTTTCGTTTTTTTTTTGACCCAACAAGTGGCCACAATGTGGAGTAATTTCTAGTTAAAAAAAATAATTGATTGTAAGACAATATTTGCCGGGGTCAGCTAGTATATATATATTTATGATTTGAACGGGTTAAAGTTTTATATATATATTTTATATATAAAATAATAATTTTCTATCGATAATATAATTTTTGCATAAAAAGTTAATCGATTACAAAGTTTTTCTCCAAAAAAAAGTCTAACGGAAATGAAACAAGTAAGAGTGCTATATTCGGCTGTGCCGAATCTTATATACCCTTTACCAACGTACGTACATATATATAGTATACAGACACGTACATACATATTTGTTTTGTGAAAAAATTTATAATTTTTTTAAAGTTTCCATCTTTGGAGCTATAATTTTCATTTTTCAAATTTCATACACCAAACTTTTTCAGAAGCATAAAATATATTCAATTTATAAAGAAAAAGAAAAAAATTTTTAGACCTATTTAATTTTACATAACACAAAAAGTGTAAGTTTTCCAACCCTGGAGTCATAATTTTGGATTTTTCTGATTATTGATTCCAATCTAGTTCTTTAAAAAATACATAAAATATGTTAAGTAAAAAAAGCAAGCTTTTTTGAAGTTTTTTTCAGTTAAAACGATTTTTTCAGTTTTGTCGCTTTTTTCTCGTTTTGGCGATTTTGTCTGTTTTTGGAGGTTTTTTTCATTTTGGCGATTTTTTTCTGTTGTTGGGCTTTTCTTCATTTTGGAGATTTTTCTCATTTTGACGATTTTTTCTGTTTTTTGGGTTTTTTTCGCGATTTTTTTTGCGATTTTTTGTTTTTTTTTTTCGTTTTGGTGATTTTTTTCATTTTGGCGATTTTTTTTCATTTTGGCAATTTTTTTCTTTTTTCTATGTTTTTTTTTCGTTTTGGCGATTTTTTTTTCATTTTGGCGATTTTTTTTCATTTTGGCGATTTTTTTCTGTTTTTTAGTTTTTTTTCGTTTTGGCGATTTTTTTCTTTTTTTGGCGATTTTTTTCTGTTTTTTAGAGTTTTTTTCGTTTTGGTGATTTTTTTCGTTTCGGCGATTTTTTCTTGTTTTTGGCGATTTTTTTCGGTTTGGCGATTTTATAATTTTTTATTTTTTCATTTTTACCGTTTTTGAAAATTTCAAGAGTTTTGCTCTTACGGTTTCCAAGATACAACAAATTGTGAAATTACATAGTCAAAATTGCATTAACTGATGGAACACCCTTTAATTAAAATTTTTTTAAATTTTTGTGTTAATTTTTGTAGTCTGTATAAAAATACACTAACCTTACAAATTTCAAGTGTATATACATACAATTGTATATATACTACATGGGATTTTAAAATTTTTCGTTGCTCGTTTTGGAACACCCTTTAATTTCCAATTATCATGTATTTGTTGTTGTAGCGGCCAAAGGTCTACATACTGTGTCCAAATTTCAGGTCTGTAGCTCTTACGGTTCTCGAGAAAATACTAATATAGTTTTAGACATAGTTAATTTTACATAACACAAAAAGTTAAAGTTTTCCAACCCTGGAAACGTCGTTTTAATTTTTTTGTATTTTTTAAATTTAAAATTCCAATTTTAGTCGTACTGAAGTGTAAAATATGTACATTTATTAAAAAAAAATAAAAATTTATTTTCGGGAGTTACTTTTATATGGCAAAATGAAGTTTAAGTTTTCCAGCTCTGCAATCGTCTGCCCGATTTTGCTGAATTTCCATACCAATCTATTTTGGAAAATTTCTGACACACCAGTCCAAGAACGAAGTCTCTAGCTCTTCTGGGAGCTTCGGAAAGCCGATTTCACGTACAGACAGACGGACAGACGGACAGACGGACATCGCTTATTCGTCTTCCCTATGCATAAGGATCCAGAATATATATATTATATGGATCGCTTATTGATATTATAAAAATTACAAACGGAATGACAAACCTATATATACCCTTTTACCATTTTTGTTGGTAAAGGGTATAAAAAGGCCGTAGAAAATATAATATATAAATTTTTTTTAACAAATTTGATACTAAATTCTTGCTGATATTATTCATAATAATTTTTTTAGATTAGGTTGAATCAATATGGATCCAATCCATTGCGGCTTACACTTGTGATTAAGTAGCACAAGTGTGGGCTTATAATAAATTAACTACAAATTTTAACTCAGTCCACTCTTAATTTAATTCAATATTCTTCGTTAAACTACTGCAATAATAAAATTTAACACGTCATTATTTTTTTACATTTGCTATAGTTTCAAATTAAGTATTCATTCACATTTAGATACATTTCATTAATAATTTTGCAAACTACTTCCTATTTTTTTTTTATAACCTTAACATGATTAAAAAAATATTGACTAATTATTTTTTATATTATTTGAAAGTTGTGTGTTCTCCATAGAACATTAACAAAAAGTTAAAGTCTCATATTTAACTTGGCCCAAATCTTGTTGTTGTAGTGTTAAATTGTTGTTGTGGCTTTTAACAGCCCAACCTTGTTTGCAAAGTTTTTTTTTTGTAAAGAAACACTGACTAACATGAGTATATATACATGTGGTTTCTAGTGGTTTTCTTCTTCCAGCAGTATTTAGCACAATTTTTTAAAGTTGAATATTTTTGAAAAAAAAACAAAATATATATTTTGAAGTTAATAAATGATTCATATTGTACATAGATTTGCTTTAATGACTTTTCTCTTTTGACTACAAGACAAGACATTTATTATTAATATTTTTATATATTCTAGCCGTTACTTTATTTCTAATGAAATTTTATTGGTGCTGTTTGTAGCTTTTTTGTCTTTCAGCTAAAAGCTTCCCAAGTCGTTGATTATTTTCTGTTTAATTGCCAATGAGTTCATGGTCTTTAAATGAATACAAGATGCATTTTGGTTGTTTTTGTTTTTTTGCATCTTTATGACTCTTTATTTATATATTTCTAATTTTTTTTTATCATAATTTTGAAATAAATATGGTTAAAAACCAGAAGTTTTACAAGAGTTTTGGCAAGAAAAATATGCTTATGACATAACCGTTATTTTTACAAAAATTTATCAAGTTTATAAAACAAGTTGAAAATTTGCATATTAATGGAAAATAGGTAGGGTGACATATGAAAATTTATGGATTTCGTGAACAAGTTGTTATAAAGAATTACAAGAAAAAAAATATTAAAATTATTAAAGCATTAGTTATTTATAAAGATTTGTAAAACTTGGTATTCTTAAGACAAATTCAGTTTTAATAAGCAAAAAATTCGATTAGGAACAGCATTCAGTTTTTTGCTCTAAGAATGTACGAATCAAAGCTCCATATAGGATGGTCTCAACGTTCTAAAAGATTATTTGCCACGCTTGTAATTGTGATGTCAACACTCATTTTGTATTACATTTTTTTACTTCCAACGTATGAATTTTTAAAAGCGAATTCAGACGAGTCTACCTTATATGAATATATGTATGTACATATCTTGGTAAGAATTAAAAAAATTAAATAAATCAATTCCAAAAAAAATCTTATGAAAAAATAAGCAAAAAAATTAAAACAAAAAATCTACCAAATTAATTTAATAAATAACAAAAATGAAAAATTTTAAAAATCCCCGATATATCTAGAAAATATGTGATATCTTCTAAAAGTCCGAACCGATTTTCTCCAAACAAAGTTAAGAACCTTCTCGATCAAGTCACCTTTCAAACAAAGAAAACTAAATCAAAATCGGTCTTGCCGTTTGGTCTGTACATGGACACGGACAGAAACACAGATACACAGAGATACAGGTTACAGAGATACGGGGTTAAAAAAAAATTATAGAAATATCGATAAAAAATTTATCCATTGAACAATTTCGAGCCCTATTTTTAACATCCGACCAAAAGAAAAGGGGGTGTTATAAGTTTGTAGTGTGTGTCTGTGTATCTGTGTATCTGTCCATGTCCACGTACAGCCCAAACGGCTAGACCGATTTTGATTTAGTTTTCTTTGTTTGAAAGGTGACTTGATCGAGAAGGTTTGAAGAAAATTGGTCTTGCCGTTTAGAAGATATCACATCTTTTCTAGACATATCGGGGGTTTTTAAATTTTTTAATTTGTGTTATATATCTAATCGGAAACGACATGCAGTAAAAGTTAACTTTTTTATTGAAATTAGAATTTAATTTTTTTTTTAATTTAGAAATTTCAAAATGTCAAAATTTTTGGAAAAAAATTTACTTATGAGAAAAATTTTCCGATGAGAAAATTTATGATGTGGAAAATGTTTATAGAAGAAAATTTTTCGATAAAGTTTTAATAAAACTCAAAAGTTTATTTATTTATTTATTTATTTACATATTATACTTATAACTAAATTATTAGTATAATAACAAAAGAAAGAGCTATAGCAACGTTGGCCTTAAGCTCAAAAAAAAGTTGTCCTTAGGAAATTTATTAATTAAAAAAAAATTCTAAAAATTTATCGATAATTTACTAGAATGTTTTATATAGAAAATTCCTAGATAATAAAAATTGTCTTTTAAAAATTTTTTACTATTATTATTCAACTCCCATAGTTCCTGGTTGAATCATAGGGCCTCAACAAACAAGTTAAAATTTGGTTTATCTAATGCTAAAGCTTTGATTTCACGCCATTTACGCCCTTCTGTCAAACACTCACCTTCAACTAGTCTCCTCCAAGTATTAGCAGGTATTTCTTTTACTTCGGCTACCCTGTGGGTTCCAGCCAAGTGCTGTTCGTGTTATATTGTCTGGGTGCTTCCTCAACGTGTGACCAATCCATTTCCATTAACGTCGTCTAATTTAGATTTTTATTGGCAGTTGACCAGTTGTTGCCCATAATGTGGCGTTTGATATAGTGTTGGGCCAGAATACGCATAAGATTTGCCTTTAAACACCGGTTTATAAACACCTGGAGTGCATTTATTTCATTAGTGTGAGTGTGACATGTTTCGCTTCCATACAGAACAACGAATTTTACACTAGCGTCAAATATTTTGAAATTTACCAATTAAAAAAAATTTTCCATGAAAAATTTATCGATAACAAAAATTTTTGAAAGAAAATTCATCGATAACAAAAATTTTCTATCAAAAATTTTTAGTTAACAAATATTTCCATCGAAAATTTACCGATGATAAACATTTTCCATAGATAATCTACATGATAGTTTTCCATGGTAAAAATTTTTTACCCAAAATTTATCGATTGTAAGAAATTTTAATAGAAAATCTCTCGAAAGAAAATCATAAGGTAACACATAAAGCGCCTGCAACAAAAATTTTTAGTGTAATATTAATTGATAATAAATATTTACATTAAAAGTTTTCTAAAGAAAATATCTCAATAGAAAACATTTTTACAAAAAATGTACCGTCAGCAAACTCTTTAAAAAAATTTAATCGATAAGAAAAGTATTTATCGAAAGAGTAGCGAAGAAAAGAATTTTACACAGAAAATTTATCGATAACTAATATTTTAAATGAAAAATTTTGCTTATAACAAAAATATTTCTTATTTAATTTAAATGAAAAAAAAATTTTTTGTTGCTTTTGCACTAGTTATGTGAAAAGTAGTTCATAATCAGTCCCACATAAAGTGATCATCATTAATAAAATTTAATTTATGCATTAATTTCATTTATGTGTAATTTCTTCTTTATTTTAAATTACCTTTTGAAGTGTTCGTACTACAAAATATTTAATTCTAAAGAATTATTAATCAAAGAAATAGATAATGTAATGATCTCACTCTAAAACATCAGGGGTCTAATCCTCGCTTTCGATAACGCGCTGATTCGATGACGTTTTTTCAGTTTGAGATTATGGCATTCGGTATCGAAGTATATCATTACATTGTTTGATAGCGAATGCCATGATCTCAATTTGATAAAACGTGCTCGAATCAGCTCGTTATAAAAAGCGACGATTACACCCCAGTATTTTATACTAAAAGCAAAGAAATAGTCTTAAAAAGACCAAGAACAAAAACGAAAGCTTGATGTATGGTTTTGTGGTTAAAACTTTTCTCACAAATTTGTCGAACACTTATTCAATATGGCCCTAGAAGAACGAAATATGTATGCCTTTTTAATACCGAAAAGACAGCAATCTGAATTAAAAGAAACTTTGAATAAAAAATTAAAAAGAAAATTTAAACAATAGGTTGAAGCAACTTTTGACATTTAATTCTTAAACAAATAGAAAGTAAATTTTGTTTTTTTTCTAACTGACAAGTTACAACGTTTCCATTGCAGCGGAAGTTTTTGATTTTAATTTTTGTATGAATAAACCTCATTATGGAAATGAATTACGTGTGGCGGCAACTGGTGATGAGTGACGCCACGGTTTACTTAGGGTTAACAAGTCGCTCAAGAATTATTTTTTGTTTTTTAAATAATGCCTAATAGAAAATGTAACTGCAACCCATTCGTTAATAGAATACGAGAATGGCTAAAAAGAAATTTAATTTAAAATGGGCATCTCCAAAACATCACACACGTTGTAATTGTTCTTAATAATTTTGTATATGAGATAATTTTATAGGACATTTATACCTGCACGAAATCTAGTAGTTTTCAATTGAAATCTTAATCAAAATATATACCGTTTATAGCAAGCTTTTTTCACAATCGCCAAGGTTTCTTATCCGAACTAAAAACCATTCTCTGAAATGTTTCTTAAACTACAAGCAAACAACTGCAATATAGCTAATTCACATACCTTTTAAGTTTTAGCGGCTGATATTTCAATACAATTTTGGGAGATTTCGACAAAATCTACTAGAGAAGTAAAATTAGTTGTGTATGGGAATTCTACTCTAAATCTTCCAGATTTTGCTCTAAATCTCGTTAGTACTACATTTTTCTCTTTTTTGCAATAAAGAGAAAATAATTTCATTCGGATATTTAAATAAATAAATAGCTTTTTATTTTATTTATTTTTTGTATAAAATTTACTTTTTTCGTAAACTCTCTTTATACGGCATTTACACCTGCACAATATGTAGCAGATTTTAATTAAAATCTCTATCAAAATCTATACCATTTACACGAAGTTTTTTTTGACATTTATAAAGATTTTTTATCTTAAACTAAACCCATTTAACTGAACATTTTTCAAAACTACAACCAAACAACTGCAATATAGCCAATTCACACACCTTTTTAAGCATACCATAGCTAATTCACTCACCTTTTATATAAATATGTTGTACAGGTAGTAAAAAACAAATAAAAATATTAGATTTTTAGTACATTTCCTACAAATATGTATACTAACAATTTAGATTTCGTTTTGTATGGAAAATCTAGTAAAAATTAGCTATTTTTAGCTCGAAATCTCGTAAGTACTAGTTTTCGAGATAATATAAACGCCCTATAATAAATTGTTCAATTGATTTATGAAGATAAAACAAACAAAAAAATAATTTAATTCACACGACTCTTTATATCACGCATAAAAAACGTAAGTTTTAAAATGTATAACCCTAGACACAAACCGTCCTATTTAACAGAGCCAGCCTTGTTAATAAAAAACTTACCTCCGTTAAATACTCGCATCAAAAACTAGTCTTTTTTCTCACAAAATGGACTTAAAACCAGATTTTTTAAACAAAATAGAGCAGAAAATGGCAGATGAGTTACTCCTCAAAACCCTTTTTGTTTAGATATAGCATTTCATATATCCCAGGACATGGCAAGTTCATATCGTAACCCACATTCAAAATATGGATGTTGGCTATTTTGTATTTGAAGACGGAGAGAAAAAATATTAGGAAATACTTCTTAATGTCTGTAAATTAATGTCAAATAGTCAAAAGTTATAACATTCTCTTTCTATAAAAATTACAACACAATTTCTTAAAAAAGTCGAGCTAAAAAGGACTGGTGTGAAAAAAGTATATTGGAGGAGACTCCAATATTACTCAAAGATTACTTAGCTACCGAAAATATGGAATATATGACACTCTTATGTACCGCGCGGAAGTAACTTGATTGTCCTTGATATTTTTAAAGTATTTGATAAGCTGTCGTGGAGCATTTTTTTTATCAAAACTTACTGTTTTTCATGAGTTTGATGATATCCCTACATTTTTACCTAATTTTCTCAGGGATCACACAATACTGGTTTTGATTGATGGAAGGCTTAAAAGTAGGATAACTAATTCTTTGCAAAGAAATCTTCAATGGCACTCTGGCCTATTTTGCAGCTGCTTACCCCTCCGTCTGATTTATTTTAATTATCAGCCCATTCGGCATTTTCTGTTTGAATTCATTCTACAATATGCCAATCTTATAGCCGATTGAGGCTAAGAAAATAAACATGAATCATATAGCCCTAATCTCAGAATGGAGCCGGTCGAAAATGATCGATTTAAATACTCATAACATTCTATTTTTGTTGCATTTGTACCAGAAAATGAAAAAAGTATAATTTTAAGTACTCTTTGAGTATAGAATGCATACAGCTAACAAAAAACACGCCCATATAAAAAAACACGTTTTAATTTTAAGCCGATTATGTATAACTATAAATATCTTACAACAATGTTTATACACAATTTTTAAATTCCGAAGCACAAGCAACTATAACTAAAATATATAGACTGCATGGGCTATAATCATAGCATGAGTATAAAAATAATCTGGCTATTAATCGGCCTCACATTCGTACATACAAGGCTATTTTACTTACACACACACACACACACATGAAGCATGTTTTCAAACAGCCACCCAGACATCCACTTATTTGCCATTCTATTTTATACACACATACATATATATATATATAAGGTGGCGTAAGATGAATAAATAAATATCCCGAGTATCATGGGTATTTTTTTTTTATCGAATAAATAACCATAGTCTCTGAGAGAGATTCAATACTCTTGATACTAATATACCTTTTTATTTAAGCGCACTTAAGTTTTTCGTATAAACGAAGTCGAAATGCTCTTGTATTTTGGAATCGGCTATAGTCATAGTTACTTGAGAGAAAATATGTGAGCGTACAAGTTAGTAAAATTAACACTATTTACTTATGTATATTTTTGTTTAGTACTTATTTTCGTTCTCTGATGTGTTCTCAGCAATACTGTACTCAGTATACTTTCATCCTTCTCTCCAATGCATTTCAATCATCTTCCCGAAAATTTGTGGTTACCCTCGTTGTAATTTTTTTTCTGCAACAATTCTTGCCAGTGTCTTTAAGCCTCAACTCATCATGAAATTTCAAACCAAAAAAGGAAATAAATAAATAAAAAACATTCAACACTTGTTGTCTACTTAGACATGCGAGCAAGCAACTGATTTTTACGTATCACAGTGGTTTGAAATAAAAGAAAAGTGAACATATGAAGCCGGTAGACAAATGACATCAGCTGTATTACACAGTGACGATCGCCTTACAAAATTATTCGAGGCCCCTTTATTTGTAATTGTAATAATTGTAATCGTACACGCAAGAAGCACTGAGACAACTAGCATTGTGCGCAGTGGCTAGTCAATTGCTGCACGAATCCATACCCGTTCCCAACGAACTACAGTTAAAGAAAAGTTGTCAGTGTGGCAGGGTTGATTAGTCACGACTGTTAAAAGATGATTTAACATGTTTTGTTTGCTTGTTTTTTTTTTAAATAGCACAATAAAAATATGAAGAGGGTGGCGTTGACTACAAAACCGAAGGTCCTGGGTTCAATCCCTGTAACCAACAGTTATTAAATAACAACATCAAGCATTTTTTCTGATGTGCATTACTATCCCTTTGTATCAAGTTGTTGTAGGAAAGTTCAACTGATGCAGGCACAGTCACTGGTCACTGAACTACACCGACTTCAGTATATACTAATCCTAATGTAATATCAGAGCGCCCTCCTTCCTCGGTATTGTGTAGCAGAAGCATTGGCGAAGTAAAATAACTTAGAAAATGGCTACTAAATACAGCTTTGAAAATTTAATACGTCTCATTGACACCAGAGGCGCTGCAACCACTGCATTATTAAAAACGTGCAAAAAAGCAGAGTTGTAAAAGAATGAAACATTCCTCTATCTCTTCCTTCACCAGCTGTCTTCCCTATGACTATCTCTTTCCTAAAGAAGGTAACAGTAACCAGTTATCAAAAAAATAAAAAATAGAGTTAGCCATATTTCGATAGTCAAAAGAAAATGAGCCTGAAAATCGTTTTTCCACTGAACTTAACGAAACAAAGTAATAGAACAAATTCAATAATTAGATAGAATACTTGAGTAATTAGAAAGTTTGGGGTTACAACATTTTTGCGCTAATAGCATCATTTGTAGATCCATATATTTTTCAACTTCATGCCCCATGTGCGTGCATGCATTCAGCAAAACAATTTTCCTTATTTATTTTCCACAGAAAATATAAAATGGAGATGATTTCCATCTTCTATATTTTCCACTTCATTTAAAAGCGTTTGCTTAGATCTTTTGGTTTCATTTTTATATTTACGTCTAAAGGTTTGTGATCTGCAACTACCAGCCATCAATCACGTTTTACATTTGCATAAATCGTCTTTTATAGATGTTGAGATGATGATCATTCACCGCATTGTTTGGATTGGTGTGGCGACTGCGAATGGTTTGTGTTGGTTGTGTGTGTGTATTTGGTCCCGGTACCCGGTAAGTAGTTGGTGAATTCTTTCTGCTGTGTGTAGATATGACTACTAAAGAAGTTCGTTTGAATGCAACTGCACACCATGAGATAGATACGACATTCAAATAATTTCAAGTTGAGCAATTTTAAACTGGTTGTGTGGTTGTAAGTTGGAGGCACACAAAAATATTTAGCAGCTGGTGCAAGTCAAAATAAATGTTCGAGTATTATATTTTACGTATTAGTTATAGACAATTTAGAATGGAAAATGAGAAATTCTGGCTTAGATTTATTATATTTGTTACAAAGAATGTTTTTATCTTGATTGTTTTTTTTTTAACTTAAATTTCAATTATTTAACTTAATGTCTTTTATGTAAAATTTATAAATGTAAGTGATTTATTTGTTGTTGTTTTTTGGAAATGAGGATTTACGGGTTAAAGGCTGCTAAAAAGAAACTGTAAGTTCGTTGGGAAGACAGACGTTTTAAAAAGTTCTTAGAACTCCAAACCCAATGCCTTAGAAATTAGGTTCTAACTTCAATTAGAAAGTTAGTGGGAATTAAAACCTTAACTGTTTGATATAAAATACTGCGGCGTATCACTTTGAATTTGTTCTGCAAAAGCACTTGAAATACATGAGTCTTTTTAATTTTTTGCTGTACATACAATTGTTTTTCTTAACATACCTCGTATTCCATTTCATAAATGATGTCAGCAAACACTATCTGCCCTAGTAGATAAACATGGCAGCTGGTGAAGTGTGTGGTGGCACAGAAAAATTCAGCATTACCTTGACCCAAGTTTTAATATTCTTACCTTCTTTAAAAAAAATCATCTTAGGTAATAAAATATTTCATTCTATGATAAGAATTGATGATACCGAACTTGAGCCCGATTAAAAAATTATTCCATTTAAAAATGTATTATACTTTAATTAACTGGGAATGATGTAGAATTTCATCAGCTTTATGATTATTATTGAATTATTACTACGCCGCGTTTCACCAGCACTTTAAAAAACTCTTAGGGCACTGCTATACGTTCAATATATATGGTGATATTTGGATCGCGATCCATTTTAATGGGTTGGTGGATCACGAGCGTATGCTGCATGTTCAATATTTATCGCGTCAGTATTTACGTTATTTTTGTGCTGTGCGGATCGTTTATTAAAAAAATGTCGCGATTCCACCGGCAGAATCCACTCGCTTTCACCATTTTCTGTGGCATTACCCTTTACAAACAAACTTTACACAAATGTAATAAACTTTTTTACTTTTTATTTGTTAAATTATTTTATTTTATTTGTTTTATTTCACTTCTTATTACGTATTGCGATCTAATATCATGAAAATGCTACACGTTCAATATTTATCACGCGATCCGCAATCCACGATCTGGATTCCATAATTTAGGCCTTTCTGCGATATGGATCGTGATCCATCAATACATGCTACACGTTCAATAAATATCCCGATGCTGAATCGCGTTCAATATATATTGTAATATTTGGATCGCGATCCATTCTAATGGATTGATGGATCACGAGCCTATGCTACATGTTCAATATTTATCGCGTCAGTATTTACGTTATTTTTGTGCTGTGCAGATCGTTTATTAATAATAAATTTATTAATAATCTTTAGCCGACGAGTCTCAAAATTCCGGCAATGCCTCCAAATTAAAAATAAGGTCTCAAAATAATTTTTTCGGTCGTTAATTTCGCTTTCACAGGCAGTACCCACTCGCTTTCACTATCTTCTGCCATTACCTTTTATTAAAACAAACTTTACACAAATCTAACAAACTTTTTTACTTTTTATTTGTTAAATTTTTTGCACCGCGTCTTTTATTTTATTTGTTTTATTTCACTTCTTATTAACGTATCGCGATCTAATATCATGAAAATGCTACACGTTCAATATTTATCACGCGGTCCGTGATTCGTGATCTGGATTCCATAATTTAGGCCTTTCGGCGATATGAATCGCGATCCACCAATACTGCATGCTACACGTTCAATAAATATCACGATACTGGATCGAGTTCATATTCAACTTTGTTTTTATTGTTGACACTTTTTTTCTATTTCCTGCTGAAACTAAATCTAATTCTAAAGGATGTTTTTTATAGAGGTATAGAACTTTAAAGTAAAAAAAAAAACAAAGATAAATTGTTTAAACTGACATGAAAATTACTTTGTTCGAAAGATAATCTTCTGGCATTATAATTTAAATATGACTTCTGGTATAAGACCGCCACGGCTGGCTCGGACTTAGTCTAATCTGGAGGTCCAATTGTC
This sequence comes from Tachina lurida, assembly GCA_944452675.1. Classification (NCBI taxonomy): domain Eukaryota; kingdom Metazoa; phylum Arthropoda; class Insecta; order Diptera; family Tachinidae; genus Tachina; species Tachina lurida. The sequence continues at coordinate 141,088,239 of OX101752.1, forward strand.
GATGACGTTTTACAATATTTATGGCCATATATTATTGCCAATAATGCGGCGAATGTCTAGCGGCTTTAAATCACACAATCTTCCATGCCAATTCACGGGTCAGAAACGCGACACTGTGCGGTTACCAAAACTTTCCTTCAATAAATCAATTGTGGCACTAGTTGTGTGACATGTTGTGCCGTGTTGTTGAAGCCACAGCTACTGTACATTATGGTTGTTCAATTGATGAATGAAATTTCTGTGCCCGGTGGCGGATAGGTTGATTCGGGTCTCTCTCTACACTAGGCTCTACAGTAAGCAATGATTTCTTCTATACGAACCGTACGACGTCACTGTGGATGCGTATAATCATTTTAAGTAAACGTGCTTCGCAAGCGTTCTATAGATAATAGAATCAATAGCTCGGATGGAGGATTAAGGTGATCATAAAGTGGAAGCGATGCGTATTTCGAACAGAACCAAGGTTTTTTAAATAAATTTTTCTAATTTAGGAGCGTTGTGCAGTTGTCTGTCAACTCCTGTTGAAATGCCAAACTAAACTAAATATAAATCACTCGACAGCTGACAAAATGGCCGCCAGTTAAAAAAAGTGTTGCCAACTTAAAGCGTAATATCTTTATAAAAACACCATTTAGAAAAATATATACGCAAATAGAAAAAAATATCAATGTAAAATCACCATGCAAAAATCTTGATTTGAATTTACAAAATTGCAGTAGGCAGTGTACTAGTCTTGTAATGGGTGAGTCGCAGGTTCGAATCCTGGATACAAGTTCTTATTATATCTATATATAACTTTTTAAATTTAAATTTCATGTTAGTGATCAAAATAATTTTTAATTAAAATTTTATTCATGATGGTGTATATTAGTGTGTATTTTTATTTAATGTTGTTGTGGCTGTAGTGGTGAGTGCGTTGACTAACATGCAAGTATTTCCGAGTTCAATTCTGGGCCTTGGAAACCAATTATATTACATGCAAACATTTTTCTGATACCTTTGCCAATATACACATCTAAGTTAAATAATTAATAAAATACAATGATTAAATTCATGTTGTTTCAACTTGAAATGACTTTGATTCAACATAGTTCTTCGTGTTATTTCAGTATCGAACATACGTTGTTCCAACTTGAAATAACTTGGATTCAACACGATTCTTCATTTTGATTTAACAGTGCTGTAATGTCAACTCAAAATAAATTTGAAATAAAGTTATTTTAAAAGCAAACATTTGCTTTGAAAATTACTCTAAATCATGTAAGATTAACATGAAACACATATGAAGCAAAATCATTGCAGAAAGTTGAAATTTTTCTGTGTGTAAAAAATAATGATTATTTTGTTTGCCACAATTTGTACCCGGACATTTTTATCTTGCATTCATTTTGTGCCATTATTTATTTACATAACAAGTTTTGAAATTGAATATTTTGTTTTGGATCAATTTCAAATAACTAAAGAAAATAAATCATATATTTTTTTTTGCAAATTTTATTGGAATCGTTTGACATTTTGCATAATAATAACTACAAAATCCAAGTTGCAATATTATTTTGCAATTGGCACGTTTCTGTGCCATTTTAAATGTTTAATGTAAAATAAAACTTAAAAAAAAAAAGATAAATAAAAGAAATGTGATCGCACTCTACGTATGCGATCAGTTTCAATAATAAAACCATCAGAAATGGAACCATGTCTCTGTAAATATCGTACACATATTCAGGCACAAACATTTTCAGGTTTATGTTACCGAAGCATAAGATCTTTTATATTCCAAGCATAATTTTTTTGTATCTGCTGTTAAGACTATTTATTTATGTATGTGTGTGCTTGCGTTGAAAATTTTTTATTGTTGTATGACAGAGAGAGGTGGCCATTGAACTTGTCATTGTGTTGTTGTTGTTGTTGTTGTTAGATCGAGGTGTTCCTTTGTCAATATATATCAACAATAATACAACAAAAACAATGAAACAACAATTGTTTATCTTTGAAATAAAAAATAAATATATATTTACATACATAGTAATATTAAGCTTTTTGTAAGGTTTTTATTTATGCACCGTAAATGCAATAATAACAGTGGGTCTAAAAATATAAAAATGTGAAAATTTAAAATTAAACTTATTTCGAAAACGTGAACTTTGTACAGTATTATAACACTAATTTATAAGTATTGCTTATTTAACAATAGTTAAAAGAAAAAAATATAAGAAATACCGAAGTATATGTATTTGGCATTCAGTATTTAAAGTATTCAAAATGTGTCTTTGTTTTTTTTTTTTAATTAGGCAACGTCTATATGCATTTCGCTCCTGCAAAGTCGAATACAGATAGTTGTTTTGTAAAGCTTTTTGTTTTAGGCTTTTAAACTTATTATCTTTGGATATATTGTGATTCTCAATAACATATTAAGAGTCTTACAATAAACATACGGAGGTTTTTTTTAGCTTATTTAACAAATTTTTTGGATTGACTGACGAGTTCCATAAGCAGGAACGAAGTTCATATAGAATTTATTTGATTATCACCGTCTTAAACGAGTAAATTTATTAATATATAAAATGAGAGATTTAAATACCATAAAAGAAAAATATTTTAGTATTATGTACTCGTAGTGTTTTAAAATTTTAAATTGCAATTCCCAGCAATTTTTAAACTAAATAGTGGTCTGTATGAGTTATTAGGGTGCGTACGCACGTCGAAATTGCATTGATATGTTCAGATAAGTTGTTAAGCCTTACCATAGCTGTCAAATGTTGTTCGCAAAACATTAGCACCCCCTGTAAGTTATTCTGAAAGAAGAGAAAAAAAATCTTTTATTTATTCAAAAAAGTGTTAAAATGTTATTTTTTTGTTATAAAATGTTAACAAGAATTGTTCAATTGACTCTTAGATACATTATTTCCATATATCGTTTAGAGCTCTCACCAAGTCCCAATTAGCTGTTGGCCAAAACTGATGGAAACATTTTTGAAGGTGCACTGATTTTCACCAAACTGAGTATAGGGTCTTATTACCCTTTTAGTAGTACTATCGAACCTGGTCCTGTCAGAGACATGCATATCGAATATCGTACCTAATGTTGACATTAAACAAATTTTAGTTTTGGCATTTTTTTTTTTGGGAAATTTTAAGTTAGGATTATTAGGATTTCAACATGTTACTTTGCTCACTTTAGAACACCCTATAATTTTTACTGCCATATATTTTTTGTTAGAGCGGCACAAATTTTTACATATCCTGTGAAAACTTCAGGTCCCCAGCTCGAACGGTTCTCGCGCCTGTGACAGACAGACATCGCAGCAAAGACAATGGGGTTCCTTTTCACCTTTGTTGTACGGAACCCTAAAAATGGGCTAATTTTCAATACAAAAAAATCAAATTTAGCCTTAAAAGCTCAAATAATAAAATACTATTTAACAAACCATTTAGTTTTATGAAAACAGCAACATACATATAAGCCCAGGTGAACCAGGATAGAGAAAATAATTTGTATTTTTTATGTAGCAAATATTTTACAGATTCAAGCTTCACTAATATATAAAAAGTTAATTTTTTAAAATAGCAAAAACTTAATTTTAAACCTATTAAATTTAAATATTATCATTATTTCCCTCCACTGTGCATGACTGTTATACCCAACCTTAAAAAAAACAATCCCCATAAAACTCATATTGGTATTTAAGCATTGATGGCATTTTAAATAGTTTGAATGTAAAAATCATTGGCTTGTGTATTCGTAATTTCTGTTATTTAAAAATGTGTGTGGCGCTAAGAAGAAAGGGTTGCTTCCACGAATTAATATATTTCAGAATTTTCATATAATTTTATTGTTATTTGTTTAATGTGAGCAGAGTTCAAATGTTGCACGCAATTATTAGCCTGAAGTTAAGAGCGCATTATTTGCATAGTGAACTTTTACGGCAGGTTGTTCTAAATTTTACTATATAAAATCCATTCTTGTTGTATTTAATGCCTGGCGGAGTATATTTTTATGGGTTTTTTTTATGGTATCTAAGTTCCTCTTACTTTATAAAACCTTTAATGTAGGTTTAATGTTGAACGTATGCACGCATGCATGTACTTTATTGAAGATTAAAAAGCAAGTGTAGATTTTTATGTTTAAAACCTTTTCTTAATTAGCGAGTTCATATGAACTAAATTGCTTTTTCCTACTTTGTTTTTGTAATAAGCAAAACTGTTTGTTAAAACAATGTTGTCCAATTCTTCTTTCATCGAAATAATGCACACGGAAATTGCTCTCAATTTCATGTGCAATTTTCAGGTTTAATTTAGAACTGATAAAAGCTGGTAATACTCACTATCCTACACAATCGCTCGACTTAGAGACAAATACAATCCTGATCTAATAAATTATTATTGTCTTCTGAAAATTTTCATAAACTCCATCATACTAGGGTTGTATTTTCTCATAATTCGAACGATTGTGTAGACAGTGATTACAAGCCAAAAGAGAGTGTGGGATTTTTTTCGAATATCTGGCATCTCCATAACGTAAAATTAAAGAGTGGGCAATTTTGAGAATGTTCTGTTCACACACGGCAATTTTAATTGCTCATGTTTTGAGCTAATGGAAGAGAGAGAAGAATATAATTAAGAGGTGAGCTATCATATTTTCCTCTCTCTCTCTTTCCTATGACCAACAAATTTGCTCAACTAACATTGCCGTGTGTGAGCCCAGTTTTATATATATTTCATTGGCAAGGGTCATCACTTGGCTCCATGATTTATTAACTTCTGCACATTCTCTTCGAACCGACCTTATCCAAGTAGTTCTAGGTCTGCCTGGTTTACTCTATTCTTGGGGATTCCACTGCAGTGCAGCTTTAGTGATATCGTTATCACCTCTACACAGGATATGACCAATCTAAGTCCACTTACGCATTTTGATCTCATACTCTACTTTGATGTTGTTCGAGAGGTTTAACAGGTCGGTATTTGTGATAGTGTACACGCAACCGGTGCGTAGGCACCGGTTAATAAACCTTTGAATTTTATTTATGTTTAACTGTGTCAAGTTTCAAGTTGTTGAGCCATACAGTAGTACTGACGCGAAAATTCGGAGTTTGGTATTTCTACTGATGTTATTACATCCCCACATTTGGTGCAGTGGTGACTGAAAAGTGCACTTTGCTTTATTTATACGGGATTTAACGTCGTCTGAGGTACCACCATCCTTTGTGATTACACTACCAAGATAACTGAAAGTTTCCACTTCTTCGATTCTGATGCCATTTAGTATGAGCGTGGTGGTTGAATTTGTGTTAATACCCAGCAATTTGGTTTTCCGTATATTAATCTTGAGCCCGACTTTGTCATAGACATATTACGTAGCTTTTCCTCAATGTCTATGGGCTATCAAGCAGAGATCATCAGCATAAGCAATACCGTTCAGCCTGTCCGTCAGATTCCATTGTATGTCATTTGATGTCTCAACATTAGTCTGTTCCATTACGGTATCCAGCAACAGCAAGAAAAGTGTTGTCGATAGAATGCAGCCCTGCATAACACCTCTGGTAGATATAAATGAAAATGCGGCTGCGAGAGTCATTGTAGAGTTCGTGGATTAGACTTATTATATTATTGGAAATCCCTTTTGCTGCTAGAGTGGACCATAGAGCATCACTGAAATTGTATCGAAGACTCCTTCAAAGTCAACAGATGCGTTTTGAATTCCTTAGATTGCTCTATAACAATTCGCACATGATCTGACCCTTCTAAAACCTGTCTGCTCCTTACGAAATAACGGTTCCACGACTGGCAAGATTCTGTGCAGTATTAGAGTTGCCATGAGCTTGGCTATGGAGTTTAATAAGGTTATTCCCCTCCAGTTTTTACATTCGTTTAAAACTCCTTTTTTCGGGATTGTTCGATACCTTCCTGCCATACCACAGGTATTTGGTTTGCTATTCAAACATCTCTAATCACCGGGATGACCAAAGAGGCTAATGTTGGTGCCTTATACTTAAGGAGATCTGGGGGGTTTTTATGTAATCCGAATCGAACGGAAATGTGTGCGAATTGTAGTGTTAATAACATACAAATTTGAACAGTTTTCATTTCGAATCGAATTTTATACTAACCCCCTGCTATGCCATCGAGTCCTGCGGATTTTTCGTTTTAAGTGCTGATTGTATTTCCACTTTTGGGGGGTGGGGGGCTCAATTGAAATGTCCAGCAGCTGGTTGCGCATAAGCGGTTGTTGATTCAATATAGTAATTGAATTCGTTTGTAGTTTGTTGTTGTAGTATTCACGCCAGTGGCTGAGTTGTTGATCTGGCGATGTCAGGTTGTTGCCATAACTGTCTGTGATCACTGTTGCGCTTCTAATGTTGTTTCCGCATATTGTTCCGCAGTTGTTGCTGCTTGTTCAATTTCGTCCGCGATATTTTCGTAATATTTGAGCTTGTGTTGTTTTACGACCTTCTTTACGGTTAAGGCTCAACGTCTGTATTTAGCACTGTAGAATTACACAATTATTTTTATATATTCCAAATTTAGAAACGATCAACAGTGTATCACTAAGATTTGTCTTTTCTAATGTTGTTAATACTAATAAAATCAACATGAAAAATGTCAAACAGGATTAAATAAAGTCTGGATGGGGAAAAGAAAACACACACACACAATGTCATTATTACCGCGAAACTTCCGCCTTGTTTTTTGGTTAACGCATACGAGGAAACAAGATCTGGACAAAGAGAAAAAAAAAACTACAACCATAAAAAATTAATGCAAACATAATTAACAGGATAATAAAGAGATTTAAGTTTTCAACATGACTAAACTTTGAATTTCCTTCTTTTGCTGGCAATTAAATTATGCTTTATTTTATCTGTGAAAATTTTAGAGTGGTCAAGACTATCCACATAGTGTTGAAATATTAATATCCAAATGAGAAGACAAGGCAGGCGCCAAGAGGGTACAAAACCAATCTCAGAAATAAAACCAATTGCGTGGGCTAGCTGGTTGGCTGGCTGAATCATACAATTATTACGAGGAAAAAAATTATAGTCCTAACAACTAAATGGAAATAAAACGTTTATTAACATTGTCAAATAAATTCAGTTTTTTAAACTTAAATTACAAGCAAAATAAAGAGGGGGAAACCGGCCATATGGCTCGTGTTTAAAGCCCGCATTTTGAGTGAGTTTGTGTATAAGGCGGATTTGTAAGCAACATTTCTTGTTGCAATCTGGTCTCATATAAAGTAATAGCAAATATGAAATGAAAAAAATAAAGATAACTGGCAACAAACTTAAAATTATTTCTAATGATGTGGCAAATGCAAACGGAAAATGTCTTAAATAAAATTAAACTTGAAATAAATTGTGATATAAATGTTTATTTGTAAATGGATTTTCGTTGGGTTGCAAAATTGAAGGCATAAAAATGGATTTAAACAACATGTAGACAGGCTACGAGGAAATTGGGAATGTGCAACAAACAAACAAAAAAGCAAAAACTCTTTCACTCTTGAATTTCTTGTGTGTGTGTGCGCGAGTACATAAAACAAGTTTAATGCAGCTTTTCACACTTCAGCCATAGACACAAGCGACATGGGTAAGATACTTTTACAAGTCTGTTACGAAGCTATTATACCCTGCCATAAATTAGGCAGACTTCCTAAACGCGTGTTTTCTTGATAGCAACTGGTTTGGTAAAAGCAACTTGCAAAAAGTATGGAAAATTAATGCAAACGTAGCCACATAATCCAGTATAAATATTGTCCTAATGCATTGTAAACCATGCATTTCGGAAGTCTACCATTATAATGATTATATGGTTTAGAAAAATCTTAAAAGAATACGAACTTTTTCTTACTTATTATGACTATTAAATATTTAATAAGGTAACAAACAGCCTTATATCTAAAAATTATTAAGGCTTTATAAAGGTTTAAAATGTCCCGGTCCAGACTCGCAATTTATGTTGCAGCAATTCTTGAATATGTGGGGAGTGTTGAGTGTTGCTTTGTCGCGGGTAAAAAATTAATAAATGAATAAATACTTTATTCATTGTTAAGTCTTGTGATAGTAAGACGGGTATATATCATCATTGTAAATATATGAAATGAATTTCAATTCAAACGAATTTTCCGATGTTATGATACCATCTGATAGTAACTACAACTTCATGCGTATATTTTGTCGCCTGCTGTACAAATTGTAATCATCTCTCGTTATTTTGCACAGAAAAATTAAAGCTTGCTATAAAAAAATTGCAAGTCTGGACCGGGACTAAGAAAAATTTTGTATGAAAATTTGTTTTAAAAACCCATTATAAAAAGTCTTCGTAATTTTTATAAATAATGCTGTAAAATATTAATTATTAAATTAACAGTTAGTTAACTCTATAAAAATTTTTTCATTCGAATAAAATTTTTTATTCGTTGTTGTTCGAGTAGAATTGTTTGTTTATTATTTACTTGAATAACATTTTTAATGTTTATTTTAAACGAACAATCGAATAAAATGATTCGAATAATAAAATAAAATTTTTCGATTAATCGAATAAAGCTATTAAAAAAATCTAATAAAATCAATTTATTAGATTTTATTTTCTTATTGGTTGTTGTATTGGATTAAATGAATTAAATTTTAAATGCTTATTGTATTCGAACAATCGCATTAAATGATACGAATAATCGAATAAAATTTTTCGAATAATCGAAGAAAATTATTTTAAAAAATCTAATAAAATCAATCAATTCAATTTATAAGATTTTATTTTCTTATTGGTTGCTATAAGAGTAGAATTGTTTGTTTATTAATTATTCGATTAATATTTTTAATGCTTATTTTATTCGAACAATCCATTGCAATAATCCGAGTAATCAAATAAAACCGTTTTATTTATTGAATAAAACTATTAAAAAAAATCGAATAAAGTTATTCGAATATTCAGTAATTTTATTCGATTTTATTTTGTTGTTGTGGTTGTTGTTTGAGCAGAATTTGCTGTTTATTATTATTTTATTCGAGCAATCGAATGAAATGATTCGAATAATCGAATAAAAATTTTCGCATAACTGAAAAAAGTTGTTCAAAAAATTTAATAAAATTATTCGAATATGCGATTCATATTATTCCATTTTATTATTTTATTCGTTGTTGGTCGAGTAGAATTTATTGTTTATTATTTATTGGAATAATCAAAAACAATAATTAGAATAATAGAATTAAATTATTAGATTTTCCAGGGACCGTAAATAACTGTTATCGAAAAAATTTTAACTCAAAAACTCCTTATGTTAGAGTCAGCGGAGAGCTATACTGTCATATACCAATATATTCGTATTGGCGAGCACTTTCAGAATTTATAGGGAGCTGAAAGAAACGATCTCATCTCCATAGTTATGGCGCGATATGTTTTTATTTTAATTCCGATTTATTCAAGTGTATTGGGAGACAATTTACATAAACTGAGTTTTATTTTCGGACAGGAAAAATAAAACTCCTCCTTGTAAACTGTTTTTGCAAGAACTCCATTAGCTTATCAACTTCCTTTTATACAAATGATAAAAAAAAACTGTTTGCACCTCTTCAATACAAATCAAGCAATGCCACCCCAAATGTAAACGAAAGCTAGAATTGAATAAACCATTTAACCCAAAATGAAAACAAACCACCTGAAATCTTTAAATTTTTACTAAAATACCGGGGGAGCTTAAATGTAACATTTGCTATAGTTTCTCTGGTTGCAACCCAGCGGTAAATAGAAGGAGTATAAAGGCCTTCTATAAGGCCTTATTTAGCAGACACAAAGCCTGCTAGTGCCATTGCGTACTCATTTCTTTTTTACTTGCGATGTCATTTTCGACCAAGGGCTTCCACACTTCCTTACTCAAGAGCCCTGATTGAAGGCCTACTTTAGTAGGGGTACTTTACGGTTTTAACGCATTTTAGCAATTGTTGCTATTATCATAAATTATAAAAGAAATAATTTCTGTGGCCCTGTGGAGGCGTTATAGAAAGCCTTCCTTAGAAGGCAGAGAAGAATGGGTATCGAATCTTAAAGAAAGGTCTAGGAAGGATTTCAGAAAGGCCAGTCTGGTGCAGGCCTCGTGAATTTTACCGCTGGGAAACGTCTTTTTCTTCAATACATGCATGCATGTACGGAGTATTCATGCAACACCAGCATGTAATTGTACGAGTACAACATTCTGTGTGTTTTACTTTTGTTGTTTGTAGCACAAAGTAAGAGTTAACAAACTTCAATCCTCAAGTGGGCAGGCAACAACAACAACATGTTAACAATTTTTTTTATCATATTATTCTCTTGGTTGATGTTGTTGCTGGTGTTTTTTTTATATTTAAGTCATCTTAACATTATAGACAACATTTTAACAACCGCAAACAACCAGTCAATAAGAGCAATCAAGATCCTCATCCTACACGTACGTACTACGTATGAACTCTATGCACGGGTAGTATGTTTATATGTGCGCCTGGGCCGTTTGGTTATTTGAATGGATGGATTGCTTTGTAACACGTACTAGATTGCACATTAATTTCTAAACAAACTACAAGAATTAAAGAAAAATTGAAAACAAAACTAACTGAAAATATTGAAAAAAATAACAAATATTTTTTGTTGTTTTTTTATAGCAAGAACTTTAAAAGAATGTTTGGCAGAAATATTCGTATGTTATATATTTTAATGCCTAACTATACTTAAACTAGGTTTATTTAACATTTTTCAGCAATGTATTTGTTTTATATGTGTTTCATGTAAATTCAACATGATTCATGTAAATTAAATATGATTTCCAGGAATCTTCAAAGAAAATGTTTCCTTTTGATATAACTTTATCTGGCAAAAAATAAAAAAAAGGTTTAAATTAACTAGATACGGATTATTTTAAAACTGTTCAGTGAAATGAAAAGTTAATGAAAATTAATTATTTTTAGTGAATAGTCCGTCTTTGCTACTAAAATTGTATTGTTTCATACGATTATCATTCCTTTTTATGGGTCCCCATTCCTTCAAATATATGGCCAAAGCATGTCTCCTATTTTCCCCCTCCCCCTTTATTTCGGCCGTATTTGTTGCAATATCTTTTTTAATATTGTCATAGTTTTAGTTGGGTGTATTTTGTAGATTTTTGTATTGGCTTTTAAATGCAATTTATGTGCTTTATTAATGATCATCGTGGTGTTGCATGAAAATTGACTATTGACAGCGTAAAATATATATTTTAGTAAAATTTTTTTTGTTTATTTTAGCTGTGACTGTTAGTTTCGGTCGTCATTGTTTGGTTATATTTTCTTTTATTTTTTTTTTCTCATATTTTTTCCTTTCTTTGTTTGCTACAAAATGTTTTGATTTCATCATGATAAGGCGTATACATGAAAACACATGTCTAAACATTTATGAGTTTCAAGAAATAAATAAATAAAAAATCAACAACTGGGAAAATTTCACTAAAATCTGCGCGCAATATTATGAAGTTTTTCAATCAAGGCTTTTACATTAAACCAACACGTTTTTATTCGTGATTTTTGCACTAAAATGAAATTTGAAAAAAAAATTAAATAAATAATCACTATGAATATTAAAAATTATTAAAAAAAATTTAGTACCACGATTAATGCCCTAATTCAGTAAGAAGTTTTAGTTTGAAAATAATTTTGAGTTCTTTTTTTATGAATTCTCTAAAGTATTTTCTCCGAAAATGGTTGTTGTCTTTGATAATGAAAAATAAAAATATTATTGCCATGTTCTTAAAATTAAATTAAATTATTATACAATAGTTTGAAAAATATATGAAAAAATATTTGTTGGATATAATGTTTGGAACAAAATCATAAAGCGAATACACGAACCTTCTAGCATAGACAATAAATAATATTTGTTTTAAAGAATCACAACTGTAGCTTTGTATCGCTTGCAAATATGTATGCTAATTTTAGAATTAGATTTATTTTAAAAATTTACTTTCAAAATGATAGTAATTATCTATGTAAAATAAATCGGCCTGAGTATGTAGTTTAAAATTATCTGTATTTACTTAATGACTGCTCCCACTGTGCATTGGGTATTGTTAGAAACAAGTTTCAAACAAACAAAAAATGTAAACTATAAAACATGGAAAGTGTAACATGAGTATAGAACGCCCACACTGACCCTGCAACCAATGACAATTTACTGTTCATATTCTCATATAATAAATGAATTAATATCATATTTGATATATTTAAAAAAAAATTACAAATAAAGATTCTCATTGAGCAGTGAGGCTCCCACAAATCTTTAAAAGATTTAAGAAAATTATGTTGCTTGAAACTGGGCCTGAAACGAATTTGTAACACGCTTTACTAAAATAAAAATGATTAATATCGTGCCATAAATGATTAATATCGTGTTTAACGAAAATCGATTGTTTACGATCATTGATAATCGATTTTTGTCAAAAGACGAAGTTCAAAAAATATGCTTTAGAGGTTATGGTCTGATTTTGAAATAAATTAAATCATGTGAACATACACACATATATTTTTTAATTATTAAATAAGTAAATTCATTGTTGCTATCGATATTATTTAGCTCTGCAAGTCTTGCATAAATAAAACTTCCAAAGAAGTTATTAAGACCCAAAATGTAAGTCGAAAAAAAAAATTGTTTTGGAATTTTTAAAAAGAAACTCTTTTTTTTACTGTTAACAAAATCTGTTCCAGGAATGTCCTAAAGTATTTTATTAATTGTGTGTCTTAAAATTATACAAGTTGTTATTAAAAACTATTGTTGATTTTTTGTACAAAAAAAAAGAGATAAAATAACCAAATGTTGTTTTTAAAGTTAAGGTTCTGGTTGTATTCTATGCAATTTATATTTGTACGACACTTACCACAGTCTTGTGAATACCTCTCATAAATTTTGTCTTAACAAATTTGCCTTGCAGGCAGCCATAAGAGCGAACTTATTAGTTCACAACAAAGTAGGGTATTACAACAACATTTTGTTTGTTTTTCGATATCTTGCGGCTTGAAAAAATATAATACGCTTTTCGCAAACTGTTTTGCAAGTGTTGTGAATTTATTTTAAAAAAATAAAATAAAAGAGAGATACATACTCGTAGATACGATACGATTGTCTGGCAGCAACATGGTTTACAGTCGGTCGAATATGTCTTTAAGAATTTTCAGAATTGTCTGTTAGTTAAATATAAAAAACAAATAATAATTCAAATTCACACATACACACTTATGCAAATATTATGATTTTAAAATTTTTTAATAAACTGTTTTCCCAAACCGCCACATGCATTTCCACAGAAGCCAACATTTGCAAATATTGCAAATGATTTATCTTATGCATTTATATTTTTTTATTCACTAGCATATGCAAATATTTATTTAGCTTTTTTAATGGAAATTTTATTAATTAAGATAATGAATAAAAAAATACACATTCATCAGGAGATAATTTTTTTGGTAGATAAGCACTTCAGTAAAAAGACATATGCATCATACATTTTTTAAAAATGTTTCTGTAAAAAACTGTAACAGTTGTGCTTCATAATAAAATAATTAATAAAGTACATTTTTTATTTAAATTTAAAAATAAACTAAATGAGTGCAAAAAAATTATAGTAGAAGTACAACATCAAATTGTTGAGATTCTACGCATGTCGTCATCAAAGACCACAGTGCACAGTGGGGGATTTTAGCACAAAAAAAATGGAAATAACTCTGCAGTTTCGAGACCTGCCGTATGATTGTTATAAAATTGCATACAGCATTGAGGTATTAGAAAGCTTAAGTTTGGAATTTGGACGTTACCTCTTTGAAGGGGGCGGAGACACAAAACCCCGAAGTGGGCCAACTCAGTTTAATGAAAAATTAAAAATCTCTGTCCAGCTGATGTTTTAAATCTGATAAAAAAAAAATATTTTAACTACACTGCATTTACGGGTTTTCGCTTACAGTTTAGGAAATATTCGAGAAAATAATTTAAAATTTTAATTTTCTTACCAACCTTCGTACACTGGTTCTGCTAATAAATATAGAGAAAAAACTGCCTCATAAAATCAAGAAAATTTTCTCTATGAAACGTTCTTAGGCTAAGGGGTATCCCAGCAGAAAGAAGCGAATATTTTTTTAAAGAGATTCCTTATTGTTTTTATGTGGTAAATCTTAATAATTTTATCAAGAAGAAAACCACATAAAATCAAGAAGAACTGTTATTATTCACAACTTTTTTCACTCAATTTCCGCTATTTTTGGCACCAAAAAAAAAAAAACAATCCATAGGGAAAAACTTCTTGATTCTATTGGGTTTTCTTATAAATTTTAAACTATAGGGATATCTTATTGATTTTATTAGGCTGCCTTTATAATTTTTTAAAAAGGTTTTCTTCTTGATTTTAGTAGGTTCCTGTTTGATTAAGTGTAAAGCCTCTTATTGATTTTTTTAATAAGGAAATCTTCTTGATTTTATGAGGTGTTTTGTTATTTCGTTTCTATAAATAGACATACAGACAATTTTTTCATGACCTTTTTCATTTTTGTATAAGAATGTTTGCACAATAATTTCAATGGTTATTCAGGCTGCTTGTTAGCATATTGGTTAGAGTGCTTGTCTATCAGTAAGTTAGTTAAGAATATAACATAATGTGTATGTATGTATGTGTAAATAAATAACATCTACCATATACTACATACATACATATGTATATGGTATAGAATTTAAATGAAATACATAAGTACAGAGAATAAAGACGCAATTTTTTTTATTGAAAAAATCAATAAGATAACCTCATAAAAACTACAAGATTTCTTCTTGATTTTTTCAAAAAGGTTTTCTTTATGAAATTAGTAAGATTTCCTTATTGAAAAAAACCATAGAGATTTCTTATTAATTTTGTTCTATTTTATGAAGTATTTAGTAGGCACTGTTTTCTCTGTGTAGAAAATAAAATTTATTTGCAGTTGTATTTATTCGTCATAAAATAAAATAAATATTTTTTTTTTTGAAATAAAAGTTATTATTTTGAGTTTTTTTAATTAAACAATAAAAGTTATTTTTTAAGTTTTGTTTTCAATATAGAAATAGGCAGGCGAGAATTTTTACATGGCCTCTATAAACTGGCAGGTAATTTTAATTTTTTGAGTTATTTTCATTAAACAATAAAAGTTATCTTTTGATTTTTATTCTTTGTTTAGATTTAATTCCTTCGAAATATATTGATATTTATCTGTTGCTTCTCAGGTTTGATGGTTGAAAAATGGAGTTTTCATTTAAAAATGTGGAAATTACCTAATTTCAACTTGATTTCGGGGAAAACCACTAAAATACTGGATTTCGCGAAAGCATGAAGGCGCTATAATTGATTTAAATAAAAATCATGGTTTTTAAATAATTAATGCGATACTCTGTTTATTCACTCACCAACACAACATAGTGATAGCTGTTTCTAATAAATATTCCTTATTTGTTCTAACTCCAAAGCAAACTCATTTGCTTTTTCTGAAATCTCTTTACGTAATTATTGTGAGAAAATAATTCAAGTTTTGGGTGATTTCTAAAGATGAATATTTTGCAAACAAGTCTGCCGGTGGTAGTGTGCATCCTTCACCTATTTATTTTTATAATCTTTTGACTATGCATTCTTATAATATTTATATGTGCAAAAAATAATTTAAAGGAATTGCTGCTCTAAATTCCATTAATTAAGGTTGAACGACAAAGTTTTAACTTTTTAGTTTTTTTTTTTTTGAAATTTTTTTCTTTAGCAATTAAATTGCTTTTCTTATTTCAAGTGAATAGTTTACTTAACATTTAAAATGCAATCATTTTTATTTTAATTTCTGCTAAAGTTTAACTTTTTGTTTTCCTTCATTTGCATTTCGTTGGAGGTTTCTTACTTTAATTTTTTTTTGTCGTTTAACCCACCCAGTATGTGTTTTGTTGTTTTAAATTCATATGAAAATGTTGCAATAACCAAACCAACAGTTGCTGCAGGTGCAATTTGCATACGTATCTTATTTTCAATATCATATTTCATGTAAATTTTCCACAAAATTAAAAAAATAATAATAATAATAAAATGAAAACATAAGTGGACAAGTAAGCAAAACTGCTTTATTTATTTCAAAAGACACAAATATTGAGTCGGAGTTGAAGTGGCGAAAATTCTTGCGAATTGATTGCAAAATTATTTCAAATAAATTTGATTTGTCTGCAATTTATATCGAAATGTCAAGAAAAAAATTCTTTTACCCACTTGACCTGAGATTCAATAAAAAAAACGAATGCTCACTACAGCGAAAAAATTTCGAAACAAAATTGTTCGATATTTGTTCGCAAATCTAAAAAAAAAATTCGAATGTTCGCTAAAGCTCCGAACTTCACACTTCTCTCGATAGTTTTTCAAATGTGTGACGGTAGCTGCGTGGAAGGCTGTCAGCCTGTTAGTCTACAAGTACCAAGTTTGATGTATAACAGCACTGTAAATTAAAAAATAAAATAACAAAACGTACATACCTACCTATGTGCAATAATTGAATGAAAAAAAATTTGCCACGATAGCTAGTGCAGTGGTTTTCAAGCGGTGGGTCGCGACCCCCTGGTGGGTCGCGGCGACCTTTCTCGGGGGTCGCGAGCTGATCTGAATAAAATACATGGATTTTTTTTAGATTAAATTTTTTTAATTCAAAAACATAAAAGGACTTACTTATATTAATGCGAACGGTGGTCTTACTTATTTTTAATAAATAAAATAAATAAAACGTGCTTGCAATTGTGAGACGCAAACAATCAAATAATTTTCTAAATATAGTTTAATCCTTTTTTTGTTGTTGTAATTTTCACCATTAAAAAGTAATTTTGCACAGATAAGATGTTGAAAATTGAATTAATATTTATGTAAGTACTTTTTTAGCTAGCCTAGAATACCCTGATTTTGTCTTTCGCTTTAGGCAAAATGTAGAATTATTTTGAGATAAATAATCCGTTTTGAGGATACTGTCCGGTTCTAGCACTTTCAAATCATTGACAAGATCGGCGAACTCAACGCAGTTAGTTATGAATGGATTTAATACCCAGCAATCACCATCATTATCTTCCTGCAGCTATTTTGGATAATAGCAGCATAGCTCCTTTTTTTTAATTTTGCAGCGCTTCTATCCTTGTAGAAATAAAATCGCTCACCGATTCATGGGATGAAATTTCTGTGGCAATACTTTTAAAGCTAGTGAAAGAATCCAATTGTAGTTGTTGCAAAGATGTTGGCCAACGGCTGATATAATGTTTTTGTCTCTCTTTTGCATACTCGCGTTTAAGATGATCAAATGACTAAAAATTTCTGCAATATACGAGTATACTAATTTCATAAGCCATTTAGGATTATTAAACAAATTGTCATATGCGGGTTCCATTTCTTGTAAAAATATGTTCAATTCCGATCTCAATTCAATTACTTTTGTCAGCATATTTCCTTTGGATAACCACCTCTTTTGTGTGATAAGAATTTTTTGATAGAGAGCGCCCATGTCTTCACACACTGTTCGAAACAACCTTGACTGCAAAGATTTTTTAAATAAAATTTACAACTTTGATGACAGTATTTACCACATCATTTAAATATGATGGTAAAAACTTGGCTGTCAAGGCTTGACGATGGAGGAAACAGTGTGTATCCACTTCTCATTCGACATCATTGTTTTAAGTGTTGCTACGAATCCACTTTTATTGCCAGACAGTGCAAATACCAACACAAAGTTTCCAGTCAAAGTTCAAATCTTTGGTGCCTTCCAAAAACATTTCATACAAACACTCGCCATTTATATTTTTCGGTAAAGATTTGTAAAAGAATATTTCCTCGGAAATAGTATCATGATTTTCAAACCGAACAGAACACACAAACAGAATTTTTTTTATAACAACATTTTCAAACGTTGAGAGCAAAAACGTTAAGGGGTCACCAGATTTTTTGAAAATCATTTTGGGGTCGCGGCTTCAAAAAGTTTGAAAACCACTGGCCTAGTGGATGTGTGTTAGCCTGTTAGAATGGAGGTACCATGTTCAAAGCCTGCTGCGTAAGTTACGGAATTAAACAAATAAATAAAATAAGTAAGTCTAAAATAAATAAATAAAAAAAATTACTTTTTACTTTTTCTGCCGGCTTTTTGCGATATCGTAATTAATTCGATAATCTCTCACTTTTGATATTGCTAGCGAAACTTCGAAATCGAATGTTTTTTTGGACAAAACTGAGCGCCAGGTGAACATTTTTCGATTCATTTTTGAGTGTCACTCTCGATATCATTAACGAAAGCCGTGGTCAACTGGGTAATTTAATGGTTATTTAAAGTTAATAAAAATTTGGTTTCATAGATATACATATATACAAACAAATCTACGTACATGCATAAATATGTATGACATAAATACGATATTTAAAATGCAAAATATATAAAACTTACTTCACTTTAATAAAAAAAAGTATTTTTGCAATCTTTTGCCTCGTAAGAAAAATTGAAAAAAAGTAAAACAGCAGCATAAGAAAATATTACAATAAATGAAAAGCAGTTTAAGTATAAAGGTCTTTGACCTCCTGGCAAAAAAAAAACACAAATAAAATTTATTTAAAAAATTCATTTACCATGTATGCAATCCATAGTGGAGAAGAGGCGTAAGTCAAATAAGTGTTAATAAATTTATGAAATTTCTAAGCTCTACCGAAATTATTGTACATTATCTAAGGACATTTGTTGTAAGAAACTGGATAACAGAATGATTTAAAAATTGGGTTTTAATTTTTTTTGCTCCTGTTGACAAATTTCATCATTTTCATGCGACTAGTGGGAACAAGACTTCACAATCACTGCTATTGTGAACGTTTTTTTTTTTTGCTCGAAATATTTCCCTTTTTCACGAAATGGTAAACGTGAACAATTTATCCCTAGAAATGTTGCTCTTATTTGATTTCCCTTATCATAAAGAATCTATTTTATGGGGATTTTTTACATTTTCCTGGGTTTTGTTCACTTCATTTTTTGCAGTTGAACTTAATTCAGTTAATTTTAATATTTTCCATCTATTTAAATATTAAAAGTTAGAGATATTTATTTAAAGGATAAGATCAAAATTTATTTTGTTGTACTGTGTAATTATCAACATAGAATGGAAAATCTCTAATAGCTTTTTTTTTGCTCTGTCCATCAATCTTAATTAGATGCCATTATGAAAAAAACACTTTAGCCAAAAACATCCTAAAAATTGTGTATGTATGTTAAGAAATTAAAATAAATTTAAGCAAAAATCAACATAAGTAATAAAAAACTAAAACAAATATACATTTTACAACAAAATTTAAGCTCTGCCAAATAATCCAAGATAAAGAAAAAAGGTGTCAAGTTTTTTTTTGCATTTTACTATAAACAATGAATTGAAAACAGAGTCTTCAGGATTTGAATGATTTATTATACATTTATGAAAGTCATAAGTGCAACATTTTTTTAAGCATCTTCAAGTTTTATTGCTCTTTTATAGGGTGTAACATTTAAGAGAGGGTTTATTAAGAAATATAATAAAATTAAATATTTGATATATACATACCTACATACATATGTACATGTATATAATAAATCAAAATTGGCTGCACCAGACGCAAAATTATTTTTATATGCAAATGTGGACACATATGTATGTCCTTAGTTTATGCGTTTTCTTTTCTAGAAAAAAAAATCTTACATTTATTGCACTTTTGAATGAAAATTCGCAATAAAATGTCTTTTTGAAATAAATAGTATATTAGAAATTATTTTTATTTTCTGAATAAAAAGTCAAAAAAATTTGCACTTTTTTTAGAAAAGAAAACGCCATTAATGTCCAGTCTACAAAATTTTCTACAAGAATCGTATATAGAACTTAAACTTTCAAAAATGTAGCGGAAGATATTGAATGTCAAAGTTAAATACTTCGAGCTAAAGAAATTTTCATATTTTCTAATTTATAAAAATTCAATAAAATTTGAAAATTTTGCCAGTTTTTTGATTAAGCATTTCATTCCTGCTTCACGGAACTTGTCAGTAGACTTTGACCCAAAAGATTTAGAAATAAGCGGCTCCATGAAAAATACACCAAAAACCAAATCACATAAAAATAAAAATTAAAAACCGCCCAAAAAATTTTTCATAAGAATTTAAAGGATTTTTCATATGAAAAATCGCCCAACATTTTTTAAACGTTTAAAAATTAAAAAGGAAAATTGTCCCAAAAAATCTGGCAATCATAAAAATCGAACGCTGGCAGCAATAAAACAATATTAGGCACGTAAACTTTGTAATGCAGAAAATTTTTATTAGGCTGCACCGTGTCGGGAAATACCATGATTTATAAAATCCCTAAGCCCGGGATTTTATACATAATATAGTCAAATCGCTATAATTCGCACCCGTTAATTCGAAAACTTGTACAATTTACACTTTGATTTTCTCGTTAATTCATATTTTTAAATTAAAAGTCTGAACAGACCCCCCTAAGTCGTACTTACTCGGAAATAAAACCAATATGGTAAAAAAATTACAATAATTTTTTTCCAAGTGTGTTTACAATGTGCTACGTTTTCTTTTTAGAGTTTTTTCTGTTTCTTAGGAGTTTGTTTCTAGTTTTTCTGAACAGTGTAACGTAAAAATTTCAAAAACAAAACACACGTCATTAACTTCATACCCCTATTAATTGAATTTTTGTTAACTTCGTTAAATCGTAATTCCTAAAAAGCAGTCGGTTCCTTCGGTTCCTACTGTATGTACTAAAAATTAAAAATTCTGTAAAAACTGAGATTTGAAAAGTCACACTAGTCACATTTAACAGTCAAATTGTTAGCAATTTTAATACATACAAAATTGGTGGTTAAATATCACAGCGTTCATTAAAGTCGTCACACCCGTCGCACCCGTAACGTCGTCGAAAATAAAATTGAGAACAAAATTTTTTTCCAGGCAGTAGGTAAATAATACACCAAAATTATATTGTGCGTTCTACGGAAGATTTTCCAGAATATATATTTAAAGTTATAACTGTGTAAAAACTGAAATTTGTACAGTCACACCCGTCACATTCTTCTGATGGCTATTCTGAGCAGAAATCATGTTTTTGCATCCTATTTTAAAATTATATATTTTACACTTTTGAACTGTAGCAAAAATTGTGACTATTCTTATTGTGAATGGCGTCGTCGGCGTCACATCAAGACGACAGCAAAAATGGTCACTTGTCTACTCTTTGTCGACAATAATTGACTACTACTAACATGCTCCATTAATTTACAAAACCTTAGAGATTAAGAGGAGATTGTTAATAAGATCCAAGTGTTGCTGATGAAGAGTACACAAGTTACAATATTTACTGTCGTCTTGATGTGACATCGACAACGCCATTCACAACAAGGGGTAATATTAATTTTGGACGATAATGCAATAAAAATCGTACGTAAGTTATGCCGAGTACGCACTGTGGCATTTTGTGACAACATAATATTGTGTATTAGTGGCAACGTTTGTCATTTCCGATATTTTTCGTTTTGTGGCATTATTTTCCGCATAAAAAACATAATGTGAATGGCGTTACACACTTTGAGAATGATACCACAAAATAGCAACACAAGAAACGCCAAAAATCACAAATTTCTAATCAAAATTGTTGTTTAAATTTCATTTCTTAAGAGCATAACTTGTCCTCTAAGAAGTCAGTGAATATTTTTTTTTGCTAATCGGACCACAAGCTTAGAAAAGGTTTTTTTATAAACAATACCATATGATCGTTTTCACTGTAAAAATTTAATGTCTTGGAAATATATTGTTATATATTTAAAGGAATTTTTATTTTATATTTAAAAGCAATTAACTACCACGATCGTGAGCAATCATGCTTAATCATGCATAATTGGTGTATATCAGGTGAACATCGCGCTTCGCTAACTTTCATTCAAAATATATTTATGTTTTCAATCAGATGTCTCATTACATTGTTCTATAGCGAATGCCAAAATCTTAAGCTGAAAAACGTGATCGAATCAGCTTGTGATTGGAAGCGACGCTTAGACTCTTGAAAAGTGTTAATCTTTCATTTCGCTAAAGCAAAAGAAATCACCCTTTTGCTGTAACTCAAAGCTTCACAAATCACAATTGTTTAAATATTTTAGTCAACAACAAATTTTTAGAATAAAAAAGTATAAAACTAACAAAGAGATTTATCTTTTATTTTTCAGCATATAAAGCAAGGTGTTGTTGTAAATGTTTTTGTTGCTGCTGTTCCCCATTTATGCAACTATTTGTATTGTTGCACCGCACTTGAAACAAATAGACAGACATAAATTTCGGAAAATAAAAATTTAATAAAACTGAAGTATGAACTCGTATTTGCCTGGTTGTAAAAGCAACTCCTTAAAAAAAGATTTAACAAAAAAAAAATGTATGAAGCGTAACGCATAAAAATGCGTTTCTTCTTTAACGCTGTTGCTGCTGTTAAACGATTTCCTGTCGGTTTGTTGCTGATGCTTCCAATTGCATACAATTGATATTTGTTTAGCAATAAAAGCAAATACTTAAAAGGCCAATGTGGCCAAGAGTAGAGAAAGGAAAATGCACCAGCAACACTTGAAGTTTTTTTTTATTTAATTTTCTTATTTATTTATAAAATAAGAAAACAAAGACGACGGCCCCACATTCTAAAGTTTAAAGAAAGTTTTTTTTCTATGGCCTTTTTATGAAGAGTTACATGGACTTGATTGCATGTGCTGGTGTGCAAAATGTGTGGTTTGTTTGAATGGAATAAAAATAAAAGGAGGTCAAGATGAAAAAAAAAATGAAAGAAAAATCTATCTCTTGTTTTATTTGTAAATAGTCAACACGATTTGTTGTTGTTGTTGTAGATGTTATTGAATGATGGACACTTTCAAGCGTTTATTTTAATGAATTTTCCTATGAAATTTTTTTAATATAAAATATATATAGAGAGAGATTTAGCTAAACAAATGGGCTTTTCACCACTTTTTGTTTAATTTCACGCCACTGTGCACGTTGCTTAGCCAACAACAAACAAAGATTTATAAAGTTGTAAATAGAATGAAATGAAATATGAGCAACTAGAAAGTTAGCAAATATTTATTTATTGCTAAATTTATCATCATATTATTAACATTTTATTTTTACGCGCTGCTATGAATAAATCTGTGACAAAAAGGAAAAAGTGCTTAAGTCGAGAAAAGCTGATTTTTTGTTAATGGCACCTCTTTAATCTGCATATTTAAAAGTACACCTGGTCAAAATCTCAATTAATTTGTTTGATTTTTTCAGGAAGTTGTAGCAAAATTACTTGCGACTTATCCTTTTTAGACTTATAATCTCATTTGGAATAATAGCTTAATTAAGGTTATACTTTGGTATATTTGAACTGAAATGTATTATTTATGTATGTAGAACGATGTTTGCTAAAAAAAATATATGTTAACAGAGAATTTCCCAATTTAACTGTAAAAGAAATAAATTTCTGAAAATCGACTTGAACGCTTAAAAGTGCTCTCCTGCAAAACTGTAAAATATGACTTAAGCACTTTTTCCTTATTGCCACAGAAATATTGTCAAAGATAAAGCTATTGCAAATTTATAAAGAAAAAAAAACACTTATGCCTCATCTGAGACGCTTAAAATAAAACCCGCATATAATTTTTTTTTAGAATAAACAATTATTTCTGGCAAAAACAAATTCATAAATCCCTTGGCGGTTTATTTTCCCAAAAATAAATGGAAAAAAATATTGTGTCTCCCTCTACTTTCAAAGCTCAGAAATAATTTTATTTTTCTTTGTGCAACTGACTGCTTTCAAAAAAAAAAATAATAATAAAACTCCAGTAAGAAATTAAGTGATTTAATACCATAAACTATAACGACCACACAAATCACTACCAAAATTCCTCTGCAATGACAACAGAAATAATTTTATGAACGCAATACTGCGACAAAGTCACAAAAAAGATATTTCTTAAACAAAATACCACAAGTGCTTTTAGTTTATTTGTTAAGAAAAGTTTTGTAAAATAAAAAAAATATAATAACAATAATATATCTGTAAAAAATAAGGTTTAAAAAATTGCAAAATTGTTTTTTTTTATAAACTTAAACATTGTCGTAAATTTTGAGACAAAACGTCAGACATACCGACATTCAAACGTTAAAACATTTTTAATGTTTTGTTTTAAACTTTGTCTCTGTGTTTATTTTATTGTTGGTTGTTGACTGCATAGAATGTTGGTTTGAAAGACGTCCCGTCTGTTTGTCTACTTGGGGCTGTGGGTAATGTGAGGGCTGCGACAGTAGTGTCTTAAATTACACGCTGGTGCATACATACCAGCTGAAGTTGCACAGTATGTGTTGTGTTGTGTTGTATTGTGTTGTGCTGCTTAAATGTGTTTATATTCATACATATATATTTTTTGTTATTTTTGGTTTTATTTATACTCCCTACTTGTTAAGTGAAGTTATACTTATGTAGTATGGGTTTTAAATATGAAATCCTTGAAAGTGGCAACATTTTTCTTTTAACAATATGGCAGCATAATTTGCACCTGTGATGGGAAATTATAGCAAGTTTTGAGGCAAAATCAAAGCTTTTCTAATGAATAAATTGAATAAATATATTCAAAACTTTAGTCATTATTATGTTTTGTCCTAAAAAGTAAAGTGTACTTGGAAGTAGTGTTTTACAAGGGAATTCTCGGGACGGAAAATCCCTGGAATTCAGCAAAATTTCCAATACCTTTCATCCCGGGAATATATCGCTGGAATTCCTAGGAATTTCGAGCGTAAAAAGTTGAGTTATAGACACTAACTCATATCAGCAGCGCCTCTGGAGTTTAGTCATTTTATTAGTTAGTTTACATTACTGATGATTAATTACAAATATCAGCCAGCTACTGTTCTGCGCATAGACACTTACCCATAGCAGAAAAATCTATGATGTTAATATGACTGAATCTGGCCAGGGATCTTACTCGACTCACTGACTGTAAAATAATTTTACAGACTATTATTTATTCAAAGCAAAAACCAATTTTCTTATTTTATTGCTGTTTTCAATACAAGTTATGAGTCGAACGTTTTCTGTCGACATCGTGAACCATACCGTTAATATTTCGATGAAATGTCCTATTGAAAATATTGAATCCTTTTTTCTATTTTATGTTTCATAATTTTTTTATTTATTGTTTTTTAAGTTTTCTTTATTAAAATTAGATAATATGCTTATGATGCTGGGAAATTATGAAAAAAAATATATGTCCCTATTACGGTTTACAACTCAACTAAGTTTAGTTGAAATTTTAACAACTTAACTTTTATTCTGTATTACAACTAATTTTAGTTACATATATTCGAAAAAATGCTCGAAAATAAAATGTTCTTATCTATGTTGTGTTTTTTAAAACCATAGTAGCCATCACAAAACATTTTAAATATTTTTAGTTTGTATTATTTTTTTAGATTTCATGTTTTATGAACATAAACGTTTCTTTTCCCCTTGTCTATCTCTCTCCTAAAAAACTAATAAGCTTAGCAATAAGACTTGCTTAGTGTAAGTTAGCTCTCAATTATATAATGACAATGAGTTTTCAAAAAAATAATAGTATCTCTAGTTCGCTTATGCGAAAAATTAAAATATGCTAGAACTACAAAATTAAAAGGCGTATCAAGCGTTTTGACTCTCTGAAATAGTTATAGTCGGAGAATGCTTGTACTCAGGCTATGCATGGCACTCGGGATATTTATTCACTCTTCGTCACCATATACTTATAAATTGGAATGGAAAATGTATTGTTTTTGTGTGTGCCTGTTTAAAAACACGCTTTATGTGTGTGTGTGTAAATAAAATAGCCCTGAATGTGTGCATGCGTAGCCGATTAAAAGTCAGAGTATTTTTATACTCATGCGTATAATTGTAGCTCATACAGTCTATCAATTTGTTGTTGTTTATAGTTATGCGTATTCGGTTAAAGATTAATGCTTGTGTTTGTATGTGAGCGTATTTTTTATTTTTAGCTCCACACGTTTATGGTTGTTGGACGGCTAATACTCAAAAATACTTTTATTGAAACTGTTATTCTGTAGGTGTGTTTTCAAGAACAATGCTCTGTTTGTACTCACTTACTTTCTATTTTGATGGTTGTGTTGAGGCAGCCTAGAAACCATCAAACAAACACTTTAACACTCTAAGTGCATGCGTTCACACTTACGCTTTGGCGGCAATAATTAATGAAACTCAAAAACTTTTACTGCCATTTTATAGAAGCCATGCAAAAATCCTCGTCTGTCTATTTATATTGAAAACAAAAACAAATTTGAGTGCCATGTTTTTGTTTTCAATATAAATAAGCAGACGAGAATTTTTACATAGCTTCTATAAACGGGCAGTTAATATTTTAATTTGACGAGTAGTTAATTTTATCGTCACCAATTGTTATTGATAAAGAAAATGTTAAAATAATTAGTTTATGTTTTAATGATAATTCTCAATGCTTACCAGCTTTATGGAATGTAAAGCATGTAGTAATTGGGAGGTAAAAGGAAGCAAATTGAGATATTATTGGAAGTATGTATATAAATAGCAGTAGTCTAAGGCAATAAGACGACATGTTCATTAACGAACGCTGTGAATTCGCAATATAAATGATGATTGACAGGTTTATTTGTACGTCTACCGTGTAACAACAAGCAACGACACTCATAAATACATATGCAGTGATTGATGGTTTTAGTTGATCGTCTACAAGGTACTTAAATCATTTCATTTGCAAGCCCATGGGCTTGCGCAGTCGACGTTTTGGTGACACACGTATACTTCGTACAAAGTATGTGTGATGTTGTGTGTTTGGCTGTTTCGTCAGCTACTTCGGACAAAGTGTGTGTGATGATAATGACTCGAACTGCAAAAAGAACAACAAACACACATAAAAAGCAGAAAGAACATACACATGCGCGCAAAAGCGCTCAGTCACGTTTGGTGGGCTCTGGTCTAAACTATTGTTTAAGAGCAATTTGAGTGTGTTTAATTTTAGTTCTAAATTTAATGCACTCACATCTAAAGAAGAATTCATAGATATGTATGTATGTTACCGAATTTTTTTTTATGTATATTTTAACCACAAAGAACTAAGTATTTTTATTTCATATAATTTTAAAAAATTAAATTTTTATTTTCATTTTATCTGTCATTTCAGGTATACGCAAGAAGACAATGTTAAAAATAAATGTATGTGAAGCAAGTTAAATTAAGCATAAGCAAAGTGCGAAAAATACAAAATATAATAATTTTAAAAAAATTATGGAAATTTAAAAGAAATTTAGATATAAAAATATGCCTCTTTGATTCTTATGCAAAAGATATCTAAAACCTTCATGGTTTTCATTGATATGAAAATTAGTGAACAGAAAAAGTTTATATATTATAATTAGCATGTTGATGAATACTTGTTAATTCAAAATGGTTTTTCATTTTAATTTTCAAAATTAAAGTGTGTGATCAACTTATTTTCGGTAAAGGCAAGAAACCTTCAAGACGACGCGATTTTCGTGCCAATGTGTTTAAAAGTAATTCCATAGTTTGTTAACATTATCCTTATTATTTTCTTGATAAAATTATAAACATTTTGTAATATTGTTATTGCAAGCACGCACTATATTAACGCCCTTATTTGGTTTTGTGAATTAAAAAAAATAAAATAAAAATCGTGTAAAAAAGTTAAATTTTTAAAGCATCTGCGGGAAATGACTACGAGTACGTACTAAAACAATTCGTCGTTTATCGCAACTTGTCTTCATCTCTCAACTATTTTTTTCCATACATTTAATCATCATTCATCTTAACACGTTTGTGGAGTCTCCTCCAACCAAAAATAAATAAAATAAAAAAAAAAATATCAAATAAAGTAAAACACAAAGTCCTTGATTACATGGCATCATCATTGAAAATTAGCCCATCACAACGCCAATATTAAGTACATTGTCTGTTGCTCTGACGATCCCTCCGTCCATCTACTAACAACAAGGATTTTATGTGAAAAGAAGCTGAAAATCAGTTTAAGTTTAACAACTTCGACAGAAACGTGAAGCTACAAAAACAACGAAACACGTAAGTGGCAAAACAATTTACAAGTATTTTAGTTAAGTTTCCCTTTTACATAAAACATGTTATTTTTATTCAATAAATCAATTTAATTTTTATTTAATTTTAATGCTAAGCAAAAAAAATTATATTTTTTTGTTACAAAAGTAACCTTAGAATGCGAAAATAATGTTAAGTGAAACCCAAAGGAAAAGTCTTTATGTACGTACATCATTTATGTTTTTATATGCGACTTCATAAGCGTGCAAAGGAGATCTGAAAATTGTCTGAGTGCACTTGAATAAAAGTACGAGTAGATGAGAAATAATAGGGGATATCACTCTTCGTTGCAAAAAGCTGTTGCAAATATAAACATTTGCTAAATTCTCCAATACCTCAACAACAAATGCTATGCAACAAAAAAAAACTATTGTAGATTGCAACAACACATTAACAGCTGTGTTTTTTGTTTCAAGGCGCAAGCCCCGCCACAGAAACAGACGTAAAAATCTGTAAAAAAATCGCCAAAATGAAAAAAACGCTAAAATGAAAAAAATACCTAAAATAAAATAAATCGCAAAAAAGAAAATAAATTCAGCAAATTCAGGTTCCGTACGTTGGGCTTTGAGCATTTTTTCAATACGGGGTTTTTGACGTTTTTTCAGCTGAAATGATTTTTTTTGTTTTCCCCCCTTTTTTCTCGTTTTGGCGATTTTTTTTAATTTTGGTGATTTTTATTAATTTTGGCGATTTTTTTTAATTTTGGCGATTTACCGGTTTTTCACAATTTATTTTAGTCTTAGAATTTTTTTAATTTGGTGCTTTTTTTATTTTTTGCAATTTTTTGTTTTTGGCGATTTTTTTTCGGTTTGGGGATTTTATAATTTTTTGATTTTTTCAAAAACGGTAAAACTAAACCGTAGCTCTTACAGTTTTCGAAAAAATAGCCTGTGACGTACAGACGGACAGCGTAGCGAAAACAATAGGGTGCCTTTTCACCTTTGTTGTACGGAACCCTAAAAAGACTGAAAGTAAAATGGTCGCCGAAAGACTAATAAAAAAAATGTAAAAAGCCGAATAAAATATCAAAAACCAAAAAGAAAACGCCAAAAATAAAAAAAACGCCAAAGCAAAAAAAACTCACCAAAAACCGAAAAAAATCCTTAAAAAAAGAAGCGCCAAAAATAAAAATTTCGTATAGCAATATATATGTTGGGTGCGTACGGAACCCTTGGTGTTTGAAATAAAATCTTGGTGTTTTTTTTTAATTAAAAAAAAAAATAACGCTCTTGGCTTATTCTAATGTTCTTCATTTGGCGATTTGTTCTGTTTTACAGGTCTATTTTCATTGCCCGATACTTCCGTCTTGGCGATTTTTTATATTTTATCATTAGACCGGTTGTAGGGTAAATTTGAGCTTTCATACTTACAACTCTTTCTACAAATTGTAAACCGATTCAATTTGTTCTGAAAAATTTGTATATAAAGCTGAAAACAACTGACAATACACTCAGTGAATCAAACACGAAAAACGTTGTGTGAAGGGGCCTTCGAAAACAGCATGTTGTACCATTCTGCTAGTGTTTGTCAGTTTGACTTTGTAATTTTGACAGCTGTATGTAGTAAACCGTAACGGGCTAACTCTTGAAATGTTCAAAAAGGCTTAAACTAATTTTCAAAAAGGCCAAACCGAAAAAAATCGCCAAAAATCGAAAAAAATCGCCAAAACGATATAAAGCGCGAAATGGAAACAAAATCTCTAAAACTAAACTAAATCGCCAAAAACCGAAAAATTCGTCAAAAGCCGAAAAAAATCGCCAAAAAGGAAATAAAACGTCAAAACTAAAAAATCGCTTAAAATTAAAATACATCGCCTAAAAGCCAAAAACGCCAAATCGCAAAACTAAAAAAACGCCGAATCTAAAAAAACATAAAAAAATCCCAAAAAACGAGAGAAAATTCAAAATTATTATTTATTTATTTTAGTTATTTCTGTTATAGTGATTTCTTCTGGCTGGGCAATTTATTCTGCGTTTTTTTCCGATTTTGTAGTTTTTTTCCTTTTCAACGAGATTTCAGTTCTGTCAATTTTTTGCATTTGACATTTACCCCCAGTTTTTAACTTAATATTTGAGTAAGTAATTAGCTAATTTTTATTTAAATTTAAGTTGTATTTAAATACGATTTAATTTCTGCAGTGGTTAAATAAAGTTTTTATTAAATTACGTTGAAAGTACGGTAGCACTGAAAGGGAGGAAGGCTTTTCAACAAACAGCTGTTTAACATAAATAAGAAATTTAGGTTAACAAAATGCTGAAAATTAAAATTGCATTTTATGAAACCCCAGCAGCATCAGAATGCATTTTTCTATTTATTTATTCCATTATATGAAACTGTGTATTGCATTGTAAATATTTATAAAATTTTGAACGAATTTTTTTTTTAATACAACCACATGATGTTCATGTGTATGTTTGCAATAAACACATACGCGCACAAAAACATATGGTGCGCTAATGAAACTTAAGTTGTATTTAATTACGCAAGGTTTTGAATTTGAGTAATATTTAAATATGCACTCAAAAACACAATTTCGTATTTAAATAGAACTTATAAATAACTACAGTTTGATTACCAAGTCAAAAAATGGGCATTAGACTTGTTAGGGAATATAAAATATTTGGCGATTAGTTAACTCTTTTGCGTATTTTATTTTTTATTTTTAACAATTTTGCGTTTCAGAAACATTTGTTTTAGAAATTATTTTGCCTTGACGAAGTTTCTTTTTTTTTTTGTTGTTTATTATTTAAGTTGTTTTTTTTTTTCTTGTTCACGTTTTTTGTTCTTTTTATATGCGTTTTGAAGATTTTCCATTTTGGAGACTTAATGCTTGATTGTGGATGGCAACCGAACTTTAATTGCGTTGCCAAATTGCCAAAATGATATAACTAACGGTAACTGACAACTAACAGTTGTCAATTTCAGTTGCCAAATTGCAATAATTATTAATTGCTGCTAAAAATAAAAAATTATTTAATAATTATTTTAAGCAATAATATTTATCTACTCAGAGTCGGCAACGGTAAAGAATTTCAATTCTACATTATACCGACTTGAACTCCCTTCTCTTCACCAAAAAATAATTCCACTCAACTAACGGCCGTATTATTCACTTTTGATAAAACTAGCTTGAAAACTAGTTTTCGTGAAAACTAGTTTTCGTGGAAAAAATCTGAAATTCATTCAAAGCTAGTTTTAAAAAAAAGTTGGTATTATTCTCATATGAAAACAAAACTGGTTTCAGTTTTCAAACGCATTGCTAGTTTTGTGATTAAAACTAGTTTTGTGCAATATTTTGCATCGAAACACATGCTATCGCAGGCAGTGTTTACATTTTGAGTGCTTAAAATCATTGCGGAAAACAAAATATTGTTTTAAATATTACTCGTGAGTTCGATTTGAATAAATATTGATTGTAATATGTGTTTAATGTTATTTATTTTGTTTTTAGTTCTATTTTAGCTACTAAAGCCTGGTACGGAGTTCATACGGAATTTCAGGTTCTCATACAAACTGTATGTAAAAAAAATTACGGAAATTCAGGTTGGTAAATTTGATAACGAAATTTCCATTTGCTAGTACGGACTTTCTAAAGAAAAATACACAAATTTTTTTTAAATTTATTGTCTATCTTGTGGATTTATAAATATAAGTGGAGAGTTTTTTCAGTCAACTGATACAAAAATTAATGTTCAAACAATTGTTTGGTGACGGAATTTTTGACATTTCTAATTTTCATCAAATTTTAATTAATTTTTATTGTTTTTGTGTGTTTCAAATTCATTGTGGTTTATAAATATGGAGCGTAATTCGAAGAAGCACACCAGAAATCGCAGCAGAATCAAAACTCTCTGCTCAGTGGTGAGAGAACGGCATCTGTGGAAGCACGAATTATTTCTACTTAATAGCGAGCACTTAAATATAGAAACTTACCGCCCTGCATTCATTTCATTCGAAATCGCTGACGAAAGGTCACATCGTCCCATTCATCAACTTCTGCATGGGTTCGTAGTGTATATGGTCGACGAGGGAGAACGTCTTCATATTCTTCGTCAGAGTTGAAACTGGTATCATCGTCGTTATCTGTTAAGAATTCGGCCATCCCCATTTCTTGCAGTGCTGCTCGGCGTGCCATTTTTTCAAATTAATAATGTGAAACAGAGGCTAAACTAGTTTTATCTACCCCAAAGCCAGCTTTTTCTGGTTTTGACGAAAACTAGTTTTCAATAAAACTAGTTTTCAAAATCCGAGTTTTATCGCTCAAAACTACAATGAATAATACCAAATTTCTCAAAACTAATTTTTTAATTGCCTATAAAACTAGTTTTCACGTTAAACTAGTTTTCAAACTTGTCAATAATACGGCCGTAATAGTTTTTAAGATATGTAATGTTTTGAGCACTTTTACTGAACAATTCTTTTATAGAACTTATATATCTTAAATTCTAAAGTGTTGTTTCCATCATTCATCAGTATTATGTTTGGCAACTAAAAAAGTTGCCAAACATAATACTAATTTCCTGTTGCATTGCCAGTTGACATGGCAACTGAAATTTGGTTGACATCCTTAGTCGAGCCATTATTTCTGTACTGGCGATTCTTTTTTGTAGCAATGTATATGTATATGTTTACCGCAACTCCACATAATTTAGATACGAATATATGCAACATAAACGTAACAAAGTTCTTGCTGCCCCTCGGGGTAGTAAAAGCTTCTGGTCATTCGTTAAAAGAGTAAAGAATAATGCTAGTTCCTCAATTCCGACTCTTTTAAAGGATGAACTAATATTCACTGACCCGGCTGATAAAGCTAACCTACTAGCTGAAATATTCGCAAGTAATTCCTACTTGCCGGAAAGCAATCAGCCTCTTCCTATGCTAGAGAGAGTATCTACTACTATGCCTAAGATATTCTTTCGAGCTCGGGCAGTAAAAAGGGTTTTGTCGGAACTCAACATAAATAAGTCTCCCGGGCCGGATGGCATTCCAGCACTGGTCTTGAAGCAGTGCTCTTCGACGCTAGCACGTCCATTAGCTAACCTTTTCAGCACGTTGTACCATGTTGGTGAGTTTCCAGTGTGTTGGAAGATTGCTAATGAAGCTACTAACCCTGAAAATTATCGCCCAATCGCAATATGTTCTGCACTTTCCAAAGTAATGGAAAGTATGGTGAATTTCTTGTAAGGTATCTGGAGTCCAACAGCTTACTCAACGACCGGCAGTATGGATTTCGAAGAGGCCGATCTACGGGAGACCTACTTGCCCTCCTCTCGGAGAAATGGTGTAATTCAATCCACCATTTTGGCGAAAGTAAGGTGGTGGCTTTAGATATCTCCAAGGCGTTTGATAAAGTGTGGCATGGTGCACTTTTGTCAAAATGTATTGCCTTTGGTGTCGGTGATAACTTCGCTCGATTCTTATCGAGTTTCCTCAGGGATCGCACTATAAAAGTTGTTATAGATGGGATCTCATCAAATGAGTTCAAGTTAAATTCAGGGGTACCTCAAGGTTCCGTCCTTTCACCGACTCTATTTCTTATCTTTCTAAATGACCTTCTCTGTAAAACTTTCAACCCTATCTATTCTTTCGCGGATGACAGTAGCATTTGCCATTCTTTCTCATTCAGCAATAGACCTAGCCTGCCGCAGGTTGAGGCTATGCGACAAATAATGAATGAGACTTTAAACCATGATTTAGTAAAAATTTCTGAATGGGGTCATGCGAACAGGGTCGACTTTAACGCCCGTAAGACCCAGTGTTGCATGGTTACACATAGACTCATGACCGAAAACGCTGCTGCCTCTGTAACTATGGGAGGTATAAGTATTAAGGAATCAGACGCTCTTGATGTTCTTGGCATGAAAATACAGTGTGATGTTCGATGGACTGACCACATTTTTCAAATTGCAAAAGAAGCATTCAAGTGCCTCGGCTTTTTGAAACGGTGCAAACGATATTTCACCCCATCTGATCTCCTTACTATTTATGCCACTTATATCCGACCGAAAATGGAATACAACTCTCATGTATGGGCCGGCGCTTCAAAGTCTATTTTGGGGCTGCTCGACCGCGTACAGGAGAGGGCGAAGAAGCTCATCGGTGACAGTAGGATATCCAATTCTATTGATTCATTGGAGCATCGACGCAATGTGGGGTGCATTTCATTGTTCTATCGTTACTACAACGGAATGTGTTCTAATGAAATTAGGGAACTTGTTCCTGAAACCCGCACATTTATACGTACAACCCGTGCCTCATTCAGGGCACATCCCTTTGTGGTCGATTGGCCAATGAATCGCACTAAGCATTACAGAGAGAATTCCTTTTTTAGCCGAACTGTACGTATGTGGAACCAACTACCTGCGGAGGTCTTTCCTGTCACTACCAGCGTGGGAAAGTTTAAATCAAATGTCCACAAACACTACTCCCTCTATCCTCCTTCCCTATAACCTATTTTCCTTGTTCTAGCACAATGCATTGCATGAGTAGGGGTTATCCCCTGAGTGCTGGTCCTAGAAAGAAAAAAAACATAAACGTAACAAAGCTCTAAAATACTTTCCAAAAAAATATTTTACCCAAATTAAAAAAAAATCCATTCCTTATTATTTTAGCTCATACTTTCATAATTTATTAATAATTTAATCTACACAATAAACCAAATAAATAAGAAGAAATTAAAGTCTTAAAAATCATAAAATTATACATTTTCAAATAACAAAAATGACAATTCGTATAAAAAAAATATACAAAAAAAAATAAAAACTCCAAGCACATAAAAGCCTCATGGTCTTAATAAATATATTTATAGTAAAAAATAATTTAGTTACAGCAAATCCGCAATCAAAAAATATTAACAAACATAAACTTTATAATTTAATGACTTTATTTGTCAGGGTAGCAAAATCTGAAACTCTTGCGCCCAAATAAAAAGAAATCTTTTTGTTTTTCTTTGCAACAAAACTAACAGCGAACAAACCGTTAAACAGATTCGCACATAAATAAATTGCCAAAAGCAAAACTAAAAAGAAATATTTAAAAAAAAAATTTTTTTTGAAAAAGGAAATCACAGTCATTATAAACAATTGTCAATGCATTCGTTATGGAATATGACCCCTTCTGGGTGCCAAGGGGGAACGAATAGACTTATTTTATTTTGAAAATTTACTTTTTGTATAAATTTAATTTATGACTGATTTGTTTATATAAATTTTTTGGGGACTTGGTGGCCATTTTATATTTGAAAATGAAAAAGTCAAAAATTATAATATTGCTTTGCCTCCATTTGTGTTTAGGAATTAATGTTACCACAACATGCAGTCATGAATTATTTATAAACGAAAAAACCCATTATCATTTATGCACTTGATTATGGTTTTAAGGTAGAAGAGCGAAAAGATGTAGAAACTGTTACTGCAAAAATCAAATATATTAAGATGTGGTGAACTTTTGTTTTAAATTTGAAGTGAAAGTGTGCATATAAATATTTTTCTATAATTAAAGTTTCATTATTATCGCTTTCAAAGTTTATTTCATATAGGTAAAGTAAGTAGGAGTAAATTTTTCTGGTTAATTACCGGGCAGTAACGATGTATTTTTTTTTTTTAAGTGAATCGATTTACTGTGCCACTTTGAATATTGATTTTCTATGCACGTCCTTTGATTTCAAAACTAAGGACTAAAGTCAATGAGTGATTGATAGATTGAAGTGACTTTGCTCAACTTATTATAGCTTAAGACTAATGCCCCTATTCATAAGCGACTATTAAAGTTAATGTTGGCTTAAAGCATGCAATTTTTATGAATAAGCCGGTTTAAAGTGTACTTTAATTTTAAAAACCGTTCCTAAATACCAGCGCTAGGATTTAGTACGCAGCGCATTTACAGATCCACTAAGAGAAAATATTTGGATATTGGTAAAAAACCAAAATTGTTTAATGCTATAAACACAATTGGGACGAACGACGAATTTCGTTCACGTTGACGAATTCATCGATAAGAATTCGTATGAAGCACAATAACGACGAATTTACTCACCGAATTCTGCTCTCATAATTGATAAAGTTGGTTATTGCGTATGCAAAGAGAGAGAGAGAAAATTGTTTTTTCGTCGTTCGTCGGTGTATAAAATAGAAATAAACCTATCTCAGAGTTCGTCACACACGACGAATTTCATTCTACGGTGGTGTTGTGTTTATTTTCATATGCGCAAATGTGTTTTATTTTTTATGTCAAAAGTTCTGACCGAAATATTTGTCGTTCGTCCCAGTTGTGTTTCTAGCATAAAAAGGACGAAAAAAAAACTAAACAAAATTGCAAAACCAACAAGGAAACGGAATAAACTCTAAACCAAGATATATTGCAAAAATTAATAAAATCGTCTAGACTATTTCCAAGGGAGAAAACGCTGAAATTAAAAGAAACCTCAAACCAAAAAATAGAAAACGTCTAAGGGCGACTTTTTGAGTTCAAGATTAGAGACTAAATTAACCTTAATCTTCATTTATGATTATTGGGTAGTCGATTATATGGTTTTACTTGCTAGTTTAAGCAGCCAATAGTGGTGGTTTAATCTTACATTAATATTGACAACGTACACTTGTGAAACATATAACTTTTTGTAAAAATTATATGATGAAATATATGTATATATTATCGGTCCAATTCATAAAAAATATTTTTGGTATGTTGCAGGTTTATTTGACAAATTTGCCATAAAAATATGTCAAAAAAGCGCTTAATAAACCTGAAATATTTTTTATGAATATACTGGCATATATATACATATATATTTCATATTATTTATCTCTTTCTTAAACACGCGAAATGTTTTATGTACTTTTAAAATAATAAAATATCGAAGTTTCTTCTTCTTCCAAAAAAAAATCAAAGTGTGTTAATAACATGTATGACTTTTGCATAGAAAATTTTGCCACTATTTTGTTCCTTAGTATGGCAATACTACAAATAATAAGAAGTTTAAAGTACCACTTAAAAACATTAAACTCCATTAATGTTAGTTTAAGTTAATTTTCAGATTAGCTAATTAGAGAAATAAACTAATCTTAATCTCGAACCCATAAAGTCGCCCTTAATGAATCAAAAATCACGAAAAATAATCGCCACAACAACTAACTTTTAAAAACAAAAAATCGTCTAGAGGAAAGTTTCCAAAAACCTGAGCTTCAAAACCCTGAAACTAAAACAAAAATCACTAAATAAAAAAATTAAATGAAATAACAGCGAAAACGAAAAAAAAACGCCGCCACAATGATCTTTTTAAAAACAAAAAATTCCTGAAATCAAGAAACAGTTTCACAAATGAAAAATCGCCCAGAGAAAATATCGCAAAAAACTGAACTAAAAAGGCAAACGAAAAATGCAATAAGACTCGCTAGACAAACAAATTAGGGAAACGAAAAAAAAAAATCGCCACAAGAATTAAATTAAAAAAAATCATCAAATCTAACAAGTAAGAGTGCTATATTCGGCTGTGCCGGATCTTAACCCTTCACCAACACATACATACATATTTGATTTGTGATAAAATTTATAATGTGACCTTTCGGTTTTTTTCGATTAAAGAATTTGATTCAAATGTTTTATTTCGATATAGTTAAATCTTTTATTCTACACTTTACATATTTAAGAACGGTTTATTCCTAAAGAGTTTTTTCGATTTTGTTCAGCAGAAAGGAATGGCTTCAGGGAAATGAAATGAAACATGTCCTTAATTTATTTTATAGCTATGACTGTTCTTTAGCGATAAATTTAATTCTTATCTTCATTTACCAAACATTAGTAAGAACTCGTTACAAGGTGTCAACTGAAAACCACCAATTTGAAACATAACTGTGCTGAGAGCATAATAAACAACATTGCGAAAATCTTCGTTTATACTTAAATTAGATTAAGTCCATTTAAAAATTAAGCATATAAGTAAAATAAATAAATAAATCTTGAGTAAAGATCTTCTTAAAACATGAAATGCTCGTATGTTTAACTAAAAAAAAAATATTATTTCTGGTTATTATTTACCCAAATTATTTTTTCAATTTCCAACCCTGGAACCATAATTTTGATTTATCTGGTTCTAATACTTATTTATTACTTTCTAAAATGTAGAATGTATTTAATAACCAAAGAAATAACTAGTCTTATTTAATTAGTTTTATATATCACAGAAAGTGTACGTTTTCCAACCCTGGAATCACCTTTTAGATTTTTCTAAAAAAAATTTATAAAATTTGTTAAGTAAACAAAGAAAATATGGAATTAAGGAAAACTATTAGATAAATTTAGTTACTTTAATATTGAAAAATTCAAATTTTCCAGCTCCGGAGTTTTTATTTTTTTAATTGTCTATACCAAAATTTTCTTTTCAAAACATAAAATAACTATATTTAATTTATAAAGAGAAGAAAAAAAAATTTATTAGACCCAGTTAATTTTATATATCACAAAAAGTGTAAGTTTTGCAACCCTGGAATCATAACTTAAAATTGTGCTGATTTCTTACACCAATCTTTTTCTTTTAAAAATGTAAAATATTTTAAATTTATAGACAAAAAGAAAAAATTAGTTTTAGTAGATTATTTTTATATAACAAAAAAGTTAAAGTTGCCAACCCTGGAAGCGCCTTTTTTTATTATTTTATATTTTTTTTTTATTTTTTATACAAAATTTATTCGTACTGAAATATAAAATAAGTTTATTTAACAAAAAAATCAAAAAATTTGTGTTATCTAGTTACTTTTATGAGGCAAAATCAAGTTTGAGTTTTCCAGCTCTGACACCGTCTGCTCTATTTCGCTGATTTTCAATACCAATCTATTTTGGACCATTTCTGATAAACCAGTCTAAGACCGAAGTCTCTAGCTTTTCTGGGAGCTTCGAAAAACCGATTTCACGTACACCAGATGGATGGACGGACGGACGAACATCACTTAATCATCTTCCCTATTTCTAAGGACCCAGAATATATATATATATTTTATGAATATTATGGAAATTACACATAGAATGAAAAAATCGCCAGAACGAATAAAATGCTAAAGCGAAAAAATTTATTAAACGGTGTAAAATCGCTAGAATCAAGGCTTTGTTGATATAAAAAGTCAGTATAATGAAAAAGTTGCACAAACTAGGAAAATAATCTTTAAAACGGCCAAAGTTGCCAGTTCAGGAAAATCGCCTAAGCCGAATAAAAGCGCCAACATGAAAAAAATCGTTGCAACGAAGAAATAGACGAGCACCATGACGTAAAAGACTTGGAAATAAGAAAAATCGTCAAACGGAGAAGACCCAAAAAGCAATAGAAAAATATTTAGTGAAGTGAAAAATTAAAACAAACTGATTAAAGGAAAAATTGTTAAAAGTTTTTATTAACACATTTCCCAAACTTACCTCCTGTTTTCACAAGCCAGGCGATCGACTCATCTAGAACATTTTTTATTTTTGAATATGACTGAAACAAATTAGTGCTTTTTATGTAAATTTTTCTACTCATGTCGTCCATCTTGGTTGTCGAAATTTATTTTGTATTTATTCAGTAAAAAATCATTTCTTTTATTAACAGACTATTTTATTAAGCTAATTAGGGTTAATGTGTTTTTGTGCCAATAAATAAAAAAATAAAATAAATTTAAGGGATTTTTACAAAAGTTGTTTTTCGAACAGGATTATTAAAAAAATTCTGCTCCTTGTAGAATCACTATGGTTATGTGGTCAAAGATATTTGTAATTCCCGGAAAATTAATATATTCATATATATTTTACCATTATGGATTGCAAGTCATGGTTAATTAAAAACCTTTACTATATTCAGGAAATATTTTGAGAAAGAGTGGAGGGAAAGCTATATTTGAAAGATAACGAATTTGGTATCTGTAAGATCGCAGAAACATTATAATCAATTTCAAATCAACTTTAAATTATTTCATAGTGGAAATAACAATTTTATTTTGTCTTTTGAAAACAACTTCAAACGTTCCGGAAGCCAAAAACTCTAATGCCTTGAAATTGAAAGCGTTTTAGGTGTCTTTTAGATAATTATTCTCAAATTTATGAGATTATGCATGAAAATAACACTTTGTTTTGCTATTTGCATAGGAAGTATTTCTTTTCAAGGCCGTATTCTTATACTTTATTATACAATACTCGTATTTTTGGACTAATATTTACATGAATATTAAGGTTAAAATTTAATAAACGAAAGAATAACAAGTTCCAACTAGAGTAACTTTATACTCTTTGCATGTAAAATTCTCCCACGCACTGTGAACTCTAATAAAGCAATAACATCATTTTATAATATATTGAATAAGTTTAAATTTAAAATATTTTTAAGTTCGGGCAATTTTTGAAACAAAAGCCTCAACAAAAAACGAAAGACTTAAGCAACAAACTTTAGATAAGACCTCGAAATTCGTTTACAAAAATGTGATTTATTTGTTTAAATTAATTTTTCTCAAATTGTGGAGTCTGAAGCTTAATCGGACTCTGTAAAATTTTACAAGTGATCCTTTTGTGTATTAAAATATTTCAAATATTTCACCTAATTTTTATTACATTAACAGATTATTTATGTAATTAATTTTGGGTCATTAAAATTAAATTAATGTCATAATTATATACAAATATTCATGCAATATTGTCCAGTTAATAGTGGCAATACCATAAAAAAAATGTCTTCTGTATTTATTTTACAATTTTAATGAGCCACTCGTACGAGAAAAAGAAAGAAATAGGCTGCCCTCTTGGTTTAAAGGTTTTTTTTAAACACTTGGAGTTAAGTGGGTGATAATTTATTTATTTTATTCATATTAAAATTGGTAACATGAATGAAATGATACTGGTGTTTAGTGTTTTTTTTTAATTTACAAATAAACAAATAAAAATGTTTTGTCATAAAAATGCAATAACACCCACACAGTTATTGGTATGATGACGAAGATGACTTAAAGAGGAAGTTGTTTGGTTTCTCATTTATAAAAGTGTAATATTTGGAATACCAAACAATTAATTAAAAAATCAATATGAAATCTAAACAAATGCAACGGCGGAATAAGTAATTTATACAATATGTAATAAATTACTAAAAATGACAGGGTGCTGCAGTAAATCTTCAAATGCATTTTGGTAATTATATAGTATTAATATGAGAAGACCTATGAAAAAATTAGTTTTAGAAATTAATAACCCAAGGCACAAGCCAGAAGCATTAACAGAGATACCGCAACCTCTGTTAATGTATTTGGTTTTAATATTGAATCATAATTTTAGGGATTATATCGTTCATTTACTCAAAGAACGTCACAACTCCAAAAATGATGCAAGACTAATATGCATATCGTTCTTCATGTTGTGTGAACATTTTATACAATTATGTTGTACGCAAAATAAAGTTTAATGTTTCCCTTAAGTTGTTCATTGTCCTTTTTTGGAAAGAAACGTGGTCATTGTTGGAAATGGAAGAATTCTACATACATCCCTTTATACTCGTATAGAAGTGGTGATCCTGAAGGCTCTTTAAAGAGTAAAACAAATCGCATTTCTGAAATCATTTTGGGACTTTCGATCTAGTTGTGTAACTATTTATCGGAACTATTTACTTTCATATGTACTTATCGGAACTAGTTCCGTAACCACTTACCGGAACTAGTTCCGTAACCACTTACCGGAACTATTTACCGGAACTAGTTCCGTAACCACTCACCGGAACTACTTACCGGAACTGCTTACCGGAACTAGTTCCGTAACCACTTACCGGAACTACTTACCGGAACTAGTTCCGTAACCACTTACCGGAACTACTTACCGGAACTACTTACTGGAACTACTTACCAGAACAACTTACCGGAACTAGTTCCTTAATCACTTACCGGTGATGTGTGATAAGTTAATTTGGAAAAAGGAAACCAAATTTCCAAATTTCCAGCACATTCAGCAGCTACTCAAATAAAAGCTTTCGATCACGTTATTGTGTGCTTGGTTTATTTACGTGGCTACCTTCTTCACGTAGAAATTCAAGTATAATGTAGATGATTCCTTTTTGAAAAGGTCACTCCACTTGTCGGTATCAGCCTATGTAGAACCGTATTTAAGTATACGGATACGGTGAACGGTACTAGATCCAAACCGTCATGTTGCGATATCTG
The DNA here is from genome assembly GCA_944452675.1 of Tachina lurida. Lineage (NCBI taxonomy): Eukaryota > Metazoa > Arthropoda > Insecta > Diptera > Tachinidae > Tachina > Tachina lurida. Next base: position 141,130,580 of record OX101752.1, read on the forward strand.
ACAAGGTCACCTAACCCAATCTCAGATAAATCTGAAAGGTTGTCTAGGACATGACTGCCAAAAAATCTCTGTTTCGAGAGATGCAAATCTGAACATTTGCAAAGAAAGTGGAAGATTGTCTCTTCAACAACTTCGTCAGAACTCATTATACGACTGGGTGTACACGAGGCAATTTTAGTTGAGCAACTTTTGAGTTTATAAAGAGAGGAGAGAAGAAAGAAAAGAGTAGATCCATCATGTTTTCTTTTCTTAACCATAAATTAAAAACTCCAATAATTCAAAATCCTTCTCTGTAAATACAGGAAATTTTCTATACAAAAACTATTCCAAATACAATTTCTGCTGCACAAGGCTTTCAATATAATCGTGTCTGATTTGTCAGATTTGATAAAAATTAAAATGTCTTCGAACTTAAAACCCTAAACAGTTTTAACCAGATATTTGCCAGCTAACGATTAACTTATAAAACGATTTTGAGTATGATACACTCACTATCAACTGGATTTTTATTATTGTTTATTTTTTTACAAAAATTAAATTTTTAATTCCTAAATGACTTAAACCTTTAATAAAATTTATATTTTTGTAAAATTAACTGCTTGTTTTAAGTAGTAAATTGAATATCCTCTATAAGTTTTAATTGATTTTCTTCATATAACAATTAAAAATAAATAATATTTATGATTATTTTTTTTCTCAATAAACTTTCCTTTGATGGTACTACAATTTTCCGGTAAAAAGTAGCAGGACCGCAGACAAAAAGGATGTAAAATCTTAATCTTAATTGCTGGATAATTAAATGTGCATTTATGGCAGTAAATTACGATATTCTTCTAATACTTCTTAATCGCTAAAAGTCAATAATCGAAAATTGTATGCATATGCATTTTTGCATATTATTGTTTTTTGTTTTTGGTTAATCAAAGATATTTAATTCGCAGAAGTAAATGTAAGAAAAGTTTGCTGTGACACAGTCAACTTTTCAATAAGAAAAGTATTCGGTGATACAGTCAACTTTTCTTATAGAAAATGTTCTGTGTTACAGTAAAATTTTTATATAATTTTCATAGCAGGTGAATTCATTGACAAGAAAAAAATTATAATTTATTTTAACAACTCCTCCCCTATTGTCGGCATTATCAACTGATTTAATCAAATATTTTAAATATCCCATCGGCAGTTAAAGTATTTTTGTAATGAAACATTTTATGGGTGGGTCATTTCTAAAGTCTTATTTTTTATTTTTTTATATCTTAACAAGCACATTATAATTAAAAATTGAGTTGTTATACGTTTTTAAAATTTATTACAAGCACATGTTATAATTGTTAAATTAAAGCTTAATAAAATACACTAGATTTTATCTAGAATGATTAGAAGTTAACAAGATTAAAGAAATAATCTAAATAATAGCAGCTTGTCTGCTATAAAAAAAAAATTATTCCATTGTAGTTTACTTTTTATAAAAAAAAACTCGTGAACTAGATTTGTACAGACTTACAATTTATTCTGGGAATAATTTTTGCAGTAAAATAGTTTTAGAGAAATAGATATTAGTTTATTTTTTTACAACCACAAATAATCGTGTGGTTAACATCTACATACAAATTCTTCAACAGAAATAATCTTTTTTTTTTCTTTCTTAAAAATTAAAGTGGAGGAGAGAGTCAAAAAACGTACAAAAAAAAATATGCATAAATGTCAAATCGTCTTCAAATTTCTCATAAAATATATTTTTTGTTTGCTTTTGTTTAAAAAAGTTAAATAATGATAAAATATTTTGTCTTCTAAAATTAAAGTGGAGGAGAGAGTCAAAAAACGTACAAAAAAAATATGCATAAATGTCAAATCGTCTTCAAATTTCTCATAAAATATATTTTTTGTTTGCTTTTGTTTAAAAAAGTTAAATAATGATAAAATATTTTGTCTTCTTACCTGAGCAGTTAAGTTGGGATTTAATCTTTTCTAAGTGCTTTAAGAAGTTTAGAAATATTAACGAGTTTTTTTTCATTTCTGTAGCTTGATTAGTATTACCAGAATTTTTTTTTTGTAAGTTATTTAGAAATATTTAGATATTTTTTTGAAGCAGAAGCTTTAGAAATAAATAACGCCCTATTTTAGTAAGAAGATTTACGACGTTTCTGTTTTAAAATACTTTTGAGTTCTTGCTTTTGAATTTTCTAAATTATTTTCTTCAAAAATGGTTGTTGTCTTTGATAATGAAAAGTATAAATATTATTGCCATGTTTTTAAAACATAAAAATTCAATTAAAGTATTGTACAATAGTTTGAAATATATATGCGTTGGATATAATGTTTGTAACAAAATCATAAAGCAAATACACGAACCTTCTAGCATAGACAATAAATAATAATTGTTTTAAAGATTCAAAACTGCGGCTTTATTTTTCGTCCATAGACAAGACGATACGACTACAATCGTCGAACAGAATTAGGACATACGTCTTTCTTTGAAATACTCGTAGAAAGAAAATTATTTATTTCGTTAATAATTTGTATAAAAATGCATTGCTCTACAGCTATATGTGCATGTACAGTAGCAAGTAAAAGTAAGGGCACACCACCACAAAGTTAGAGTTCCTTCGATTTTTTTTATTTCAAAAATTAAACTACAAAAAAATAGTAAAAAATTCAAAAGCAAAGCATTATTAATAAATTCATTAAAAATATAATCTGCTTTATTTCTTACATGTAAAATAATTAAAAAAGTATTAGAGAAACATCGTTAGATCGAGCCGCAAAACTAAGAACACACCCGAAATATTAGGGTAATTTACTTTAAAAAATTACAAAAACTGATTTAATATATTACATTTTAGCCAAGTGTTGCTGGTGGGGTTTTATTGTGTAAAACATTCATTTAGTCATTCTTTCAATATTTGTTTTTCTCTCCCATATATCCAATAGAATCGGTTTTTCTTAAGATTTGCTTCTGATTATGTGCTTTCTGTTATTTTGTTTGTTTGTCAAACAAGTTCAGCTGGTAAATTTTAATGAATCCTGGATTTTAAGGAGTTGTTATTTCATAAAAAAAAGTGTCTTAAAAATCAAAAAATTTTCGAAATTTTGTTAATTGATGATTTCTAACTTTTTTTCAATTAAAGATGTTGATTGGACAGAAATATCTGCAGTGTCAGCTACGTAAGCCAGCTGTCGTTTTTTCAACTTTTAACCGACATCAAAAAAGGAGGAGGTTATCAATTCATCTGGAATTTTTTAACATTGTTTTTGCATAACTCGATAAATTTTAGACTGATTGTAAAAAGTCTTTTTTTTTGTCTGAGAGGGTGGGAGAGTAGACACCCACAATTTTGTTTATTTGACTTTATGATATTCTATTTATTTGATCGCTGCGAAACCTAGCAAACACCTTTGGTTACACAGTTTTAAGGTTGCAAAATTGCGGGCGGTTACGCCCATTAAAATTTGTTATTATATTTCACTTAACCGATTATTACAAAACATACCACATATCTTGACCTCTTAAATATACACAATCTTCCATGTAAAAAAATGGGCGGAGCTACGCCCATTTAAATTTAATATTTTATTTTAAGTGGTACTACTTTACTGATTTTTACAAAACTTAACACACACCCTAAGCTCTTAAAAACACACAATCTTGCTTTTAAAAAATGGGCTGAGGCACGCCCACTAAAATTTAATTTTATATTTCACGTACTTCAACAGATTTAAGCCGATGGCCTTAGTAGCTAGTGCTTCTACCCCTCTTATATTGTTATTGTATTTATCTATTTTGCTTTCGAATCGAATTACACAATAATCAACCCCCACCCCCAAAAAAAAATCCCCCCTCCCCAGAAGTTTAAGAAACCATAACCGATCGGTTTAAGTAAATGTTAAACCGACCTCACGGTTTTTCATTTATAGGTTTTTAGCAAACTCTACTTAGCATTCTTGCAAGTGTTTTACTTGATTTTTTTTTTTTTTTTTTTGAATAAAATACAATTTTTCTAAAAAGAACACAAATGCACATTTGATGCTGAAATATTTCTTTACAAGACTGCATCATTCGATTTTTGAAATTGTGTGCTCCAAAAATAACGTTTTGGACATCAAAATCCGACTGTGCGCTGCCTAGGTTAAAAATTTCATATTTTCAAAATTTTTCACATTGGTCTACGTGTCTACCAATATTAGCTCTCTAACTATAACGGAAGTGCCCCCTAATATTGATGAGCATGTCTTAAAGTATTTATTTGACTCAATGGGGTGGTGTCCCATTGTGTTATAATTCAAGAGAAGAAAGTTATGACGTTGGTCAAACTAAATTATTTAATTATTAAGAAAGTATTTGTATTATAATCTAAAAACAAGCTTATAATAACGAGTCATTAAATGAATAAATTATCCTCAAGTATTTTTTCTTTTAATTCGAAGTATTTTTTTTTTGTCTAAAAATTTTTCAAATATTTTTTGTAAACTAATGTTGAAATTCCTTAGTTTCATGTTTGCTGCTTAAGTCTTTTGTTTTAAGTTCTTTGTTCACAGTGAATGTGTTTGTTTGTTTATTAAATCTGTTAACATTACAGCTATGAAATCATGCCTGCCTGTAGTTAACATTTACAGACAATTAGCGTTGCCATATTTGAGACAAAGAAACCGGCTGCTCGCTGGCTGGTTGGCTTCTTTAACCGAAAAAATTTAACAATTATATATATTTTTAAATAATTATTTAACAAACACACATTGTTCGTTCATATCTTTTTTTTAATTTTTTTTTATTAAGTTGACCGCATCTTGACCCACAAAAAGCCAAAATATTTTTCACCATAATTTTATTAATTGATTTAGCTGTTTTCAAGACAAAAGCCAAAAGCAAAAAAAAAAATATATGAATCTCTTTACGAGGGCGGTTCGGAAACTTCTTAGCCTATCAATGAAAGAGAATAGTTAGTTTTTCAAAAATATTTTTATTTTTCAATATAATCTCCTGAAACTTCAATACACTTAGTCCAACGCTTTTCTAGCAATTCTATCCCTTGATTAAAATAGTTTTACTCAAGGTCTTCAAAATAGTGGTTTACAACTGTAATTGCATCTTAATTTGAGGTAAAACGCTTGCCAGCGAGGAATTTTTTTTAGATTTGGGAACAGGTAAAAGTCACTGGGAGCCAAATCAGGAGAATAAGGTGGGTGGTCAAGCAACTCGTATTTTAATTCGTTGATTTTAGCCATTGTTAAAACACTCTTGTGCGCTGGTGCGTTGTCTTGATGAAAAAATTTTTTTTTGTGTTGTAAGCCAGGACGTTTTTCTCGAATTTGTACATTTAATTGATCCAAAAGGTTGCAATAGTGCTCTGAATTTATTGTTTTACCCTTTTGCAGATAGTCAATCAATAAAATATTTTTGAAGTCCCAAAAAACCGTTGCCATAACCTTACCAGCCGATTGAATTGTTTTTGCCTTCTTTGGGGCACTTCCTCCAGCTTCAGTCCATTGTTTGGATTGTTCTTTTGTCTCTGGAGTATAGTGGTGGATCCATGTCTCATCAACAGTTATGAAACGACGCTTAAAATCCATTTTATTTCGCTTAATACTACCCAAACAAGCTTGAGAAATGTTCATTCTTATGCGTTTTTGGTCGACTGTTAACAAATGCGGCACCCATCTTGCAGAAAGGTTTTTCATCTGTAGTTCTTCATGCAAAATTAAATGGACTCGATCATTTGAGATGCCCATGATATTAGCTATTTCACGCACTTTTATTCGTCGATCATTTAATACCATATCATGCACTTTGGCTACAATTTCTGTTGTTGTTGCTGTTTTTGGACGTACACTACGTGGTTCGTCTTCAATGCTTGTACGACCACGTTTAAATTCAGCAACCCAATTTTTTACTGTTGCATATGAAGGAGCGCTTTCACCTAACACAATCACCATATCATTATGAATTTCTTGTCCCGATAAACCTTTTTTATGTAAATATTTAATGACACCACGCATTTCTAATTTTTCCATTGTTAAAAAATCGCGGATGCGTCTTTTGTGAACACCTGTTTCTATATGAAGGAGTTGCCAGATCGAAACAAAATTTAACATGTGTTCATAGCAGAGATGGAAGTTTCCAAAACACTTAACTTTTTTCTGTTTATACCGCGCTTTTTGTGCTAGACTAACAAGTTTCCGAACCGCCCTCGTATATGTATGTAAGCTTAAAATATTCACTTTTATTAAAGAAAATTTGCTAACGAATGCTAAAAAAAAATCAAAGAACCAGTCACAGAAGTGATCTCGAACAACTACCACTAGCCATGCCGAAAACAGCTTCTATGTAATCATTGAAATCTTGTTATAAATAAAACAGGATTTTGTAAATTTTTTTTAGAAAAATAATAATAATAATAATAATAAAATAATAACAGAATTGTTGTTGCAGTTTGGTAATTTTATTTCTTGATTTGCTTTAGTTGTTAATGTATTTTTTTATATACACATAGACACAAACACATAATTGCTGGCAGCTTAAAATAAAAAAGTATTTTGTCGGTTAAACTGACCCACTTTCAATGTGAATGTATCTCGTATCCACACACAATACTGGCAATACAAAATTTTATGTACCACACAAATGAACATGAAACATGCAGCAACAAGTAGTTTTCAATGTTTCGTACTAAATGCAGCAGCCGCAGCAGCCAACAATATAACCGGTGTCGCAGCAACATTAATTTATTGCATTTTTTTTTTGTTGCTACAAATTTGTTTAGCAGCCATTGGCAGTGCTGCTGCTTTCTGCTCCTTTTTTTTTTGAATTTTAGAAAGTTTAACAGTGAATCCGTAATGAGAGGAATTTGTTCCCTAAAAAGGAAAATAAATACTTGTAATAAAACAAAAATAAAATATAAACATTTGATCTTGCTCGTACCTCTTAACAGCAGCAACATTTAACTTAAAGAGAAGATGTTTAGAAATTGCAGTTGATTTTTTAACTTTGATAAGACATTAAGAATAACAGCAACAACAACAACAACCACCACCATCACCACTTCCAACTACGGCCAAAAAATAGGAAAATAGGAATAGAAAATGCTTTAAAACAAACGTATACGATAACGATTTATAACTCACGTTTTTAGTTGTTTTGTATTTTTTGTTTGTCTCTAAAGAATGGAATAGCCCACTGACAAAAGTAAAAAAGAAGATGACTTTTTCCGCATTTTCCAGGGAGATGTGGGTGAGCAAAATATCAGATAAAAAAAAGCTGCTAAAACTGTTTTTTTAACTTGCAGACATTAGAAGATATTTAATTGCCAGTGTGTAGATGGCAGCGTTAAGTGGGCAGTAGCGTCGTAGCCTAGATTTTTGACCTGTTTCACGATATCGAAAGAAAATTTTCGACTGAAATTTAATATTGAAAACAGCAATAATAATAATAATATATGAAATAACAAAAATTAGAAATTTTAAAAACCCCCGATATATCTAGTAAAGATGTGACATCAAACAGAGAAAATGAAATCAAAATCGGTCCAGCCGTTTGGGCTGTACGTGGACACGGACAGACACACAGATACACAGATACACCGATACCCAGACACACACTACAAACTTATAACACCCCTTTTTTTGGTGGGGGGTTAAAAATATGAAAATCAATAATATGAAAACTTGTTTTTGTTTTCAATATAAATTATAAGTCGAAGGTTTTCTTTCCATATCTTGAAACAGGACCTTAAGGTGTACAAATAGCATTAGGGATTAGATGAAAACAGAAAGAGAGATTTATCATCTTCTTCTGCTTAAGATTGCTTAATAATCTTACGAATTAATTCTCGATATCACTTGATTTTACGAATTTTAGTTGATAAACGTTCAAATTGTTTATGTTAGGATTGTTCAATCTTGGTAGAACTATAAAAAATTACAAAAATGTATTAAATTGTTGGTGTTTAATCTATGAATTTAGCTTTAAACTTGTGGCCATATCGTAGGCCATTGGCGCTTATAAATCTGCATACATTGAAAAGAGGGATACACACAAAAAAGAATTAAGCATTAGAATCTACGAAAACAAGGTTAATTTACTTTTTTTCGTTAGTGATTTGTGTTTCATGTTAATTCAACATGATTTGCAATAACCTTCATATTATATTTTTCCTTTTCAAATAACTTTTTTTTTGTTAAATTCAAATAAAAAATCATGTTAAATCAAAGTTGTTGCAAGTTTAAGGTACGAGAAAATGATTTTATACTGAACGAATACGAAAAATCATATGAAATCAAAGTTATGTCAAGTTAAACCAACAAGCATTTAATTTAATGTAGTATCTGTATTTTATTAATCATTTAGTGAACGTGATTGAGTGTATTAGCACATACAATAGAAACATTTTTATTTATATATAATTTGCGTGTATAGTTGGCTTCCCCGGTAAAAAATTTGAGCTCGAAGTCATCGCGTTGTAGTCAACGTGCTTAGCGCTGCACTCTAAACAACCTAAAATATTATTTAGACACATGAATTAAATTTTAATGGTTTGTTTCTTTTGATGTACGTGTTGTGTAAATAGCCGAAAAACTTCGCATTATCAGAGAAACCTTCCTGCTGCTGGCTAGTAGGCAGTGTACTAGTCTTGAAGTCGGAGAGTTGTAGGTTTGAATTCTTTCTGAGACTCTTGGTATTTCTGCAGTTCGCGTTTGTTTTTTAAAACAAAACAAAAAAACTATAGCTTTCATTTTAATAAATTTTTTATTAAATCATCAATCTAATCATGTGGAATTAAAATTGAATTCATGCTGGCATTTATTTAGTTTATATTGAGAGAATATTTAAGGTTGTTCTGTCTGCAGCGGTAAGCACGTTGACTACCACGCGATAACTTCTAGTTCAAGTCTGGGCTGGGGAAGCCAACTAGAATAAAACTTTTCCTGCTACCTTTGCCTATACACATCACGTTAATTACAAATAATTAGTTTAAGTTAAATTGAAGAGAGGAGTCATTACGCTTGCGTCAGGGAACTTGCACATAACCCAGTATATATCTGCTGTGCTCTCTCATATGAATTTAAAATGAGCCCCGCATTCAATGGAACTCAGTATCATTGGCATATTCTCTCTAACTTTTCCAGTTAATGCCTCTTAAGGTGTATAATGTTCTGTGAGGTGTATCTCTAAATTAACAGGATCTGTATTGGCCGAATGCTGGACAATAACAAAGAAGGTGCTCCACTGTCTCGATGTCGTCCATGCAAATACAAATAATTCATAAAATAATAAAACGACTACACCACACTAAATTAAATTTTTCATAATGTTTCAATATGAACTAACTTTAATTCGACATGGTTCTTCGTAATATTTTAGTATTAAATTCACGTTACATCAACTTGAAAAACCTTTGATTTCACATGATTCTTCATATTTATTCAACAGTAGTGGAATAGTAAATCAACAGGAAATAAAGTTATTTTAAGCTTAAGCTCAGTAGTTTCAATTCTTATTGAATGAAATACATATTTTTATTAATTAATGTGAGTTTCTAAAAAAGAGAAGAAAAATTAAACTAGACTTTATAAGCTGGGGGAAATACCGATATTTTTATTATTTATAATTTGATCAGACTAAAGTTCGTATAGCTTTGTAATCTAAATTACATGTGATAATTGTTAATGAACAAATAACACTAAAGTTAATTGTAAATATTCTGACAAACACGTAGTAGAACGGAACAACAAGCTGTTTTCGAAGGCCACTTCACCTTCATCATCAGGGTTCTTTGGCTTTGATCCACTGTGTGTGGTGTCAGTTGATGCAGATTTCTGCTTTATTTGCTCAGCCATTATTGCAAATGGAATATGTGAATTGTTTTGATTCATCGTATTATTTAAAAAATAAACAAAATATTGGTAGAAGTTTACTGTAAATCATGTTGAATTAACATGAATACATATGAAATAAAATTACAACCTAAAATTTTCTAATTAACATTGTTTTCTTAGATTTTAATATGAAATTTTTCTGTGCATAGTGCGAAAATCTTTTCAATAGTTTACTTTACCCCAGCAATTTTTAATGAATAATAAATAGTCTGTCTATTGCACCAAATCTTTAAGTTTTGGAAAAGTCGCTATATATGCAAAATTATCTTAAACATCTTACTTCTATTGTTTTCCTAATAAAGTATTACATTAATTGAAAAATATTTTCTTTTTCACTCCAATTTGTGCAAAGTGGTATTGCTTAATAACTAGAAAAATACATAAGAAACAAAAGTACTTTAAGTAAAATTAGTTAAAGCAATTTTTTTTTATTAATACAAATATCATTTTGATCAACAATTCAATATGACAACATTATGAAAGGCTAAAGTTAAAGTCACACCTTTCAAATTATTCATGTATGAAACTTATTTAGTGCGATAATAATTGTTTAAACAAATTAAACAAAAACGAAGAAAATGAATTGTAATAATATTGCGGTTAGTTTAGTTCCATTTGACATTATTGTTACATTATTGTTCGCTGTTGTGGTTGGTGCAAGATGAATAAATTTTCCTTCCAAATAATCGATAAAATAAATATAAGGCAGTGTGTAGGTGTAGACATTATGCTGGTGATACAAACGTCACCAGCCAGTGCTGCAGAAATGATCACAGATAGTGGCTTAGATTTATATTTGGTTGTGGTTATTACTATTTATTTTATTTGGCTTAATAGAAACAATTATTTAGTTATGGAAAAAATCCAAAATTTCAAACTGATTGAATTTATTTGGTAAGAAAGAGAAAATTATAACAAACCAATATTAATAACAATATTTATCTTTACAGTAGCTTTTGATTGAAGGTTGCAGAAAATCCAAAAATAAATTCAAATTGTGATTGAGTAAATTTTCAATTTTAATTTCTATTAAAGTTTCTCAGGTTGTTGCACATGTGGGCGCCATTTACGAGTAGTTTGGTATTTATTTGATTGTGTTTTGTCTAAATTTGTTAGATCTATTGTTAAAGTGAACGTTTTGGATTAAGGTCACTTCAGCTAAAGTCAAAAAAGTCAATTTGTAACCTTAAAAAAAAGCAAATCCACTTTTACTGTTGTGATTTTGGTTTTTATGAAATAGAGCTTTTTGTTTTCTACTTACGTTTAACCTGGCAATTATGACAATTATTTTAATGATTTATTAGGCTTAGAGCAAAAATTTTAAAAATTTAATTAAAATTTATTTGTGCTAACATCAAAAATACTAAAGTGACCTTAATTCTGTTTATTGTTTTAAGATGCATAACTTTCAACACGAACATATTTATTTACTTAATTTTAAAAGCACATGATCTACGGTTTCTAATAAATTTTGCTTAACTTTCAAAATTTTTGACAAAACAAATTAAATATTTACAAACTAAATTTATTATTTATTTGAGAGAAAAAATATATGAATATGTTAATTTATTTCTCAGTTTTGTTTTTTTTGGCAATTTTTTGAATTTCATGTTCAAACCTTAATTCACCACTCTGCTTTAAAGTGTTAATTGTTAGTCTATGAATATGCTGGCTATAAAATCTATTTCTATTTTCAAAAGGGGCGTTACTCGTACACTTGGTATTTCATTATAATTCAACAAATAAAAAAACAAATACACTTTCAAGAAATAGTTAATAACATTTGCATATTTGATTTTGCAGATTATTTATTTGTTTCTTTGAACGCTGCTGCTAATTAATATTATGTAAATTTATCCAAAAAAGCAAAAGGTTTTTCGGCTGATTCTGATGGAGGATAGAAAAATTATAATATATAGATATACATATATAATTGTATCAGAATTTTAAAAGCCTTTTAGTATAATCTAAAGGGGATAGAAGTTCGCCTGTCTTTTGCACATATAATCATTTAATCTACAAAATATGTTCAGCTAAGTCGTACGAGAAACATTTTGTATCATTCTCTGTATGAATCTTTTTAGGCCCATTCGAAAAAGAAGGTAAGGTATCACCTGTAAAAATATTTTTGCTATTAAATTAGTCAAATCGAAATAGCTTAAGGATTAGTTTCGTATTTATTCATACTAACGTTTTATTATGTTAAATCCCCTGTGAAATATTTTCGTGAAGCGTTTTCGACCCGCTTAACTATTCGCCATATGAAACATTTTTACCCCTTTCAGAAAAAACAACCAATTAAGTATTCTTTTGAAAGAGTCCATGGATTTTTAAATAAAACAAATGTTTTTAGATTGAAAAAAAAAACATTTTGTTTCTCAACGCAATCCTTTTTGAACTAGAGAGGAGCGCCTGTCGAATTTTTAGAACACCAAGATGTCAAACACGTATGAAACACACACTTAAAAAATATTCCCAACAAGCCACAACACGCATGAAATCAAGTTCAATAGAAAAAATTGTTTTTGTTTTATATTGAAACTATCTTTTTTCCGTACTTTTAACTCGAACTTCCAGAAATTCTGCTTCTGCACGTTTTACAATACAATCTGATCCATAACAGGCGACTACTATTGTCCGCCAGCATTAACTTGTTCTCATGAAAACTTGGTCTCATCTTACAAAATGTTAATATAGAGGGTCAAATTTAAAGTTTTTCGAAAAACTCGTGAAAAGTTAAACTTCCTGAAGTTCTGAGTATGAAGGTTCTTAAAAACATTATTTTCACAGTAATCTATGACAAATATTGTCCTCCCGCATTGAATCCTTCCCAAAAAAGTGCGTATCCCTTGAAAAATGCCAAGTTGAAAACTTAGAAATATCTGGTTTAAATTCGTCCTTTTCAGAAATATATTCAAGAGCAACTATAAAGGAACAACTTGTCTATAAATTTGCATCACTTTTTTCTGTCTCGGTTGGCTCATTTACTAGAAAAGTCCTTTCGAAATGCATTAGTTAAATATTTACAGCTTAACAGAGCTCTGTTAACACGCTAAAAGATCTCTGTTAAAACACAAGGTTTGTGTCAAGGGCATAAAAAATTTTAAAATTTAACTTTACAAACATCATATTTTACATATAAAATGGTTTTGTGTTTTTGGAGCTATGCTCTTTATGGTGCGGTAGAGGAGTTGGGACGTGATTTTCGTAACAAAAATAATCAACACTTACAGTTATAAATTTATTTTGGTTTTGATTTTTTTGTACTTAAAAGCAGAGTACCAAAATAAACAAAACAAAATCTTTGTTTGTACTCTGAATTGAGTGAAACAAAAACAAAACAAAACCAATGATAACCATCGCTCAATTTGTTTTTGTATTATTTTTTTTCATGAGCACAAACCAGAAACGAAACCGATCGACTGTAAGCCGGCTAACAGCTGCCACTGGCCACAAGCAATACATTAATCTTATGAAGTTAGAATAGAAAATAATGGGACATTAATAGAAACGTTCTAAAATGTTTGCACGTAGGTTGACATCATAATATAATATAATTTTACTGGATTGTTATTTCACACAGAAATTTGTTTTATATAGCTAAGCAGCATAGTTCTAACCGGGTGTCCTAAGACAGCTCTCTTCTTTTTTCTTCGTGTCAATTTTGCTCAACATAGTAAGGCCCGAACAAGCACGAAATCAAATTTTTTGCCACGAACATTTTGTGTTGAGTGGTGCGTGTTCGTGTCACGAAAAAAAACACGATACATGTCCATCTCTAATTCGAACTATTAACTCTTTGTTCAACGTTACTCGAATTTGTTAATCCCTTCCAAAAAAATAAGATTTCTTGAGGTCATCTTAAAAGTTATTTGTTTGTGAGATGATTTCATAGTTGGAGTCAAATCTCCTTCCACCGTACAGTGGTTCAGAAACGTTTTTTATTGGCCAAAACTTTAACTTTTAATTTAATAAAGATTTTTTTTTAAATTAAACTTTTTAAGTAGAAAGATAACACCTAGTTTAGTTTTAATATAATCAGTACAGTGGTTGTTGAGAAATTTTAGGTTAAGGTTGAACTTTTGATATTTTTTTAAAACTTTTTTTAGAAATTAGTGATTTTTTATTTAGTTTTTTTTACCTTATAATGAAAATTAATTCATCTTTTTCAAAAAAACAAATTAGATTTTCAAAAATTTAATACATATATACGAGGGCGGTTCGGAAACTTCTTAGCCTAGCACAAAAAGCGCGGTATAAACAGAAACTTCCATCTCTGCTATTAACACATGTTAAATTTTGTTTCGATCTGGCAACTCCTTCATACAGAAACAGGTGTTCACAAAAGACGCATCCGCGATTTTTTAACAATGGAAAAATTAGAAATGCGTGGTGTCATTAAATATTTACATAAAAAAGGTTTATCGGGACAAGAAATTCATAATGATATGGTTAATGTGTTAGGTGAAAGCGCTCCTTCATATGCAACAGTAAAAAATTGGGTTGCTGAATTTAAACGTGGTCATACAAGCATTGAAGATGAACCACGTAGTGCACGTCCAAAAACAGCAACAACAACAGAAATTGTAGCCAAAGTGCATGATATGGTATTAAATGATTGACGAATAAAAGTGCGTGAAATAGCTAATATCATGGGCATCTCAAATGATCGAGTCCATTTAATTTTGCATGAATAACTACAGATGAAAAAACTTTCTGCAAGATGGGTGCCGCATTTGTTAACAGTCGACCAAAAACGCATAAGAATGAACATTTCTCAAGCTTGTTTGGATCGTTTTAAGCGAAATAAAATGGATTTTAAGCGTCGTTTCATAACTGTTGATGAGACATGGATCCACCACTATACTCCAGAGACAAAAGAACAATCCAAACAATGGACTGAAGCTGGAGGAAGTGCCCCAAAGAAGGCAAAAACAATTCAATCGGCTGGTAAGGTTATGGCAACGGTTTTTTGGGACTTCAAAGGTATTTTATTGATTGACTATCTGCAAAAGGGTAAAACAATAAATTCAGAGCACTATTGCAACCTTTTGGATCAATTAAATGTACAAATTCGAGAAAAACGTCCTGGCTTACAACACAAAAAAAAATTTTTTCATCAAGACAACGCACCAGCGCACAAGAGTGTTTTAACAATGGCTAAAATCAACGAATTAAAATACGAGTTGCTTGACCACCCACCTTATTCTCCTGATTTGGCTCCCAGTGACTTTTACCTGTTCCCAAATCTAAAAAAGATTCCTCGCTGGCAAGCGTTTTACCTCAAATGAAGATGCAATTACAGTTGTAAACCACTATTTTGAAGACCTTGAGTAAAACTATTTTAATCAAGGGATAGAATTGCTAGAAAAGCGTTGGACTAAGTGTATTGAAGTTTCAGGAGATTATATTGAAAAATAAAAATATTTTTGAAAAACTAACTACTCTCTTTCATTGATAGGCTAAGAAGTTTCCGAACCGCCCTCGTAAGCCTAGTTTTTCAGTCACGAAGAGATTCTAGAATCTTTTATAAACATCAGTATGTAAGACATGCCCAGACATTAATAACTGAACTATTTCTACTAGATGAATATCTGCAAGACAGTGAATTAAACTATTTCTGCAAAAAAAACGACTTCAATATAAAAAGCGTATAGAACATATTAAAAAATGCCCGACAGATTTTAGAAAAAAAAAATGATGGTACGAAACTGCAAGTAAACCCTTCAAATAAAAAATGTTTAAAATCTGTTTACATATTTTTGTCTGGGCGAGGCTGGTGGAGCCAATTTCCCCTCCAATTTTTGAAAAAAATATGATACAAAATCTCTTCAAACAAAAAATTAATAATTTGGAAAATCGGCTTAAAAATTAAAGTTTAATGTGTGGAGGAAGGAGAAAATCTCTTCATCTGAAAAAAAAATGTAACGAACAAACTGCAAGCAAGTCCTTTCAAATAAGAAAAGAATTTTGAAAATGAGTTGGCAAATGACAAGACAGGGTTATGCATGAGGGGAGAAAAAGGTTCCCCTCCCATTTCCGAAATAAAAAATAAGGGACCATAATGCAGGCAAACCCTTTCGAATAAAAAAAAATTGCAAATCTCCTTACAAATGACACATTTCATATATGCATGGGGGAGTCAATTTTCCCCTCCGATTTTGGAAAAAAAATAAAGGCACTAAACTGCAGGCAACTCTTTTCAGATACTTTTTTTTAAGAACAAACACAACCCGCAAAGCGATTAGCTTGTCTGCGGAAACTACCCAGGGTCTATAGTGGGAATCGAACCCACGACCTCTGGACTGAGAGGCTGGCATCGCTACCACTCAGCCACAAAAGAATTTTGAAAATTAGTGTTCAAATGACAGAGTTATGCATGAGGGGAGTAAATTTCCCCCACCGATTTAGAAAAATAGTATGGGACCAAACTGCAGGCAAACTTTTTCAGACAAGAGAATTATTTTGAAAATCATCTTATAAATGACAGAATTACGCGTGTACAAACACATATTTTCAAGTAGTTTCATTTAAATAAAAAAAAGTGTTCTACAGGCGGGTCGTGGCGGGTACAAAAGTATATACATATGTATATAGACTCAAAGAAGGCACTTTCGTCGTTCTCTGGATAGTTACTTTTTTACCCGACTGCGTCGGGTGTGTGTTAATTTGCGGAACTATATAAACCGAAAGGGTGGACTAGGGGTGGAAAACTATCGATGGCAATATCGATAGTATCGATAGTTAATTTATTGTGTGACTATCGATGTTTCATTTCTGCAATCGATTAATACTTGAAAACTATCGATATTTTTTAGTCACTATCGATAGTAAATGGTACACCACTAAAGGCAAACAAATAGATAATATGCTGCTTTTCATAAACAAAAATACCTGGATGACGGTAAATTTCTTTAACTGATCACACTTATTTATCATACAAGTATTTTAGTTTTGTTATTTATTGAACAGACAAATAAAATTCTATTTTATTTTGTTTTGTTTTATTCAAAAATACTTTGTTTTGAACTTTTAGTGTAAATAAATACGTAGATTATACGAGAACCATACAACTTCGATACTATCACGATATTATCGTCGATATATCGATGGGTTTTCTAGCTTTCGATAGTCCTGAAACGATATATCGATAAAGTTTTTCAAACTATCGAAAACTTTCGATAGTGACACTATCGATAGTGACACTATCGATAGTTTTCCACCTCTAGCGTGGACCAATTTTAATGATTCTTACATCATCGATTTGTCTTAATCCTGGGAGTGTCTTAAAAAAATAAAAAGTCGGCTAACTATACCAAAATGTTTATCATTCGACAGGTATTTTAAAATCATCTTTAAGATTCTCTTATGATTTTTCACGTCCACTTATGCGAATAATTTAAACAAATCTTTTGGCTACCATAGTTTTGATATGTTTCCTTTTTGATAGCGTAAAACTTTAAAGAGTCTCTTTCAAGAAAAAATATAGGTTTTGGCCGATGAAAATCTATTCTGAACCACCATGCACCAATTTTTTGCATTAAATTAAATAATACATGCAATAGGTTGACAGGAGCAGTGTTGCCATTTCAGTTAAGAGGAGGGAAATTATTGACCCACTTTCGTAGCGTAAAGGCCCAATTTTTAGAAACAAAATTCATTGACTTGTATTAATTATGCCACCATTTTCATACCTCTTGCATGCTACACATTGAAACTATTGCTGTCAAGTTTATAAGAAATTCCTAATAAATTACACAAATTTTCTTCAAATGATTAATGCATAATGTCAATAGCATTTTAAATTACAAACATTTTCTTATTCTCTTCATGTTTGTTAATTTATCAGAATACTCGTATTTTGGCTCAGTTTTTGCATAATTTGCCTTAAGAAGTTATAAATTATCAAAGTATGAAAGTAAAAGACAGGCAAGAAAAAAAGAATTATTAACAAATTTCATAAAGAAAACCATCAATCAAATAAGCACTTATTGTCTTACTAAAATTAAAGGCAGTTACTTACTTTTATTTCTCTCTCTGTTAAACTTAAGAAAAATCAGTTCAATCTTAAGTTTTTAAAATGTATTTCTTTTTTTATTATTTTATGTTGCATTTTTTTAATGTTCTTGTTTTTCTGTGATCTACATAATTTTGTAAATTATATGAAATTTATTTTTATGCACGTAAAATTACATTAAAGTGGCCAGAAGCAATGTTTGCAAATATATACACTTCTCTTCTTATCACACCACACGTTCATTCAGTCGCTTGGAAAGCAGACAGAAATGATATAAAAAATTTTTTTTTTTGCAAAAAACCTAAAATAAAAGAAATATAAGAAGTATCGTAAGAAATAACACTTTAGCAAATTGTTATCAAATCATAAGAAGAAAAATAATGTATATTTGTTATACATTTTCAATTTTTATCTAAAACCCATAAATAAACAAATACAAACACAAAAACATACACATGCACGGTTATCTATTAATAGCCCAGTTGGCCAAGTCGTCACAGACGAAATTGTCTTCGACATGTCGCCTGTTCATTAGGTTTTCTAATCGAAAATTTAAAGGAAATCGTCGTTCATGACTATCTGAGCGACAATATCCATCGTTTTGTTTTCAATAAAACTTTGTTGAGGACAATCTGAGCGACAATATCCATCGTTTTGTTTTCAATAAAGTTGACAGTGTCATACGTTTTGTCTTCAATAAGACTTTGTTGAGGACAATCTGAGCGACAGTGTCATATAAGTTTTGTCTTCAATAAAGCAGTGTTGACGACAATCTGAGCGACATTGTCGCCCATCTCGTCTTGTGTGACCTCGGCGCCATTTGTATGAAAATTTCGTCGACGATTTGTATGGGGCTGTCTTCAATATGTCTTCTACGACTTACCATTGTCTTGTACCCGTCGTCAAAGATGTCTTAAAGACGTGGCCAACTGGGAGATTAATCTAATGTAAAATATATTTATTAAGGTAATTAGAGTTTGGCAATTGCTTATATATGTACAGGTAGCCCTCGTCTAAGCGGATAGTGATTTTTTTTCCTTATAAGCTGCAAAACTATTGAAGTAGCAGTTTAAAGGGACAAGGATGTTCACGAATTAATTGCCACATAGTCGATTTTATTTTGTTATCTCTCCATGAATATTTTTGTTTCAATGCTGCATTGAATTTTACGAATTTATATAACTTTACCACTAAAAATTCTGCTGCTCTTTGTTAACTGTTTAATTGTAAGGCGCCATCAAAGTTTAACTTTTCCTAAAAACTTAAACGAGTAATTGTAATTGGAAAGCAAAGTTTGTAAAGTTTTACCTTTTTATAAGCTAAACAGGTACACAAAGTAATAAAAAAATCCATTCTGAAAACAGAAGAAGGTGTCTAGATTAATTTAAGCGAAAAAAATAATCCAAAAAATTACTATGATATTCAAAATTATTATTGCTTCACATATGTATCCTATAAAATCGCCGTGTTCTTACTTTACATAAGCTTTTAAATAATTTCAGTAAAGTGAGACTTTGACTCGCACACGAAAGGTTCCGTACGGACACTACATACATTTCGCTCATGTACTTCAATAGTTCCACAACTCAAAAAATTCAGTTTCGCAGAATCCGCGTTTTAAATTTTCAATCTGAATACAATTCAAATAAAGACATGAAAAAATATTCTTCTCTCAGGAGGTGATGGTACAAGCCATTTACATGAAATTTTTACACAAGATAAAGTAAAAAATGCCGCATTATTCTGCATTATTAATTCAAAAATCTCATATTTTGAGTTATGACACTATTGAAGTAAACGAGCTATATGTAATGTTATAGGAACTTTTTAGTTTTGGCGCTGGTTTCTTTTTAGTGATATTTTCGGTTTTTGGCGATTTTCTTCCAGTTTTTGGCGATTCTTACAGTATGGACGCTTTATTTTACTTTTGGCGTTTTTCTTATTTTTGGCGATATTTTTTTTTTTTGTTTTTTTACGCTACATATTTTTAGTTTTAGCGTTTTTTAGTTTTGGTGCTTTTTTTCGTTTCAGCGAGTTTTTTCGGCTTTCGGTTTTTTGCGATTTTTATTGTCTGTACGCTTTATTTTACTTTTGGCGTTTTTCTTTTGTTTTTTTTTATGATACATAATTTTAGTTTTAGTGATTTTTAGTTTTGGTGCTTTTTTTCGTTTCGACGATTTTTTTCGCTTTTTGGCGATTTGCTTAGTTTTTTGGAGACTTTTTTGCATTTAAGCGATTTATTTTATTTTGAACTAGTTTACACTATGCAAGTCCTGATTAGTTTGAGTGAAAGAGAGTGAGAGAGAGACGAGGGGACAGAAATGTTTCTTTTCATCTCGTCTCTGTCTCCTAACAAACTTATCAGATTAGCAATAAGACTTGTATAGTGCAAACTAGTGCTTTTGGTGATATTTTTCATCCAAGTACTTTTTCGATGTTGGCAATTTTGCGTTGCGGCATTTTTTTATTTTCGGACTTTTTAGCTTTTTGAAAATTTCAAGAGTTTGCCACTTATGGCAAATTGTTGTAGTATTCTTAGAAATATAAGTTTTAAATTTTTTCGTTGCTCGCTTCAAGAGAATCTCGATACTTAGTCAGTATGTATGTATGTATGGACTTACTTTGAAATATTTTCGTCGTCAGGAGCAGTATCCAGCGGGAAAAAGAAGGAGTAAGGATACCTTCTAAAGGCCTTTGTACTCTTTCTTTTAAACTTACAAGGCCTGATCGCTCATATATTTTTTATAGGCGTTTTCATTGCGAGGTAGGACTTCCACTCTCACTTCATGCGCCAGAAGTTCTGAAAGGCCTTGAAATTTATGGACTTAGTTTTTTCTTTGTTAAGAAGAACAAAACCAAACATGTTACTCCTTCTCTTTTCCATTCTCATAGAAGGGTATGTGGACTGTATATCTTATCTTTTATATGAAAGAGTCGAGGCCTTCTATAAGAGATTCTTTAGCAGTTAGGTAGTTCTGGTTCACACACGTCAGGTCTGAGTCCTCAAGTCTTGAGTTTTTAGGAGAGAGATGAAAAGACAATGGAAATGGGTACAGACTTAACCGTACCAGTCAAGTTTGCTTTTTCATTTTGTTTTGTCATTCGTAATACTCTACTACAACGCAAATGGATGAGACTTGATAAAACAAACTTGACGGTGTGTATGAACGCAAATGCAGCTTCAAAAGAAAATTTAACAAAAACTGATCAGGTAAACCTGATGTGTGTGAATCAGGACATAAGAATAGTAATTGAATAAAAAAATCCTAAGAAGGCCTTAATAAGGCCTGATTTCACAAATCAAATTTTTTTAAACTGGCGTCATTTTCAACATTATTGCGGCCAATAAAAAATGAGTATTTTTGACCGATGCAAGTACTTTTTACCGATACCTACTCGGTACTCGGTAGTAAAGTATCAATACCAAAAGTATTTGGTTTCTAAGAAACAGTATCGAGCACTTACTTGTATTTACTCGTATCGCTTCATCCCTACATGTAACAGACATACGGACGGACGGACATCGCAGCAAAAACAATAGTTATTTCACCAAAAAAAAGATGTCAAACATGTTTGGAAGAATACTTACAATATTGAAGTAAGAAGTCTTCCACTAATGTATAGAATAGAAAAATTTACTATTTATTTATATATTTTTTTTATAGCTAAGCTATTTATGTCACAACACAGCAGTTGTGACGTGATTTTCGTAACAAAAATAATCGACACTATTGCAGTTATAAATTTATTTTTGTTTTCAAAATAAATAATATCTTGAGGAATCCGATTGCGCAAATTATTTGAGGAAACCAGCCTGTTAAAGTGGTCAAGATGGAAAGGCGTTTGTTTCTTATAAGAGCATGCGTGTGTAGTCCGCAATGGATTGGGGGGTCAACATTGATTGCGCGTCTTTTCAACCTAGTCTAGCCCAACTTTAAGTAATTTAATTTAAGTATATGTCTCTTTAAATAAGTTTAGGCCCAGTAAAAAAAAGACACTCCAAAAAAGTCATGAAAATGTAGAGTTTGCGATCTGGAAGTAGTGCAAATTTCGATCCGATCTAATGATTTTTTACATAGGGTTGTCATTGCAAGAAGTTCTCTTTTTCGCTGCCTGGTCACCGAATTGGAAGCGATTTTAAGAAAAATTTCCTTTTTTGTGTTCTATGATAATATTTTCATCTAGGAAAAATTACTAATAGTTACCTATTTTAACAATTAGTTTCTTTTTATAGGAATTTAAACGCGAAACAGTAATTTAATGTAAATTTAAGCAAATAACTTTAAAATTTTAGACCAAAAATAGTTCATAAGTTTCTTCAATAAAAAAACAATTTTTTTTAAATTCTGGTGAGTAATTTCTAAAACTAGAGAGGAATTACAAGGTTTTGTATGACTAAAATAAACTTCTACTTGGTTTTCTGCTAACTATCGGCAAATTAAAAATATCGATTTTTTGGAAGCAATGAAAATGTACTTCCTTTAGAATGACTTCCAATTTTTTTTACTGGGAGGTTTATTATAGACTTGGATTGAATTCATTCAGTAGCTTGTTTTTGACACAAATCAATAGAGCTGGATCCAATTCGTTCAGTCCCACATTTTAGACACAAACCTATGTTCAAACCAGAGCTGTAAAATTTCAATTACGATTAGTAATCAATTAGATTACATTTTAAAAAGAATTGTAATGATTATATAATTGCCTTCAAAAGAATTGCTGTTAAATAATTGATTACGATTACTAATAAGAATCAAAAGCAATCAAAAAGTAATCCGACTACTTTTAAAGATTACTTTTGATTCTTAATAAATAATCAAAAGTAATCCTTAGAAGTAATCGGACTATTTTTTGATTACTTTTGATTCTTTTTAGTAATTTTAAGTAAATCAGATTACTCTTCCAATATTAGTAATCGTAATCAATTAGTAATCGTGCGAAACTGAATATAATCGTAATTTAATCATTACTTCACCTTTAAAAAAAAAGAAATCAAATTAGTAATCATTACAATTACTAAGCATTACTTAACAGCTATGGTTCAAACCCATGTAATTTAAATGGGTTTGCTCATAGGTTTGTGTCTAAAATGAACGACTGAACGAGTTGGACCCAGCTCTAGTAATCAAACCTATTTAATAACATGAGTTTTATCATGTAAATGAAACATTTTTGGGGTTTAGGTAGTGGAAAACTTTGAAAAAATACGATCAAATACTTTATTAATAGAACAATTTAGCGTATTTTTTTTTAATTAAACAATTGTTTTATGATATTTTGTAGTTTTAACCATGAAGAAAATTTCCATCTAACTACTCTAATGTCATTTACATGTAATCAAAAAACAAAAGAAACATTTCCACACGTTTTTTCTTAGATAAATGTGATAAAACTCATCTTTGTTATTACAATATGTTCATAAGGTGAAAACAGTTTAACTTTTTGTCTTAAAATGTTCACAAGACAAAGCCCACATACAAGGCAATATGAATAATTTCACTTAAACTTTCACTTATCCTGCAGACAATATACTGAAGGGGCAAGTTAAGAAAAAAATCTTTAAAAACGTTTCAATACAAAAGTACTCGTAATAATGTTTTGTTTTTTTTTTGTCTTTAACAAAATTTAGTGGAATTTGTATAAAAAAAGATACACAATGTTAATGTCTGTTAAAGAAGAAAAACCAACATTAAAATAAAATAAGCTTTAAAACAACAGTTCGATTACTAAAGACGCCCATTGATGCTTCAGCTAAGAAAAAAAAAAATATTTAAAATGCAAAATAATAGTGACCGCCAGCGGGCTTAAAATTTAAATTTAAAAGAAAAATTAAAAACACAGCATCAACGACATTTAAAGTTGAAAGAAAAACACTTGGACGATTTACAAATCCTCAGCCCAATTTAAGCACCGCTGTGATTCTTTGCGTTTTTATACCCTTTACCAAAAATGGAAAAGGGTATATATAGGTTTGTCATTCCGTGTGTAATTTCCATAATTTTAATTTGCGACCAAAAAAATATATATATTCTGGGTCCTTATGAATAGCGATGACGAATAAGCGATGTCCGTCTGTCCGTCCGTCCGTCCGTCCGTCCGTCCGTCCGTCCGTCTGTCCGTCTGTCCGTCCGGTGTACGTGAAATCGGTTTTCCGAAGCTCCCAGAAAAGCTAGAGACTTCGTTCTTGGACTGATGTATCAGAAATGGTCCAACTTAGATTGGTATTGAAATTCAGCAAAATCGGGCAGACGATTGCAGAGCTGGAAAACGTAAACTATATTTTGCCATATAAACGTAACTACCGAAAACAAATTTTTATTTTTTTTTAATAAATAAATTTATTTTACACTTCAGTACGACTAAAATTGGTATTTTAAATAAAAAAAAATATAAAAAAAAATTAAAAAGACGTTTCCAGGGTTGGAAAACTTTAACTTTTTGTGTTATGTAAAATTAACTATGTCTAAAACTATATTAGTATTTTCTCGAGAACCGTAAGAGCTACAGACCTGAAATTTGGACACAGTGTGTAGACCATTGGCCGCTACAACAACAAATACATGAGAATTAGAAATTAAAGGGTGTTCCAAAACTAGCAACGAAAAATATTAAAATCCAATGTAATATACATACAATTATATGTATATACACTTGAAATTTGTAAGGTTAGTGTATTTTTATACAGACTACAAAAATTAACACTAAAATTTCAAAAAATTTAAATTAAAGGGTGTTCCATCAGTTAATGCAATTTTGACTATGCAATTTTGACAACTTGCTGTATCTTGGAAACCGTAAAAGCAAAACTCTTGAAATTTTCAAAAACGGTAAAACTAAAAAATCAAGGAATTTTAAAATCGCCAAACGGAAAAAAATCGCGCAAAACAAAAAAATCGCCAAAACGAAAAATACCCCAAAAAAACATGAAAAAATCGCCAAAATTAAAAAAAAACCCAAAACAGGAAAAAAACGACAAAATGAAAAAAAAATCGCCAAGATGAAAAAACCCCAAAAAAGAGAAAAAAATCGCCTAAATAAAAAAAACCCCAAAGCAGGAAAAAACGCCATAATGAAAAAAAAACCCAAAAACAGAAAAAAATCGCCATATTAAAAAAAATTTCTAGGACTAAAATAAATCGCGAAAAACCGGAAAAATTGCTTAAATAAAAAAAAAATCGCAAAAATGAAAGAAAATCGCCAAAATGAAAAAAAAATCGCCAAAATGAAAAAAATCGCCAAAACGAAAAAAACCCAAAAAACAGAAAAAAGTCGCCAAAATGAAAAAAAAGAAAAAAACTCCTACATAGAAAAAACCCAAAAACAGAAAAAAATCGCAAAAATGAAAAAAAAATCGTCAAAATGAGAAAAATCTACAAAATGAAGAAAATCCCAATAACAGAAAAAAATCACCAAAATAAAAAAAACCTCCAAAAACAGAAAAAAATCGCCAAATCGAGAAAAAAGCGACAAAACTGAAAAAATCGTTTAAACTGAAGAAAAAACTTCAAAAAAGCCGTGCGCGATTCAAAGTCGCACTTTACTGAAGTTTTTAATATTAAAGGAATTAAATGAAACTAATAAGCAGATTTTGTAAAAAATTTTGTTTCTAAACGTTTCAAATTTGTATGAAAAATAACGAAAATTCTTTTCAAAAAATATTTTTTCCATACAAATTTCAAAACGAAAAAATCGTTTGAATTTACAAAATCTGACCTTAAGTTTTTCCTTATTTCGTTTTTGCTTTTTTCACTTAACATATTTTATGTATTTTTTAAAGAACTAGATTGGTATCAATAATCAAAAAAATCCAAAATTATGACTCCAGGGTTGGAAAACTCACACTTTTTGTGTTATGTAAAATTAAATAGGTCTAACAATTTTTTTCTTTTTCTTTATAAATTGAATATATTTTATGCTTCTGAAAGAAAATTACAGCTCCAAAGATGGAAACTTTAAAAAAATGATAAATTTTTTCACAAAACAAATATGTATGTATGTGTCTGTATACTATATATATGTACGTACGTTGGTAAAGGGTATATAAGATTCGGCACAGCCGAATATAGCACTCTTACTTGTTTTTTTTGTCAATTCCCATTTGTGTGTCTTTCAGCTGCTTAAAGAACGTTTACAAAAAAGTATAATATTTATTTTGCTTTAAAAGGGAAACTTTTTGGTACATCTTGTTTCTCCATCTATTGCCAAGAATTTTAGGTTTGTCTTTTTGTTAAAATATTTATGGATCTAAGCATCTTAAATTTATACGTTTGACATTTTATAACAAACATTAAAATGATATTTTATACTCAGATTATGTTGAATTTGGAAAAAATAAAATATCATTCGCAATTAATTTTAAGATCAAGTTCATTCATGTCGACTTGCTACATATAATTTTTATTGTTAATATAAATATTGAAGGCAACTAAATTTTAAAGGTCTTTCACTCTCTCTCTCTCTTTTCAGGTAAGTGCTGCACTGTTATATTTGTCTGTATTGTATTTATTGAAATCCAGGTAATTTTATAAATTTTTATAACCTTAGAGCCTTATGCCCTAATTCTGTTCGACGATTGTATCGTCTTGTCTATGGACGAAAAAAAGAAGCTGTTTTGATTCTTTAAAATAGTTATTAGTTATTGTCTATGCTAGAAGGTTCGTGTATTTGCTTTATGATTTTGTTCCAAATATTATATTCAACACATATTTTTTCATATATTTTTCAAACTATTGTATAATACTTTAATTTGATAATAATATTTTTATTTTTTATTATCTAAGACATCAACCCTTTTTGAAGAAAATAATTTAGAGTTTTTAAAAACAAAAACTCAAATGCATTTACAAACAAAACGGACATAAATCTTCTTACTGGATTGGGGCATTAATAAGGTGCTTTTATTTCGGGTTCCAATAAAATGTATGAGTAAAAATATTTACCAATATTTTACCATTTCTTAAGCCACGTTCAGCATCTAAATTTAGCAATTATGGTGATTTTCTACACCAACCAATAACGATTTTCTACACCAACTTATATAAACGAATTTTAGCCAAATTCATGAAAATTTCTTTAAAGATTTTAAAATTTCGATCGCACCTTGTTCACAAACCTTTTTATAGCTAATCTATACAAAATAATAATAAAAATTATTAAGACTTTATAATGGCTTAATAAGAAAAATTGTTTAGAAAATTTGTTTTAATATCGTTTTATAAAGCCTTAATAAATTTTATAAATAAGGCTGTAAGTGTCTGTTTGTAATGTCTAGCTTAGGGCCCTTTTCACAGTGTATAATAAAAAGCTAACAGGAACTTTAACGACAAGTTTTGTATGAAGAACTTGCAGTTAAAGTTCACGTTAACTCTTAATCATACATTGAACATTAAAGTTTTTTACTAAATGCATACGAAAGCGCGATATACATTCGATTTAATTTACATCGCATATAACGAACACCCAATTTTTTTCTACGCAGTACCTTATATAAGTAACAAAACTTTTATTTTGTACTCGGTTTAACGAACAAATGTTAAATAAAAAACCAAATTTCTAACAAACAAAAAAAAGGCAGAAGAAATTTAGAAAAATATATATTCTAATAGAAAACAAACTGCACTTAACCATTTTTTAAATAAATTATTTTTATATTACAGTGTTTTTATGCATTTTTTTCCTTTATGTATATTTTTAATGAAATATTTATTTTAAGTTGTTCTTTGTTTTGAATAAAATAGACGTCGATTTCTTTTTTAATTCAGTACTGGATATAACGAATAATTCACTTTAACGAACAAGTCTAACAACAAATGTTTTCGTTAAATCGGAATAGTACTGTATATGTACGTATACCATACTTATAAAAAAAAAAATGTGGGAATTGGTTGACCTTGCGGATCAATTCTGAAAATCCCCTCTAAGTTAATGTTTTCATATGCGTTTTTGAGGAAAACACTGCCTATATCGAACGGAAAAACAATAATGTTTTCGAGAATAAAAAAAGTTTTTAACAGTATTATATCTCTTACAAAGTCTTCAATAATACTTTTATTCAGATAAGGTTTCATGATCGCCTGCTCGTCGCAAGATTAGTTGTAATATGTTGTAAATAAATACGAAGCAAAATTACAACAACGTCATCCTAAAATTGTTTTAAACAAGGCTGCAGTCAATTTTAAAATTTGCTGATTTACACAAGTTTAAAAAACAATTTTTAAGCTAAAAATCTATTATGAATACAATTTTAAAGTATATTACTTAAACAACATTTAAAATGTAAGCATTTATTATTTTCTTTCGTAGTTTTTGAAATTTGTATGAAAAACACAAAAACATTTTTGAAATGTTTGACTCCTTTTTTTTGGTATTTTATATACATATGTAATTCCTATCACTGTTATGAATGTGTATCAGAAAAACAAACTAATAATTACTGATGGTTTGAAATATTTATAGAAATTTAACAATTTATCGAAAAGTAAAATGTAAATAAATTCAGTAAAAAACCGAATTTAAAAAAAAAACTGGAAGATTTGCTAAAGAGCTCAAAAACTCCGAAATAGCGATAAATCTTCACATTTGGCAATGCTGCTCTAAGCTAAACAACAGAAACAGAAACGGCAACTTTGCATTGAGATGATAATACAGTGCTAAGATAATACGGTGCCTTTTAAACGTAAAAAGTTTTATAACGATACTCAAACAAAAATAGGCCCGAATATAGAGATCTATGTAAATTTTTGCAAATGTTTAGAATAGAAAAACATTTGTATTAGGTCCGTTCACGTTATATAATTGCGTAACAATATAATATAAATAAAACAGTGAAGATTTCAATGCAGCATACATTATCATCAAAGAAACGACTTTCAGTTTTGCGATTCCAAAATGATATACAGTGGAATCTCCCTTAACGGACACGTCCTATAGGCGGACACCCCTTTAGACGGACACTTTCGACAGGTCCCGGCAGCGCTCCATAAGAAAAGCATTGCAATCGCTCCCCCTTTAACGGACTCTCTCATGAGCGGACGCGGACACCCGTTTAACGAACAAACATTCTTCTGAACGGACATTTCGTTTGTTTTTTCCCGATTTTTTTATGTCATAATTTACAAATAAGCTTGCCAAGACTCTTAATTTGCTCGCCTTAACAACAAGGCTCGTTTTGTCATATTTACTACATCAGATAACATATTTAAATATGGGTATGGTAAATTCTTTCTGTTTTAAATAATGTTTTCAAACTAACTTAGCGTCTACATGTGCGATTAACTTTGATATAACATGAGAGATAAAGTCGGCAGGATAAGAAAAATAAAATGTCGATATTTTTCCTCATCTTATAAGATTTAATTTTACGCAAATGCTCATCGAGTTAACATCTATTGCTTTTGCATAATTAGTTAATGGCCTATTTCCCACCTGCGAAAGAAAACGTTCGACTTAAAATTTATATTGAAAACAACAATAAAATAAGAAAATTTCTTTTTGTTTTCAATATAAATTTTAATTCGAACGTTTTCTTTCGCAGGTGGGAAAATTTTAAATTTAAAATTTCAATTTGTAAATCAATGCAACGCACTTAAATATATAAAAGCACAGAAGTTTATTAAAAAAACATCCACCCTAATAAATTTTCATCTCATAAAAATTCTTATAACATTGAGATAAAACTAATTTGAAGTCTACACGGAACATAATTTTATCTGCGATTGAATTTGACAATCTCATGTTCATTTCTCTTGACCGGACAGCCCCTTGTACGCAAACAGTTCAATGGTCCCTTCGGTGTCCGCTCAATAGAGATTCCACTGTACATATATTTAATAGTGTTGTTCGCCTTTTGAAGAATATAAGAATACTACTGTATGTAAATTTTATGTATGTATATATGATTTTAAGATTCCTATTGGTGTCGTAATTCCAGTAGCGTTTTGTAATCGTATATGTTTGTACATAGTACATGTTTTTCTTTGTTTTTTAATTTAAAATCATATTAATACATACCTTGAGCCATAGTGCAACATGTACACTTGTCTTGAATATTCGAATGAATTTTTTTTTCAATCAAAAATGTACTTAAATTTTTATATTTTTTAAACGTTTATACGTTAAGTCTTACGTTTTACGATATAAAGCAACATTAACAGGTAATGCAAAAAGCTGCTAAGGCAATAAATAGGAAGA
The DNA here is from genome assembly GCA_944452675.1 of Tachina lurida. Taxonomy (NCBI): domain Eukaryota; kingdom Metazoa; phylum Arthropoda; class Insecta; order Diptera; family Tachinidae; genus Tachina; species Tachina lurida. The sequence goes on from OX101752.1 coordinate 141,160,653, forward strand.
ACATAAAAATTTACAAAAAAAAAATTTAAAGTTAAGTGATAATTAGACATCACTTAACTTTAAAGCTATTTTTCATAAATTTATTTATGTTCTTTGAATTTTACCTAACTGAAGGCAGACATGAAGCTAGTCATTTCATTACATACATACATCCATATATACGACCAAATATATTTTATTAAATTAAAATTTTCTACATTTATCGCCAAAAGAAAACTTGACTTACGCCGTTTTTCTGGCAAAACTATAGAAGAAAAAAAATATATCACCAGCAAATAATAAAAAGAAATAAACAAATAAATCTGGTTAAATGTTGAATACATAGTCTTTTTTCATACGATAGTGTATCTGTGTGTTTGAAAAAGACAAACTGGCATGAAATTACTTCCACACTATTAAATACAATCAGTAGGAAAACATCAATGGGAAAGTTTCGTTTGAAATTTGCAGTTTTTTTTTCGCAGTTTAAAATAAAATACTATTACGAGAGTAAGAAAAAATTCCAAAATAAGTAAATTGAACAAAAAAAAAGCAATAACCAAAAAAAAAATTAACAGATACAGAATACAAACTTTCAGATAAAAAGGAAACCATAAGTAGTTGTTAGTTGTTTCCCCTCTTTCTTTTGTCCATTATTAAACAGTTAGTTTAGGTTTGAATTTTTCTTTGCTTTGGCATTTAATTTTAAACCTCAAGAGAGCCAGAAGTCTGATTTTAATGATATTTATTACTTTTATAAATTATTTAATTAAAATTGGGAACAACCAACGAAATTGGTTAAACTAACTAATGTGAAGGGAAATTGGAATATGCGTTGCTTAGTTGTTAATTTTATTTTATATTTGTACACTCTGACCGCTTTTTCCATTTGAGGGTTAAAACATAAAAGCTAACGTGCATTTTGCCCAGCCAGTCATGATTATGTCTTAAAAGGAAGGTGTGAAAATTTTGTGCTAAATTTATGAAGATTCATATTTTTTAAACACCTTTTTATCCACACTTAAAAAACTAACGTTTGCTATTTACACTTTTAACCTTAACTATAGTAAATTTAAGTGGGCAAGAAAAAAACTTTGTAATTTTACGTATATATTTGAAATACAAAGTAAAGATAAGAGAGAGAGAGAGAGAGAGAGAAAAAAAGTAATATTTAACATCAGCAAAATGATTGAGGTTATTGGTTGTTGCCAGTGCTGGCTATAAAGATAATCCAATGTTGCATATAAAACGACGTCAATGATTGTGGCCATCATTATCATGCTCATGTGGAAGATGTGAAGCTGTACTAATGTCTCCGAAGAGGATGCTGTTGCGTGTATGTACTTGCATAATTTAGGTTGAATATTTTTTTATAGAATATAAAAATCAAAATGTTTTTTATTTAAGACTAATAGAATTATATCTTTACTTTAATAAAGAAAGGCCCTAACTCATTATTTTTTTGAAAACAAGCTTTTTTAATTTTTCGATACATTGGATGTTCTCCTTTCGAAATATACAAAAAACTCGATTTCATAAAAATTAAGTTAGGTTGTTTCTATATTAAGTTAACGATATGTATGTTTATAGAGAGTTATCCATGTAGTGGTTTCAAAACCCATCGGTCTGGCAAGGCTGTCAGCTGTGAAATATCTGTTATCTGATATCATTTATTTATTGAAAGGTACAACATTTACGAATATGAATCGTTGAACAACCGAAGAACGTATAAAAATAGTAAAAAGTTTCTGCAAAAGTGGCGGTTAGAAAGTCGTGGCCACTATTCGAGCATTACTGGGTGATTGTGGTCATCATAATCGACCTACTGTGCAACGAATTGGCAAGATTATAAAAAAATTTCAAGAGACTGGAAGGGCTACAGATTTTGCCAGCCTTGTGCATCCCCACAAGGTGAGCACTGCCAAAAATTTCTCTTTCTCTTAGCGAAAGTGTGGCAGATAATCCGAAGAGCCGTTACCTTAACAGTAATGGTCCTGACCATTGTGGTCATATGATTACCGATTTTTTGTATATATATATATGTATATAAATATATATGTATCTGTTCCTTTAACTCCCACTTGACTTTTTTGGCTTGTAATTAAAGATCATAAGCTATATAATATCGCTCATTTACTCAAAGAACGTCATATCTCAAAATATAAAATTTTTTTAGGTAATGATGCAGAATTAATCCTCATATCGTTCTTCATATTTTGCAAAGATTTCATACAAATAGTTTATTTACTCAACTCGTGGGAGAAAAATTAAATTTTCTTTTTCCATTAAGTTGTGGGTAAATTGAAAACTTCAAACGTGCTTTTTAGCAAACGGGGTTTTTTTTTAGTTATGATGTTCTTTAAGTAAATCAGCGGTATGTGGTTTCAACAACACGTTCCCACGAACCACACAACACGACCGATTTTGATTTTCTTACATGGAAAGTTTCCAAAACGCCTAATTTCACGTTCTGGCGCCTTTAATTGGCCACCAGGATCATGTGCTTTGACGCCATTAGATTTTTTTTGAACTACACCAACTACCATATCCTGGATAATTCCCCAGGAAGTTTTATTACCTCTTTTGTGGCCATAATTAATTACAGCCAAGCGGCAGGACTAATTGAAATTATTTTTTGGAATCAAACAGTTTCGTACAGTTTTTATCACTTCATCTCAGAAATAAAAATTTGTTATCACTCACGCTCACGTCCTCTTACGTGTGACAACTTTTGACTGACATTTATAGTAGACTCACTTGTGACATTATGTTTATTTTTTTTTAATTTTCAAAAACAATAAATTTTTGTTATGAAATCCTTTATTTACGACACTCACTCAATCGTTATTTGAAATCACACACAAAACACTTGATAAAGTGACAGTAAACAAAAATTTTCGAAAAATTTTAGAAACAGAGTTTTTTTGTTATTATTTTTATAATAAGACAAAAAAAATTTCACTCACGCATACTCACGCCTGACAATTTTTTAATTTTTTTTTAGATCTTTTATGCGCACATACATAACTTAATTAAAGTAAACGATTTTTAAAAGCAGTTAAATTACCAGGTCAGTACCAAAATTACCATCATGCGGTAAGGAAATGTTTATTTAAAAAAAATGTCTTTCTGTACTTGGCCTTAAATTAATTTAGCGTTGATAAGATTATTGCTTCATTTCTAATTTGCTCCAAATTGACTCATCCAACTATGTCGCGATCGTATATTTTTTTTTAATAAAGAGAAGTAACATTACTAGGTGCTACCTTCTTTAGCAAATGGATGGTAATAGAGAAAACAGGTGGTGAAGGAAGATATAGAGGAAAGTTTCATTCTTTTACAATTCTACTTTTTGCCCATTTTTTTAATAGTGTAGTGTTGCAGCGCCTCTGGTGTCAATGAGGCGCATTAAATTTTGAAAGCTGTGTTTAGTAGCCATTTTATTGTTTTTTTTTTTGGCCGATAATTCTTCTACACAACGAAGGACCAGTGACCAGTGACTATGCCTTCATCACTTGAACAACAACTGATACAAATGGACATAAATGATCGCTAAATTGGAAACTTGTTACGCTTAAGTTGCTATTTACAATAACCCCCTTCGTATACTCGTTTTTGTTTTGCTGTTTAGAGAGTAGGTCAACAATGTTTGAATACGTTGTTTTCTGTTTTTTATTTTTTCAATTTATGCGAGTACAGCAGTAATGGTTAAACAACATCTTCACGTTTATTATTTTAGTAAGATTTATTCTATTGGCAAAATAAGAAAAATAAAAAAAATATCAGGAAAAATAAACAACATTTTGGTGTTAAATTTATGCAAGGCATGACATGTTTAACTGAAATATGCATAAATCTATTTGTGTGTTACTCAAAACAGTTAAATCTTCTTTTAAGTACTTGTAACTAAAAAGCAAAAAGAAAACTTATAAAAACATTTATAAACATATTTTTGCTACTTTCTTTAAAAAAGAATCCTTTATAGGGTTGCCAAAAAAAAATATTCAGGTCATTAGCTTTGCATCATGGTGGTTATTTAAAATCTACTAAATAATGCTTAAAGTCGCACCATCATATTCTTATGCATTCCTTCATTGTACATGTTTCTTTGCATGTTTTAGTTTTCCCGAATGTTTGGTTTTTAATATCATTTTTTAGGTGTCAAGCTGTTTTAGCCATAAAATTGCCCACTAAACATTTTGACAATTTTATTTGTTATTTTCCTTCTCTTGCATCTAATGTGAAACCTTGTCATTTGTGACTTTCGCAACACGATTATTTTTTTAGACATTCAGTTTGCAACAACTTCTTTGCAAACTGGCAAAAAAAAAAAGTTTGTCAAGAGATGACATTATTACGGAAATTACCTGTCACCACACATATTGTTAAAAAGTTTACTTGCTTTACTGTTGACTTTAATGAACTTAAAAGGTGATGAAAGATGAAATCTTTTATAACAATTAAATTAAGCAGGTGGCAGCGGACTTAAATAGCAAATAAAAAAAATTTTGTTTTCAACCCATAATTGGTAAGAAAAGAGATTATTTAATAAAGCATATTATTAGTCGAAAAGAGCTTTTAAAAAACTTTGCTATATATGTTAATTTGAAATTTATCCACTGGTGGTTCAGCGTTGTGTATATCTGTATACTCGGAAAAAAATAGTTCTCAAATCACCATCATAAATTGAAATTGAAAATTAAATTAAAACCCAATTAAAAATTGAATTTTTTGATTAATTAATTTTTTAAGCAAAACTTTGATTAATTAAATTTTTGATTGGTTAAATTAAATTTTTGATTAAATTAAATTTTTAATCGTTTATTTTTCAAAAAACGCACAATTTAAATAACGCATCTTGTTCGTATTATGACAGGAATCAGCTGACAGCTGCTTGTTGACAGCAACAGTGTTGCCCCTTTTATTGTATAGACGGGAAATTAAAGATTTTATGGAGTAATTGATCCTCCTCGTGTTACAATTTTCTACTATTTCATATTTTCACTATTTTCTAAAAAAAATTAAGATATCGTACAATTGAGATGGCAATCTACAGCATTCTACATAAAAAAAATATTAAAATTGAATTTAAGCTTATTTGCATTTTTTTAATAGGTTTTATTAGCTGAAAGGCTTGGCAACAGTAAGATTTTTGTAAAAAAAGACTTAAGTTCATAATGAATGTATAAAAAATAATAATAAATAAAAAAATTTGGCACTTCCATGATGTCGAACGTGACCGCCACACAGTGATTCGAAAGTGGGCAAAATTAGAGGAGTTATCCTAGAGTTATGAAATTCGGCACTCAGTTTTATATTGGCTTCGATGAGAAAAAAATCAAGTTTGAGGAATATCGTAGCTGTTTGGGAGCATATACGAACATTTTAAAATTAACGTGTTTCGGTGGTGCTTTTTCATAAACTGATCGATTTTGGAGGTGAAAAAAGGGAAAAAAATTTTTTCATAATTTTTTTTATTTCCTTCATTTATTTATACTAGAGACTTGTTTAAGTTGTAGCAAAAGAGAAAAGTCGACCAAATTAAGTAACAACTGAAAAAGCGCATTTTTAAACTAAGGGTTTTTTGTGTTGCTTTCTCAGAGCGAACTTTTAAGCCAAAAAAAATCGCAAAATGTATATAATTTAATTTTTTTTTGTTTTTTTATTTTATTTATTCTCGAGACTTGTCTGGTTATTATCAAAAGAGAAAAGTCGCCCAAATTAAGTAAGAACTGCGAAAAGCGAATTTTAAATTAACGCTTTTCTGTGGTGCTTCATTCTAGCCAGAGCCAACTTTTAAGTAAAAAAAATCGTGTCATCGTAATTATTTCTTAAGTGCGGTCAGGCTTGTGTCTGTTGTTTAGCCTTCGAGAGTTTTTCGTCTCGCTCGCACTGGTTGACTCATCTGCCACGGATAACCGTATAATCTTGCGGTTTTTTTTGTGGAATTTCTGTAACAACCACGTTGCTACTTCCTATGTGAAGGCATAGGTCGTACAGTCAGTCACGAAACTTTTTTGAAAATACTGTTAATAACATCTTGGGCACATGGTCTAGTTACTCCGCCCATATTCGTGCAACACCATACTATGCAAACTTACTTTGTATAGTATGTTTCAATAAATAAATAAATAAATAAAAAATCCCTACCTCAAGGCAGATATTTGATTACATATCGGCCATGCTGTCAAACTATCTAATATGTAAATTTGTAATTTTTAGAAGCGCGCAAAGAGTCATCAATTGAGAATTTAAAGTCGATGTATTCCTAAAAATGCCAGACTTCAAATATTTCTTTTTGAGTTATCAATCGTCTATGAGAATTTCAGCATTTTTAAATGAGGCATATCCTAGAGATTAAAAAAATAAATAAATTAATTAAGGTAAGTAATCTAAAGAACGTATTTTGCATATTCAATAGTTTAACATGGTGGGGACGATATATAGGCTATATATAGGCTAGTCAAAGTCGCTTTTTATTGAATTCATTTGTTATAATTATTTTTTAAATATTCTTATTTGCACTGCAGTTATTTTGTTGATTACATGTTTTGTATATAATATATGAGGAGCCGCAGAACAAAAGGTGCTTTTTTGCTCATTTAAAATTTTTTGAGAAATCGAGATTTATTTTTTTAGCCCATTTAAAAACTCCAAGAACCTGGAAATGCTAACAAGTTTTTTACTTACCTATAGATGCATCTAACTGTCATGAGTCATCCCATTAAATATTAAGGATGTTTGATATAATTCCATTTTTATTTCGGAAAAACAACCTTTTGCAAAAACGAAAGCAAATAAATTCAGTAAAGTGCGCCTTTGACTCGCGCACGAAGGGTTCCGTACGTTGGGCTTTCAGCATTTTTTTAATACAGTGTTTTTTTACGTTTTTTCAGCTGAAATAATTTTTTTTACTATTTTTCGCTTTTTTCTCGTTTTGGCGATTTTTAAAATTTTGGCGATTTTTTCATTTTGGCAATTTTTTTCATTTTGGCAATTTTTTTCATTTTGGCGATTTTTTTTTTTCATTTTGGCAATTTTTTTCATTTTGGCGATTTTTTTCATTTTGGCGATTTTTTCATTTTGGCGATTTTTTTCATTTTGGCGATTTTTTTATTTTGGTGATTTTTCCGGTTTTCCGCGATTTATTTTCGATTTAGAAATTTTTTTTAATTTGGTGCTTTTTTTCGTTTTGGCGATTTTTTTTTGATTTTGGCGATTTTTTTCGGTTTGGCGATTTTATAATTTTGAGATTTTTTTGTTTTACCGGTTTTGAAAATTTCAAGAAGTTTGCTCTTACGGTTTCCAAGATACAGCAAGTTATCAAAATTACATAGTCAAAATTACATTAACTGATGGTACACCCTCTAATTAAAATTTTTTAAATTTTAGTGTTAATTGTTGTAGTCTCTATAAAAATACACTAACTTTACAATTTTCAAGTGCATATACATACAATTGTATGTATATTACATGGGATTTTAACATTTTTCGTTGCTCGTTCTGGCACACCCTTTAATTTCCAACTCTCATGTATTTGTTGTTGTAGCGGCCAAGGGTCTACACACTGTGTCCAAATTTCAGGTCCGTAGCTCTTACGGTTCTCGAGAAAATACCCTGTGACGGACAGACGGACGGACGGACAGACGGACAGCGTAGCGAAAACAATAGGGTTCCATTTTCACCTTTGGTGTACGGAACCCTAAAAAGCTTGTTTTGTTAAGAAAAAAAAAAGTAAAAAACACCTTTTGTTAAAAAACTAAAAAAGCACGTTTTGTTAATAGAAGATAAAAGTACATTGTGTAATGCGAATACACATATATGCCGATAAAATTTTGACTGAATGTGGTTCAAGCTGATCTAATATATTAAAAAAGCACCTTTTGTTAAGCATAAATTTTTTAGAGCCCATTTACTTTGTAAAACAAAAAAAAAATAATAATAATAATGCTAACTGGATTTTTTCTACAAGATTTCAACCTAAATATTAAAAAAATACCAAAAAAACCAATTTTTCGAGAAATGCGAAAAAGCACCTTTTGTTCTGCGGCTCCTCATATAATAATATACATTTTATGCAAAAAAAAATACTTAAATAAAATAAAGAAATTTATTATTTGACATATTGTCAGAAGTATACATAAATAAAATAGCTAGAATTAAGTAAAATCAAATTCATATTGCGTTTAGAATCAATAATATAATATAATAATGCCCTAATTCAGTAAGAAGATTTAGAACGTTTTTGTTTGAAAATGCTTCTGAGTTCTTGTCTTTGAAGTCTCTAAATTATTTTCTTCAAAAATGGTTGTTGTCTTTGATAATGAAAAATATAAATATTATTGCCATGTTTTTAAAACATAAAAATTCAATTAAAGTATAATGCCCTAATTCAGTAAGAAGATTTAAGACGTTTATATTAGAAAATGCTTCTGAGTTCTTGTCTTTGAATTCTCTACATTATTTTCTTCAAAAATGGTTGTTGTCTTTGATAATGAAAAATATAAATATTATTGCCATGTTTTTAAAACATAAAACTTCAACTAAGTTATTATACAATAGTTTGAAAAATAATGAAAAATATGTGTGGGATATAATGTTTGGAACAAAATCATAAAGCAAATACACGAACCTTCTAGCATAGACAATAAATAATAATTGTTATAAAGAATCAAACCTGCTTCTTTTTTTCGTCCATAGACAAGACGATACAATCCTCGAACAGAATTAGGACATAATACAATGTTTTGAAAAATAAATGAATAAATATGTATTGGATATAATGTTTGGAACAAAATCATAAAGCAACTACACGAACCTTCTAGCATAGACAATAAATAATGATCGTTTTAAAGAATCAAAACTTCTTTTTTTCGTCCATAGACAAGACGATACATTCGTCGAACAGAATTAGGGCATAAGTTAAATTAATTGAAGTGTCTTTGGTTATTTAAAGTAAATTTTATTTTCTTCTCGTGAGTCATTCATTCCGAACATTTTCAGGTATGTTGCTTAAGTCTTTTGTTTTAAGTATTTAAAGAATAATTTACTCTTAATAAAACGAGCTAATAACAAATTATTATTATGTTTATGATGCTTTTTAATAGCTTTTACCATTTCGTTTTGCAATGGAATTTTAAAATAAAAAAATAAAAATTATAAATTTTCTAGCATTCGTTTTAAATTACTTTTATTAGCTATAAATAAATAAAAAAAAATTTTTTTTTTTCAAAAGTTTTATATATGATTTTAGGAACTCATTAACTTAAAAAAGAATATGTCAATATGCAATTCATGCTAATTGCATTCTACAGGTAAACTAGATATTATTTGCCTCTCAGTTTTTTTTTTTGTTGAATATAAAATAGTTTTCTTACATGATGTCTTAATGCAATTTAATTGCCAGTTTTTTGTAATTTTTTTTCCTTCGTTTTTTTCACAAACAAGTAATAACAGTTGGTTGGCTTAAGCTGTCCAGCCACAAATTTTATAACATTATTAGTTTTATTTAAAAGTAATTTGCATATTAAATAATTATGGCAAAAGAATATTGCATACAAATAAAACTTAAATATAAAAAACAAAAGAAAAATTATATGAGCAATCAGAGTGCAGGAACTTGGGGCGGATTATGCAGTTAAAAAAATGTAACTAACTGTTGTTTGCATTAAATGAAAAAATTATTTTTTGGGTGTGTTTTAAGGCACACATACGTTTTATTAAAAAAAAAAAAGAGAAACAAAACATGGAAAACAGGTGTTGAAATTTAATGAAAGGTTAACAAATAAAGTAGAAGCTTATGAATAAAATAATAATTATGGGATTTTTTTCTTGTACATTTTTATACACAATTTAAATTAGCAGTTTTTTTTTTAGTTTGGCTGAAGTGTGTTAAAGCTAAATTATTATTTATGAGTTGGAAGCGTATATCATATCATATCTGATATAATAAATTGCATAGAATAAATTTTTCATTATATATACTTTACAATATATATTTGTATAAATATTTCTCCGAGAAAAAGGACCTAGTGTGTCAAAAAATGGGCTTGGACTTAAAAGTGGATTCTGGTACCTAAAAGGGTGTAGAATAAGATTAAATGAATTTTTCACACACTAGGTCCCTTTTCTCGGAGAAGATCACATATTTACAATAAGAAAATTAACACTTTCCTTATAGTTTTTTTAAAACACAGCGAAATTAAAGCTTTCAGTATCCCATCTCTTTTTAGTGAAGAAATAAAAGAAATTATTGCTTCATACTAATTTATACAGATAATTACTAAGTCCAAAAAGTGCTGTTACTAATTTCAAATAATAACTAAGCTCCTTATGCAAAAACGATTGTTAAACTTAAGGTTGGTTTGACAAACGAATTTTGTATTGCAAAACCGGTTTTAAGGCTGCTTTAACTTTAACAATCGTTTTTGCATAAGAGCATAAGTTTTTAGGTTTTAAGTCCTTGATAGTGGCCACACATTCCTACAATTCCTATTAGTATTTTTTCTAAAAGGCAAATAAAATATACTACACAGAAAGAATTTCCGGCATAAATTCTATGAATTTCGACATTAATCTAATGAAAAATTCATTAAAATTCAACCAACGTCACGCTTCGTTGGATTAATGAAACCAGTTTCGTCAAAATTATTTTATTGAAAACTTCATCAAATTTATTTAACAGTTTAATTAATGCAGTGCTATAACTTCATCGAAACAATAAAATAATTTCATGAAAATAATGAAATAACTTAAATATAAAGGGGTTTCTTAATAATTAGAAAATATTGTTGTCATAAATCCAATAAAATATTCTTACGAAACCAGAATACCAACGAAGCAATTCCAATGAAATTCTTTCACAATATCCATGAAATTTTCATTGAATTTGTGAAATTATCATTAGATTTGTGAAAAAATTTTAATGAAATTGTTTCATTGGACTTATGAAGCAAAATTCTTTCGGTGTACATGTTCCTCCAATTCCTAGTGTGTACTTCTAAAAAGCAAATGTTATTCAAGCAATTCAACTTGACCTGCTTTCGAATCACGTCTTTTGTGTTTTTCTAAATGCTGATGTTGTTAATTTATCACTCAAATTTGAAAGCCAAACTAACTGCCAATGGAAAAAAACATGAAAGACACGCAATTTTAACACACATTCAATAGAATATCATATGCAGAACTTGAAAGACAGAGCAACAAATATCACGTATAATAATGGCAAAAAAAAAAGTAAAAATGCGTAAATCAAATACATTAGCAGTCAACAATTTGAAGACAAGTATTGCTGGAACAAACGGTTTAAGATTTATTGACAAGCTTTTAGTTCTTCAAACACTTAACGGAGTATAGTCAAGAAACATGTTTGCTAACCTGTTTACTTAATTGACATAAAAAATTTAATTCAGTAAGCTTTAGTAAACGCTCAATCTCATGTAAAGTAAGATAAAGCAGGCCATTCAATTTGTCATATAATATCAGCTAAATTAACAAACCTAGGATATACATATGTACACTAGACCGTCTCACTTTTTAAACTTTTCTCGAAATTCGTTGATGAACATCGATTTTCTGAAACTACACCAAAAATCAAGAATTTCGGTATATAACACTCAAATATTGATAAACCGGAAGTGAGTAGTAGGGAACTGCGGTTCCTGCGCCAATTAAAATTTTGAAATTTTAAAATTTTAATTACCCAAATTTTAAAATTCTTGGAAATTTGTGAAATTTGATACCCTACGAGGGTGGGTCAATAAGTCCGTCCAACTTTTTGTTTACATAAGGAATTTTTTGTTTACATAAGGGGTTTTGTTTGTTTAATACATACGAGGGTGGCTCAATAAGTCCGGGTTTTTTATGACCGTGGGAATTTGTATGTGTGTATGTTTGTGGGGTGGATTAAGGGGTTTCATAAGATTAATATTTCATAAATATATATGCCGACGGGAAAATCATGAAAATGATTTTTCTTAATACCAAAGGGGGAGTGGGGTGAAATAGTGAAAATTAATTTTTCCTAATGCCTACGGCAATGTATGAATATTTTTCCTAATGCCTACGGCAATATATGAATATTTTTCTTAATGCCTACGGCAATACATGATTTTCTTAATGCCTACGGCAATGCATGAATATTTTTCCTAAGGCCTACGGCAATACATGATTATTATTTTTTTCAAATGCCGACGGCAAAACATGATTATTATTTTTTTCAAATGCCGACGGCAAAACATGATTGTTATTTTTTCCAAATGCCGACGGCAAAACATGATTATTTTTTTCTAATACCAAAGGCAAAATTGCCAGTGTTGCCAAACTGTAGAAATTTCTTATCGTAATAATATATCAGTAATATCAGAGAAAATATTTATTTATGTGTTCACATGTATGTGAACACCCATACTTGTGTTCACATGTATGTGAACACCCATACTTGTGTGTGGGGGGTCCAGCTTGATAGTCGTGTGTATATTTTGTGTATTTGTTTAAGAAATATGTATGTATGTATGTGTATGTATGTATGTATGTGTATGTATGTATGTATGTATGTATGTGTATGTATGTATGTATGTATGGGTATGTATGGATGTATATGTATGTATGTATGTGTATGTATGTATGTATGTATGTATGTGTATGTATGTATGTATGTATGGGTATGTATGTATGTATATGTATGTGTGCATGTATGAATGTGCGATCGTGGGTACTTGTGCGTGGAATATTTTGTAGAATACATATATATTTTGCAAGGTAATCATTTTCTTTGTCTACGATTATTTTAAAGCAGCAAACTAAGTACACTCAACAGCAGAGAAACAAAAACCAAGAATTTGCAAGTAAGCAAAAAAGTTAATTTCTCCTTCTCCCCACTTCCTTCTCTTTCCTTTATGTAGTTTTTATTTGAAATAAGAAAACACATTTTATTTCATTTTATTTTTTATACATTTATTGTTTATAAAATTTTATAATAATACATACATTCATATTTTAAAAAGTGAAAAAGTTTAATTAAAGCAAGACATTTCTTTTGTTAGTAAAATAGCATTTTTTAGTGCGCAAGCACCAAATTTATGATAATTACAATAAAAATATTCTGGATACTTGATTTCCATTTGTTTAAAGTTGATGCAGCCTATATCCTCAACGTTAAAAATTTTTCGGCATAAAATTTTTTCCAACCATCGTCTTTTTTCTTCACCTTTTACATAAATTATAGAACATCTTGCGTTGGCTTTTATAAAATTGCAAACGCTTTGAAATGAAACTGATCCAGCAGTCCAGCTTAGGTGATGATAGTTTTTTGTTAGCCACTTTGCTTCTCTTTGCTTTTCTATTGATAAGCATTTGATATCAAATGGGGGTTTTATAATGAAATTGGTATATTCATAATTGTTGAAAACAATTGCTACTTCTTTTGCGATGAAATCATTTGCATTACTTTTGAAACCTTGTACGTCTATGCAAATTATATTGTTTTCCATATTACTCAATTTATAAGACTTTTCGAACTTGTCCTTTGATGGGTACATATTCTATTATACGATCATGAATAAGAATACAGTAAGCTGATGTTTTTGCTGCAATATTAGTTGCTGTTTCAAATTCTATTTTGATATCAATCGGTCCATTATTGAGTGATTCATTCTGATGACTGACATCTACTACAATAATAGGAGCTTTTGTCTTAAACTCTGGTGCAGTTAGAAGTGGTTGAGATTCTTTCATATAGTAGCTTTGTTGAAATCTTACGTACATATCATATAGAATTGCATATCGTTCATTTTTGAACTTTATGTTAAGATCATCATATGGATATGAGACTGAATTTAAATGTACTTTTAAATTAGTCAAATCACAATGAACAAACTTATTTTCTTGTTGAAAAGCAATCAATACAAAACGAGGGCGTTCTCTATTTGCAGCTAGTTTAACATTCCAAATATGGCTAGTTCCCATATTTAATTGTGGATTGACATGACAATCCCAACTGCGAAATGCCATAGGTATAGAAGCACCATTGTTAATAATTTTAATCATATTCAATTTGCTAAAGTCGGATAATTGTACATGTGGGATTCTCCATGAGATTAGTGAAATTGTAAGTTTAGCTTTTTTAGTAGAAACACTCGAGCGTACAAGATCTTCGTCGTTCTTATTGCGCAAGAGTATCAGTTCATGTTTTCCATTTAGTATAACTTTGTTGTAGTCTTCAGCGAATCCTAGAAGCATTTTTAGAGGTACATAGAAATTGAAAAAGCCATTTACAAGAGTGACATCGTCAATTTTGTTCCATCCAGCATTTTGCATCACGTTGCTTTCTGTTGGTGACATAGAAACCAAATTTTTTATGGTGCTTGTGGCTCCTAAATATCTTGTATGATCAATTTCAATTCCATTGAGCTCATAGCGAATTTCATCAAATAGATATGCCACAAAGTTGTTTTTTAATATAAAGTTGTCCGATGATGAAGAAGATTTAGAGTTATTATCATCAGCAACAAAACCTTCTACATAAATGTAGCTTTCACTGGGTAGCACGTACAAATCTTGATTTTGTATTGAAATTCTAATTTCATCATTATTGTTGTAAGATTGTAAGTATGGTACATATGTATGATAGTCCTTTTTGATTATATTCTCATCAGACAAGGGCTTATCTAAGACATCTATTATTGAACTCATTTTGTCTTCAATTTAAAATTCAAGGACTTTAGAAAATTTTTATTTGATGTTGTTAGTGCTTTTGGTTGTACTGGTCGCTTTAATGTTGATGTTGTTCTTGCTGCTATATTTTTCAATGTATTTGTGTTGTATATTAGCATTATTTAGTTGGCCTTAAATGTATTCTTATTGTAATTTCCTCTCCTCGGAAATTAATTAAATCACCGTGTTGATCAACTACGCGCAGCGCTAGTGAACTTATCTCTCTGGTGTTCACAGGTAAATAGATGAGATTTCTTGGAACCTCATCTATTTTATAGCCTGGAGGCACATTAATCGGAAATTCATGAAGTGTATGCGATTTGGAGCTATTCATATATGTGTTAATAGCGATGCTACTTTCTACTCGCAAGAGATTTACTTTAAAAATATTAACTGGAAGATCTGAATAATAATATTGGTTTGGTGTTAGGATTTTGCTATTGAATCCTAAAAGTTTTCCAATTGTATTGTCTTTATTAAAATATACAGTATCCTTGGAACTATTAACTTTAACTTGCATTGTATTGTTATTGGCTTCAATAAAAATCTTATTTGCTGGACAGAGTAGTTTGTATTGCTCTTCTATAAAATCAACTATATCATTTAGTTCGTAAGATCCAATTGGTATTTCTATTGTATGTTCTCCTATATGAAACATATTGTTGTAGGTGTCTACATTTGGAATACTGTTGTATGAATGAAAATCAGTTAGAGCACACTCATATGCACCATGTAATTCAATAGGAGGAAAGTAACTAGCAGATAATTCTGATGAGTTAGAGCTCAGAGTAAGTGTTATTGACATTATAACAGACTGATTACAATTAAATAAAGTTTAGTAGACAGTATGGTTTATAAGCATAATTTACATATTTATTTCATTTTCTTATTTTAAAATTAACATTAGTTTCTTAATATTAATGCTATTATTGTTTTGCTATGATGTTGTTGTTGATTTAGTTTTTCTTCCATCTATAATATTTCATCTTTACTTATCCAAGAATTGTGTTGATTAGAAAATCCCAGCCATTTAACATATACCTCCTTCCCTTTAATTTTAAGCACCTTTTCAACTAGATATGTATTTGGAAATCTGGTTTTTGAAAGTTCGTCAGTATAGAATCCACCTTTAATAGGATTACCAAGATAGTCTTCTAATATGTATGTTGCAGGATTTGTATTTTGAACTCTTGTAATTGTGAAAATTTCTGTAGTCCAATTTGGAGTATAACCTTTTTCAAATGTATGCTTATATTTGCTTATGCGTACATGATCTCCTACATTAAATTTTGACATTTTATACATTTTCATATGACTGTATACTGTATTTAGCAGCTTTTCCTCATTTGTTGAGTTGACTTTAATTGGAGGCATTTTAATGGTACGATGAACTTTTCTATTGTAGGTATTAAGTAAATCTTTGTATATATCAATCCACTTATAAGAACCATTAAAGCTAAATTCTTTCCACATCATTCCTTTCAGTGTTCTATTAAATCGTTCTACTATTGATGCTTTCATAATGCTATATGTTGAGTAGTGATTAATGTTGTATTTATGCATTAATTTTTCAAAGTGTTTGTTGAAAAATTCTTTACCATCATCTGTTTGTATGTTTTTTGGTATTCGCCCCAATACAAAAATATTTTCCATTGCGTTAGTTGTTTCAAGTGCAGTTTTTGTTTTTAGCGGTACTGCCCATGCAAATTTTGAGAATGTGTCAATTACAGTCAGCAAAAATCGATAATTTCTATTTTCTTTAGAATAGTTCCCCATTTCAACTAAATCAGCTTGCCAAAGATCATCTATTCCTTTCATTATAACTCTGCGACGCACAAAATGTTTTCGTGCTTGCTTATGGAGTTCGTTTACTAAATTTCTTTTTGAAGACATTAAGTTGTTTTTAGAGATTTTTTGGAGAGTGTTGTGATCTAGTTGAAGCACTTTCAGCTATTGATACAAACATGTAATTTTCTAATCTATAAATTTTCTCATTAAGCTGTTCAATTTGTTCTTCAAAGGATGTTTTAATTTTTAGAATATCTTTTTCAATTTTATAATTTTCTTCTATATCTAATTTTGTTTCGCGATGTAGATCCTCAATTTGCATTTGAATATTTTCTTGAATTATAGTACTGTCTCTCTTAAAGTATGCTAATAATTTCTCTTCTAGTTTTTCGATTTGAGTTTGCAGAAACAATTTATTGATAACATCGTTTTCCTCCACAGCTTTTGCAACATTTTTGATCCTTTTGTTTTGGACATCAATGTTGTTGTTCGTATCCACAAAGAACCCCAGCAGTTTAGGTGCATTTTTCAAAGAAACTATGTTGCTAGTATCGTTTAAATAATGTCCAAATTTATCAACAGACATGCTTTATATACTTTATTAAAGTTAATGTATTATATTAGCTTCACGTAGTTCTTCAATAATTGATATAATCTCGTTATTGTGATTATTATGACCTGCAGCTTGTGATGCGAGCAGTAGTCGAAGTCGATCTACTAGCTCATTTGGATCATCCCAGTATATATAGTGGGGCTTATGGATGTTAAATTCCATCATTCCATCACCTAAGTAGCTACCTTTTGGCTTAGATCCTGTTGATTCGGGTAAATTATCCTGGTTTTTCTCGTCAATAAATTTCTTAATAATATGTTTATATTTATATCCTCTAGTACCCTTAATTTGACCATCAGGTTTATAGTCTCTTCTATATGCATTAGTAGTAATTAAAATCTTTTTATAGATTTCGAGTTCAAATTTATCATAATTTTTTGGTATTTTATAAAACATTAGAGAAAATAGTCCAGGTGTTAGAGCCCATATTTGGCCACCAACTTGTATTTTATGTTCACTAAGTGTAAGTTTACTATCACCGAATTTCCATTCATTATTGAAATCTTTATGTGGACCATAGTTTGTATCTAATTCATTATTTCCTTCCAAGACTGATAAATCAGTATAAGTATCTTCTGTATTGGAAGTTTGTGAGTAAAAATCATCTTCATCATCATCATCATCATTTTTAGTATTAGTTTCGTTAAATAATATGGTATTATCAAATATTGTTCCTTCTGCTAGTTTCTTTGGTGTACTTGTCTCTATCTTGAGTGATGGTTTTTCAGACTTTAAACTTGTATTATTTTCAAATTCTGTCTTCATTTTATTTTCTTCTTTAATGGGAATTCTTTTAATTTTTTTAGAACTATTTATGAATTCTTTCAGTGGTTCTGTTATAGGTTTAAATGTATCTCTTAGTTGTTCACGTGTATCTATTTCACCAGTTTTTATACTACGAAGCTTTTTCTTCAAGACATTTCTTGTCAACACCAACTGTTTTAAAATTTTCTCATCCATGTTTAATAAATAAAAGGTATCAGCTATTAGATGAGGTATCAGCTATTAGATCAGCTTATTAGCACCTGGTCTGGTTTTCAGATCAGCTTTTTAGGACCTGGTCTGGTTTTCAGATCAGCTTTTCAGGACCTGGTCTGGTTTTCAGATCAGCTTTTCAGGACCTGGTCTGGTTTTCAGATCAGCTTTTTAGGACCTGGTCTGGTTTTCAGATCAGCTTTTCAGGACCTGGTCTGGTTTTCAGATCAGCTTTTTAGGACCTGGTCTGGTTTTCAGATCAGCTTTTCAGGACCTGGTCTGGTTTTCAGATCAGCTTTTCAGGACCTGGTCTGGTTTTCAGATCAGCTTTTCAGGACCTGGTCTGGTTTTCAGATCAGCTTTTCAGGACCTGGTCTGGTTTTCAGATCAGGTTATCAGGTATCAAATCAGGTTATTAGGTAGCTGGTCTGGTTTTCAGATCAGCTTATCAGGTATCAGATGAGGTTATAGCAAATAGATGTATCAAGCTTAAAGTTAGATTAATAACTAAAGTAAATGTTTATGAAGAGTAGTTTATATAGTTATGAAATAGTCAAATTGCTTTCTGTAGCGTCCATCATTTAATTCATTATCTTTGCTAATCACCAAAAATCCATATTTATCCTTCCAACACTCTCGACAAATCTCATGAAACTTTTCATAACTCATATCGCCACCAACATGATCTCTATAAACATGCTTCATATTTGTCTCATCTTGTTTAAACATTATAATAACATTGGCATTGTCTCTTATTAAATGCTTGGGAATTCTAGTATAAGTTTGACACAAGTAGAATGAATCGACATCCCTATGTCGCCCCATACAAAAATATGTACGTATATTATTCTGCTTTTCACATGCAACATCATCAAATATCATAATTGAATTAGTTTTAGCTTCGTCAGGTGGAATAACTGATTCATTATCTGTAAATGTATAATATCCCATTCCTTTAATTGGTGAAATTAGTTTCTTCAGGTATTCATATTTGGGTTGATATAGAGATTTTGAGTATAAATAGATGTTTTCAAACTTGAGTCCATTAGGACTTTCTAGTAAGCCAATCATAACATTAGTCTTTCCACAATTGGATGGTCCAACTATTAGAGCACGAATAGAATTTGGTAAGAGGGGGCTATGCTTTATTTTTGAAGTGATGTTGACTGAATCGTCAATATTACGAACTAAAATATTTTTATGTTGTTTCACTAACTGCATTTTTGTAACTAAATACATTTTATAAATGTTACCTCTTATTATAGAAAAAATTAGATAATATGGTTATACGATATCAGAAAACGTTTAGTCATAAAAACACCTTCGTTGGAGGAGGTATAGTAGATAAAATAATAAACTCTCTACCTGTTGAACTTCATCTTCCGGGGTATCAGTACTGTGGACCTGGAACAAAACTACAAAAACGTTTAAATCGAGGTGACAAAGGTATTAACTTATTGGACTCTGCTTGTAAAAATCACGATATTGCGTATTCAAAAAATAAGGATTTAAGTACTAGACATAAAGCTGATAAAATACTTGAAAATTCAGCTTGGAATCGAGTTTTAGCAAAAGACAGTAGTCTTGCAGAAAAATCATTTGCATATATGGTTACTAACGCAATGAAAACCAAAACTAAATTTGGTATGGGTGTGGAGAAAAAGAAAAATGTTAAAAAGAACAAGCCAAATGATAAAAAACTGTTTAGAACATCAATTAGAGCTGCAACAAAAATACTAAAGAAGGAAAAACCATTAGATATTAACTCAGCTATTAAAATTGCACGAAAAACTATTAACAAATCATTAAAAGGAAGAAAGTCTCAAATTGTAGTTCCACGTGTAATACGTGTTCCAAAAATCGGTGGTTTTTTACCTCTAATACCGATTTTAACTGCTCTGGGTGCAATTGGTAGTCTAACAACTGGAGGTGCTGCCATAGCTAAAGCTGTAAATGCAACAAAGAATGCAAAAAATCAACTTGATGAAGCAACTAGACATAATAAAGCGATGGAATCTATAGCAGTGGGAAAAGGACTTTACTTAAAACCATATAAAAAAGGTTATGGTTTAGTTCACAAAGAGGAATCAAAAAACTCTTAAAGATGCTGCCCAACAGACCACTATCTGATGTGGACCTAAACCGTTTCTCTATAAAAATTCCATATTTTAGAGGAGTTTTCATGTTGAATACTCTACCAAAACGAACAAAGAAAATTGAATGTGGAATAATCAACTTAGATGTATCAACAGGACCTGGTACACATTGGGTAGCATACTATAAAAACAACAATGAAAAAGAATATTTCGACAGCTTTGGAAACTTACAACCTCCTTGGGAAGTAGTTAAATATCTTGGTGCAAATATAAAATACAACTATAATCAGCATCAGAATTTCAATACATTTACCTGTGGACATTTATGTCTTAAATTTCTTTATGAAATAACTGAAAATATTAAATAAAACACAAAAATTTATATTTTACAAAACTCTTTAATGTCTTTTTATTCATAATTTAAAATACATAATTAATATATTATTGCCAAACAGGAAATTGGGAATTTTGAATTAGAAATTCACTCAGCTCACTCTCGACAATTAGGTTTTCTTCACCTTCTCTACTTAGGCAATATGATCCGCTTGAGAGATCTTTGATATCGTCATCAGTTAAAATATTATATCGTTTCGGCAGGAACATTATGTGTTTATTCATTTCAACTTTTAGGGTTGGTCCATATTTAGTTGTTACACGTACCACATTTCTAATAGTATATTTCGTTGAAGAATCAAGCTCCTTTACGTGGATTAAAGTTTTGTTATTTAGAGCATTAAATTTTGCAATTAGATTTGTTGTGGAGTCCATTTTTTATTTTTTATTTAGATACTTCTTGTCACTCTGAATGTTTAACTGGAAATGATCTTAAAAGTAGCGATGATGACTTCAAAAAGGCTAATCGAAAATAAGTGTGGTGAAATAGTAAATAAGTGGGGGATAGTGATAGACAGAAAGAGATAGTTATAGAGAGAAAACGGTTAGAGAGAGACAGAGTAGTAAAAAAGAAATATGGAATAGAGAGAAAAGGGTTAGAGAGAGATAGAGTGCTAAAAAGAAATATGACATAGAGATGATAGTATAGATATTTTAAAGACCATATAGCTATTTTAAAAATTTGCAGAACAAATTAGTCTTAAAGGAACCTTCCAACATTCATCATCATTCATTCATCAGCAAATAAAATGAGCCAAATTAGACGTACTCTTAATCAATTTATAAGAGATTTTGAAAGCTTCAGGCTTTTTGATCATTGGGAGATGATAAAATGTTTCCAAAATATGCTGGATGAGAACGAAGAATATGGTGTCATGGAAGATGAAGACAACACTGAAGGACACTTCCCCAGCTGTCCTTGGTATCATCCTGAGTGTGAGGAGGGACCTGATACTTGCAGATGTACCATATATTTTTTAAGAAAAAATATACTAGAACATCTAATAATTGGCTATTACGAAATGTTTCCATCATTATAAATAAATTAAATAAAAATGAAATAAAATTGTATAAATAATAAAATAAAATTGAATTATAAAAATATTCCTTGATTTGTATTATTTTTTTCTAAAGGAAAACTAGGAATCATCTGTTCGAATATAAAATAACAGAAACTTGTATGTAGTGAAAAAATATGAGGATTTTATCCGATTATCTAAATTATTTCTCTTTATGAAAATATCTAATTGAATTTCATAATATTGTGAAATTCAATTTCTCTTGTGCAGAACCTCTCAAAGAAAACAAGACTGTGCATGTTTAAGTAACCTGAAAACAAGACTGTGCATGTTTAAGCGACATGAAAACAAGAATTTGCAAATAAGCAAAAACACAAATTTTTTTTGATCCAACGAAGTAAAGCCAATAAAGAAATAAAAAAACCATTCACATTTTCCATTCTTTTTTCAATAGTTTATTTACAATAACTTTTCTTAATAAATAGGATTTAAATACAATAATATTTCTTAGACTTTTTTTACATTCATTTTAACAACAATAAAATAATTTTTCTTAATAAATAGGATTTTATATACAACAATTTTTCTTAATAAATAGGATACAAATACAATATTTTTTCTTAATAAATAGGATTTTATATACAATTTAAAAATTAACTAATTAACTAAGATTTTCTTGCATTTTAGCAATCTCATCTAGCAACATGTCAAGTTCGTATTCAGGGTTAGTTTCCTTAATACGAAAATGATACCATGCATAAGTGTTTATATTATTTGATCTAATTTTTCTCTTATCATCTCCATAGCTTAATACTACCTTATTTAGTTCACTAGTATATAATTGATGTAGTTTAGATTTAAATGTTAACATACTATCATACACATTAATCTTATTAAATAGGCAATTCTTATATGTAGCTAAACTATATTTATCTAATATGGCTCTCTTTACCCCCTTCGATTTTTTAATATCATCTTGGTTTTCTACGCTAAATGAATACATTTTTGAGCGCAGCCCAACAAACTCTGTCATTATCTTACCGCAATTTTCATCCTTCATCATACCAATTACTTTTTTATTTACTATTGGGAAATTATAAATATTGTCTGTAGGATAGTCCGATGTGTCAAATTGTTCATGTATGTCATTTTTTATGTCAGCGTAAAAGTCGTCAGTCTTTATTGAATATATAAAAGAGTCAGTATCCATATAGTTTAATGAGAGGTTTGTCTTAAACTTAGGTTGCATGTACCCGTAATGGAAATTATACATTTTCCATTTGGACAGCTCGAGTACACAAAATCCTAAGTAAATTGGTTTATTGTAGCAGGTTTTGACTCTAGTCATTTCGATTGCTACAAGATCTTCAGAAAATATAGATAAACTATGAAAATTTGGTTTTGATATCCAATCTTGGGCACCTAAATGATTGCAATTCGTCCTCTCCCAATTATTAACAATTTTAACATCTCTCCTCTTATCCACATTTTCCATGGTTTTACCATACACTGCATTATTAAGTAGTTTGAAAAAATTCTTTTCAAAAGCATTTTTAGCAGTGGCTCTATGTCTGGTATTTAGGTCAATATAGCCTTTTAACCATGGAGATTGTTTAAATGCTAGAATACGATGAGTTTTCTTTAAAACTAAGCCATATTCTAAGCACTGTTTGAGAACTCTAAAGTGTATCACATATGATTGCTTTGTAGAGAAATCGGTTATCAACTTGCTATACTTCGCTTGCATAGGTTTCTTATTTTCAGCGCAAAAAGGAAGATCATTATGCAAGTCGTGTAAATGAGAGGGATAATCCAACGTAACCTCATAAATATAACCGTCTGTTCCATTATCAGCTATGCTGTTTGGATCCAGATTCAACTCGTCTTGTGATAACCATCTGAACCCACCATGAGGAAGATATTCCGACATCGCCCATCCATACAAATTGTTAGCGTCTAAATAGACGAGAAATTCTGAGGGCTTTTCTTTGTCGAAATCTTGCAAATATTTATTATTTGCTTTCGAATATCTTTGACTACACTGTACTATCCCCCCACGTATACCTTTTTTCATAAAATTGTACATGTCTATGTCTGTCAATAATTCTAACTCAATTTTTGTATATTTGAGCATTGCATCCCAGGAAAGGCCAGGTGCTGTATAGTAGTAGGGAACTGCCAATCCTGCGTCAATTAAAATTTTGAAATTTTAAAATTTTAATTACCCAAATTTTAAAATTCTTGGAAATTTGTGAAATTTGATACCCTACGAGGGTGGATCAATAAGTCCGTCCAACTTTTTGTTTACATAAGGAATTTTTTGTTTACATAAGGGGTTTTGTTTGTTTAATACATACGAGGGTGGCTCAATAAGTCCGGGTTTTTATGACCGTGGGAATTTGTATGTGTGTATGTTTGTGGGGTGGATTAAGGGGTTTCATAAGATTAATATTTCATAAGTATATATGCCGACGGGAAAATCATGCAATGATTTTTCCTAATACTAATGGGTGTGAAATAGTGAAAATTAATTTTTCCTAATGCCTACGGCAATACATGATTATTTTTTCCTAATGCCTACGGCAATATATGAATATTTTTCTTAATGCCTATGGCAATACATGATTTTCCTAATGCCTACGGCAATATATGAATATTTTTCCTAATGCCTACGGCAATATATGAATATTTTTCCTAATGCCTACGGCAATATATGAATATTTTTTCAAATGCCGACGGCAAAACATGATTATTATTTTTTTCAAATGCCGACGGGAAAATGATTTTTCATAATTCCGACGGGAATTATTATTGCTAATGCTAATATAGGAGTTGAAGACAGGCCGTGATTTGGGTGGGTGGAGTTGTTGTTGTAATATATAACCGAGGGAGTTTATGGATGTGTCTGTCTGTCTGTCTGTTGTGCGAGGCTGTGATTAGCCGGGGGAGCGTGGTGTAGTTGAGGTAGATAGATTCGGTGTATGTGTGTATACCTGTCTGTTGGAATTTGTGTGAGGGTATGATTGACAGGGGGCGGGGTGTAGTTGAGGTAGATCGACTGCGTGTATGCAGGTGTTGCAAGTCTGTAGGAATTTAAGGCTTATAGTGATTTGGGGTAGGTGAGGATGTTGTTGTACGAGTAGTATGTATCCATGGGAATTTGTGGATGTGTCTGTCCGGAGAATTTAAGCGAGGCTGTTATTGGGAGTGGGTGTGGTGTAGTTGAGGTTGATCAACTGCGTGTATGTATGTCTATATGTTTGTAGGAGCTTAAGGCTGATCGTGATTTGGGAGAGGTGAGGGTGTTGTTGTAATATGTATACGTAGGAATCTGTATGTATGTATGTCTGTAAAAAATTAAGGCTGATCATGATTTAGGGTAGGTGAGGTTGGTGTAGTAATATGTCTGTGTGTATGTACATATGTTTGTAGAAGTTTAATGCTATTAGTGATTTGAGGATAGGCGAGGGTGTTGTCGTACGAGTGATATGTACCCGTGGTAATCTGTATGCATGTTCGTAGGAGTTTAAGGCTGATCGTGATTTGTGTTGTTGTCAGTGTTGTTTGTAGGAATGACCGTGAGAATTTTTGTATGCATATCTGTAGGAATTTAAGGTTGGCCGTGTTTTGTGAGGGGTGGTGTGTTGTTGAAATAATTTGAATTTTTCTTAGATGAAATCTGGTATATATGTGTGTGTGTGTGTGTGCGTGTGTGTGCGTATGATTTTCTCACGCTAGTAGTTTTATGTACGTAGAAATAAATTGTATTCAATATCGAGATTTGGTTCTATAAAATATTTTCATATATCTGATACATATACATAAGTATATTTTCATACTCAAGGTTGCTGGGTATTTTGTCATGCTTAAAATTGTGTATATTTTCATACTCAAGGTTGCTGGGTATTTTGTCATGCTTAAAATTGTCCAGCTTTAAAGTCTGCCTACGAGAAATTTGTTTATATTACAGATTTTGTTTATTTAACTACGTCCGGCTTCTTTCCCTGAACTTCTTTTCATACGATCATGGGAATTTATAGTTTCTCTGTCCATAATAAGGTCGTTTAGCTTGGGCATGTGCTCTGACTGAATGGTTTGCGTTATTCATATATTTTTATGATGTAGATATGTAAGTGTGATTGTCAAGATCTAATAAATATTTGAGTATTGATAAGAAATTTGATATTATGTGTACATACATATCTACAAATTGATTTTATGTATGTATGTACATATGTATGTACATACAAATAAGTGTTTGCCTCCGTGTTTGAATACATTTTTTTTTTGTTTTTGTTGTTGTTCTAAATATTCGCCTGGTCTTTTATATATAGATGTCAAATATCTTCATAGTTTTTTTTTTTATTTGAAATTAAAAACGTTGATTTAATTTTTATCTGTATTTACTTCAAAATTTGTGAGGATTTGCTGTTTTAAGTAAAACTAAATTCCTTAAGATACATACTTTAGAATAATAGTAACTATAATAGAAATATTTCCTATATTTAATTTACATTTGTTTAAAGTTGATGCAGCTTATCTGCATTCTTAGAAATATTTTGATACAAAATTTTTTCCAGCCGTAGGCTTTTTTCATCACCTTTTACATTTATTTTAGAATATCTTGCATTGCCTTTTATACATTTATAAACATTTTTAAATGAAACTGATCCAGCAGTCCAGCTTATGTAATGATAGTTTTTTGTTAGCCAGCTTGCTTCTTTTTTTTATTTTTTATTGATTATTGAGTTTTATAATGAAATTATTATATTCGTAATTGTTGAAAACAATCGCTACTTCTTTTGCGATGAAATCATTTGAATTACTTTTGAAACCTTGTACGTATATAAAAATTATGTTGTTTTCCGTATTACTCAATTTATAAGACTTTTCGAATTTGACCTTTGATAGGTATATATATTCTAGTATATGATCATAAATAAGAATACAGTAAGCTGATTTCTTTGCTTACTATTTCAAATTAAAATTTTATTCAATTAGACCGATATTGAATAAAAGGAGCTTTTTTTATCTTAAACTCTGGTACAGGTAGAAACGCATGAGATTCTTTCATATACTACCTTTGCTGGAATCTTAGATACATGTAATAACTATATAGAATTGCATTACGTTTATTTTTAAATTTTATGTTAGGATTATCATCATATGGATATGAGACTGAACTTAAATGTACTTTTAAATTAGTTAATTCATAATGAATAATCTTATTTTCTTCTTGAATAGCGAACAACAGAAAACGAAGTCGTTTTCTTACAATTTAGGTCTAACCTCTCAACTGGTCCTCTAGTATACAATATGACTTTATATGTCACCATTTCTGACTCCTCTTTGTCAGCGTTAGGGATAATTAATTTTAAACTTTTTATTCTTCAAATTGTGTTACTTCATACTGATAATATGTTTAAGTACATTAATAATGTACGAGTATATATTTATTTTATGACGGGTCCCTATAGCTTTTATTTGATGTTCTAGATGAAGTGTTTTTTTTTCTAATTTTATTAAAGTTTAGCGTATTGCGTATATATTTCTAATATATTTAAGTGAGCTTTTTGTACCTGTCAGACAGAGTGTACGTATCAGTTGATCAGTCAGTCTCTCTTTTTATTTTATTAATTTTTTCTTCTAATGTGTCACTACTATTTTTTCAGATTTTACTACTTGAAATAGAAAATATTTATATAATTTTAAAAGTATTAATATATACATACATATAGGTAAATATATGTATGTACGTAAAAATTAGTTCATATACAAAGAAATACATCTTTAATAATCAACTATTCTAGAAAATCGATCTAAAATAACACATTTACCTCCATCATCATTTCACCGTCAGTGTTTTCATAAAGTGTTAGAAACATTGGAATATCTATGTTTAGGAGAATTTTTACTTCAAGTGTTTCTATATAAGATTTGGTGTTTGACCCCTTGACGTTATTGTGGTTAACGTAGGCTGCGTTGTATCTCATTCAGATGTAATCATTTCTCACTTAGAAAAGGTCCTCATTACCATCAATCATACCTGTATATAATACATTCATGAGTTGAGTTGATTTAGATACAATTGCTGTCTACAAATTAATGATTAGAAAAAAGCTTTCTCATCACATTCTAACAGGTTTTAATATTTTGCTAGCATGCATGCTTTAGCATGCTATTATATCAATAGTGAGGCGAGAGTCCGACATATAGTGGTGTTTCAATTAAAAATCTATACAATTAGAATTACGAATTACTTCTTTTGAATTTTTGACAAAGTAGATACATATGTATGTATGTATTTCACTTGCCACAAACTCTTAAAATTTCTGTACTTATAAAAATATGATGTCAGGAATTTTTTTAAATCATACATGCTTCGGCATGCTTCCAATATTTTTCTCGGTAAATTTATTTCATACTCATACAGATACAGATATAAAGTAAGATCTGTTTACATTCCATTTTACAATTTATGCATGCTTCAGCATGATTCTAGTTGAAGTCTGTATTTATTTAGTAAGTTTGTTTGATACCCATTCATACACATGTACATTGTTAAAGATTGGATATCAAAATCCAATTTTCTTAGTTTATCTAGAAATGAACAAAGTGAATATCTTTTATAATAACCATATTCACACTTTAAAATTTTGTGTGCTAGAGCTTTCGAAATGGAAAATGTACACCTTTTACTACAAAAATTGATAATATGATGTGTTGCTGAATATTTTGAACTCTTAAGTTTTCACAATATTTCATACAGACCATCAAGTTTAGAGAATTGTAGTATATTAAGCTATTTATCTTCCCTGAGACCTAACATTCCTAATCAATCCTTCAAAAAACCAATACAAACTAGATTTTTCCTTTTTAATTTTATTTATATTTTCATTGAATTTCAACATTTTGTACCTCTTCAAATTACTGTATACTGTATTTTGCACCTTTTTCTCATTCGTTGAGTTAACTTTAATTGCAAATATTTCAATGATGAGATGAACTTTTCTATTGTAGGCATTAAGTAAATCTTTGTGTATATCAATCCACTTATATGAACCATTATACCTAAATTCTTAACACATAATTCCTTTTAATGATCTATTAATTTATTCTACTATTGATGCTTTCATATTATGAAATTTTTAATCCTCTGTTTATGCATGAATTTTGCAGTGTTTATTAAAAATTCTTTACCAACATCTATATGTATTTTTTTGTTTTGATACTCATATCATTTCAAAAATATTTTCCATTGCCTTGGTTTTTTTTTCGAGTGCAGCTTTTATTTTCAACGATACTCACCATATAAATTTTGAGAATGTGTCAGTTACAGTCAGCAAAAAATCAATAATTTCTATTTTCTCTAGAATAGCTACCCAGTTCAACTAAATCAGCTCCATAAAAGATCATCTATTCCATTCATTACATCACTACAATACACAAACAATTTTATAAATTTATTATGGATTACGTTTACTAAATTTCTTTTTAAGGACATTGAGTTGTTTTACAGTTTTTTGGCGAGTGTTGTGATCTACTTGATACATTTTCAGCTATTTATACTAAAATGTAGTTAATTTTCCAATCTATAAATTTTATCGCTCAGCTGTTCAATTTGTTTGTCAAAAGATGATTTAATTTTTAGAATGTCTTTTTCAATTTTATACCTATCTTCTATCGTTAATTTTATTTCGCACTCCACTCCATTAATTTGCATTTGAATATATCCTTGAATTATATTAATGCCTTAAGCTTTATTATTAAGTCATCCTTTAGTTTCTAGATTTGAGTTTCCAGAAACAATTTACTGATAACATTATTCTCCGTCAGTGAATGATGATGATTCTCTATGTATGCATTGGTAGAAATTATATATTTTATTTAGTTTTCAAAATCAAACTTGTCATAGTATTTTCACGTTTTATCAATCACTAAAGAAAATAAACCCACTTTTAAACTCCATATTTGACCATCAACTTGTATTTTATCTTTATTCAGTTTTAGATTTCTATCACCAAATTCCCATTCATTATTGAAATCTTTAGGTGAGTCATAGTTTGTATCTAATTCATTTCTTCCTTTCAAGACTAATAAGTTAATATAAGTATCTTCGGTGTTGGAAAGCTGTGGGTAAAAATCATCTTCTTCATCATCATAATCATTCACAGTATTAGCATCATTAAATAAGATGGTATTATCAAATATTGTTCCTTTTGAAAGTTTCTTTAACTTCTTTCTATCTTGACTGATGGTTTCTGAGGCTTTAATACTTATACTATTTTCAGATTCTATATTGTTTTTACTTTGTTCTTTCTTGTGTATTCTTTCAATATTTTTAGAACTATTCATGAATTCTTTGAGAGGTTCTGTTTTAGGATCAAATATACATATCTCTTAGTTGTTCACGTGTATCTATTTCACCAGTTTTTATACTACGAAGCTTTTTCTTCAAGACGCTTCTTATCAACACCAACTGTTTAAAATTTTCTCATACATGTTTAATAATAGCAAATAAGAGGTATCAGCTATTAGATCAGGTACCACCTATTAGATCAGCTATCAGATCAGCTTATCAGGAGCTGGTCTGGTTTTCAGATCAGCTTATCAGGAGCTGGTCTGGTTTTCAGATCAGCTTATCAGGAGCTGGTCTGGTTTTCAGATCAGCTTATCAGGAGCTGGTCTGGTTTTCAGATCAGCTTATCAGGACCTGATCTGGTTTTCAGATCAGCTTATCAGGACCTGATCTGGTTTTCAGATCAGCTTATCAGGAGCTGGTCTGGTTTTCAGATCAGCTTATCAGGACCTGATCTGGTTTTCAGATCAGCTTATCAGGAGCTGGTCTGGTTTTCAGATCAGCTTATCAGGACCTGATCTGGTTTTCAGATCAGCTTATCAGGACCTGATCTGGGTTTCAGATCAGCTTATCAGGAGCTGGTCTGGTTTTACGATCAGCTTATCAGGAGCTGGTCTAGTTTTCAGATCAGGTTATCAGGTATCAAATCAGATTATCTGTTTCAGATTGGGTTATCAGTTTACAAGTAGCTGAACACTTATAACATCTAGATGAAGGAAGTTTAAGGTCAGATAAAATGTGAAAAACTATACTGTTATGTAGTCAAGTTATTTTCTAAGACGATCGTCACTTAATTCAGTATCTTTGCTTATAATCAAAATTCCATATTTTTAATACCAACAAGATTTATATTTTTCTCACATTACTTAAACATTCTAACTACATTATGATTATTTCCTATCAAATGTTTGGTGATTCTGGTATAAATTTGACATTAGTAGAATGCATCAACATTCTTATCTTACCCCATACAAAAATATGCTTCTCACAACATGGTTAAATATCATATTGGTATTACTTCCAGCTTTCTTAAAAGAAATAACAGATTCATTATCTCTAAATGTGTAATACCTATGACTTTCATTAATGAAATTAATTTCTACAGCAATTCATATTTAGATTGTCTTTGAGTATAAATATGAAGATGATTTCAAGTTTTACTCCATCAAAACTTTCTAGCCAGCCAATCATAACATTATTATTATTTTTTTATTTATTTTTTTTTCGCAATTTGACAGACCAACTATTCTTGCACGAATAGAAATTGATAGAAGGGAACTATGATTTATTTTTGAGCTATCGTTTGATGACTCATCAAAATTTCGTATCATCCTATATTTAGGTTGTTTTACTAACCGCTTTTGTGTAACTAAATACATTTTATAAATATTATCTCTTATTATACAAAAAGTAAAATAATACAGCTTTTCGATTTCAGAAAATATTTTCTAAAATCGTGTAGCTGCATTATTTTATTTTTTTATAATAACAGATAATGCTGCATACTCACAATCAAAACAACATAAAAATATTATTTGTTTTGAGTATGAGTATGCGTCAATATTTATGAAATGCATTTAGTTACAAAAAATGTGGTTAGTAAAACAAAGTATATTTTAACAGTTTAAAATCAGTATTTTGTACGACAATACTGGTTTTAAACTCTTAAAATATACTTTGTTTTGACTATGAGTAGGAACCATTATCTCTTATTATAGGAAAAATAAAATAATATAGCCATATGATATCAGAAAATATTTTCCGATATCGTATAGCTACATTATTTTATTTTTTCTATAATAAGAGATAATATTTATGAAATACATTTCATAAATATTGGTACATACTCATAGTCAAAACAACCTAAAAATAGGATGGTACGAAATATTGATGAATCATCAAAATTTCATACCAAGGTATATATATGTTGTTTTACTAACCGCATTTTGTAACTAAATGCATTTTATAAATATTATATATTACTATAGAAAAAATAGTATGGTCATATGATAACAGAAAACATAATTTCTGATATCATATAATCATACTATTTTTTCTATAATAAGAGATAATGAGCCATACTCATACTCAAAACAAAGGATATTTTGAGTATGAGTATGCTTCAATATTTATGAAATGCATTTAGTTACAAAATGAGGTTAGTAAAACAAAGTATATTTTAAGAGTTTAAAACCACCATTTTTATGGTAATACTGGTTTTAAACACTTAAAGCATACTTTGTTTTGACTATGTGCATGCACTAATATTTAGGAAAGGGATTTCATAAATATTGACCCATACTCATAGTCAAAACAACATAAAAATACCTTGGTATGAAATTTTGATGAGTCATCAAACGATAGCTCAAAAATAAATCATAGTTCCCTTCTATCAATTTCTATTCGTGCAAGAATAGTTGGTCTGTCAAATTGCGAAAAAAAAATAAATAAAAAAATAATAATAATGTTATGATTGGCTGGCTAGAAAGTTTTGATGGAGTAAAACTTGAAATCATCTTCATATTTATACTCAAAGACAATCTAAATATGAATTGCTGTAGAAATTAATTTCATTAATGAAAGTCATAGGTATTACACATTTAGAGATAATGAATCTGTTATTTCTTTTAAGAAAGCTGGAAGTAATACCAATATGATATTTAACCATGTTGTGAGAAGCATATTTTTGTATGGGGTAAGATAAGAATGTTGATGCATTCTACTAATGTCAAATTTATACCAGAATCACCAAACATTTGATAGGAAATAATCATAATGTAGTTAGAATGTTTAAGTAATGTGAGAAAAATATAAATCTTGTTGGTATTAAAAATATGGAATTTTGATTATAAGCAAAGATACTGAATTAAGTGACGATCGTCTTAGAAAATAACTTGACTACATAACAGTATAGTTTTTCACATTTTATCTGACCTTAAACTTCCTTCATCTAGATGTTATAAGTGTTCAGCTACTTGTAAACTGATAACCCAATCTGAAACAGATAATCTGATTTGATACCTGATAACCTGATCTGAAAACTAGACCAGCTCCTGATAAGCTGATCGTAAAACCAGACCAGCTCCTGATAAGCTGATCTGAAACCCAGATCAGGTCCTGATAAGCTGATCTGAAAACCAGATCAGGTCCTGATAAGCTGATCTGAAAACCAGACCAGCTCCTGATAAGCTGATCTGAAAACCAGATCAGGTCCTGATAAGCTGATCTGAAAACCAGACCAGCTCCTGATAAGCTGATCTGAAAACCAGATCAGGTCCTGATAAGCTGATCTGAAAACCAGATCAGGTCCTGATAAGCTGATCTGAAAACCAGACCAGCTCCTGATAAGCTGATCTGAAAACCAGACCAGCTCCTGATAAGCTGATCTGAAAACCAGACCAGCTCCTGATAAGCTGATCTGAAAACCAGACCAGCTCCTGATAAGCTGATCTGATAGCTGATCTAATAGGTGGTACCTGATCTAATAGCTGATACCTCTTATTTGCTATTATTAAACATGTATGAGAAAATTTTAAACAGTTGGTGTTGATAAGAAGCGTCTTGAAGAAAAAGCTTCGTAGTATAAAAACTGGTGAAATAGATACACGTGAACAACTAAGAGATATGTATATTTGATCCTAAAACAGAACCTCTCAAAGAATTCATGAATAGTTCTAAAAATATTGAAAGAATACACAAGAAAGAACAAAGTAAAAACAATATAGAATCTGAAAATAGTATAAGTATTAAAGCCTCAGAAACCATCAGTCAAGATAGAAAGAAGTTAAAGAAACTTTCAAAAGGAACAATATTTGATAATACCATCTTATTTAATGATGCTAATACTGTGAATGATTATGATGATGAAGAAGATGATTTTTACCCACAGCTTTCCAACACCGAAGATACTTATATTAACTTATTAGTCTTGAAAGGAAGAAATGAATTAGATACAAACTATGACTCACCTAAAGATTTCAATAATGAATGGGAATTTGGTGATAGAAATCTAAAACTGAATAAAGATAAAATACAAGTTGATGGTCAAATATGGAGTTTAAAAGTGGGTTTATTTTCTTTAGTGATTGATAAAACGTGAAAATACTATGACAAGTTTGATTTTGAAAACTAAATAAAATATATAATTTCTACCAATGCATACATAGAGAATCATCATCATTCACTGACGGAGAATAATGTTATCAGTAAATTGTTTCTGGAAACTCAAATCTAGAAACTAAAGGATGACTTAATAATAAAGCTTAAGGCATTAATATAATTCAAGGATATATTCAAATGCAAATTAATGGAGTGGAGTGCGAAATAAAATTAACGATAGAAGATAGGTATAAAATTGAAAAAGACATTCTAAAAATTAAATCATCTTTTGACAAACAAATTGAACAGCTGAGCGATAAAATTTATAGATTGGAAAATTAACTACATTTTAGTATAAATAGCTGAAAATGTATCAAGTAGATCACAACACTCGCCAAAAAACTGTAAAACAACTCAATGTCCTTAAAAAGAAATTTAGTAAACGTAATCCATAATAAATTTATAAAATTGTTTGTGTATTGTAGTGATGTAATGAATGGAATAGATGATCTTTTATGGAGCTGATTTAGTTGAACTGGGTAGCTATTCTAGAGAAAATAGAAATTATTGATTTTTTGCTGACTGTAACTGACACATTCTCAAAATTTATATGGTGAGTATCGTTGAAAATAAAAGCTGCACTCGAAAAAAAAACCAAGGCAATGGAAAATATTTTTGAAATGATATGAGTATCAAAACAAAAAAATACATATAGATGTTGGTAAAGAATTTTTAATAAACACTGCAAAATTCATGCATAAACAGAGGATTAAAAATTTCATAATATGAAAGCATCAATAGTAGAATAAATTAATAGATCATTAAAAGGAATTATGTGTTAAGAATTTAGGTATAATGGTTCATATAAGTGGATTGATATACACAAAGATTTACTTAATGCCTACAATAGAAAAGTTCATCTCATCATTGAAATATTTGCAATTAAAGTTAACTCAACGAATGAGAAAAAGGTGCAAAATACAGTATACAGTAATTTGAAGAGGTACAAAATGTTGAAATTCAATGAAAATATAAATAAAATTAAAAAGGAAAAATCTAGTTTGTATTGGTTTTTTGAAGGATTGATTAGGAATGTTAGGTCTCAGGGAAGATAAATAGCTTAATATACTACAATTCTCTAAACTTGATGGTCTGTATGAAATATTGTGAAAACTTAAGAGTTCAAAATATTCAGCAACACATCATATTATCAATTTTTGTAGTAAAAGGTGTACATTTTCCATTTCGAAAGCTCTAGCACACAAAATTTTAAAGTGTGAATATGGTTATTATAAAAGATATTCACTTTGTTCATTTCTAGATAAACTAAGAAAATTGGATTTTGATATCCAATCTTTAACAATGTACATGTGTATGAATGGGTATCAAACAAACTTACTAAATAAATACAGACTTCAACTAGAATCATGCTGAAGCATGCATAAATTGTAAAATGGAATGTAAACAGATCTTACTTTATATCTGTATCTGTATGAGTATGAAATAAATTTACCGAGAAAAATATTGGAAGCATGCCGAAGCATGTATGATTTAAAAAAATTCCTGACATCATATTTTTATAAGTACAGAAATTTTAAGAGTTTGTGGCAAGTGAAATACATACATACATATGTATCTACTTTGTCAAAAATTCAAAAGAAGTAATTCGTAATTCTAATTGTATAGATTTTTAATTGAAACACCACTATATGTCGGACTCTCGCCTCACTATTGATATAATAGCATGCTAAAGCATGCATGCTAGCAAAATATTAAAACCTGTTAGAATG
The DNA here is from genome assembly GCA_944452675.1 of Tachina lurida. Lineage (NCBI taxonomy): Eukaryota > Metazoa > Arthropoda > Insecta > Diptera > Tachinidae > Tachina > Tachina lurida. The sequence goes on from OX101752.1 coordinate 141,196,475, forward strand.
TGATGAGAAAGCTTTTTTCTAATCATTAATTTGTAGACAGCAATTGTATCTAAATCAACTCAACTCATGAATGTATTATATACAGGTATGATTGATGGTAATGAGGACCTTTTCTAAGTGAGAAATGATTACATCTGAATGAGATACAACGCAGCCTACGTTAACCACAATAACGTCAAGGGGTCAAACACCAAATCTTATATAGAAACACTTGAAGTAAAAATTCTCCTAAACATAGATATTCCAATGTTTCTAACACTTTATGAAAACACTGACGGTGAAATGATGATGGAGGTAAATGTGTTATTTTAGATCGATTTTCTAGAATAGTTGATTATTAAAGATGTATTTCTTTGTATATGAACTAATTTTTACGTACATACATATATTTACCTATATGTATGTATATATTAATACTTTTAAAATTATATAAATATTTTCTATTTCAAGTAGTAAAATCTGAAAAAATAGTAGTGACACATTAGAAGAAAAAATTAATAAAATAAAAAGAGAGACTGACTGATCAACTGATACGTACACTCTGTCTGACAGGTACAAAAAGCTCACTTAAATATATTAGAAATATATACGCAATACGCTAAACTTTAATAAAATTAGAAAAAAAAACACTTCATCTAGAACATCAAATAAAAGCTATAGGGACCCGTCATAAAATAAATATATACTCGTACATTATTAATGTACTTAAACATATTATCAGTATGAAGTAACACAATTTGAAGAATAAAAAGTTTAAAATTAATTATCCCTAACGCTGACAAAGAGGAGTCAGAAATGGTGACATATAAAGTCATATTGTATACTAGAGGACCAGTTGAGAGGTTAGACCTAAATTGTAAGAAAACGACTTCGTTTTCTGTTGTTCGCTATTCAAGAAGAAAATAAGATTATTCATTATGAATTAACTAATTTAAAAGTACATTTAAGTTCAGTCTCATATCCATATGATGATAATCCTAACATAAAATTTAAAAATAAACGTAATGCAATTCTATATAGTTATTACATGTATCTAAGATTCCAGCAAAGGTAGTATATGAAAGAATCTCATGCGTTTCTACCTGTACCAGAGTTTAAGATAAAAAAAGCTCCTTTTATTCAATATCGGTCTAATTGAATAAAATTTTAATTTGAAATAGTAAGCAAAGAAATCAGCTTACTGTATTCTTATTTATGATCATATACTAGAATATATATACCTATCAAAGGTCAAATTCGAAAAGTCTTATAAATTGAGTAATACGGAAAACAACATAATTTTTATATACGTACAAGGTTTCAAAAGTAATTCAAATGATTTCATCGCAAAAGAAGTAGCGATTGTTTTCAACAATTACGAATATAATAATTTCATTATAAAACTCAATAATCAATAAAAAATAAAAAAAAGAAGCAAGCTGGCTAACAAAAAACTATCATTACATAAGCTGGACTGCTGGATCAGTTTCATTTAAAAATGTTTATAAATGTATAAAAGGCAATGCAAGATATTCTAAAATAAATGTAAAAGGTGATGAAAAAAGCCTACGGCTGGAAAAAATTTTGTATCAAAATATTTCTAAGAATGCAGATAAGCTGCATCAACTTTAAACAAATGTAAATTAAATATAGGAAATATTTCTATTATAGTTACTATTATTCTAAAGTATGTATCTTAAGGAATTTAGTTTTACTTAAAACAGCAAATCCTCACAAATTTTGAAGTAAATACAGATAAAAATTAAATCAACGTTTTTAATTTCAAATAAAAAAAAAAACTATGAAGATATTTGACATCTATATATAAAAGACCAGGCGAATATTTAGAACAACAACAAAAACAAAAAAAAAATGTATTCAAACACGGAGGCAAACACTTATTTGTATGTACATACATATGTACATACATACATAAAATCAATTTGTAGATATGTATGTACACATAATATCAAATTTCTTATCAATACTCAAATATTTATTAGATCTTGACAATCACACTTACATATCTACATCATAAAAATATATGAATAACGCAAACCATTCAGTCAGAGCACATGCCCAAGCTAAACGACCTTATTATGGACAGAGAAACTATAAATTCCCATGATCGTATGAAAAGAAGTTCAGGGAAAGAAGCCGGACGTAGTTAAATAAACAAAATCTGTAATATAAACAAATTTCTCGTAGGCAGACTTTAAAGCTGGACAATTTTAAGCATGACAAAATACCCAGCAACCTTGAGTATGAAAATATACACAATTTTAAGCATGACAAAATACCCAGCAACCTTGAGTATGAAAATATACTTATGTATATGTATCAGATATATGAAAATATTTTATAGAACCAAATCTCGATATTGAATACAATTTATTTCTACGTACATAAAACTACTAGCGTGAGAAAATCATACGCACACACACGCACACACACACACACACATATATACCAGATTTCATCTAAGAAAAATTCAAATTATTTCAACAACACACCACCCCTCACAAAACACGGCCAACCTTAAATTCCTACAGATATGCATACAAAAATTCTCACGGTCATTCCTACAAACAACACTGACAACAACACAAATCACGATCAGCCTTAAACTCCTACGAACATGCATACAGATTACCACGGGTACATATCACTCGTACGACAACACCCTCGCCTATCCTCAAATCACTAATAGCATTAAACTTCTACAAACATATGTACATACACACAGACATATTACTACACCAACCTCACCTACCCTAAATCATGATCAGCCTTAATTTTTTACAGACATACATACATACAGATTCCTACGTATACATATTACAACAACACCCTCACCTCTCCCAAATCACGATCAGCCTTAAGCTCCTACAAACATATAGACATACATACACGCAGTTGATCAACCTCAACTACACCACACCCACTCCCAATAACAGCCTCGCTTAAATTCTCCGGACAGACACATCCACAAATTCCCATGGATACATACTACTCGTACAACAACATCCTCACCTACCCCAAATCACTATAAGCCTTAAATTCCTACAGACTTGCAACACCTGCATACACGCAGTCGATCTACCTCAACTACACCCCGCCCCCTGTCAATCATACCCTCACACAAATTCCAACAGACAGGTATACACACATACACCGAATCTATCTACCTCAACTACACCACGCTCCCCCGGCTAATCACAGCCTCGCACAACAGACAGACAGACAGACACATCCATAAACTCCCTCGGTTATATATTACAACAACAACTCCACCCACCCAAATCACGGCCTGTCTTCAACTCCTATATTAGCATTAGCAATAATAATTCCCGTCGGAATTATGAAAAATCATTTTCCCGTCGGCATTTGAAAAAAATAATAATCATGTTTTGCCGTCGGCATTTGAAAAAATATTCATATATTGCCGTAGGCATTAGGAAAAATATTCATATATTGCCGTAGGCATTAGGAAAAATATTCATATATTGCCGTAGGCATTAGGAAAATCATGTATTGCCATAGGCATTAAGAAAAATATTCATATATTGCCGTAGGCATTAGGAAAAAATAATCATGTATTGCCGTAGGCATTAGGAAAAATTAATTTTCACTATTTCACACCCATTAGTATTAGGAAAAATCATTGCATGATTTTCCCGTCGGCATATATACTTATGAAATATTAATCTTATGAAACCCCTTAATCCACCCCACAAACATACACACATACAAATTCCCACGGTCATAAAAACCCGGACTTATTGAGCCACCCTCGTATGTATTAAACAAACAAAACCCCTTATGTAAACAAAAAATTCCTTATGTAAACAAAAAGTTGGACGGACTTATTGATCCACCCTCGTAGGGTATCAAATTTCACAAATTTCCAAGAATTTTAAAATTTGGGTAATTAAAATTTTAAAATTTCAAAATTTTAATTGACGCAGGATTGGCAGTTCCCTACTACTCTGTATAATACTGACAAGGATCGAGCTCATAAATACCCTTACAAACTTTTCTAAAGTTCTCGAAAATATCTGTCAGTAAGAGGACGTCTGTTTTTAAGTAAAGTTCCATGTAATCTTTCATTGTTTCACAACCAAAAGTATTCCATACCTCTACAGCATGTGAGTATTCCTCTAAAGAACACTCTTTATTATTCAACTTATTAAAAAAATCACTGCGTGAAGGCAGCTGGCATTCATCTAATTTTTCGAATGAATTTAGGTACTCATATGGGAAAATACCTTTTTTCTTAATAAGCTGAAATTCTTTTTCTGATTGAAATAAGGACCTTATAGTGCTGAAATCATTATCCGACAAATTGCAGGCTAATGATTCCAAACTCTCAGCCATAAAGCGTATAGTATCAAGAAATCTTATTTCAAGCTTATGACCATCACTCATTTCTGTGAATTGGGAGAGGGATATATAAAGTTCCTTATTGAGAGGGAGTACTTTCAGTTGCAATGAAATTTCACCTAATTCTTTAATGAAAAGATGTGAGTCATAATTTGAATAATTGTGGAAGTAAACTGGTATAAATTTGGGAATTTGGTAATTTAAATTACATTTATTGTGGGCTGCGCCTCTAAATTTGCCACTAATGTGGCAGTGATCTCTAACACGATCTTTGCCTAAAAATTTTTGGCAAATATGGCAATTCACCGCACTATAAAAATTATAAGTATCTGAAGGGGATAAAGTATCCATTTGTCTATTGTTAACTAAATAGTTATTATATATATCTTCACAATCCTTAATTAAATATTCTACAAATTTTTTGGAGGCATCTTCCCCCGTATATATTCTAAGCTTATCTAAATTATTACTATGGAGACACTTAATAAAATAACTAAAGGCACAAGGTGTGTGCTTTTTTATTAAATTTGTTTTACTACTTACACTATTACTTATATCCTCTAATACGCATTCGAAGTCCGCGTAAACAACAAACGGGACATCCATTTTTCGTTGATGTCCCTTAAAACTAAGAATGGCATCCTCACCTGATGGCATAGTTGTGACTATCTTCCCACATTCCTCCTTATGTGTGCTCATCACGTTCTCCCTATGGGTATATTGGAGACAGCTATTGCAGAAGTGTAGTTTTTGTTTATGTGTGGTAGTCTGATTCTGTAAAAGTCTGTAAATAATAAAAAATAAAATAAAAGTTTATAAGTAAAATGTATATATTATAAAATATATAAAAGAAGTATATGTATCATTAAATTAAAGTGTACTATAATTTTTTTAACTTACTTTGATATGTTCTTTATCAAAATGTAGTGATGAACTTCACCATTTTCCAAAAGCAACAAGTTTACATGGCTATTTTTTTCGTCCTTGGTGACATAATAAGGACCAATAATCTGATTGGCCGCCTCATCATAGCCAAATACATTAATACTTATTGCTGGATTGTTCACCTCAAACTCTTTTATTTTGTTTAATCCTAATGGGAAGCGTAAATTTTTGAAATTTAACGCTACACCATTTCGCGTAACAATCGTCTCTGCAGCAATGTCTTGAATATTATAAGAACTGCAACGTTTTGCATGATCATATTTGGTAGTATCCATGGCAGCGATTAGGCACCACTTGAAGCAGTAGTCATCATCATTTTCAATGTTGATGCAAGCTTTTTTTCTTTCTAATTTTCCAGGTGTGGATATCCAGTTCGATCCTTTGACGAGCGAAGATTTGTTGATGTTAATTTCTGCTCGGACTATGCGTGACAAAGTCCAACCAGAATCTCGCTCTTCAAATTCGGACATTTTGGTTGAAATCTCCGCAACCTGCTTACGGAATAACTCTTCAATGCTATCTGCCTTCGTCAGCAAACTCATTTTGGCTACATGTGATATTATGCACAACTCCAATTCTTCTCCAACAATTTTTATATATTCTGCCACAATACTTACATGAAATTTAATTATTGCATGCTTACTTAAATTCACTTGAAGTCTCTCCATAAAAACATTTTTGTTTTCTTCAACAAATTCTTCCAACAAAAGTTGGTCTTTTTTGTTTAAAATTGCATAAGTGGCAATATGGTTTTTGAATGCTTTAGATATTTTATAATATCGCAATTCTTCTACTTCATCTGTTCTAGCATGCGAAGTATTCCTTGGAGTTGGCAGAGTTTCTTCTCTTCTTTCTTCTACTTCTCCATCACTTTCCGGTAAGCTTATGTCCATAGCATCGTCGAATAAATTACCTCCAAGGATACCCACACCCTGTTGTTGAGCTTGTTGTTGTTGTTGTTGTTGAGCTTGATGCTGATGATATTGTTGTTGATGCTGATACTCTTGTTGATGATAATTAAGAGGCTGCCATTGCATCACATTGGGATTATAATTGTATCCCAAAAACTGATTATTCCATGGCATACCGTATTGTTGAAAATTTAATGGTAACTGATATTGAGGATACTGAAGAGAAGGATATTGTTGATGAATAAATGATGATGATGGATTTTGGTGATTTTGAAGAGATGTCTGCGGTAGCTCCTGATTTATGCCCGGGTTTACGACCACTTGATTCTGTACACTATGGTTTTTAACATGCTCCAAAAAGGACTTTTGGTATTTGTATACCTTATTGCATGTATTACACTGATAACCTGATGAACTCATTTTTAATTATTTTATTATTATTTCACTTTAACACAATTGCTGATGACACTTCTTGTAAATACAATAACGTACTGATGTGTTGGTTAGAAATGATGGCGTATTTATACTAAAATTAGAAGCAGTATCCTTGCAGCATTCAAAAATTTTACTTTTTGTTTCTCTGCTGTTGACTGTACTTGGTTTGCTGCTTTAAAATAATCGTAGACAAAGAAAATGATTACCTTGCAAAATATATATGTATTCTACAAAATATTCCACGCACAAATACCCACGATCACACATTCATACATGTACACATACATACATACATACATACATACATACATACATACATACACATACATACATACATACATACATACACATACATACATACCCATACATACATACATACATACACATACATACATACATACATACATACACATACATACATACATACACATACATACATACATATTTCTTAAACAAATACACAAAATATACACACGACTATCAAGCTGGACCCCCCACACACAAGTATGGGTGTTCACATACATGTGAACACAAGTATGGGTGTTCACATACATGTGAACACATAAATAAATATTTTCTCTGATATTACTGATATATTATTACGATAAGAAATTTCTACAGTTTGGCAACACTGGCAATTTTGCCTTTGGTATTAGAAAAAAATAATCATGTTTTGCCGTCGGCATTTGGAAAAAATAACAATCATGTTTTGCCGTCGGCATTTGAAAAAAATAATAATCATGTTTTGCCGTCGGCATTTGAAAAAAATAATAATCATGTATTGCCGTAGGCCTTAGGAAAAATATTCATGCATTGCCGTAGGCATTAAGAAAATCATGTATTGCCGTAGGCATTAAGAAAAATATTCATATATTGCCGTAGGCATTAGGAAAAATATTCATACATTGCCGTAGGCATTAGGAAAAATTAATTTTCACTATTTCACCCCACTCCCCCTTTGGTATTAAGAAAAATCATTTTCATGATTTTCCCGTCGGCATATATATTTATGAAATATTAATCTTATGAAACTCCTTAATCCACCCCACAAACATACACACATACAAATTCCCACGGTCATAAAAAACCCGGACTTATTGAGCCACCCTCGTATGTATTAAACAAACAAAACCCCTTATGTAAACAAAAAATTCCTTATGTAAACAAAAAGTTGGACGGACTTATTGACCCACCCTCGTAGGGTATCAAATTTCACAAATTTCCAAGAATTTTAAAATTTGGGTAATTAAAATTTTAAAATTTCAAAATTTTAATTGGCGCAGGAACCGCAGTTCCCTACTACTGAAGTGCTCTCTCAAATCGTTTTTTTTTTTGTTTTTTAAGAAAAATGCTTTTTTCCAAAAAATTAAAAAATCTTGCTTTAGTAATTTGCCTCTAACTCATGGAGCTTATTAAATTTTCTAAATCTTTCTTAAAGCAACATTGCTATTTTGTTCGATGGTTTTTTATTCATAGCATTGCCAATTCAGATTTTCAAATACGAACTTATAATTTTTTTCTTAATATATGTATATATTAACCAAATTAATGAAACTCCTTACTCGACAACACTGTTTTTTGTTTTGTCACTTTACTTGCGACAAGTGTAAAGATTTACTTGCTCCAAGCAAGTGGCAAAAGTGTGGCAGTGTTAGTAAAAAAATGTGAGTGTATTGAGTTTTTTTTTCACTTGCACTTGCATGTGGCAAGGGAGGTTAGTTGTATAGAATATGAACTAAAGCATAAAGATGTCAAAAAGGAGAAAACATTTTGAACCTTATTAAAAATTTAGCTTTATATATTTAAATAAAAACCGTGAATTTTAAAAATATTTATGAATCTTATAATAAAATTTATAATCAAAATAAAAAAAGGTTTCTGTTTTACACTTTTTTTGCCTATTTTATTCAACCTTAAAACATTATACATCCTAAACTTCGAAAATAAAAAATTTGAAAGGTGTAATTGAACAGGAATTTTGCGGGAACCCCTGTTGTAGAAGCATATTTAGACAAATACGAAATAAGATAGGAAAAATAACAGGTCATTGCCGTATCCCTGAATTAATCTTGAATATGTTTTGTCATTTATATTAACCCATATATTGTGATCCCTGGGAAAGGTCGATATAAATCGAGAGAAGACATCACTGGTAGCTAAAACAATAAGGTGGTTCATTATATTTGCAGAAATCTTTTTTTAAATTGCTTTAATATAGTAGAAACAAACACATTTGACAGTTTTAAACGCTCAGTTACCCAACTGTAATGTAATGTAACTGCAACGTAGGAAACAGCTGATCGATATTTTTATATGAAAAGTACGTTACGTTGCATTACATCTCTATAATCATTTGCATTACTTTTCATATAACAATGTCGACAGTATGTTATGTTATTCAATGTAAAATATTATACATCCTAGACTTCAAAGAGGGTCTGAAACAAAAAAAAATTTGTTCGTGGGAACCTCTGTTGTAAAAGGATATTTCGTCAAATACGAAATTATATGGGAAAAAGAACAGAGCATTGATGTATCCCTGAATTAACTTTGAACTTGTTATGTCATCTAAATTAACTCACATATTGCGATTCTTGTAAAATGTCGATACTCGTATATATCGAGAGTAAGCATCACTGACATCTAAAACAATAAGGTGGTTCATTATATTTGAAGAAACCTGTTTTCAAATGCTGCAGTATAGTACAAACAAACAATTTCAATTTTCAATTCATTATGATAAATTTTTTTTATTACCATAGTCACTTTTTATTTTGGTTTTCAGCAGACTCTTTTGTGCAAAAAATATTTCAAAAGTCATTTACCCTGTGAAACCCTAAAATAAAGTTTGCGCCATTTACAATTCTCAACTAATTTTATCACTAGACTTGTTCGGTATCAGTAATCTATTTTTTTTTTTTTGTTTTTCCTTTTAATATCATTAGTATCTGAAAAACGACACAATAAACTTATTGAATTTTTCCATATAACATGTCAATATTTATCTTAATTTTTTGGTTTTATATTTTGTAAAGCTTAAATAACTATTGACAATACAAACTGCACCTGTATAGTGCGCTTTAGAAAAATTGAAACCGCAATGAAAACTACAAAGAAAAAAAATTAACTTCAGCTTCTAGCGTTACTAAAATAACAATAAAGAAATATGGTGCCAGTTTTTGCCAACATTTTTATTTATATTCATTGCTTTTTTTTCTACGAGTAAATTTAGGTTTCTTTAAACTTAATAATGCCTGGTGGCATTTAAACATCTTGACATTACAATAGTTTTGTGTATTGAAGCGTTTTGTTTGCAAAAAATAAAAAATAAAATAAAACCTGGTTGCCTTTTTCACAAGTGCTTGGAAATCTTTTAGTTTGGCTGTGAACTTTAACCTTTGGCAACAAATAAAACGAAATAAAAGACAGTAGTGTTTTATGTAGCACAAGTAGTCATAGAGTTGTTTGTATCTATGTAAAGGGTGTTTTTTTAGAGGTATAGAACTTCGAATTGAAATAAAACACAAGAAAATCGTTTTAATGTCCATCAATTTGACTTTATTGGAAGGATAATTTTATGCCATTAATGTTTAAATATGATTTCGGGCATGTGGCCGCCGCGGCTGGCTCGAATAAAGCCAATTCTACAGGTCCAATTTTCAACCACTTTTTCGAGCGTATGGGGCCGTATGTTGGCAATAACGCCACGAATGTTGGCTTCCAAGTCCCCTAACGTTTCTTGTTTGTTGGCGTAGACGAGCGACTTCACATATCCCCAAAGAAAATAATCCAATGGTGTCAAATCACACGATCTTGGTGGCCAATTGACAGGTCCATTCCGCGAAATTATGCGCTCATCGAATGTTTCCTTCAATAAATCGATTGTGACGTGCGCTGTGTGGCATGTAGCGCCGTCTTGTTGGAACCACAACTCATCCACATTCAAAATCTTCAAAATCTTCCATAAAGTTGATGGACAAAGCTCCAATTGCTGTGCACGGTGGCGAATCGATTCATTCGGGTCCTCTTCAACACTTTGCTCTACAGCGGCAATTGTTTCTTCGGTGCGCACTGTTCGACGTCTCTGCGAATGCGTATTATCACATAGAGTAAACGTAGTGCGAAAACGATCCATGGTTAACCGAATTAATTGCTCTGATGGACGATTATGTCGACCATAAAATGGACGAAGCTTGCGGTAAACTTCGCGAACTGAACCATTATTTTCGAAATAAATTTGCACGATTTGCAAGCGTTGTTCTTTTGTCAACCTGTTCATGATGAAATGGCAAACCAAACTAAATATTAATCACTTGACAGCTGACAAAATGGCCGCCAGTTAAAAAAGTGATGCCAACTTAAAGTTCTATACCTCAATAAAAAACACCCTTTATATATATATATATATATATGTATATGTATATGTGTGCATGTATATGCTTCTGCAAACCCCCGAAAAATGCTGCAATACAACATGAATATTAAATTTTTTCTGTAATAAATGAATGAAATAACATTTTAAATGATGAGCAGCAAATGTTAGTTTCATTAAAATTTTTTTTTAAGCTGTTGGGTCTTTGGGTTGGCAAACTTTTCTTCTTCATTGTGGGATTTTATATCATTAATAAATTTTATTTGTATAGAATAGCAAAATCTGTGTTAGAGTTTTATGAGAATTTGTATATGATTTTAAAAGAGCATCAAATTATAATGAACTGCAATTTGGAGTTTGCCATTATTATGTATTTTTTTTTCTTCTTAATAATTACAATATGCTCAAAGGTATTGTAGTATTGCTTACGAAAGTAATTTGTAAGATGAGTTGTTTGAAATTTTAACATTTTTACGATTAATTTATGATGTAATGATGTTGTTGTAATTTGTTTAGCTATCCTGCACTCATACGAAAATATAAACTTGCTAAGAATGTTAAAAATACATTGGGCCTGAAAATGTAAGGAGTATTTCAAATACGACTACGACTGTTTGGTAATAGATAAAAAAAAACTGTTGAAGTCGTCTTTAATCTATTACCAAACATTTGTAGTTGTATTTGAAATAGGCCTTACACAACCAGGCCCATTATCTGACAGTATAAGAAATAAAATGCGAAATTCGTTAAGAGCTTTCAAAATCCACTACAGAACACTTTAAGTTACTCTGAATAATAAAGCGTGCTTTGATCCAAAAATTGCTTCAGAACTAAGGGGTAATAGTTTAGCAACTTTATTTTTGGCAACTCAGCTGTTTTCGTGTATCATGTTACTGTTAAACATGTTAAGTATGGTCTATAATTTAACCATGAATCGACTTAAAAATTAACAACGCTTGCATTTTATAAAATCTTATTAGCAAGATTCATGCTCGGTTAAGAATGTGCACTTCTTCCGTTTTAAGATCACGACCTTCTGGGCGTATATTTGAACTGTTTGTGACTAAATTTTTGCACCAAAATTACATTATTTAACATTAAACCAGCAACACGCATACGAAAAGTGCGACAGAGGAAAATATCGCAGCTGTATCCGCCCGTATTTTTCTTGACCGTGAATTATCGATTCGGCGCCATTCGCAGCAACGGGACCTCTGTTACTTTTTGTTTGCCCACAATAGCTCCAGTTTTTACGACTTTATAAGAATGAATAAGAGGAAAACAAAAATAATTTCATGAATTACGATCCCTTGAAGAAGTAGACAAAAAATCTTGGAAACGTCGGGAAAAACTGTAAATAAATGTATTTTTATTTGCAATAAAATATTAGGCCCAATTAGCTGAAAAGGAAATCAACTTAAACCTAAACACTGGCCCAAATAACAAAAATATAATTTCAACAGGGTTAATGGAAAAGTCACGATCGAAATTTTTTAATATTTTTCGATATTCAAAGCCACCATAGGACTGCTTCCCCTTTCAACCCAAAAATATTTGTGTAAATGTTTTTGGGCGCTCTCTACTGGTGCTGTATTAATTTCATGAAATAGAAGTGTGTTTGAAAACTCCTTTGCCTGTTGCAGCCTTTAAAAAAATGTCCCGATATACGATTATTTCCACATCTTATAGTAACCATATGGCGAACATGGTTGAAGGCTATCGGTTAACAAAGTTAAAGAAAATACTGAATTGATATTTTTGCACAAACAGTGTGTCTTTCTTGTTGACACTATAGCCCAATTAAGGGGTTTTAATTCTTTAACAACTCAAGTTAAATTAATTTTTTATGAGGTAAAACAAAATTGTGCTTTGAAAGGCAGAATAAGTGAAGAAATTATAATTAAATTAGTTAAAGTTATATGAAAAAAATTATCGACTTAAAAAAATGCGACAAATTCCATCAAAATTTCATAATTCTATCGGCGAATATTTACAAACTGAATGTTCCAAAAACAACGTGGAACATTTATTTTTATTTTTAAAGTCAGAAAAAACTTTCAAAGAGTCACCAAAAGACAATTTACAATAAATTTATTTTGTATTCTATATGATTTGACAACATGTTTGCTAAGGCACTGAAACATTTAAATGTTATTAAATGTGGAAGAAAAAAAGTTATTCGGGCATGTCACAGAGTTCAATTCCGTTCGGAATCGGAATGAAATCCACACCATTTTTGTAGGAGATGGTGCCTAAAAAAGAAAACTAAAATACGGAAATTTGTCAGGTGTGTCCAGACTGTGGGAGGCGGTGTTATGCTGGGGTATGCTCTAGCTAGGACTTGACATTTTGAGGTTTATTCAATTCCGATTCAGAACGGAATTGAGCGCTGTGATATGGCCGATTACATGCATATTTTATTAGTTTTAAATACATATTTTTTCATAGCTTTGCTATTTATTGCGAATATAGGAGTTAGGACGTGATTTTCGTAACAAATTTAATTGACACTATTACAGTTATAAATTTAGTTTTGTTTTGATTTCTTTGTTCTTAAAAGCAGAGTACGAAAATAAACGAAACAAATTGTTTGATTTTGTTTTGTTTCGTTCTTAGATGTGATTGAAACAAAAACAAAACAAAATCAATGGGAACGATTGCTCAAATCGTTTTTGTTTTGTTTTTGCACATGAGCACAAACCAGGCAACAGTGCCGATTAGCTGTGAGCTGGCTAACAACTGCCAACGATGGCTAGAAAAGAAATAAATTGAAACGTTTTGAAATATTTGCAGATCAGCATGTAATATAATTTTATTGCATTGTTATTTCATATATAACTAAGCAGCAGAGCTATAACCGGGTGTCCTAAGACACCTACACAGAGAAAAAACTGCCTCATAGAATCAAGCAGATTTTCTCTATGAAACGTTTTTAGGCTAAAGGGTATCCCAGCAGAAAGAAGAGAAGATTTTTTCATAGAGATTTCTTATTGTTTTTATGTGGTAAATCTTATTAATTTTATCAATAAGAAACCCACACAAAATCAAGAAGAAATCTTATTATTCACAACTTTTTTACTAAATTTCCGTTATTGTTGGCACCAAAAAAACAATCCATAGAGAAAAACTTCTTGATTCTTTTAGGTTTTCTTATAAACGGTAAACTATAGGAATTTCTTATTGATTTTATTAGGTTACCTTATTAGTTTTATTAGGCTACCTTATTAATTTTTTCAATAAGGTTTTCTTCTTGATTTTATTAGGTTCCTATATGATTATGTGTAAAGCATCTTATTGCTTTTTTTAATAAGGAAATCTTCTTGATTTTGTGAGGTGTCTTGTTATTTCATATCTATAAATAGACATAGAGACAATTTTTTATGATCTTTTTCATTTTTGTATAAGAATGTTTGTACAATAATTTCAATGGTTATTTAGGCTGCTTGTTAGCATATTGGTTAGAGTACTTGTTTATCAGTCAGAAGTTTGCTGGTTCAATACTTGGTGAGTAAGTTAGTTTAAAATATTACATAATGTGCATGTATGTATGTATAAATAAATAACATCTACAAAATACTACATACATACATACATATGTGTATGGTATAGAATTTAAATGAAAATACATAAGTACAGAGAATAAAGACACAATTGTTTTATGAGGTCGCCTCATAAAAACAAGAAGAAAACCTTATTGAAAAAATCAATAAGATAAGCTCATAAAAACTACAAGATTTCTTCTTGATTTTTTCAAAAACGGTTACTCTATGAAATTAATAAGATTTCCTTATTGAAAAAAAACCATAGAGATTTCTTATTAATTTTGTTCTATTTTATGAGGTATTTAGTAGGCACTGTTTTCTCTGTGTATTTTCTTTTTTGTTTTTCATGTATATTTTATGTATATAAAAAGTGATCATAAATGAATGAAAATCCTATCACTACTTGTTATCAAAAGAACTGAATGTTAACTTCAATTTCTGATATTTAAAAATACGTCAAAATAACGATGTCCAGTTCATAAGCACATCTCCTTTTCTTTGCGATAAACCTTATGCCAGAGTTTGTTAATTGAGCAACTGTGTTTGAATATAAGCCAAGTCAGTAGAACAGTTTGCTCATGCCAGAAAAAGGAAAGTGCATACGTAGATGCAACAGTTGACGTGAATCCCTTTACTAAAATATTTCCTAATCATCAAAAATACGAGTAAGCGCCGCAAGTATGAAAAAATCAAAATTGGTATACACAAAAGGGTCGTTATTTAATCAGTTTTTTTCTAAGTTTGAGATGCAGCATATTGTTTAAGTTTCTCGTTTGGGAATTGCAGTTTTGGTTTAAGCATTTTTTTCAGTTCTTGTTTCAATTTTGTTATTTGTTGAAATGAAAGTTTATAACATAATAACTCTAGTTGGTCTAAGAAACTTTTGAATAAAGCTTCCCTAATGATCTTCATTAGCAACAATGAAATGCTTATAGGATCCAGCTAAACCCCTCAATAATCAATTTCAATGTATTTTTAATATAAAATTATTATACTGAATAAGTAAGATAATAATTTGGGTTTATTAGTGCGTTAATAAATGTTAAACAGAAATTTTTATTCTTTAATAGGCAAATCATTACACAAAAAATTAATCTTGTTAACTCTCCACAATCCGCAATATTGCAGCCCTGCAAAATTACACTATTTCTTTAAATTTCAAAGCATAACAAAATGCAAGCATCAACTCCTGTTGACATATTGTCAATTTGTGATCTCTGGCCCATTAACAAAGAAAACAGGTGCAATCTTTTTTAACAACTGTGTGTTATAGGAGTTGATGGAACACTTCCTTGTCACAACTTGCTGTAATAATATCAAATAATACACATTAATAGGCTTTATACAAGTGACTAAAGTATATTAAGCTTAAAAGTTCTAGTCTTTTTGTAACAATTTATTGTGGTTATTTCTAATGTACCTGTCTTGTTATTAAATTTCTATCATGTAAATTAAATTGTTTTTTAGCACTCCTTGCATAAAACAAAAAAAAATTTAAATCTAGAAAGTCTAGAAAGATTCTCGAAGATATTGAGTTGTCAAAATGCGGCTGGCTATTTACCAGCTCAAGTAGTTACTTAAGTAAGATACTTTTTGCTTAACTGCAGGAAATAAAAATAAAAAAAGTGAACGATTTTATGTGCTGCCAAGATCTATTTACTGCCACCAGGATGAAAAATTTTAAATGTTCCTCTAACACGAACAGATAGAAGCTGTTTATATAAATGCATTCGCTTCGAAAGAGATTCCAGATAAAACTTATATAAAAAGAAAAGGAAAAAATATTAAAAAACGAGGTGTTGTAAAATAAATTATTTGTAATTTAACAAAACTATAGTATTTGCTACTCTTATTACACTTAAGTCTCAAGTTGAAGTACCAACACTCACTTGCAGCTCGGAAAATGTATTTTACTTGTTCATTTGAAATAAATTGTTAAACTTTTAGTTTATATTCTAAAGAACAGCAGGCTCGACTGCAACAAGTAATTGATATAGATGGAAAAAAAATGTATTGATTAATTTGCTAAGTAAATAACAACAACAAAAATGTTTCCCTGCGTGTTACGGCAACACATTTGGAATAAAAAACCAGTTCAATTTCTATAAAATATTATATAAGAGGAATTTTTTTTTAATATTTATAATAAATACAGTATTTTGTCTTTAAGTATTTGAAACCTGTTTAAATTGCACTCCATATTTTACTTCAAGTCTGCACTTGCTTAATTCTCTGGATGTTATAAAATTCTAGAAATACCGTAAGATTAACCACAGAAAATCACTTTTTTGAAGACACACGTACACACACACACATACACACTCACACTTACTTAGATAGGAAATGTGTCCCAATCATTTAGCGCTTTTTAACAGGAAAGAACCTTTTTTCCGTTAAAGCTCAGCTCATTTCTTTTGGTTGTTAGTGTTAAAAACGGTTTCTTAACCTGCTTGTAATGTCGCACTTGTTTTTAAATTTAATGACTAAATGAAAATATTGTTTGGTACCAAATAATGCTGACCATTTTTTTCATCTCTCTTCTTCAAAGTTTATCTTCTTCATTATTGTTTTGTCAAGTTACAAGTTGTAGTTGCACTAAAATGAAGGTAAACATCTTGAAATTACTAAACAGAAACAGGAAGATAAGTGAGTTATGTTTATGAAAGTCTTCTACGAATGTAATATACCCTTCATTTCAGCCAAATATGAAATTATGTTTGCCGATAGCAACGCTGAACACCAGAACAGAATACTTTCGGATGTACATTTTTTCAAATAAAATTTGTAACAATAAGTTTATTATTTTTTATTCTGGAGATGATTGGTTGATTTATATAATTATGTATATAATGACAATTAGTTTGTGATAATCTCGCGCTAATATGAATTCCAACACGCCCAGATTTTTACGGAAGATGAAGATAAGCTAACTAAAATGAAATTAACTCTGAATATAATTACATTGCAAAACTTAAAATCCAACTTTAACAATGAGCAGCAGAAGAGCATAATTCTACTATAAGAAAAGTATTCAAAATCCTATATTTATATTTAATAACACTTAAGTGTTACCTTCTTTAGGAAAGGGGTAGTGATAGAGAAGACAGGTGGTGAAGGAAAAGATAGAGGAAAGTTTCATTCTGTTACAACTCTGTTTTTTCACGTTTTGCAGCGCCTCTGGTGTCAATGAGGCGTATTAAATTTTCAAAGCTATGCTTAGTAGCCATTTCATCGCTTACTTTAATTGGCTAATGATTCTGCTACACAATAGCGATGAAGGACAGTTCTCTGCTTTTACATTATGATTAATATCCGCTGAATCCGGTGTACTTTAGTGACCAGTGTCTATGTCTTTAACTTTCCTTCAATATCTGAAGCAAAAATACACTAATGCACATCAGAAAAATGCCTGATGTTGTTATTTAATGACTGTCGAAGACTGGTCTCGAACCAAGGACCTTCAGTGATAGCTAGTTCAGTCAACTCCACCCTGAAATGGGCGAACACAAATCGTTCTTTTTTAAGCGACTTCAAAGAAGGAGGAAAATATCAATTCATCTATATTTTTAATGTTTGTTACTTCATAACGCCCCAGCAAAAAATTTCAAAAAAGGTAATCGGGTTTGGAATTAAGCATTTTTGGTGGAAACTGTTCCTTACTGGATTACCAACTTAATGATTTTAACAAGGCATGAGACTAAAATAGTCGATTCTTGAGAAGCACTTACTTTTTTTATTTGGCAACTTGTTCACGTAATCTATTTAATCTAAAAAATTATTCTCCTCATTTAGCAACTTGTACGTAATTTTTTTAAATTTTAGGTAATATGATTTGTAAGCGAGTAATGAAAAGTAAGTCATTATATGGCAAGTAGTTCTGCTGGTAATGTGTAATTTTTTGCTGGGGCATTACATTTTAAACCGATTTAAATTTTTTTGTTTGAGAGGGAACAGCTTCCATTTAAGCCAATTTTCAAGAAATTAGACGAGGGCACTCCTACCTATATTTCCTCTTTTATTCGATGATTTTTTAATTATCTGCTTGGTGCGAAACTTAGGAGACAGATTATGCTTTCGCAATGACACAATCTCAAATTGAAAAAACATGGGCGGATCTACGCCCCTTACAGCTTAATATACTATATCTCGTGCTGCTACTTGGCCGATTTTTATAAAACTTAGAAAACACCCTAAAATCTAAGAAATACACAAAATTTATTTGAAAAAGTGGGCGAGGCCACACCTACTAAAATTTAATACTTTATTTTACTTTCTTTTAATTTTTTTGGTGCTTACAAATCTTTGCATACACCCTTAAGTCTGACAAACAGTAAATTTTGCTTTAAAAAATTGGGTTGAGCCACGCCCATGAAATGTTAATGTTAAATTGTATGTACTTCATCCAATTCCCATAAAATTTGGCAAACAGTTTTGCCTTTTAGACTAAAATAATTTTGTGCTTGAAAAAGTGGGCGGGGCATGACCCATTAAAGCTTAATATAGTATTTTAAGTGCTGCTGCTTAATCGATTTTAATGAAACTTGGAACACACGCTGAACTCTAAGAAATACACAATCTTGCTTTTAAAAAGTTGGTAGGAACACAACCATATCCTTACATCTGACAAAGAATAAATTTTGCATTAAGAAAGTAGGCGGGCACATGCCCATGATAGGTTGGTATTAAATTATATGTACTTATACTTGTCCGATTTCCATAAAACTTGGCAAACAATTTCGGCTCTTAAGATGGAAAAGCTTTATGATTGAAAAAGTGGGCGGGGTCAAGCAGTATTAAGCCTTAATATAATATTTAGCTTGCTGCTGCTTGATCGATTGCTGAGCTCTAAGAAATATACAATCTTGCTTTTAAAAAGTGGGCCGGACATTACCCATTACAATTAAATAGTATATTTCACGTACTTCTACTTAGTAGAATCCTTGCACACACTTTTAAGTCCGACGGAGAATCAATTTTGTATTAAAAAAAGTGGGCGGCTTCACGCCCATGTTAGTTAGTTCTAGTTATATGTACTCCTACTTATTCGATACCCATAAAACTTGGCAAACAGTTTCAACTCTTACAATGAAATACTTTGTGTGCTTGAAAAAGTGGGCGGGACTATGCCCCATTAAAGCTAAATATAATATTACACATGCTGCTACTTGATAGAGTTTTATTGGCGTTAAGTTTTTAGAAAAGGGCGGATAATAATGTGCGGAAAGTTGGGCGAAAAGGTCCTTACAAACATTAAATTGGTACTAAAGATTTAAAAATAAAATTTAAAAAAATGCATGCGATTTTGAAAATAAGCACTGAAGAACTAGAAATAATTAAGATTCAGTTTAATTAAACATTTTTGGATTGTTAGCTATAATGCGATTCAAAGTTGGTGACAATAAATAAGTAAATATGGGTATAATTTCCTAACCTGGGGGGTCTGCTCTGTAATTCGCAACAGCAACAAAATGTTTCCCTTCATTTTACGACAACACATTTGGAATAAAAACCAGTTCAATTTCTATTTCACTTAAATTAAAAAATATTTTCGTTCGTTTCGAATTACAGAGTAGGCCCCCTGATTGGCACCAACTTCAAATAAGAATCGAAATTATTTCTAACTTTTTAGTTCCTATTTTTGAAGTCTGTTAAGTTTGTTTCAAAAAGTTTTATTTTTTAACAAAAAGGGCAATACTGTTCATCTTTTCAAAGAACGCCAAATAAGTTTCATGTTCATTATAAAGTCAAAATGCATTTAGAAGGAGGTCTTAACAATTTAAAAAAAATATATAATATGCATAAGTTTTTTTATAAAATAAATCGCTTTCAATAGTTATGAATAATCCTTTGAGATTATAGCAAATACATCAGTATTTGAAATGGACCTTATAAGCGAGCCTCTTAAGAGAATTACAATTTGTATTTTACTGCAAAACTATTGTCTCGCAGACTAGTTCTGTGCATAATTATTTAAAATCTCTGGTCATTATTGCTGATTAATTTTATTATTATTAGGTGTAGGGTATTTTAGAGAATATTTTTCTTTTAGCTTAAAAAAAGTAACATCCAATCTTGCACATCATCGTTATTTTTTATCATTATGATCTTGATTGAGCATTTTTAGCTTCATAAAAGTTAACAGCCTTAAGCATTATCCAGCATCTTTTTAATGTTGTTTTTCTAACTAACAGTAAGTTGTTGCATCTCAAAGGCCGCTACATGATTAGTTAAAATAACACGGCTTAGTAAGGAAACTAACTGTTGCGCTTAATACAAATGTAACTATGGGTTAATGTTTAAAGACTTGACTAGAACTTTTGCTTAAATAGTTGTTCTTAAAACAGAGTTTTATGTCATGAAATTTGTTGTATAAAACATTTTCTATTAATTTATCCTAGTGGTAGAAAACAGAACGACATGAAAAAAATAGCAAAGAATATTTTCAATACCTCATATTCAAATAGTTTCGTGAGACATTTGATTGTAAAAATACAATATAATTTTATGTTTCATATGCTACTCATAAAGTAATATGTTTTAAAATAATAACACTAGAAAATATGACTGTCATGAGCAACCCATCATAATTTGCAGTGGCTTTTCGAACTTCCCTCGTATTATATGAAATGCAGCACTGTTCGCAGCAAGTACCACCTGTTTATAGACTACTGTAAAATTTTGAGCAAGTATCGTCGTTTAACTTGCGTTTAACAGCTGTTCAAAACATACAACCTCGTGTATTTTTCTAAAAATTTAAAACAAGTGAATTTCGAGTGCTCATTAAACATTATATTTTGCGAAAAAAAACCGTCAATCAAACCAAGGAAAAGCTCGATAAAAACTATGGGGACTTTGCACCATCAGTTTCAATAGTAAAAAAAGTGTTTTACAGACTTTCGTTGTAATCGTACAATTACAAATGACGCTGAACGTTCCGGATGGCCAATTGAAGTCAGTACACCCGAAAATGTTGAAAAACTCCACGATATGGTGTTGGCCGATTGAAGAGTAAAAGTGCGTGATATTGTTGATGCCATAGGGAGCATTTTATATGGCAGTGTGGTTTCGATTTTAAATGATCAACTGGGTTTAAGAAAGTTGTCTGCAAGATGGGTGCTCTCAATTGACCATAAATGTAAACGTGTGACAACTTCAAAGGATTGTTTAGAGTTGTTTAACCGCAATCGGAATGAGTTTATGCAGAATTTTGTAATTGTGGATGAAACGTGGATCCATTACTGTACTCCGGATAAACAATAAAGGAAAAATAATATGCCAACTTATTATACCAATTTAATGAGGATTTAAAAAGAAAATATGGCCAAGAAAAAAGTTATTTTTCATCAAGATTATGCATGAGTGCTCACGTGTGCAGTCTCAATAGCAAAACTCTATGAATTGGGCTACGAATTTGGTACCCCATCTGCCATATTCTCCGGATTTAGCCCCTAGTGACTATTTACTATTTACTATTTGCAAACCTAAAGAAATGGCTCGGTGGATAAAGATTTCGCTTCAAATATGAAATTATTGACCAAACAAATGCCCATTTTAAGCACCTTGTAAAAATCCTATTTTTTGGAAGGGATGCAAAAACTACAAAACCGTTGGACTAAGTGTATTGAGTTAAAAGAAGATTATCTTGAAAAATAAATTTTTGTTTTGCAAAAAAAAACTGAGTCACATACTTATTGATCCGCCCTCGTATTTATGATTTGATTGGACTAAAGTTCGTATCGCTCTGTAACCTAAATCAGATGTGATAATTTTTAATGAATAAATAACACCAAAGCTAATTTAAAATAATGTGACAAACACTAGCATAACGGAACAACTAGCTGTTTTCGAATGTGGCTGCATCTTCATCATCAGAGTGTTTTGTGTTTATTCCACTGAGTGCGGTGTTATTTGATGTATATTTCTGCTTTATATACTATTTTCAGTGCAAATGGAATATGTAAATTCGAACACAGCTAGTGGTTCCGTTCTGCTGGTGTTTTTTAGAATATTTATAATTAGCCTTAGTGTTGTTTGTTCATTAATAATTATCTCATGTAATTTAACTTACACGATTTACGAAGTTAAGCCTAATCAAATCATAAATATAGTAAAAAAAAAGGATTTCTACTTGCTACTCTAAAAAGTATCTTTAATTTATTTTCATTCCTGCCTCAGTAAGCTACTTCTTTGATTTTAGGAACAATTTTATTTTACGCTATTTTCCTTATTGCAATCTTATTTCTTATTTAAAAGCTCTAGAAACTGAGAAAACTTTCCAAAAAAATTTTTTGTTCCATTTAGCATATTATTAGCATTACTATACACTACTTTTGAACTTTTAACCATAATAATAAAATTATAAAGATTAGAGTTGTTATTTGATCTACATTAAATAAATAATTTTTTTTATTAAAATATTTTTTTCAAATTTACATTTTATCTTTATGTGCTTTCAAGAATTGTCTCGTCTGCATTTCAATTTCCTATTTAAATAAATAAAATCAGTATTTTTGGTGAACAATCTTATTACAGCACAGCATCAGAAAATGCGATCCAATCTTTTAATGTGCATTGTGTGCGAAAACAAAAAGATGTTAAATTGCTTGCATGTGCATGCTGCTGCATTAATATGTTTTTATATCCAGCAACCAGGTGCTATTGCCGTTATGTGCCAAAAAGAAAATACATATTAAGCTTTTAACAAAGCAAACAACAACAGCAACAACTTTGTTGTTGACTTCTTTTGCTATTTCTCATGTTGTTTTTAAAAATAAAGCATTAGAATAAACATAGAAGAAAAATTAAAAATAAAATCTGGGCAACGAATTTATTAAATTGAATTGGGATGGGATGGGTTGGCTTGTTCACTATATACTTTTTGAGTTGGTAGTAAAGTTAAACTTTACTACTCGCACAACTACCAGAGATTTATGATCCGTTATGTTTATTATGGCAATCTTTTATTTATGTTGTGCCTTCTTCTACAGGCATTTTCTTCTTAACAAAACTGGCTGCACGGCACAGCAAATATTTTGTTGCACCAAACGGCTGGGAAGCCTGCTGTTGCAGTAAATGAGAGGCTGTGGCTTTTGCTGTTTTAATGCTAATAAGCACGACGTTGTTGTATGTTGTATAAACTTGTTACATTTTGGATTTTGTTTTTATTTTTGCTTTTCTTATATATATATTCTTGTATTAGATCAGCCAAGTCACTAGTATGCTGATTGTTATGTTTGTTTGGCTTCTTTCTTACTAAAGAAATATCTTAAGTCTTGACTTTCTTTAAAAAGTTTTTCATCTCTATTTCAATGGAGTAGGCAGACACCTTAACTAGTGCTGGAGTTAAAGTTATGCATTTAAGTAGCTCTCGATTGAGTTTCAAGATTTATACGTTTACCTTATGAAATAAGAAATAAAAAGAATTACTGCATCCCATTCATTTTTAGATCATCATTATGATTTAGCTTGCCTGTGTTGAGTTTAAGTTTAATGAGTTTTACATTCTGATGCAATCATGTATACGAATTATTTTTTTTTTTTCGAATTATTATTCAGCGCTGCCATAAAATTTTTTGTACGTTTTCTCATCTTTTGTGTTAAGTGATTGCGTTTATAATAAATTATTAACCTGCTTTCAAATATATTTCTAATTTTTGCTCTTATGTTTTAATGGAAGAGAAAGAGATCAGTGGAAGTAGTACACTGGTACACAGATTCCTTATTGTTTTTATGTGGTAAATCTTATTAATTTTATCAAGAAGAAAACCACATAAAATCAAGAAGAAATCTTATTATTCACAACTTTTTTTTACTCAATTTCCGCTATTTTTGGCACCAAAAAAACCACAATCCATAGAGAAAAACTTCTTGATTCTATTAGCTTTTCTTATAAATTGTAAACTATAAGGATTTCTTATTGATTTTATTATGTTGCCTTATTGATTTTTTCAATAAGGTTTTCTTCTTGATTTTATTAGGTTCCTATATGATTATGTGTAAAGCATCTTATTGATTTTTTTAATAAGGAAATCTTCTTGATTTTATGAGGTGTCTTGTTATTTTATATCTATAAATAGACACAGGGACAATTTTTTTATGCTATTTTTCATTTTTTTTTAAGAATGTTTGCACACTAATTTCAATGGTTATTCAGGCTGCTTGTTAGCATATTGGGTAGAGTACTTGTTTATCAGTCAGAAGTTTGCTCGTTCAATACTTGGTGAGTAAAGTAAGTTAGTTAAGAATATAACCCCAGTAAAAAAAATTGGAAGTCATTCTAAAGGAAGTACATTTTCATTGCTTCCAAAAAATCGATATTTTTAATTTGCCGATAGTTAGTAGAAAACCAAGTAGAATTTTATTTTAGTCATACAAAACCTTGTAATTCCTCTCTAGTTTTAGAAATTACTCACCAGAATTTTTAAAAAATCGATTTTTTTGAAGAAACTTATGAACTAATTTTGGTCTAAAATTTTAAAGTTATTTGCTTAAATTTACATTAAATTACTGTTTCGCGCTTAAGTTCCTATAAAAAGAAACTTATTGTTAAAATAGGTAACTATTAGCCATTTTTCCTAGATGAAAATATTATCATAGAACACAAAAAAGGAAATTTTTCTTAAAATCGCTTCCAATTCGGTGACCAGGCAGCGAAAAAGAGAACTTCTTGCAATGACAACCCTATGTAAAAATCATTACATCGGATCGAAATTTGCATTACTTCCAGATCGCAAACTCTACATTTTCATGACTTTTTTGGAGTGTCTTTTTTTACTGGGACGTAATGTGTATCTATATATGTATGTATGTATAAATAATTAACATCTACAATATACTACATACATACATACATGTATGGTATAGAATTTAAATGAAAATACTTAAGTACAGAGAATAAAGACGCAATTTTTTTTGCTTTTTTATGAGGTCGCCTAATAAAAACAAGAAGAAAACCTTTTTGAAAAAATCAATAAGATAACCTAATAAAAACTAGAAGATTTATTCTTGATTTTTTCAAAAAGGGTTTCTTTATGAAATTAATAAGATTTCCTTATTGAAAAAAAACCCATAGAGATTTCTTATCAATTTTGTTCTATTTTATGAGGTATCTAGTAGGCACTCTTTTCTGTGTGTATATTAATCTGTTTTTAATATTTTTTTTTTGCCCTAACACTGGCACTTGATTTTAGAGCTCGGCTGCTAAAGACCTTAAAATAATCACTTCTAAAATAAGGCTTTCAGTTTACTCTGGAGGCTGTGTAATACAAAAAAAAATCCAACATAGTGACGCATATTTCGACGGAATTTTTTGTCCTTTGTGTAGTAAAATGTTTGTAAATTTTTAGAACTTATGTAAATTTTTACATAAAGTAAATGAGAATTCTAATTCCAGATATTCTTATATACAAATAATATAGCATATGCCAACTAGCAGGTTTTCTACTTAAACATTAGGAAAGTGATTTCCTTAGAAGTCGTACTATATTGAAACATATGCTTCGTAGGCAGGAATATATAATTTGTTAAGAATGATTTCTTTTTTAGCTGGCATATAACCAAATGTGATTTTGTCTCTAATATAAACCAAAAAATAGCATAAATTTTTTTTAAGAAACCTCAAGTTTTTACTGCTCTCAGTCCTTAAAAAACTAACGTTAGTTAAGCTGCTATTGCAACATATTTAATATATTTAATACAGTTGCAACATATTTAATATATTTAATACTTGCCTCACTTTCAAGCTACATACAATGTATGAGCTTTCAAAATGCATACAAATAAGTACACTTGAATAAAAGATTATAAAGTGTTAGATAGATACCGGAATATTTATTGTGAATAACAAAGAGAAGGCAAAAACCATAATTTTATAACAATAGTACAGTAAATTGCACATATTGTACTTATGCCATTTTTTTTCTTCTTGCCAGCCTCTGAGAGTGTACATTACCTGTAATTAAATAATATTACCTTATGACACCTTTATATGGCAATACATACATATATGCATATGAAACATGCAACAAACTTGCAACGTTTTACTTGAGAAATAAAATATAAATATGGATCTCTGTTATTTTGCATGATTTCCAAGAAGCGATTTTTGCTCACTTGTGAAGTGCTGAGAATTAAACTAACATATTCGTAATTCAATTACTGGTTGTTTGGCTTGGAAATTATACACTTGGAATAAATAAAATAGTTTCTAGAAACATGTTTTAAGTGTATCAATCAAGATTAATGGCCTAATTTTTTAAAACAGAACGAAACGTTTCAAACAGAAATTGTTGGTTTATTTTTAATTTTGAATTTTGTAAAACATTTGAAAACGAAAATTCTATGTTACGTAAAATAAATGTATTTTATAAAACAGTTGCAAACGTTTTCAAACGACTTAAATGTCATATGAAAACGTTTATTAAATTGTATTCGTTTTAAAAGTTTTAATACATTATTGCATTAGTTTTGCTGGAATAATGAGTAAATTAGTATCTATGTCAAACATAAGCAAGAGGCCGCCCGTGGGTACTTTGTTATTATATTTTTTACACGCACATTCGTACAAGCATGCATTTTACTCTCTTTTTTATATATCTATGCGCTTGCCTGACTTTGATCTAGGTGCACGATAGAGCTCCAGGCCAGCTCGGACTATGGAAGTAGTGCCTATATTTACACATACATTCGCTTTGAGACCCTCATAACTACTTTGTTCCTGTCAATGGTAAAATGATAAAATTTAATGCGAAGTTTGAAAGTGTGTAATGAAAGTTTTCTGATAAATGGAGATGCAAAAAGTGCATTTCTTAAGACACTAACACTGACCACTGATACAGTCATCAAATTGATGAAGCACTTGAGCTCTAACTACAGAGCTATATTTTGTTACACAACGTAGGCCTAGGTCATTTACGAACAAGAAAAATTCGAAAGCATCGATTGTTAAACCAGGGTGATGTTATACTATTATGTATCTCTCTTTAACCCATTATATTATTTAACTCTGCCCCTCTTAAACTGGCGCAGTGATCATTAATAGAAATATAACAGACTAGAAATCTTTAATTTGCACTGTTTTATTAAAGAAAACAAAAAGTAGTTAGATCTTCAAAAAATATAAATGTGAAAAAAGGCTAAGTTCCTATTAAAAATTTCGGCCATCAAAAGTAGTGAGATAAATTTTTTTTATGAAGTTCTTGTTTGGCCAGTGTTACCAAACTATATATTCAAAATTACACCCCGTAGGAGCCAAAATTACCCGATTTCAAAGGAATTACGCCCAATATTAAAATAAATGTTTGACACATTTCAAAAATCTTGTTTGAGGTCTACTTGGTATCAGCCCCAGTGAAGTGCAACATATCGAGAGCGTGTATTAAAAATACGTCAACTCAAATTTTCTCAAAATGAGCTTCCAATGGAAAAAAACTCTGCTATAGAATATTCATCTGTAATATAAATTTCGAATCAAAAAAATTTTTTTGTTGTTTTGTATAAATTTTTTTTATTCTGCTAAAATTTTTTTGGTGAAAATAAATGCTAACTTTCATGTAAAAATAAGTAGTTCATTATAAATCTACCTCATATCTTATTGCTTATTATTATTATTTTTTTTTATAACTTCTTTAAATAATAAAATAGCATCAACGGTATCAGACGATAATTTACGATATTTTATTTTGTTTATTTATTATTTTATATATATATGTATTCGTGTGTGTTCTGGCTTTCACATCGTTTTCACATGTTTTCTTCTGAGTTCGGATGTTAAAACACATGCTACGCCTGTTTAAGTTGAAATGTAGAAAATACAAATTAATAGTATGTGTTCTAGCATCCGAATTTAGAAGAACACTATTTGGAACATACTATTAATTTGTATTTTCTAAATTTCAACTTAAGCAGGCGTAGCATGTGTTTTAACATCCGAACTCACAAGAAAACGCGTGAAAACGATGTGAAAGCCAGAACACACACGATTTATTATATAAAACAGACGAATTTCAAATTATCCGTAAATTACACCTGAGAGCAATTACCCACGCGCTACACTTGCACATAAAAATTACACCCGATTCGGGTAATTACCCGCAATTCGGCAACACTGTGTTTGGCACAATACTTATCACAATATTAAATACATATGTGTATTAATTTATAACCGTTAGGGTGTCATGTTATTTCTATGGAATCTGCATACTTGGCAATATTTATA
This sequence comes from Tachina lurida, assembly GCA_944452675.1. Lineage (NCBI taxonomy): Eukaryota > Metazoa > Arthropoda > Insecta > Diptera > Tachinidae > Tachina > Tachina lurida. The sequence goes on from OX101752.1 coordinate 141,225,257, forward strand.
ATACAGAAGATAATAGCGGATATCTCTTTATTTCTTTATGTGGGAAAAATGTTGTGAAGTAAGCAGGTTGCCTAGAAATGATATGAGACCTTGTCGATTGTAGTTGCGAGATTTTGGATAGGAACTTGACTGAATCCATGTGTATGATGAAAAACATATCCATATACATTAACATTTCACTCCAGCATTGAAATATTGAACGTTTCAAGGTTTCACAAACATCGAAGAAGTATTTATGGGCCCTTAACTAACGCCGCTGATTTAGAATTTCTTGTTTCGTTGGTGCATATTCCATAATTTAATTAAATTTGACTTTGAAAATATTTTTATATTCAGCTTTTTATAATGAATAGTATATTTTTCAATTATAATATTTTGGCAAGAAACGAAAACAACGTAGCGTTTTACAAAATTTAAAATATTTTTGTTTTCGCTCCAACCAGAAACGAGAACGAAAATTCGTTTAGTTTTACAAAATTAGGCCATAAGTAGACATAATTATTGCTTAGAAAAAGGTAAAATGTATTAAAGAGTGACTAAAAACAAAAGACTTAGACAAGAAACCTTTGAACAAAGTTTAAAACATTTTTTTTCGTAATTTTTAAGGTTTTAAAAATAATTTAAAATATTGTATTCTCTCTTCTATTTTTTTTTCAGAATTATTCCCAATTTCGGGGGAAAAATGGGATCAATTTCTTCACATGAAACTTTGGTTTTTATATACCAAATAACAATGTTTCAAGTGATCAAAGTCCTTTTCTATAAGACCCATTGTTAAAGCTAAATCTCTATCGCTAAAAATCTATAAAGTCATTTTATCGTTTTTCAGCTACCAAAGCAATATGCTAACGTATATTTTTAAATCAGGCAATGGCTTAAAAATAAAAACAGCCGATTTATTTTTGCATTTGTGCAAAATAAGTGGCTGATTATTCGTGACATGTGTTAAGGCACATATAATATGCCCTATGAGAATTTTTGGTTTATAACATATTTAAATAAGATCAAAATTATAAAACTGTATTATATTTACGGTGCCTTAGTTCGGCGAAAGTCGAAGTACTGTTAACTGCGTTAACAGAAGTCTGTTAGCATGATAACATATGAACCTCTAACAGACAGACATGCAGGTATTGGAGAAATATATTCCACTTAAAATTCTGACCACATTTTATAACCGATAGCAGCAAAAAATATATAAGCTGCCAAATAATATATAGTTTTATTTATTAAAAAAAGTTAATCTTGTAATTTGTTATCTAAAATAAGTTTAAATTTTTTCAGGAATAATTACAAATTCCAGAAAAAGTAATTAAAATGTTGACCAGGATAAAAAAAAAACATTTTACTAAAAAAAAGGAGTAAGTCCATTCGATTGTTTTATAAAATCTTTGTATTGAGAAATACTCAATATCTAAGCATAAAAAAGTAAAATTAGCGAATCTTTTAAAGCAATCAAATCTTCTGGTTTAGATAATAAGAATTTTTAAGCATGGCAAATAAAGTAATTGCACATTTTATAAACAAGAGTTTCTCGATTACAAATTATGAGTATCCATCACTCAGAAATTAGCAAGCTGGCTTTCGCTCTGGAAAATCGTGTGTTGACCTGGTAAACAGTCGTTGAGCAAACAGTGGAATGGAGAACACCATTATACCTCATTTTTATAGACTTTGAGAAGACCTTCGACACACTCAACCACAACCCTATATGCCACTCGCTGGTATGCAAGGGTGTCCCCGAAAAGCTAACAATGCTAACCAAAGCCCTGTACAAGCAAGCATGCAAGTTGCCGTGCGTTGTATGAAAAACAATAGCATTCTATTGTTCAGTTGTAAAAACTGGAGTAAGAAAAAGTTGTGTGTTATTGGGTGTACTGTTTAGCTGTGTCCTCGATGCTGTGATGCAGAAGGCAACAAACCATCATAAGAGAGGTATTATGTGGAGGACCTAACTTATGCTGAGATGCAGTCGAAAATTCTCAGAGATGCAGTCGAAAATTCTTGCCATCAGTGACATCACAAAATTACTTGGGCTGAAGATAAATAACTATACCCAAAACAAAATTGCTCTACATCAATATTAACACATATTGCCTTTTCTGGCAAACCAGCAGCCTATTAGAATGGAAAAAAGTAAGTGGTAATGGAGTTGGATAGGTCACACCCTCCGTAAACTAGATAATAATGTTGCCAAGAAATGTCTAGATTGGAAGCTGCAGACCAGCGCATACCTGGAAGTAGCAACTGACAACAGAACTTTCGAGATTGAATATGAAGTGAAACAATTTCATGGAGCCAAAGATCGATATTATTGGCACCACCTTGTTTAACCTTTATGCTCTCTTCAGGAGGGAACATATATGTATGTATATATGTATATATAAACATTAAAAGCAAAAAAAAATCCTAATAAGAATTACAGAGTGGCGTTGGCTGAAGTATTTAGGACGTTGACTACAAATCGGAAGGTCCTGGGTTCGGGCCCGGTTCTGACAGCCATTAAAATAACAACACCACGCATTTTTCTGATGTGCATTAGAGTCACTTTGTGGCAGTTGTTGTGGGAAAGTTCAAGTGATGAAGGCATAGACAATGTTCACCGAACTACTCCTGCTTCTGCGGCTACCAATCCTAATGTAATATCAGAGCGTCCTGCTTCGTCGGTATTGGGTAGCAGAATCATCCGTGAAGTAAAATAAATAATAAAATAGCTACTAAACATAGCTTTAAAAATTTAGTACGTCTTATTGACACCAGAGGCGCTGCAATACTGCATTATTAAACAAAAACGTGTAGCAGAGTTGTAAAAAGAATGAAGCTTTCCTCTAACTCATTCCTTCACCACCTGTCTTCTGCAGCAGTATCCCTTTCCTAAAGAAGCTAACAGCTAGAAATAGCAGTAGGCATTCATTTCCTGAGAGAGAAAAACACATACAGTATTAATTTTTGTATTCGGAAATTATTTTTTAAGTTTTTTCTTAAGAAAAATGTCGCGATGACAGATATTACGAATGTATTATAACTAACTTATAGCACTCGTATATACAAAAAAATCTTTGTTTTAGAATCCTTGCCAGATCTCAGAAAACTCGACCATTAAGGAGCTGTCAGGATTATGATTTTTTCTGCTAAATGTGTTATAGAAGATGTGTTTGCTATATTTTTATAAAAAAACAATGCCATTCGTCAAATCAGTGTAGAAGGTATTTATTATCACACTTTTTTATAATTTTTTTTAAAACAGCTACGCCCAAACACACATACACTTGTATTTCCATTTGAGGTAAACAGCTTTGAAAGCTCTTAAATTTGTTCTTGTTTCTTTGCAAAGTAAGAGCAAGCATTGTTGTCTGGTATGTTGTTGTTGTGGCTGTTGTACTATCATCGGTGGGAAAGCACAAAAGCTCTTCTGTAAAAGTTTGCACATTGTGCATATGCCTTGGTGTAGCTGCTTTAAAATAATGACAATATACCGAGTTTTTTTTATAAAGAATCAGGTCTGAAAGCTTTTAAGGTTTAGTTAACAAGATTTATCCGGAATTCCATTAAAAAATTACATACAGAGATGAAGCCCATTTTTACCTCGAAGACTACGGCAAAAAGCACAGTTGCCATAGCTGGGGGTCTTCAAGGTCCTGGAATAATTCTTGATAAGCCTTTCCATCGTCAAGGTGTGACTGGTCGTTGCTGTTTTTGGTCTGGCGGCGTAATCTGATCTTAATTTTTTTGGCGTTTATTGTTAACAATAGGTAGCGATACCATCGCCCTTTTGAGTGAAAAATTTCCTGATCTTGTGATTTCACGATTGACCACCGAGAGCTTCTGATTTCATACGAGTATATTTGAGCATTTTCTTTACTCTACGTTAAATATAAGGTTCATTCCCATGGCACACAAGAGATTAAGAACAATAAATTACAAATATTTGTGGTAGTTTTTTTTTTCAATATAAAAGACATCCTACAATTTTAGATTTTATTTATTTATTGTTAAACAGCAACATTAAATTCATTCTCAACATACCCCACCTCAAACACAAAATCCTATAAAACTAAAGAAAATTTACACAAATTAATTTATGCTGGAATTTAATTGGCAGCATAAGTAATTTATGACAAGTTCAAGTTATTGTCTTGTGAACTGTAAATAATTTGCCATTAATGATCGTTTGCATTTAAACAAGTGGGCTAAATTTGAAATGCAAACATAAAAGACATGCTAACTAATTATAATTTTAAAATGTCGAATGTTAAATACACCCACCTAAATAAATGTTCTTAGTAGCAAAAATAACCTTTCAAAAACTCATACTATTTCATACTTAAAATAGTAAAAATTGCAATAAAATCATAATTTTTAAATTCTTTTTGTTTAAAGAAAAAAACACCAAGAAAAAGAGAAAATAGTTAAAGTGGCTGTCATTTTATAAATTCCCTGTGGACTTGAAAAGGCTTTTACCTGAAACCGCCATCAAACAACCGCTAACTCTGTGGAAAAACAAAAAATCTTAAAAAAAAGAACCAGCACCGGCAACAGCAACTATGACACAACAAACGGATCAGGTGTACCTGAAAAAAACTGGCTTTTTCCGCTAGACCGTCTAAGACATTTTAAAAGCAAATAAATATAGTGGCTCTGCTAAACTAAAGCACTTGTTCAACTTAACAACAGAACAGTTATTTAAAATTTTTTTTTTAAAGTTGTATTAAGCAAAGGAAAGTAAACTATTCAGTGCTACAGCCAGCCAAATGGACAAACAGTCCGTTACACAAACAGACGCGCAGACGGACAGACAGATGGTTAAACAATACAACATGAAATTACAAAACTGAAATAGTGTTTGGCTACTTGCATAATTTTCTCTAACTCTTCTGCGGCTCCTTTCTGTTGCAAATAAGCTCCAGCATTTATTTGTTTTAACTAATTTTCTGTTTGGCTGGTAATTTTTTTTTGGCATCGCTATGTTTATGTTTTAGACATGTTAAAGCATGATTGCCCTTCATGCATTCGAAAGAGGAAAAAAAAACAATTCAGAACTAAAGAAATAAGTGGTTGTCTTTTATTTTGAATCTTCGTTTTAATGCTGCACTAGTATCATATTCTTGTGCCACTAGAACATCCGTTTTTTGTTTTGAGTTGTTTATATCCCTCGGTTGCTTTCACATACATACATTAGTCTTTTTAACCCAATTGTTAACTTAACTTAACTCAGCCAAGCAGCAATTTATGTGTTGTGTATGCCTTATGTTTGCATTCGAAAGTTTCTTCATCTATTTGCTCGTGTTGTGCCTTGAAGGTGTTCTTCTATTTGTATATGATCACAGCACACAAAATAATTGCCTTTTTAAAAAAGTTTAGAATTAAACCGCCATTGTCCGTCATATTATATAAAAACTTATGTACGTATGTAAACATGTACAGCCAGTAGTTATTTTAAATCTAAGTTGAAAACCAATTGTATAAATAATCATTTTAAGCTAATTTTCGAAGTGCCAATGCAAAAGTTTCTTTTAGGAATTTGAATAACCGACGAAAAATTTAAAATTTTTATGCTCTTATTCATTCATAGGAAAATAAATAAAACACTTTGCAAACATTTTCTCAAAGGACTAAAACTTTTTAGTTCATGATTTAGTTCATAATTTTGTTGTTCTGTATTAACATCTCAATTTTATATGTTTATTCAGCTGCCTCTGCAAATTGCTTATTGCATTTTAAAAAAAGGTTAAATGTCTGTCATGTTTTTGTGGTCGTAGAACAGTTAAAGGGTTAATCCATCTTGTTGGGCTGTTCCCAAAGTCGAGGCTAGTTTGTTTAATGTAATCATTTATGCAATTGCTATTTACCGCAAATGCTAAATAAATATTTTTTGAATATTTTTGTAAAACAAAAGAAAAAATTATAAAACAAAAGTCTAACTCTGTAAGATAACTGTTATGATGATGACGAGAGATGCACAAAACGAAAGACTTAAGACACAAAAATTTTGTGCTTTTAAAAATACATCAAGCATGATGAATTTATTGAGGAATGTGTTTCTTAATTTAATTCATTATCTCATTTAAAAGAGAAATACGCTTGCCTGCACTTTTTCATTTTCCGGGAGAGTGTTAAGTCGGGATCCCACTCCATAGAAATAATACCAATTCAATTTGCTAGGCATTAACGCGGATTTGATTAGAATGCTTAAAGTCCCAGTCCATAATTGCAATTTTTGTTGCAGCAACTTTTTATTTTTTAGTGCAAAAGAGCGAGAGGGGAATACAAAAAGTATATATTTCTATTTCAACACTTGTAACGATGTTTCTTAGGCTGGGGTAAAACTAAGCTATGTCCAGGATTCGTCTACAAAAATTTATTGATTTTTGAGACCATGAGAGAGTAAAACGCGAAGTCGATTCAATGCCGAATATTTATTTATTTTTAAATTACAAAATTAAACCTATCAATTTAAATGACAACTCAAATGTCTAATGAGCGTGGTCAGAAGGAAAGAGCTCGTGGAGAGCGCATTCACTAGCACACAGCTGCAGGCGGGATGTGTAACACCACACAACCTACAAACTGCGCGTGTGAAAACGCGACGGAATTGCTCAGAAGGAGCGGTGTGCTCGTGGAGAGCGTGAACAGGTGTAGGCGGGATGTGTAACAGAACACAACCTACAGCTGCGACAAATATTCTAGACTAGTTGTGCTACTATAAGTCTGTCCACTAGATGTGTTTAGAGGCAAGTACAATGCTGATGGATGTGTAACACCACGTTCAACTTTGTGTTCTTACCTTGCTGACAGCTAGCAGCAGACTCCCCATTTGATAATAAGATTCGTCCTTATATACCCAAAAATATCTGCTATTACTTAGTTGTCATAAAGCTAACTTACTAAATAATGGTTGTTTAAAAATGTCAACTTATTTGCAATAGTACAATAATTTACATATAGATGGCGACTAAAAAAATGCGTTAGTTTTAAATTGATCTTTCAATAACAAATGAATATGTTTGCTCATCTGAGTACATCTAAATTATTGACTAACTAAATAATATAATGTTATTATTATAACAAAAATAATATATGGGATAATATTAATGATATTATGCAATTGTAATAGTTAATACAAATTACTTAGATTAAAAGAAAAATAAATTGGTTTCGGGTGCTTGGCCCATAAATGTGGTGACATTCTCTAGGTTGTACGGCTAAAACGAGGATCACCCGACTTTCGTCGTCAAGAATTGCTGCAACAAAAATTGCAAGTCTGGACCGGCACTAACTAAAACATATTTTATGTTTTTAATATAAATATTAATGTTAATTTAAATTGTGTATTAAAACCGAATCTTTATTCGTTTAGCTTTTAGATTTTAAATTCCTTAAGGATTTTTTTTTTCAACATGAAGAACGTTGTGATATGAGATCAGAAAAGTAAACTTGGAAATATAACTGCACATAAAAAGAAGTAAGAGTGCTATGTTCGGCTGTGCCGAATCTTATATACCCTTCACCAACGAGTTTGCTCAGCAGAAAGGAATGGCTTCAGGGAAATGAAATGGAACATGCCCTGTTCTTTAGCGATTAATTTAATTTTTATCTTCATTTACCAAACATTAATAAGTACTCGTTGCAAAGCATCAACTAAAGGTCTTCTTAAAACATGAAATATGTTTAACTGAAAAAAATATTATTTCGGGTTGTTTTTTTACCCAAATTTTTTTTTTCAATTTCCAACCCTGGAGCCATAATTTTGATTTTTCTGCTTTTAATACTAATTTATTTCTTTCTAAAATATAGAATATATTAAATAGCCAAAGAAATAACTAGTTTTATTTAATTGGTTTTATATATCACAACAAGTGTAAGTTCCCCAACCCTGGAATCACCGTTTAGATTTTTCTGGTTCTTTATACCAATCTTGTTCTCTAAAAAATATATAAAATATGTTAAGCGAACAAAGAACATAAGGAATTAAGAAAACAATTAGTTTAATTTAGTTACTTTAATATACAAAAAAAATAAAATTTTCCAGCTCTGGAGTTTTTATTTTTCGAATTTAACAAACTGTGTAAATGCAAAATCAGCTGTTTATGGTTTTAACGTTTAAACCAGGTGTGAAAACACTGAAATTCATTAGTTCTAGTTTACACTAAGCAAGTCTTATTTTAGCAATAAAATTAGTTTTTTAGGAGAGAGAGACGAGGTGAAACGAAATGTGTCTGTTCCCCTCATCTCTCTCTTTCCCTCAAACTAATCAGCTTAGTAATAAGACTTGCATAGTGTAAATTAGGACTAATGAATTAAGATATTACAGCTGTTATTATTGGGGAATAAAAAATATATAAACATCTGCTATATTTAATTAAATATATATGACAGAACACAGTAACAGTTTCATTGCATAACCAGTGCAATAACTTCCACATGCAATATAAAAAATTTAAACAAACTGTAACTTCACTTAGAAGGTCCGCTTTTATTAAGCCCATTGAAAGTATTTAATTATAAATACTCAATTTCCAACATAATCTTAAATTGAAAAATTTTATTTTAAATTTAGCAAGCGGCAGAAAACTTAAGCAGAATTAAATGAAAATTTCTTTTCCTTTCAAAAAAAAAAAACTTATAAACATTTTTGATCAAAATTTTAATGTTATGCAAATGTGTGAGTATCTGTAATAATTGTTTAAGTTTAAGAGTATTCTATATTATATGTATGTATGTATGTGCTGATGTGCATCTGTTTGCTTAGTAAACTTTACCTTTAAAATTCATTGTCAAATATTTAATTTTTTTCGGTCTGCTTCAGCTTCCACCTTAAAAGGAAATGTCATACAGTTTCATTGCTTTAGAATTGTCTTGCAGTTTTGTTTGTTCTCTTGTTTTCCCGCCGATTGGTATTGGCCTGGATCTTTTTTTTAACAACTGAAATGCTTAAATGCTGAGCTGTTTCTGTAGCATACAACAGACTGCCAAGTGTATGCGGCAAGTAACTGTTTGTTGCTGCTCTTTGTCTATTGAAGTATTGTCCGATATGGCAATGTGCAATTTTCATAAATGTGCTAATATTATGGACATATTTTACAACGTTTCTTTTATATAGATAAAAATTGGCTTTTAAGCACATTTTATTTAAATTTTGTAGCTCTTTGCAGAACAAAATAATATTCATGCATGCATACAGTCGCACAGATAATTATACGTACAACTTAGAAACATTTTATATTGTTTCCCAATGATTGTATGTACAAATGGGAATTATAAATTTTAATCAGTAATGATTTCTTAATTCAACTTAAGTTCAGTATTTTCAATTATTAAATATCAAATACATACATATATGAAAAACAACCTAAACTAATTTACTTAAAAGATTAATTAAAATTTAATTTAATTAAAAGATTATAGATTTACAAAAATGGCGAACTTACAAGTATAGCTGACAAGATGTCTCGAGCGTGGTTTGGAAAAGAAAAAAATTCAAAATGGTGTTTTTCTTTATCTAAGTATAAAGTTACCTCTTTACGCATTATACAAAAACCGGTTTTTTTTTGGTAATCGCTGGTAACAGGTTGCCACATTACTCCCCACGGTGGTACAAAGCTATTGGAACCTAACCGGGAGTCGAATTGGTCTTACTCTTCTTGTTGGCTTTGCTGTAGCTGATGGCGTTTCAGAGTCTGGCTTCGGGGAAGTATTCTTGTGTTCATTTTTGTTGCGTTCCAATGTTGCAAGATTAGGATCTTCTGCTGCAGTATTTGCTTCGTCTGGCGTAAGAGCTTGTGAGGTGGGCAAGTTGTTGCCTACTAGAGCTTCGCTTAGTGCATAGGATGCTGGCAGAAAACAGGGCTTTAAACGATCGATGCTTACATTCGTTTTCTGACCATGTTTAATAATGCTGAAGTATTTTTTAAATCGTTTTATAACAAAATACGGACCATCGTAGGGATGAGTGAGTGAAGGACGAACTGAGTCGTTTCTTACAAAAACGTGTGAAGTTGCCTGTAGGCTTTTTGACATAAACGTTGCCTTCGTTGATTGGTGCGACGTTTGCGTTGGTTAGATGTTTCTCATTGACTCACGAAATTGTGTTACTAAATTACTACTGACTTTTGTGCAGGTATTTCCGAGAAAAATTCTCCGGGAATTCTTAAAGTTGTACCATAAACGAGTTCAGCTGGTGACGCATTTATGTCGGGTTTGAAAACTACACGAAGACCAAGTAATATTGTGGGAAGCTGATGCACCCACTTTGAAGTGTTATGACACAAGATAGCTGATTTCAGCGTTATGTGCCACCTCTCGATTAAGCCATTTGCTTGAGGGTGATATGACGTCGTTCGCAAATGAGTCGTTCCAATTGTTTGCATTAATTCAGTAAAAACTGAAGACTAAAATTGTCTGCCACGGTCTGGTCTCGAGATCCAATGTGCTATCAGGGCGTTTGCTACAGTTTCGGCGGTCATGTCGGGCATAGGGATGGTTTCGGGCCACCGAGTAAACCTATCAGTGATGGTCAGACAATTTCGGATTGTACATATTATTATCGGTGTGACTGTACATATTCTCAAAGTATTTTTTAAATAGTATACTTTTGTATGTATGTGTGTGTGTGTATGTGTTTGTGTAGCAAGAAATTGCAACTGAATTAAATTTTTTTTTGTGTTATCACTGATTTTATTATTTTTATTAAGACAATTTATTTAAATTTTATTTGTTCAAATTATTGCAAAACCTCTCACGTGCAGGCTTTACGGTAATTTAATTTAAAGAAATTTTTTATTTACATATATATATATATATTTTTTTGTTAGAAATCTATTTTTCTTTTAATTTTATTTTAGTTTTCTCATAATTTTTTTTTATTTTTAATTTATTTATTTTTAGTTCCAAAATCATCATGTCTTTTTTGAACAGCATCCCACAGACCTGCCATCATCGCACAACATATTTATCAGCTTTAAATTTAGTCTTTGTTCTGCTCTTAAAATATCATAAAGTTGCTGGTGCTTTGGGCAAATCGCAAATGTGTGAAGTCCAAACGGGCCAAACAAATATAATATTGGATATTGAGGAAAGCAGGGGCGATTGTAAGTATTTTAAAATTTTCATTTATTATGACTAAAGTTATGAGTAAATTAAAAAAAAAAATTAAAGTCATTAAGTGTTTTCCACGGGAATTCTGCAAAATTTTCAATCCTATAATTCCGGGTTTATATCGCGGGAATTTCCGGGAATTTTTGGGCGTAAAAAAGTGTACTCTTTGAAAATTCCTATTAAGGTATGTTTAATGTTTATTTGTTTTTAGAAAATAATTTTTTGCAAATAATTTATATGGAAGATAACAAATTTTATGTGTGGGTACATTTTAAAAAAGAAAACACTAGGTCCCGCAGTTTCGTCGTTGTGTTGCAAAGGAAGGAGCGCAAGTGGTCCAATTCCACATTTAAAGGGACTACATAATAAGCAATTAAAAGATGTTGAAACCAATGAGAAACTTCCCGAAAAAGTACGGAAACCTCAAACGACAATTTTAGAATAATTCAAGAACAAAAAAACAATATATAAATGAAATTTGTTGCCCTCAAACTATCAAAACTGATGATCTATAACAAAAAGTTTATTTGTAAGGGAATCTCTTTATCTCATATATTTTCATCTACACAGAGAGAAAACTGCCTCCTAGAATCAAGAAGATTTTCTCTATGAAACGTGTTTAAGCTAAGGGGTATCCCAGCAGAAAGAAGCGAAGATTTTTACATAGGGATTCCTTATTGTTCTTATGTGGTAAATCTTATTAATTTTATCAAGAAGAAAACCACATAAAATCAAGAAGAAATCTTATTATTCACAACCTTTTTTACTCAATTTCCGTTATTTTTGGCACCAAAAAAACAATCCATAGAGAAAAACTTCTTGAATCTATTACGTTTTCTTTTAAATTGTAAACTACAGGGATTTCTTTTTGATTTTATTAGGTTACCTTATTATTTTTAAAATAAGATAGCCTACTTATTGATTTTTTCAATAAGGTTTTCTTCTTGATTTTAGTAGGTTTTTATACGATTATGTGTAAAGCATCTTATTGATTTTTTAATAAGGAAATCTTCTTGATTTTATTAGGTTTCTTGTTATTTCGTTTCTATAAATAGACATAGAGACAATTTTTTTCCTGATATTTTTATTTTATGAATTGTCATGTGGTATATGCATAAAGTAAGAGTTTTGTGGCTGTTCAAAATTTGTGGTTGAAGTCTACTGATGATTTGGTTGAAGCGCCAATGAAATGCGTATATAGACAATTATTGTATGTACATTTCTGACAATATGTCAAATAATAAATTTCTTCAAAGTACCTTTTCATATTTTATTTACTTTTTATTCGTTTTTGTTAATAATTTGTTGATTTCTTAGTTTTGTAAGTTTGATTTCGTTTGAGTGAATTTCAAATAATATGTATCTTTTTAATTAAAAAACAAATTCTAATTATTTGCTTCAAACGGAATATCCAGGGATCGCCGGAGATTTAAAAACCAATCCCAATTTCCCGGGAATTAAAAAAGAAAACCTCTAATTAAAATGCTTAATACTAATTTTTTTAACATGGAAAACATATTTTTCGCAAATTGATTTAATGCAAATTCATATAATATATTGAAGGCGATGATATGTTACCACAAAATAGTCCATCAATAATACAAAGTTATCGCATATAGAAAAAAAAATATGGTTAATATCAAATATTTTAGTAAATATCAAATGATCTCAAAACTTCAAATTTAAAGAAAATCGGCTCAATAACATCCTCATCTCCCCCTTATATTTAATTTTAAAGTAGTTATTTTTCTCTCGAGTGATAGTTCAGGCATCCTACTTGTAACTGACGCTTGTACGGACTCGTGACTTGCCCTCCAATTATGTGAAAAACTTAAACACTTATAGAGTTCCACTCAACAACTGAATGGGAATTCTTAGGTATATTTGCCACCATCAATGTTAACAACCAATGTAAACAAAATAAGTGCGTGATACCCTTACATTCATTGAGTTGGTATGTAGCGTTTTGTCAAAATGTACACAGAGAAAACAGGGCCTACTAAATACCTCATAAAATAGAACAAAATTAATAAGAAATCTCTATGGGGTTTTTTCAATAAGGAAATCTTATTAACTTCATAGAGAAAACCTTTTTGAAAAAATCAAGAAGAAATCTTGTAGTTTTTATGAGGTTATCTTATTGATTTTTTCAATAAAAAAATAAAAAAAAAATGTATCTTTATTCCCTATACTTATGTATTTTCATTTAAATTCTATACCATATACATATGTATGTATGTATGTATGTAGTATGTTGTAGATGTTATTTATTTATACATACATACATACACCCTAGGTTATATTCTTAACTAACTTACTCGCCAAGTATTGAACCAGCTAACTTCTACCTGATAGACAAGCACTCTACCCCATATGCTAACAAACAGCCTGAATAACCATTGAAATTATTGTACAAACAATCAAGAGAATTTCCTTATTAAAAAAATCAATAAGATGCCTTACACATACTCATATAGGAACCTACTAAAATCAAGAAGAAACCCTTATTGAAAAAAATCAATAAGGCAACCTAATAAAATCAAGAACAAACCCTTTTTAAAATAATCAAGAAGGCAACCTAATAAAATCAATAAAAACTTCCTATAGTTTACAATTAATAGGAAAACCTAATAGAATCAAGAAGTTTTTCTCTATGGATTGTTTTTTTTTTTTTTTTGGTGCCAAAGATAACGGAAATTGAGTAAAAAAAGTTATGAATAATAAGATTTCTTCCTGATTTTATGTGGTTTTCTTCTTGATAAAATTAATAAGACTTACCACATAAAAACAATAAGGAATCTCTATGAAAAAATCCTCGCTTTTTTCTGCTGCTTAGCCTAAAAACGGTTCATAGAGAAAATCTTCTTGATTCTATGCGGCAGTTTTTTCTCTGTGTATGTAACATTATATATTATGTAGGAGATTTTTTGTAACGGCACGTTATACATTTAAATGGTGAATGAGTTTCAAATACGATGTGAGCGAAAATATTTTATATGAAATTCATATTTCAGGTGCTAAAATTAGCGCAACTGATATTTCTGTTAAAAAAAATACAATTGATATTACAAAAGAATACCCTTAACTAAATAATGAAAGATATAAAATAAATTTGACAAAAGTTTTGTGAAAATTTAAAGTTCATTCAAATTCAAGACTTTTAAAACTGCTTTAAATTATCTAAAGCTGCACTTGCCTTTCTCTAAGTGTAGTTACAAGACCTTATTTTCTATAATCTTTTTCCGCTTTTCACATTTCTTTACCGGCCGTGCGATAACTACAAACTACAACAGCATGTGCATATGCAATCTCTATCTTAATTCTTTCATAATAATTTTTCTTGTTGTAGCCATCAGCTTCATTACACCCATTTTATAATTTGTTTTCTTTTTCTAATTTAACTAGCTTATTTTTATGACTTCAAATAAATTCTTACACTTGTTTAGAGGCTGCTCTTCATTCTCGGGAAAATTAATTACATTTTTAATTAAAGCAAATGCAAAAGACAGCGAATAAAAAAGTAGATTTTATCTAAAAATCATATTAGTTAGTGCTACAAAATAGTACGCACACACACACACACACACACATTCTCACACACACACACACACACACACTATCACACACGGCCGGACTAAGCCACAAATTACAATTTGTGTTGAAACTTAAAATTAAATGTCATTTTGATTAGCAGTAATGAAAAGCGATTAATAAAAAAAAGTAGAATAAACTAAAAAGTGTGATAAATAATTTTATTAAAAAAACGACAAAAATATACTTTATTATTCTTTCTTCTCAAAGTGGCAACAATAATTAGAAAACAAAAGAAAAATATTGCCTTAACACTTTTAAAGTTTTTGGAAAACGGTACGTAAATTTTCTAAGGCTTCCTTTACAATTTCCTTTCGTTAAAATGTTGTTTGGGGCGATGGATGGATGGATGGCATGCATGTTGTTTTAAAACAACACATGTCAGTCTGGCAGCCTAAAGCATTTAGCCATGTTATTTTATGAATTATATGCAAACATTTTTCAAATATAAAATAGATATACACACATACATACTTACATACATACATACACATAAACCAATCACAGCTGAGAAAGAAAAAGTTACAAAATACTCGGCAACAGATCCATAAAAGACGAGAGGAAGGCACATGTCTGATTTGTTTTGGAAGTAAAAGTAATAAACTTTTAGCGTGAGGAAGAAGAAATTCTTGGACTTCGTTGTTTGGCATAGAAAAGCTTAACAAATGGCAAAAATATGCATTTAACAGTTGTACAAAATTTGAAAGTTATGCCACAAGCAGCAAATGGATTTGAACACCTAGACACTAACACACACACACACACACACATACACACACACACACTCTTAGAAGCTTTAAGAGTTTTTCAGCCAGTTTGTTCAAATAAATATAGAATGTGCCTCCAAGTTAGAGTTACAAATTTTTGTTTGTAGTCAAGCTCATGTGTGCAAAATCAAATTGTAACTGTTTGTGGCAGCAAACTTAGCAAATAAGTTTATTTAAGCTGTCGTTGTTTAACTGTGATTTGGAGAAAAATTCTAATTGAAGTTAGATAAATAGATACACGAGGAAGTGCAGTAGAAAACATACTTACGAGGGTTGCTAAAAAGGCCTTTAAAGTGATATCATGGTTAGCTTTTCTTTAAGAAAAGATAGACGCAGAAAATAATTAATTTGCAAAGTGGTTTTGTAGTCAGCTGGGGTAGGTAAAACGCATCCAGGGCTTACTTACGAATCCAAAAACCTTAAGTAACAATGCTATTTACTTAGGGCCTATTTCAAGAACTTATTTAAATATTAATTCATATTTAAATGAAATTTTTCCTTACAAAAATTAATGAAAATCGATATTTAAATATGAATTGACATTTAAATAAGGTTGGAGAAATTGGCCCTTAATCTCCTCTGGGTGTTAGAATATAGTTTTACTTATTCTTATTGTAAATGGAGCTATTACAATATGAATAATGTAAGATATAAAATGGAGTTGAATGAACAATAGCTACAATGAAGATGATATTCAAGTGGTGCTACTTGTGATTAACGCTTTCTTTCTGTTATAGTTATACTTGTCACGGTATCCAAGCTTAGGTAAGGTTAGGTTAGGTTAGGTTAGGTTAGGAAGGGTGGTGCTAAAACACACCTACAGTTGGAGACTTAGTTGGTTTTATTGTGCTTCCCTTCTGTTGATACACGTTAATAATCCCCCTTATTGCGAATGGCGTCGTCGACGTCACATCAAGACGACAGTAAAAATTGTCACTTGTCTACTCTTTGTGAACAGCAATTGGCTACTATTAACATGCTGCATTAATTTACAAAGCCTTAGAGATTAATAAGAGATTGTCACTGAGAGCCAATTGTTGCCGATGAAGAGTTGACAAGTGACAATATTTACTGTCGTCTTGATGTGACGTCGATGACACCATTCACAATAATGGGGAATAATTTTAATTCCTTTTTGTACCCAAAAGAGCTGCAATTATGTGTCAGTAAGCTGCTGAATTCCCATGATAAAGCCCGTGATATCCTCCAGCTTACAGTTACCGATATCACTAATGCTCTCGTGAAAACGTCTGCTCAGTCAACTAAGCCTATGGCGTTGCAGCTTCGGGTAATGGCAGATAATATGTTCAATAGTTGCTGGTTCCTCTTGACACATTCTACAGAAATTCGCAGATTCTACAGAAATCTGCAGTACCAGTTTTCCAAATGCTGTTTCTTGCTCTGAGCGAACAGTGACCAGCCAATGCGCCTTTCACGACTCGCATTGCCTTCCTTTTCATATTCAGTAAGCAGTTTGGGTCTTCGTGAGCCAAGTTTTGGCCAAAAACCCCTCGAGACTCTACAATCCTCCCTACTTTACCATGAACTGTTGGTCCTGCTTTCTACCCAATTTCGATGTAGTAATAACCTATCGATAATTTTACCGATCAGTCATACATACCTCATCTAGCGCCTACCAGGTTCTGGCTAGCTCATCCTTGCCCTCAACACTGCTGTGGCCAGGAACCCAACATAGTCTGACACTCTATTTATCTATTTATAAGTAAGTTGAGCGCTTTCCTACAGTCACTAACAAGTTTCGATTTGACATTGTGTCCCTTCAAAACTTTTAACGTTGCCTGGCTGTCGACGTGGAAGATTACCTTCTCGCCCTCAGCCATATTTCTTGCCAAGAAAACGCTGCTTGGAAAACGCTGTCTTGATTTGGCAGTCTGAAAGAACTTCGAATGTTTATTCCCACCCTCTTTGCCTTCCCCCATTTTCGCGATATTGCCCAAGGTCGTGCACAATCATTGTTGCCATAATTTTTTTTCTCAAATTTTCAGCGTAAATTTAAAAATTTTTTGGTCGATTCAAACTAGGAAGATACTATAAATGTTGCATTAGAAAGCGAAGTAATTGCAGGCAAAGCAAATAACATTTTTTGCCAAGTGCAAACGGGATGCAAATTTAAGCTTTTTTCACAGTCTATAGTTAAATAACGTCCGTGATTTAACTATTAATTTTTTTAACATTACCATTGGTTAAACCACCCTTATTAGTTAACTAAAGACTCAGTTCAAGCGTTTGACAAAAGCATACGATCGATTGATCTATTAAACTTCAGAATTTTCAGAATCATATCTTTCTTATAATTATGGTCTTATGTTAATGATTTTTGGATTCATAGAAATATAAAATATAATTTATTCAACTAATGGTCTATGGTCTATTATTTTTTCTGAGTGTACATAGATAGCTCTCGACGTGTCACCGAGATCCCACTATAGGAGTAATATACCGATTTTCATCTGTTTACTGCAATAATGTCAAGACTCATAAGTAATAAACCAAAATGGTCTTATTTCTCAACCAATTGAAAAATAAAGACTATATGTACACTGAAAGAATTTTGTTTCATAAGTCCAATGAAACAATTTCATTAAAATTTTTTCACAAATCTAATGATAATTTCACAAATCCAATGAAAATTTCATGAATATTGTGAAATAATTTCATTGGAATTGCTTCGTTGGTATTCTGGTTTCGTAAGAATATTTTATTGGATTTATAACAACAATATTTTCCAATTACATATTAAGAAACCCCTTTATATTTTAATTATTTCATTCTTTTCATGAAATTATTTTATTTTTTTCGATGAAGTTATAGCACTGCATTAATTACACTGTTAAATAAATTTGATGAAGCTTTCAATAAAATAATTTTGACGAAACTGGTTTCATTAATCCAACGAAGCATGACGTTGATTGAATTTTAATGAATTTTTCATTAGATTAATGTCGAAATTCATAGAATTTAGGCCGGAAATTCTTTCAGTGTACTATACTGCAGTAAAAAGGACAATTATACCGGAATTAATTGAAGAACAAAAAGATTTTAGTTTATAAAATACGAATTTATTTCAGTGAGCCGATGAAAATCGGTACATTGCGCCCCTGCAGGGATTATGCCTGTTATATTTGCGGATTAATCGGCATATTGCTGATTTTTGCCTTAAAATTGTCGAAGTGCCGGTTTGCCGACTTCTGCTTAAAATATGTTGATTTTTCGATAAACACTTAAATCACGGTAACATTATTTGTTTTTGTATAATTTATTCATTTTGGGCAACACTGGTCTGTTAATAAAATTATCAAGCCTTATTTTGGATTTTATCAAAAATGGAATCGAAAATAGACTTTTTATTGAAATTAAGATTGTATGGTCCTACCCATAATTTGGAATTATCAAAAATTTTATCGTAAGAGAAATTTTACGCATGTAAAACAAATTTGAATTACATATAAGAAAAAACTTCTCCTGAAAAATTTTATTTTTGTCGCTTACGATTACATCGTTATAAGGCTCGTTATGTTTTATTGTATTTATAATGAGTTTTTTTAACTTTCTGATTTTTTGCAACATTTTTTTTAAATTGAAGTGCCGACAATGCTGATATATATTTTCAAATTGGGCCGATTTTATATTAAAATTTTCTGGCACCCCTGTACACTAAGATTCAATATCAAATGTAGGTTTTAGGTTTTAGGTTTTAGGTTAGTCTGGGTGGTCAAAGGACCTCGCATAGACCAAAATTGATCCTTAGCGATACCCAAAAAGTGACAAGAAATCTGCAAGTATGGCGGCCTAGTTCGCGGTGCCTGTATCGAATGACTCCCACACAGATTTAGCAAACCTTAGCAGCCTACACATTTCTATTCCCGATACAAGATCAAGACTACGAAAAGTGTGATCACCAAAGCAGTCATATCTAGTGCGGTTTAGAGCCGGACAGTGGCACAGTAGATGTTCTACTGTCTCAATTACCCCAGGTTCCTTACATTTCCTGCAGGTGCCGTCGAGTATTTGTCCTATTTTGACGGCATATGAAGCCGTCCAACAGTGTCCAGTTAATATCCCCACTAGAAGTCTACAGTTTCTTCTGGTTAGTGATAAAAGGAATTTAGTCGATTTAGGATCATAGGAACTCCACATGATTTTAGAAGTTTTGCAAGTTTCCGTCGCACGCCAACTTTCCTCCGCTTCTTCCTTCATCTTAGAGTCCAAGATTCCTTTCAAGTGCTGAATTGGTTTCGGAACATATACCATTTCTTCCACAGGTAATTGGATTCCCCTTTTGGCCAGTGTATCTGCCATTTCGTTTCCCTCAATCCAGATGTGTCCTCGTACCCAAAAAATATGTACTTGTCTATTAGCACATAACCTATTTAGGGCATTTCTACACATGAGCACAACCGAGGAGTAGTTACAGTCTGCTGAAATAGCCTTAATTGCTGCTTGACTGTCTATATATATATTCACACGCGCATTCATGGTTTGAGGGTTAAAAGCTAATTCTGCAGCCATTTTGGCTGCATAGATTTCCGCCTGGAATATGCTACAGTAATCAGGAAGTTTATAAGATTCCTCTATACTGAGTTCCGGGCAGTAAACCGCAGCTCCTACCCCTTCATCCATCTTTGAACCATCAGTGAATAAGTTGAAACTATGTCCCCTATAGTTAAGACCTTCGAGATAGCCTTCTTCCCCCATAGTGATCTGAGGTTTTCCAAGAAAGTTAATTTCTGGAATGATGTAGTCCGAGCTACACTCCATGTCTTCCAGCAATTTACCGTGACCGAATGGTTTGTACGACATCTGTCCTGTTATTCTCAGTCGGATTACGGACTTGCATGCCGCGTTCAAAGCGGTTAGTTTTATTGGTTTAAGGTCCAACATAACATCTAAGGCTGCAGTAGGTGTGCTTTTCAGAGCACCAGTGATGCAGAGTTCTGCCAGTCTCTGGGTGTTTTCTTACTTTTTTAGGTATGCTTTCGTCTCAAATGTAAATTTCATTTATCTGATAAAATTTATACAGCCATACGTTTGAAAAACAATTTTGTAGGTATCCTTATATTTCTTTGGTATATGTTTTCTTTGATATATTAACAATTGCTTAGCTATTGGAAGGCCTTGAAGGCTTCAAAAAATATTTTATAATATTTTTAATGTGTCTAATTACCATACATAATATATAATTGTTTGCTTTTATTTCTGTTCCATGCAACATCTTTCAAAATCTACATACATTTTTGTAAGTATAAGCTATGTAAAATGTTGGCAAAAAATACATAATTGTAAGGTTTCACAGGCTTCTTTAATTTTTTTTTATTGTGCATGTAAGTCAAACAATCAAAACATAGTTAAATAATAATTTGTCTGTATTAAATAAAATAAAAAGAAAAAACACAAAAGAGATACTCTCATGTAAAATAAAATATAAAAAAAGAAGAAAAAATGATTCAGGAACAACTGCAATCTTTAAAAGACACCAACAACATAATTTTAACAAATAACACACCCCTGAAGCCACACAAAGTAGTTGCTTTAGAAAAAAGTTTGTGTGTGTATTTTGAAGTTTAAACATACCCTCTAGTCAGCCTAGAACTATATGTCTCTATGTTAACCCTCTTTTCTCTAGCGACAATTTCACTAGTTAAAATGTCGACAACTTTCCTTTATGCGCGAGTATAGATACGTTAGAGACAACAGTTCTAGTGTATTTCTGGTGACATTGTCAACGGACGCGTCAATAGTTTACTTTCTTTTTTTATTATGCTGTGCAGTCAATACCAGACTTGCAAGCCGATTGTCGGCTAGCCGCTGCCACTTTTGATTGGCTGTATCAATTTTAAACAAATGTTTTTAGTTGAATAATATAATTTTGTTTAGGCAAGGGTCACTTTGAATCTTTGGTTCAAATATCTCTATATTGCCATAACAAAACTACCTCATCAATAGTGCTAAAGTCTACTGGTGGTTTTTCAATGACAGCCCTATGTTATATGTCAATAGGCGATTACATTGCCTGGGGTACACCTGGTCAGCAGTACTATTGACAATGTCACTAGTAAATCTCTACAATTTTACTATTGACATCGAGAGAGAAAATATCGTATATTGTAGACTATAGCCACTAAAATTTACTAGTGAATCTCTGGTGACAATGTCGCCATGTGGTCCCTAAAAGAATTAATTAGTTAGTAGTGCTGCAGTCTACTGGTGGATTTTCAATGACAAGCTAATGTTAAATGTCAATCGATGATTACATTGGCTGGGGCACACCTGGTCAGTAGTACTACTGACAATGTCACTAGTATATCAGTACAATTTCACTATTCGCATTTCCTGCAGGGTATTTACTTGTTTTGTGTAGGTATGAGTATTTTTTGTTAGAACAGTTTAATTGTAATTAAACCGACTGAAAAGATGTATGGAATAATTTTTTTTTCAAATAGAAGCTTTGTTTCCTTAAAACTTTCGAATAAAATAATAGTTTCCTGGCTGTTAAACGCCCTGGTAGTTCTGTCGTTATGGCGCTTTAATTGTAATCTGTGTCACAAACATTAACATGCTACACATTCAAGTTTATTTTGTCTTGCAATGTGCTGGTGGTTCTTGCCGTATAGTTTAAAATATTGCCAGGTAGATGTTGTAATAATAGGGCTTTTCTTTCTTTACTTAGTCTTGAGTAAAATAAATTTTATACACGCATCATCATCAGCAATATGTTGGACCTGTGTATATATATATATATATATATATATATATGTAAGTATATGTATATTTATTTTACTTCTTCTTTGTAGCATTCATATTTATTTGAATGTGGTTAATTATTCATTTTTCTCTATGATGTTGCATAGTACAGAAGTGTTATGTACATATCGCACACTAAATCATAAAGAGTCAAAACTCAAAAAATTTCAGATTCTGAAACAACTGTTGATAATCTACAAATGTACGCAAGTATGTGACATAAAAACAATCATAACAGCATTTTATATTATTCAAGAAGACTGTATTGCAAAAGAAATTGTTGAGCTCGTTATAGATTTCTTCAATTAACTGGTTTATAAAAAAGCAAAAGCACTTTTATAATTTTGAGCTGTGACTCTTTATGATTTAGTGTGCGATATGTATGTATCAACATGCTTTTGTACCTCAAGTTTCTTCTCCGTCTTCTCTAAATGGCGTCACGTTTTCAGCTTCTTGTATCGCCCAATATCTGTTTATCACATTAGAGTACCAGAAGAACAAGAGACCAACCGACAAGTACTATAATTAAAAGTATGTATTTATATCGAGCCTTATTTTCGATTTTGACGTAAGCGCCAAAAATCAAAGTTTTCAGGAAAAGGTTATTTTACAATAAAATTAAAGAGCCTGTGTCTTAAAAGTTATAAAAAATTTCGGCATTTTTATAATTCTAAACTATGGGTAGGCCCATAAAATTTTAATTTCTATAAAAAAGTATGTTTTCGATAACATGTCGCTTAGGATAAAATCGTAAGTAAGCCTCGATATACTTCTTTTTATATAATTTATTTGATTCCATTCATTTTGTAATTTATAGAGGGAAGGAGTGCGTAGTGTAAAATGTTAATCTATATATCGTTTACCTTAATATAGAAAGATCCTCAATCATTATTTTGATGAAATCTAGTTTTTTGTAAGGTTAGATATAAAAACGTCGAATTTATCGAATAATGCAAAAATCTCGATTTTAGAAAATAATGACTTAGGGCCTTTCTGTATTAAGGTAACGATATATAAAATTCTTGCATCACGGTATGTTTAATTGAACTTTTCCAAAACGCCTTGACCTATTTTTATACAAATTTATTTATGTATTCGGCAGGTCTGACAATAGGTCGCAATCTGCTTTTCATGCCCCTAAGTAGGCTGTGCCACGCCCGTTCTAACGAAATATATTATATCTTGAAAGCTATAGCAGTCAGAGTATTTAAATTTGGTGTACACTCTTCTGAGAGCAAAATGCAAAGTAATTAAAAATATTGGTACACTCAGGGAAAAGCTGCAGCTTAAAAATAAGAACGCGTCACATTAATTCAATAATTTTCAATTTAATTGAAAATGCATGTTGAGATAATTAAAAATAAATAAAATTAATAAATTATTACTGTAAATTAATATTTTTCCATATTGAAATAAGAAATTTCAACATGACTAGGCTTTCGTTAATGTTTCTTATCAATTCAATATCGTTTTTATTGATTTTAAGCTGTTATTTCTCTGGGTGTAGAATAGAAACGTGGTAAGAGGCTCCCCCCATATAAAGTAACACAGTGCAACACGAAAAACTATAACCATGTACGGACATCACTACGTGACAAAAGACCAAAAAAAAAGATCCATTTTTGCCCCAAGTCAGGAAGTTGTTTTATGGGCCCCCAAAGATTTTGGGCCTTGGTGTCATTTTTGCATTTTCTCAGGCACATATCTTGCAAACCGTTAGGAATTTTAGTTTACTCTCTGAGGCAAGGTTGTAGCTCTTGTCATAAAAATTGTGAACCTATAAAATCAAAAAAAAACTTCATCTTCAAGATCACAATTGCAAAAAAGTTTAAAAATATTCGATTTTTTTTAACTTTTTTCCCCTTTTTAGATCCATAGGTAGCAAACCGTTCAAAATTCAAGGAAACAGTCCACTACAAAAATGTAGCTTGGATCTCAGTAAACAACTTTTGAGAACATATGAACTTTCTAGGAATGATTCTTAACAACTTTTGGGTACCAGCAAAAGTAAAAAATTTCCGAACAAATGAAATTAAAAAATTTTCGGGAATTTTTTCAGTTTTGGGGCTACTCTTACACACGTATTTCTTATGGTAGCTTTGGTTTGATCCGAACAAATTATTTGAAAGAAAGGCGAATTATGTTGCAAAACAAAAACTCTAGTAAAAAAAAATTTAGTACGGACCAAGGCGAATTCATATTAAGTGGTCTCCACTTATCAGTGGTGCGATTCAGCAACTTTTAACGATCCGAAAATTGTATATATCTATACATTTTGTCGATTGCAATAACGATTGTCTGATTCTGTAATTTCTTTTCAACGATATTACACAGCTGATATTTTCTGTTGATGTTTGTCGATAAAATTAACAGCACATAAATTATTGCAGCTGTCATTAACCTATAACGAATATCGTTAAAAATATTACGGAATAGCAAATTCGATAAATGTTCGTTATAATTATTTTAACGATGCGATTATCGTTAAAAAGAGTTAGTGAATCGCACTACTGGTGCGGACCAAAATTTCTTTAACATTTATTTAAACTGATAAACTGTAGTACGACTACCTTCTTCTATTCTTTCTTTCTTTGTTTTTCTTCCTGTTGCTGCTAGAGTCGTAGTAATTTTATTTTAATTTAACTCAGAACACTTGGTTTCTTTAAAAAAAAAGGTTTATGTGTATTTCTTAACATCAACTGCTAAATACAATATTTAACTGATGCAACAATTTCATCGTCAGCCGAACTGAAGTTAAAGAAAAAATGTTTTAAAGCTGATGATGCAAGTTTCCATTTTGCCACATACATGAGTAACAAGGCGTACTAGAGCTGCTGCGTATTTGGTGGTTTTCATTAAAACAAGGATTTACGAGTATTTTCTTCTTTATTCATTTTATTCGATGCCAATCTATGATTAATGAAACATTTCATATTAAGTGTTTTCTCATAGGCGTAGATATGGTGACTTTATATAGCAAATATGAGTGTGAGTGCGTGTGTGTGTGTGTGTACAGGAATAAAAAAAAATATATTTTTTGTTTTTAGCCTGAATGGGAGTTGATGAAGAAAAATTGTGTAGCATCTTTGAAAGCAGCATGAAAAGAATTTATTTATGTTTGTTGGTGGGTGTTGCTTAAAATTGATTTAGGTATTAAAATAAGAGCATTTTTCTTTTTTGTTATTTATAACTTAGATTGAAAGATTTACTTAATACTAGTTTATTCATTGCACTTTGTTTGCAATTATTTTACACAGCAAGCCATTTGCAATTAAAATGAAATTTTGTTGTAAAGAAAACAAAAGACTTAAGACACAAGCTGAAAGGATTAAAAAAATGTAGTTAAACTGGAATATTGATATAAAAATCCTGAAATTAAGTTTACGCAAAAAATGTTAATAAAACTGATTATTAATGGCTACCGATTCGATTATCATCTAAAGAAGGAAAGGGACGATCTTGCTCTCTCAAGCTTTTGCTTTGATAAATTTTCAAGGTTATTTGTTAGTGAATATTTATACAGCAAAGCGTTAAAGTTAAACCTTCATATTCATACAAAAAATAAAATGAACTTGAAATCCATTTTAGGAAAAAAATTTATAAAAACTTTTAAATCAAATACATTTGAAATTAAATTTAAATTTTATGTATATGGATAAAAATATATGAAAAAAATTTACAAGTTAAAGAAGGACATAGTTCCACTATTCAGTAGGAACTAGGGATGCCAAACGGGAAATCCCGATCCCGGAAATCCCGCGATTTTCGGGATTTGGCAAATCCCTAATCCCGGGATTTGTAAGATTCAATCCCGGGATTTCTTTTTCGGGATTTCTTAGCAATTTTTATATAAAAAACTTAATAGATTAAAATTTTCGTTGATTTGATGGTATTTTTTTATAATATTTAAAAGTCCCATACAATTTTATACGTGCAGTTTTAACAATTTAATGACTATTCGTGGCATATTTCTTATAAATTAACAAGTGCAAAATAAATTAACTACTTTCTCACGGTTATTTTCATCAAAGGTGATACAATATACAACTAAGAATTATTTTGAAAACAAAAAGAAGCTTATGAGCTTTGGAAGGAAAATAACATTTGGAAAATTCAATAAGTTTGACAAATTTATTGCGTCTTATTCTATCAAGGTGTATTTAAACAGGTGGCAGCGTTACTTCAGCTGATAATTTTTTGCTCTATGTACTTTGTAGCTAACGAATGTCAAAAACTTCGTTTTGTTTTGGTTTTGGTACAATTATTTTTGTGCTTTTGACATTCTTCGGCTCTTTACACAGCTAGGGCTGCCGTATTTTTGTATAACAAATCCTTACGCAGTCACCTGTATAATTACACCATGTATTCTATATTATAAGGCCAATTATGAATAAAATTCCATGAGAAATTTTGCCCGGGGAATAATTTTAAACAGTAGCAAATAATAGGGAAATCAAAATAAAAATTATGGAAAAGGGAGACATTTCTTGCGGAAATTTATTCATAATTGCAGTGTATAACTCTGTATATCGACTCCTTAACCCTTATCCACTTTTCGGTAACAATTGAGTACTACTGACAGCTCCTTACAATTGAACTAGAAAATACAAAGTCGGGTTGACGTAAAAGCGAGAAATATTTACAGAATAATGCGTATTATTTTGTCTAAAAAATTGCTCTAGTGTGAATGTATGTTTTTTTACATTGCAGTTCAAAATTATTTTCGTTAGACAGTTTAGGTCGTTTTTGACACAAACCTATGACCTATTTAAATTACATGGGTTTGATCAAAGGTTTGTGTCAAAAATGACCGACTGAATGACTTCGACTCAATTATAGTTTTATTCGAGTTGCAGCGTAGAAGGACAGCACACTAATAAACCATACTCCTCTTAGCGAACTTAGGACTACATATTTATCTGTTGAACTTGCAGAAAACAACTTATGTATGAATTTAAAATTTTTCAGTAGAACAAAAATACTGTTCAAGTGTTCAGGCAAACTTTTAGTGGCATATTCATAAAAAATATTTTAGGCTTATTAAGCGCTTATTTGACGTATTTCTTTGGGAAATTTGTCAAATAAACCTGTAATAAACCTAAATTTTTTTATGAATACGGCGGTTAATGTATGTGCCTACAAAAATATGATCATTAGACGTAATTTATAGAATTTGATTAGAATTGTGTATACATTTCTTTTAATTTTTCGTTATGTTCAGCCTTATTATCGTTGTCATAGTAGTGATGAAATCGATTAAAAAAATAGGCAATGCCTGGTATATGTAACAGCCGTAATGGCTACTTGTTGATCAATCGCAATTAAAAAAACGTTAATAGATATATTAAAAAAAACAATAATGTTTTTGCAGCTTATTTGTATGAAAGTGCATCTAAAATTTTCGTAAATCAACTTAAGCGACAGATATGTACATTCGTTTTGATTTAGATTATAGAAAAACATTTATATTGAAAGCAAAAACAAGTTTTCATATTAGGTTATTGTTTTCAGTACAAATTCTCTAACATCAACTTAAAAATAGATGACAAAAATTCTTTCGATTTTTATTTCATACTAGTATTAAAATATTGTTAACTTTAAAGACAAATGCTTAATGATATATTATCAACATGAAAACTTTAAAATGCATAAAATTTGTTATTAAAGTAATATTAAAAAAAATTAGATCCCGAAATCTCGAAAATCCCGGAATCCCGAAAAATCCCGGGATCCCGAAAATCCCGCGATCCCGAATATCCCGGGATTTTCTGGATCGGTATTTATAGATCCCGAATCCCGGGATTTCTAAAACTTGATCACGATTGGCATCCCTAGTAGGAACAGTGTCTAACAGTGCTCAATTTACCGACGGGGGGAGGAGGACGAGAGGGTGAACATGAACTCTACAACCACCCCCATTGGATACACACTTGTGCCCAAGATTTTGAATTTGGCTTTTGTGTAAATACAGTCTTAGTTTATAATTTATCTTAAATTAAATGTAAAATAGTTACTTGAAAATTATTTAATCACCTTAAGTGAGTTCAGGCTGCTTTAAAAACAAAAATAATTGTATTAAATAACATGTACCTAAAACATTTTCCATTTCTTTTTTTGCACAATGAATTTAAATGGGAAAATCTCACGCAAATTACAAAAGTTCTTTAGTGGACGGCCTCTTTTTTCTTTTATAGCTTCCTAAGAAATCTTAATGAATTTAAATGTTACTCATCAGCTTATATCCGTTTCGCTATTTAGACTATTTTTTATACACATATAGGAATACATAGATATATTGTTTCTTATTTGTCTAGTAATGAAGTTAATTTGAACTTAATTTTCTATAAACACGCCACTATTAGCGCACAGCAGCAGCACACACAATAACATTTTATACTAACATTCCAAACTAAACTATCTGCCAGTTGATAGAACTCTCTGTAGCTGAATATTTAAACGACTACCTACTCATTTAGCTTTTTTCCTTTATGCAAGTCTGCTCATAAATTTTTTCAGCTTAAACTGCTTATATCTTCTTTAGATTTTCTGAATTGAGATCTGTAGTCGAACATGCAAGTATTTGTCAGTTAAAACTTTTAAGTAATAATAATTTAGCTGCAGGCAATTTTTCTTCAAGAATTATGTGAGTTTCTTTTATTTTTACTTTTATTTGTATCTTCTTCATGTAACCCATCATCTGTAACGTCATCGTCATCATCATAGTCATCAAACTCATCTACACACCACACATCAGCAGCACCATCTCTATTATTATATTCTTCTATTACACTTTTACTAGTTTGTACAGAAGCCTGCTATTGCTGTTATTGCTTCTGTGGCTGCTGGTGCTTTTTTTTATTTCGTTCTTTCCGACTTGGTTATTAGACTTTCGTTAAAATCATAAATTCAAGTTTAAATTTAAGCTGGTTAAAAGCAAAACTCTGCTTATTTACAATTATACAGTGAAAGAAACATATGGTTGTTTAATGTGAAATAGCATAGAAAAACTTGAATAGATTCAGTAAAGTGCGACTTTGACTGCGGACACGAAGGGTTCCGTAAGGAAACTGCATATGTAATACTGTGCGAACTTTAGCCCATATAATCGAATATCTTAGCTGTAGAAGATATTTTTTCTAAAAAATTTTGTTGTGCCATTTTCCTTAGTTTTAGCGTTTTTTTCGTTTTATATATATTTTTCGGTTATTGGCTTTTTTTTAGATCCAGCGATTTTTTGCTTCTGGCGTTTTTTTTTTTTTTTTTGCTTAGGCGCTTTTTTCGGATCTGGCGAATCTTTCAATTGTTTTTTAGTTCGTGCGCTTTACTTTCGCTTTTGACGATTTTTTAGATATTCTGTGATTTTACTTCTGGTATTTGGTTTTTCGCATTTTAGCGTTTTATATTTTTTATTTTTGTTGATATTTTTTATTTCAGCTTTTTTTATCTTTAGCGATTTTTAGTCGTGACATTTTTTTTTAATTTTGTGATTTTTTAGTTTAAGTGTTTTTGACAATTTCAAGTGTTTGCCTCTTCGGGTTTCCAAGATACAGGAAGTTGTCAAAACTACATAGTCAAAATTACATTGACTGATAGAATACCATTTAATTTTGATTTTTTAAATTTCATTGTCAATTGGAGTAGTCTGTTTACTCCTAATTTACACTAAGCAAGTCTTATTGCTAAGCTAATTAGAAAGGCCCCTTTCAGATTAGGCAACTTTAACGTTGACGTTTTGTTTCATTTCTGTATTCATTGTAATTGTGAAAGTGGTTTGAAATTTGGTGTATACAATGGAAGTTGAAGAAAAAAATAATTTAGTTAAATATATACTTGAATATACATAATTGCCAAGTACAAATACAGACTTGCCATGAACAAGCAAGTCTGTACTCAAATATCGGCAATTCTTTCCCCTTCAAACCGACCTTTCCTCTCACACCCACAAACACAAGACTTGCGCAAGTAAAGTTGCCTAATCTGAAAGGGGCCAAACGTTTCTGTTCCCTCTCTGTCCTAAAATCTAATCAGCTTAGCAATAAGAATTGCTTAGTGTAAACTAGGAATTAAAAATACACTAACTTTGAACAAGTATATATTTAATTGTATGTACATTATATTAATTTTTAATTTTCATATATTTGTTGTTGTAGCGGCCCCAGTTTTATATATTCTGTGAAAATTTCAGATCCGTAGCTCTTACCGTTCTCAAGAACATAGCCTGTGACCGACAGGCATACAGATCCATGGAGAGACTGACATTGTAGCGAAAACAATAGGGTCGCATTTCATTTTTGGTGTTATAAACCCTAAAAATTTACTTAATCATCAAATTGCTTGCATCAGTAAAAAAAAAACTTAAGAAAATAAATGTAAATAACAACAACAGCTATTCAACAATAGAGTGTTGACGTAGAAGTATTTTTGACCGGGTGCAGTCAAGTTA
Organism: Tachina lurida; assembly: GCA_944452675.1. Taxonomy (NCBI): domain Eukaryota; kingdom Metazoa; phylum Arthropoda; class Insecta; order Diptera; family Tachinidae; genus Tachina; species Tachina lurida. Next base: position 141,255,914 of record OX101752.1, read on the forward strand.
ATAATTAGTGTGTTTTTGGGAATTGTTACAATTTAAATTTAAAAAAACATTTTTTATTGAATATGATTTTAAAAAAATTTGTTGAGTTTAAAAAAATGCTGGTCTGAACATGAATTTTGAAAAAAGTTAAACTTTATCTACATGTAAAAGTTTTTTCTATTTCTTATAATCGTTAAACTTTTTATATCGAACGTTTTTCCCTTCAGCTAAGAAACAACGTATCCTTTAAGTTTGAAGCGCAAACATGGGCACTTGTATTACGTGGTAATTTCATCGTAAACTATTATAAATGTTGAAAGTAATTTTAGAATTTATCCACTAACATTGTAAAACGGATAGTTATAAAAAAATTTATTGACTTGCTTATTTTAATGTGAAGAAGATATTTGCACAAGCATATGAAGGTCCATGTATGGCCTGTTATTAGAGAGACAAAGTTGTAAGTTGTGTAATTTCGAAATATTTTTTTTTAAAGATGATTTTAAAAACTAGCTTGATGACAATACTCGTATTAATTTGGAATTATTTAAAGTAAAAGGAAAAACTTCTTAGCTAGTTTTTATTACTATGCAAATCATTTTCTCTGGATTTTCATCACTTTCAAAGAATAACTAAATATAAATATTAACAAGTTATGGCCATCACAAAATTAATATTCTTGTGTGTACCTTAACAAACGTTTAAGGTTGGTTTTGGTGTTTTTCATATAAATATTGTATTTGACTCTCCTGTTATGTTATAAATGGAGGGTAACTGCAAGTAAGTTTGAAAACAAGGGGAATAAAACTGGGTCGATCTTTTATTTTTTGGAGGCTTCATATGATAGTTAGGATTACTTGTATAAGCCAACATGGGAGTCCAGTTAAGTGTCAACGTTATAAAGGTCAATGATATAGAGTAGGAAAAAAATTTTAGGATTCAAAATATTTTTAAGATGTATCGTATATTTGTTTGTCTTAGAAGGCACCATGAAAGGGATAGAAGATCATTTTCTGACAAACCAATTGAAAAATAGAAAGTATTGCGTTTAAAGTTAAAACTTTAAGCAAAACTGAAGGTTCGTCATACACTTTATTCCTTTAGGTGCATTCAAAATAGTTAGAGTGGTGGGAGACAAATTTACAAAAATCTAATTTTTTACAATTTGGAGTTGGATAATTATGTATGTTTGGAGAAAATATTTAAAAAGAAAAATTAAGGAACATTGAAGGCCAGTTTCCCTATCTAACCCCATCCGCCCTACCAGCTTTAGCTTAGGCATTTTCTATTCAAACTTCTTTAATCGAAATCTTTAAACTGTGCACTTTCCTACTCGGGTGTTTTTTTTTAATCCTATAGAATTTACGAAAATGTTAACTGTCAAAAAAAAACTGTCATACTGCGCTCACTTGTTGACAAATACGAGTATACCCTGGCAAATAATCATGATGTTTGCACAAGCTGTTAAATTATCCAGATTTACTTTGAAAATCAGTCATCAATGCATGCAACTTATAGACGACCGCATTGTTTTTATGGAGCACACAATCGTGCATCCGAGCAACACATCCGTCGAACTGTGGACAGATTTCATACTTCATACTCTCTTATTGATGCAATAACTCCAACAGGTCGAAGGAAGGTTAGGTTAGGTTAGCAGGCTGCTCTTAAGGAAGTGTGAAATTTAGAGTCCAGCTCACTTGGGTCCAACACAATGATCCCTTTGTGCTACCTATTAGTTGAAGATAATATAGTGAGAGAGGGTGATAGGGAAAGGATAGTGATGAAGAAGGCAATTGGTGAAGGAAGATATAGAGGAAAGATTTATTCTTTTACAACTCTGCTGTTTTTGCATATTTCTATAATGCAGTGTTGCAGCGCCTCTGGTGTCAATGAGGTCTATTAAATTTGTGGAGTCATTTAATTGGTTATTTTACATCGCCAATGATTCTGCTACACAACGAAGGAGAGTGCTCAGATGTTACATTAGGATTAGTATCTGATGAAGGAAATATATGTAGTTTTTAGTGACCAGTGCCTTATGCCTGCATCACTACACAACGAGTGATACAAAGGACACTAATGCACATCAGAAAAATGCGTGGGGTTGTTATTTTTAATAACTATCAGAGACTTGGCTTTAACTCAGAACCTTCGGTTTTGTAGTCAACGTGCTAACTACTTCAGCCAATGCCACCTTCGAAGGAATGTGCATACAGAAGAAAATATGGCCGAGTCATCATTGCAGGCTGGGCTCTGTTCGTTCACTTTATGAAAAATTTTATTTAAAGATCTTGACCTACACACGTATGAGCTACAGCTGGTGCAGGACATTAAGCCAAGAGCTTTCAAGGTTTCTTTCTCCAATTGTGTTCTAGAGCAGTTGAAAGCTGATACGATGTTTTAGCACAAAAATGTGCTTAGCCATGAAGCCCATTTTTGTCTTAAAGGTTTTGTTAATAAACCAACTTTCCGCATATGAAGTGACACTAATCTACAATAGACCCTCCAGAAAACTGATTTACACACTAAAGCTTATTTCTTCAGAAATAAAGTCAGAGCTTTCGTTATCCTTAATGGAGTTAGTTATCATACCAGGATCAATGATTTTTTGTTTTAAACCATGGATGACATTGATTCGGGCAAGATTCGGCTTCAACAATATGGTCCTAAGTACTATCTCAGCCATCAACTAATTGAAATCAAAGTTTGGCAATAATTTATTTTAAGAAATGTAGCTGTCAATTAGCCTCCACGATCATGCGATTTGACAATTCTCGATTACTTCACTGGTTCAATAATCTTTCCCACTGTAGTTCGAAAATTACGAAAATAATTACAGTATAGTTGTACAATATTAAAATTTTTATAAATTTTCTTTCGACATTGATTAAGTTTGAAGGAAAAAGCAGAATTTTGGGTATCGTGGTAAATTAATATTTAAAAAGCTATAACTATATTGGTTTGAGAGAAAATTGGTGATAATGAGATGATTATCCGCAATGTCTAGAATTTGGCATCTGGTTAAAACATCATCAAGCACAAAATAAAATCTTTCAACTTATTTAAATGCGCATCTAATAAAATTACACTGCACGACAAAAGAAAAAAATACGATATATTTTTTAAGCGTCTTATGGTGTAGAGAAAAACCTTTTGGTATAGAATAATGGTCAGCAAGGCGCATAAGTTATCTCTAAACACCTTAAAAATATTTAGTTTTGTTTGGTGTTTGACATTTCATACAAGAGACAAGACCAACAAGATCATATCGCTCATTTACTTCAATACTGTCACAACTCCAAAAAATTTGTTTTGCAGAAAACGCGTTTAAAGTTTTCAATTTACATACAACTCAATGAAGAAATGAAAAAATATTCTTCTCTCACGGGTTAGTAATAAAAAAGCTATTTATATGAAATGTGTACACGAAATAAAATACAATATGCTGAATTATTAATAACTCAAAAAAACGCATTTTGTGAGTTATGACACTATTGAAGTAAATGAGCGATATGGTTTTTGGTGTTTTATCAATCAGGAACCCCTACCTACGTACAGGGTTGTCAGATACGGCGATTTCTCGCCAAACGTGGCGATTTTTCAACTTGTTTGGCGTTTAAATTTTTGATTTGGCGACATGGCGATTTTTCTGGCGATAAATAAATTTGTTGGCGATTTCATGGCTATTTTTTAACAAAATTGAATTTGAAAATTTTAGTAGTTAGTTTGTTAAAGGAGTAGATTCAAAAATAAATCATACCAAAACTCATCTGCAAGATATTCAGGAATGTTCTGTTTTCCACGTGAAATTAAAAGGTGTGGAATACAGAACATACCCGATTAAAGCAATTTGATTTGGATGATTTTTCTTATATTAATTAATTACTAATGAGTTTTGATTTTAATAAAAAAATAAAAAAAAAATTTGGCGATTTTATTTCTGCTTTTGGCGATTTGCTGAATTCTTATGCGCTTATTTTTTAAAAATTTATATTAAAAAAAGTGTTATATAAAAACAAATTTATTTTTAAATATATATTAAGAAAAACCACATAAAATCAATTTTGGGGATTTTTGGCGATTTTTAAAATCAATTTGGCGAAATAGCTCGCAAAAAATCTGACAACCCTGCCTACGTATTGTATTTTAGGGATAACATTGACATTTCTATCTTTCTCTCTCTCTCTCTTTCAAACCAAACAAACAAGCAATACATCAATTATTTCGTCAGCCCAATACAATCAATACTTTTATCAATAATTTGCGAGTAGCCCTGCCAAAGAAAAAATCAAATAAAATATAAAATAAATTTAGAACATAGTACAGAAAAATAGCAAGATTTATAACTCTTAAGGGTGTTGTTCACAAAAATTGAAACATAAAGTGGCATTCATAAACACCAATGTTTTACATTGATTTATTATTGCTAAAGCAGCAGCCGTAGTCCCAGCAGCAGGAGCAGCCACAGATACAGATGCAGTAAAAACATAAAACTTAAAATATGTACATACATTTAAAAAAAGAAACAAGATTTAAAACAAAATCTGGCAGAAAAAAGAAGATTACAAACACTTTGGCTTTAAAAATGAGAAGTAATCAAGCCAGTTGATTTGTCTTGAATTTCTTACATGCCAGGATGCCTGGCCGGTAGTGGCTACCGACAGCTCGTATAACAAAAAAACAAATCGTTTAAGATACACAAAGAATCTAAATAAAGAGACTTTATATGTAGACACTGCCATTTTTATATAAATACAATTGCGTTTTGTTCAAGGTTTTAACACCTTGATTGTGTTGACTTCTTTTCACATCGTTCCTTAAGGAATCAACAAGGGCTTTAGTTTAATTTTTTCTTATTTTTCCTTTTTTATAAGACTATAAAGAAATCAACAAAATCTTAAGATTTACAACATTATTTAGTTTGATGAGCTTCAGTTTGATTATAAATCCAGTCAGACAGCCAACAATGTTCATTATAATACTCTTCATTAACTTTATTAAAAGGGATTAAAGAATAATAAAAGGAGCAAGGGTTTTATATAATCAACCATCTTTTTTTTTTCTTCATGGCAACGGAACTAATGGCTTTACTGCTCGCTTAAATATTTAATTTTATGCTTGATTGTTTTTTAATGTAGACTTTTTGTCGTCGCACTTAAAATTAATTGTTAGGAATTAAAACTTTTTTTTGTGTAATTATTACAATAAGTTGAAAATAGGATTTGAAAATATTTTTAGTAGTAGTTCAGTAAAATGCAAGGATCTTTGTAGTTTTAAATTTCATTTTAAATACTAATCGCTTGTTTTACACAGTTGCGAAATCTAAAAGCTAAAAGGATTTAAAAGACAGTATTTAGACGTGATCGAAGTTAAATTTCAAACTGTTATAGTCCAAGACAAAAACCAAATGCACTAACAGAAGTATGTTAAACTCGTAACATAACAATGTTAGACTTAGAAATCTTGGATATTTATATTCCAGAAGAAATTCTGACCATAATTTTTGCAAAAGTGAACTATAAGGGTTCTCTTTATACCAAATAAATAAAATTATTGAATTTTATCTGGTGATTCTATTTTTTTTTTTTTACTTCAACCAACAGGTATTATCGTTAAAATATATAACTGGATAGCAAAATTGATAGGTATACGTTATAGCCATTGTAGTGATACGATTATCGTAATGAAATTTACTGAATCCAAGTACAGGTAACTCCGTTATTCCAGTATTCAAAAATATCCTTGAACATCAAAATTTGTCATTGATAAAAAAATGTGTAACTAGTTTCTTCATAGGGCACTTATACCTGCATAAAATCCTGCAGATTTTAATGTAAATCTGTATTTAAATATAAGCCGTTTACACCACGTTTTTTTTTTTTTTTGAATAATGTCGCCTCAGAATTGGTTTGACCCACCGACCATTTAAAAAAAAATTAATAAGGTATGTAGTATATATCCTCCTTCTAAACCAAAAAAGCAATTCACGAAACTTATTCTGATTTCTGAAACAAGAGTATTAAGCCTTCATTTTGCTCCATATCAACTAGTTTAATGTTTAAAAAATATTGTTTTGATGTACACTCCAAACAGTGGGATGATTGCGTAAAATTTTTCATACCAAAACGTAGGTGGGTGGATCATTAACTCAGTCTTGATTGAAATATCAACACTGCTCCTGTCAAGAGGCAACTATCAGTTGACTCCTGTCTAAATTTGAACAAGCTGTGTCATTTAGTTTGCGTTTGGCAGCCGTTGATGACAGACTACCTCGCCTTTTGAGAAGAAAATTAAAAAACTGACGGCCTGGACCACGATGTCACCAGAAATCGTTCGATCGACAACTTGTATTGCAAACAACAACAAACTTACTAAAGTTATTGTTGTTTGCAATACAAGTTGTCGATCGAACGATGGTCTGGTGACATCGTGGGCCAGGTCGTGAATTTCGAGTGCTCATTAGACATTATTTATTGCGGGAAAAAAACCGTTAATCAATCCAAGGAAAAGCTCCATAAATAATATGGGGACTCTGCACCATCGATTTCAATGGTAAAAAAGTTGTTTACTGACTTTCGCTCAGTACACCCAAAAATGTTCAACAAATCCATAATATAGATAAACTTAAACGTGTGACAACTTCAAAGGATTTTTTGGAGCTGTTTAGCCGCAATCCAAATGAATTTTTGCAGCGTTTTGTAACTGTGGATGAAAGATGGATCCATTAGTGTTCTCCGGAGACCAAGCAGCAGTCTGAAGAATGGGTTTCTCTCGGTGAACCTGCTCCGAACAAGGCCAAGGTGAGTTTGTCGGCCAATAAGGTAATGGCAATAGTTCTTTGGGACGCACGTGGGATAATCCACATCGATTACCTTCAAAAGGGAAAAACAATAAACTTATTAGACCGATTTAATGAGGATTTAAAAACGACCCCATATGGCCAAGAAAAAAGTTCTTTTTCATCAAGATAATTCACGAGTGCACACGTGTGTAGTCTCAATTGCAAAAGTGTATGAATTGGGCTACGAATTGGTACCCCATCCGCTGTCTCCGGCGCATTCTTCGTGTATTCTGGTCAGAAACAATATGTATTAGCGACCTGTGGTTCCGAACCGCACAGCCGCCTATAGCCGAAGACATCATATGCAGGAAATATAGATCGCTTTGCCACACGGTAAGAAAGCCAGCAGACGACATCACAAGGAAAGCCGCCGAATTCAATCCACAAGGCAGTAGAAGATCTGGACGTCCACGCAACACTGGAAAGAGACAGATATTTGCCGACCTAAGAAACTGTGGAAGAAGTTGGTTTTTTCCCTTTTCTTTTTATTTCATTAGGAGAAAAATATGTTCAGAATTTCATTTGGAATATATACTATATACCTACAATATTTTCATTTCTAACAGAGCTATGTTATCTGGTTAACATACCTCTATTAATGCTGTTGGATTGTGTCTTGGGATAAAAATATCAATATTTATCATCAAGCACGCAATTTTAGAAGTATGGATAGATATTAATAAGTACATAAATTTGTCCTAAGTCAGAAAATATGGCTAACTTTATTTATAGACTTATATAAATGTATAGAAAATATTTTAAATAGACACTTTCGAAGACCACACTTTAGCTAAATTTTATGAATCTTTTATTTTATTTTTCTCATTAAAAAATAGGATGTAAGAACGTATTTTTTTTGCCCTTTTTAAATGAATCCATTTTCCTGTAGATAACTACAAATCCAATTATAGTTGAAATAATGAAGTAATAAATTATTATGGTTAGAATTAAAAGCAGGTAAACTTCACAGACCATACAATATGATAGTAATGGAGGCAGGACGGACTACTTTATAAAAGGAAACAACTTAAACAACCACACCAAAATTCTTTTATATTTTAACTACGAGTACTCGTACAGTAATAAAAGCAATAAATGCCCAAGGCCTACAACGCCACACTTGAGAGCAATATGGGCACTAAAACAACATTCAAAATTGAGGTTTGAATATGCTACAAAAATTTATATTGAAACATACCAATTTATATATATGTATATGTAAATGAGAAGATTAAAAAAAATTAATACAACATCTATTCCCACCATATGAAACATAAAACACACATTTCCTTCATTTGCTTGCGCCACCTTCACTTGGCCACTTCACGCAGCTTACACTGAAGTAATATTCTATATTATTATGCATATGCACATATGATCATGCAACATTCAACACTTCATCGTTGCATGAGTTGCCTAACATTATTTATTGTTGAAAGCTAAGTTTGCAGCTGTGTGCTGCTCATCACCTTCATAATCATTTTAATGATTTTGATGAAAAGTTTCGTTTAACTGTTTTCTGTCTAGAATGTTTTATTGCTGATATAAACATACTTATTAACAGGAAATTAAAACCTTCCTTACGAGTAAAATGGAATGCAAGAGCTACATTGAGCCATGAATTAATTGGACTTATGGATATGGGAAAACATGTATTATAATAAATATGTAGTTCATGGAAAAGCTGGGCTTTCTCTGTTTTGTTTTGTGTAAGATAGACTGCATTGCTAAACAGACCCGGGGTCTTAACCACCAACCAAAGACGACAAGTGTTAATGCTCACGAGAATTGGATATACGTTCTGGAACGACTCGAGTCCTACTTGAACAAAAATTGTCAACCCAGCGACAGCTGTATCAAATGAAAGTTTTTGCACAAAAAAGAATTTCCGACAAGAGCAGGACTCTATTAACAACAAAAATAAGTTTTCGTACTTGTATTACACCACGGAATATCATAAGGCCCTCGCAACGTTTCACAGTGGTTCCTAATGCCGGACATACACTACATAAGTTCACTGCACAAGTCTGGCACTGTACAGTACGTTTGTGTAGTGGTTGTGCTATTTACACGGTGAACTAATTAAATATCAAAATGATTTTGACATTTGCTCAAGTTTGAAAACTGTACAGTGAACTTGTGTAGTGTATGGTGCAAATACACATTTGTTTCGTGATTTTTTAAGAGTTCACAACAAGAAATGAGCGCAGAACAAATATTCTGGACAGAGTTCCTCGAAATAAATAATTAATCACCAGCATTATGGCGAATTAAAATAAAAAATGCACAGTTTACTTGTATAGTATGTGTCACAAGCTTAGTTTACGCAGTGCTAGACTTGAGCACTGAACTTGTGTAGTGTATGGCCGGCATAAGCCAAAAAAATTGAAATTAATATTTATCTTCTGAGTGGTCGAAATACAAAATGATGTATACCAAAAATCTTAATCTTTTTGAAAATATATTTTTTCTACACCATGTTGCAATATTATCTGAAGTATAGGATGTAAAAGTTGGCCACCTCCGCTTATGGAAACTTTTGGAGCTCAAAACTCTTACAACTTTGAAACGATTTAAAGGAATTTTAGTTTTTTGTAACGCGATTAAGTAAATAAAACAAAAAATTTTTAAATATTTAATATAAATAACGATGTTTTAAAGATATTTGCATTTCAATTAAAAACTTCTAATTTTCTACTTTGATTTGTTTGTTATTTTGCATAAAACTTCGGCAAGTAATTGCAAAGAAGTATTTAAAAATTGTTTAAAATTACAACATAATAATAAAAAAAAAACATAGAGTTATTTATGACATCGGAAATCTGAAGCCAAAGTTTAAAAATTTGTGCAAAAAATTGCACAAAATAGAGTGCTATTTTCTTTTTAAACATTTTTTAAAGATTTTTGAAAGAACCCTGCAGAAAATGCTAATACAGGTAGAACTCCTGAAAACTCGAACTTCAAGAAATTCGGAGTATGCACGTTTTTAGAGGAACACTTGGACATTAATCTATGACCAATATTATCCGACAGCATTGACTTCCAAAAGTGCGTATCCTTCAGAAAATTCTAAGTTGAAAACTTGGCAATACGACTATCTAGCTCAAATTCATACTTTTCAGAAATATATTCATGGGAATTATTAAAGGGGGAGCATTACTCTTTTCCGTCTGGGTTGCCTCATTTACTGAAAAAGTCCTTTATAAATGCATTATAGCTTAACAGAGCTCTGTTAAGGTACTAATAAAGCTCTGTTAAAGCACAAGGTTCGTGTCAAGGCTTATAAATCTATACAAGCCCAAACTTGAAGTTACGCCGATTCCGACAGAACATAACGCAGTGATAATTTTAAAACTCTTCATTCTTCATTCTTCTGACATTTTAATAATGAGAATTGTATTTTACAAATTAGCTGAACTACGAAGCACACAGGGTTATGGATAGTTAAGCAATAACTGCACTTAAAAAATATTTGGATTGAATTTGTATCAGTTACATTTTAATAAAAATAAAGGTGTCAAACGTATATTAGAAGTTTACAATCTAGACTGAGGATTGAATTTCTACTAGTTAATCACCCAATGTATGTATCTGAGTTAATTTAAGCTTCATTTGTGTTCGCTAGAGTCAATGTGGTGTTTTCAAGAAGCCGTCGATCAAGGTGTATGTTGAGGAACAAGTTGGGAATCAGTATCTTTTTCTTCTCCATTAGTTCATATATAGTTCAATAGGGCACTATTACGAATATTATATATTATATGTACTACGAATATTTTTATTTGTTTAGTATGCCTATATAAGAAAGACTCCGCTAGGGCATGTATTATGTATTACGAATATTTATTTTGTGGGAAAGATAATGAATCGATATAAATGGACCGTCAAGTCACCCTGGAACAAGATATTAACCTAAGCTTAACAGGTTGTTTATACTTTTAAAATATGAGTGCCTCTGTGGTCGAGTGGGTAGTGTGCAAGCCTGTCATGCACGAGGTTGTCAGTTCGAGTCCCAAAAAATATCTGCTCAAAAATACATTATAATTGAAATTGAAAAACTATAAGTTTTCATTGTTATAGTGAAGTATCGGAATGACATTTTTAAATAATTATATTATTCTACACTGAATAGGTCACTGTGGGATAGTTCAGTAACAAGTCAAAAGGCGTATACAAAGTATCAATTAACCCCATCCTACGCCATCCTCATATAAAAGTGTCTGGTCCGCTTCATAGGAAGTGTTAGAACTAGGACTGGTCTCTAACATTTAAGGACCGACCACGTGACTAGTCTTGTGTCAGTTCCATTGCCTGCAGGGAAGTAAATTATTCACTTAATTATTTTAAAATTATAAGTTTCAGGAAAGTCTTTTGAACGAAATTTGTATTGATATATATTTGCACGCTACGTACAGTATTGGTCGAACTGTGATGTTTTTAAATTTAAGGCACGAGTTTGATGCAGGGAAAAATGTGCCAAAATAGTATGTTTGATTTAATAGAGCTTAAGAAGTGTACTTGCCATGTGAAAAATGTAATCACTGTAGAAGATTATATTAAAAATTTAAAATTTTTGATGTTTTTGCTATGCAAAACATCGACTGTAGCTTCGGCTGTGTGGCACGTAGTGCCGTCCTGTTGAAACCAAATGTTGCCAATATCCTCCTCTTCAATTTTTGTGAACAAAAATTCGTTCAACATAGCCCGATAACGATCGCCACTGACTGTAACGGCCACTGCTAGCTCATTTTCGAAAAATGGCCCAATTATGCCTCTGGACCAAAATCCGCACCAAACAGTGACTCGTTTCCCAGCGTTGTTCAAGCGTATACACAACCATATTCGTTCAGAGGAAAGATAAAACTAATTATCTGTCAAATCAGACATGAGCTTAGTGTTACCATTCACGAAATAAGCACTAGTTGGAAAAAAAAATACGTTAGATAGCGGACCCTTTACTAATTTATTGAAAAATTATACCAAAGTTGACTTTTTCTGTAAAGGTTTTACTTATAATTAATAAAAAAGATATTTATAGTAAGGGGGGCTAGTATACCCATGGTCGGGTCATAACGTATAACCAAAATCGTTTAATAGCTTTCATGTCACTGAGTAAAAACATTCTTAGAATGCTCCCAGGTTTCCTCGCAGGCCATTGTAGACTGAAAAAACACCTCAACAGACTTGGCATTGAGGTAACAGCCTGTGCAGATTCCGTGATTACGAAGATGAAACTCCAGAGCATATTCTGAAGGACTATGAAGCGTTATGCCACAGAAGATATAGCCAATTGGGCAAGCTTTTATTGGAGAATTGGGAACTGCCAACAATAGGCCAAGTCCTGAGATTCATCAAGAGAGTAGGTCTAGATGAGGTGCTCTAGCACCTGGCAGGGGATACAGTAGATATACTTTGGTCGCAATGTCATGTGCTTCCCATTTGAATTAATCGTTCATTCAAAAGATATTTATAGGTAGACATTGTAAAAAGTTTCGTTTCCAAACGTTGCAAATTTGTATGCAAAATAACCAAAATTGGTTTATAATAAAATATTCTTTCCATACTACGAGTAATTTCAAAACCACAAAATCTTTTGTACATATTTACAAAATCTACCCTTTAATTTATTTATTTCAAAAATTCATAACTATAAATACAAATGGCAATGATGTGAGTAACGAACTTTAAATATTTTTTGTACCAAAACTAATTTTTTTGCATGTGATATTTTTATACCCTTTACCAACAAAAATGGTAAAAGGGTATATATAGGTTTGTCATTCCGTTTGTAATTTCTATAATATCAATAAGCGATCCATATAATATATATATTCTGGATCCTTATGCATAGGGAAGACGAATAAGCGATGTCCGTCTGTCCGTCTGTCCGTCTGTCCGTCTGTCCGTCTGTCCGTCTGTCCGTCTGTCCGTCTGTCTGTACGTGAAATCGGTTTTCCGAAGCTCCCAGAAGAGCTAGAGACTTCGTTCTTGGACTGGTGTGTCAGAAATTTTCCAAAATAGATTGGTATTGAAATTCAGCAAAATCGGGCAGACGATTGCAGAGCTGGAAAACTTAAACTTCATTTTGCCATATAAAAGTAACTCCCGAAAACAAATTTTTATTTTTTTTTAATAAATGTACATATTTTACACTTCAGTACGACTAAAATTGGAATTTTAAATAAAAAAAATACAAAAAAATTAAAAAGACGTTTCCAGGGTTGGAAAACTTTAACTTTTTGTGTTATGTAAAATTAACTATGTCTAAATCTATATTAGTATTTTCTCGAGAACCGTAAGAGCTACAGACCTGAAATTTGGACACAGTATGTAGACCTTTGGCCGCTACAACAACAAATACATGATAATTGGAAATTAAAGGGTGTTCCAAAACGAGCAACGAAAAATTTTAAAATCCCATGTAGTATATATACAATTGTATGTATATACACTTGAAATTTGTAAGGTTAGTGTATTTTTATACAGACTACAAAAATTAACACAAAAATTTAAAAAAATTTAAATTAAAGGGTGTTCCATCAGTTAATGCAATTTTGACTATGTAATTTTGACAATTTGCTGTATCTTGGAAACCGTAAGAGCAAAACTCTTGAAATTTTCAAAAACGGTAAAACTGAAAAAATAAAAAATTATAAAATCGCCAAACCGAAAAAAATCGCCAAAAACAAGAAAAAATCGCCAAAACGAAAAAAAGCACCAAATTAAAAAAAAAAATTATAAAACTAAAATAAATCGCAAAAAAACGGAAAAATGCTTAAATGAAAAAAAAAATCGCCAAAACGAAAAAAAACAGAAAAAAATCGCCAAAATGAAAAAAAAATCGCCAAAATGAAAAAAATCACCAAAACGAAAAAAACCCTAAAAAACAGAAAAAAATCGTCAAAATGAAAAAAAATCGCCAAAACGAAAAAAACCCTAAAAAACAGAAAAAAACCATAAAAAACAGAAAAAAATCGTCAAAATGAAAAAAAATCGCCAAAACGAAAAAAAACCCAAAAAAAAACAGAAAAAAATCGCCAAAATGAAAAAAAATCGCCAAAAAAAAAATCGCCAAAACGAAAAAAAACTAAAAAACAGAAAAAAATCGCCAAAATGAAAAAAAATCGCCAAAACGAAAAAAAACAGAAAAAAAAGAAAAAAATTGCCAAAATGAAAAAAAATCGCCAAAATGAAAAAAATCACCAAAACGAAAAAAAAACAAAAAAATCGCCAAAAAAAAATCGCGAAAAAAACCAAAAAAAAAAAACAGAAAAAATCGTCAAAATGAGAAAAATCTCCAAAAACAGACAAAATCGCCAAAACGAGAAAAAAGCGACAAAACTGAAAAAATCGTTTTAACTGAAAAAAAACTTTAAAAAAAGCAAAAAACCTTCCTTTCGTGCGCGATTCAAAGTCGCACTTAACTGATTTTTTTAGTATTAAAGGAATTAAATGAAACTAAGTTTTTATACCCTTTACCACAAAAATGGTAAAAGGGTATATATAGGTTTGTCATTCCGTTTGTAATTTCTATAATATCAATAAGCGACCCATAAAATATATATATTCTGGATCCTTATGCATAGGGAAGACGAATAAGCGATGTCCGTCTGTCCGTCTGTCCGTCTGTCCGTCTGTCCGTCTGTCCGTCTGACCGTCTGTCCGTCTGTCTGTACGTGAAATCGGTTTTCCGAAGCTCCCAGAAAAGCTAGAGACTTCGTTCTTGAACTGGTGTGTCAGAAATTTTCCAAAATAGATTGGTATTGAAATTCAGCAAAATCGAGCAGACGATTGCAGAGCTGGGAAGCTTAAACTTAATTTTGTCATATAAAAGTAACTACCGAAAACAAATTTTTATTTTTTTTTAATAAATGAACTTATTTTACACTTCAGTACGACTAAAATTGGAATTTTAAATTAAAAAAAAAAAAATAATAAAAAGACGTTTCCAGGGTTGGAAAACTTTAACTTTTTGTGTTATGTAACATTAACTATGTCTAAAACTATATTAGTATTTTCTCGAGAACCCTTAGAGCTACAGACCTGAAATTTGGACACAGTGTGTAGACCTTTGGCCGCTTCAACAACAAATACATGAGAACTGGAAATTAAAGGGTGTTCCAAAACGAGCAACGAAAAATGTTAAAATTTCATGTAATATGTATTTTATGTATATACACTTGAAATTTGTAAGGCTAGTGTATTTTTATACAGACTACAAAAATTAACACTAAAATTTCAAAAATTTTAATTAAAGGGTGTACCATCAGTTAATGTAATTTCGACTATGTAATTTTGATAAATTGCTGTATCTTGGAAACCGTAAGAGCAAAACTCTTGAAATTTTCAAAAACGGTAAAAGTAAAAAAATAAAAAATTATAAAATCGTCAAACCAAAAAAAATCGCCAAAAACAAAAAAAAAATCGCCAAAATGAAAAAAAGCACCAAATCCAAAAAAATTTCTAAGACTAAAATATATCGCAAAAAAACGGAAAAATTGCTAAAATTAAAACAAAAATCGCCAAAATAAAGAAAATCGCCAAAATGAAAAAAAATCGCCAATATGAAAAAAATCACCAAAACGAAAAAAAAACCCTAAAAAACAGAAAAAATCGCCAAAATGAAAAAAAATCGCCAAAATGAAAAAAAACGCCAAAACGAAAAAAAGCACCAAATTAAAAAAAATATCTAAGACTAAAATAAATCGTAAAAAATCGGAAAAATTGCTAAAATGAAAACAAAAATCGCCAAAATGAAAGAAAAACACCAAAATGAAAAAAATCGACAAAATGAAAAAAATCACCAAAACGAAAAAAAAACCTAAAAAACAGAAAAAAATCGCCAAAATTAAAACAAAAATCGCCAAAATGAAAAAAAATCGCCAAAATGAAAAAAATCGCCAAAACGAAGAAATTCCAAAAAACAGAAAAAATCGCCAAATTGAAAAAAACCTCAAAAAACAGAAAAAAATCGCCAAAACGAGAAAAAAGCGACAAAACTGAAAAAATCGTTTTAACTGAAAAAAACTTCAAAAAAGCAAAAAAGCCTACCTTTCGTGCGCGATTCAAAGTCGCACTTTACTGAATTTTTTAATATTAAAGGAATTAAATGAAACTAAGTTTTTCCTTATTTCGTTTTTGCTTTGTTCACTTAACATATTTTATGTATTTTTTACAGAACTAGATTGGTATCAATAATTAGGAAAATCCAAAATTATGACTCCAGGGTTGGAAAACTCACACTTTTTGTGTTATGTAAAATTAAATAGGTCTAATCTTTTTTCTTTTTCTTTATAAATTGAATATATTTTATGCTTCTGAAAGAAAAGTTTGGCGTATGAAATTTGAAAAATGAAAATTACAGCTCCAAAGATGGAAACTTTAAAAAAATGATAAATTTTTTCACAAAACAAATATGTATGTATGTGTCTGTATACTATATATATGTACATACGTTGGTAAAGGGTATATAAGATTCGGCACTGCCGAATATAGCACTCTTACTTGTTTTTTTTTTTTACTTATTAAATAATATATGAATTATTATATATTATTTAATAAGTATTGTTTTAAAAAAAAATATGAAAAGTATCCTCAAATATGCTGGTATTGTAAAATTTATCCACGTTTTGGATCTGAGTACGTATGAGTAATGTTCATAAAGAATAACATATCACTCATACGTATGAAAATCAGGGTGAATCGAAACTTTCAAAATTACATGAAAAAAACAGCTGATTTCTTATATTAATTTTGATAAAAATTTTATTATGCATTGTTCAGTATGTTTGTCAGAATATTATGTCCGTGGACAAAATATCAAGTTTTAAGTGAACAAATAATTACTTTTATGATAAAACTTGAAGATAATGCTAGGAACACAATTGGAACGAACGACGAATTTTTCGGTGCGAACTTTCGTCATAAAAAATAAAACACATGAGTGCATATGAAAATGAACACAACACCGCCGTACAAAGAAATTCGTCGTACGTGACGAATTCTGAGATAGATTTATTTCTAATTTGTACGCCGACGAACGACGAAAAGAAAATTTTCTCTGTCTCACTCTCTGTCTTTGTACACACACCAACCAACTTTATCAAATATAAGAGAGGAATTCGCTGCGTAAATTCGGCGTTGTTGTGCTTCACACGACGAATTTACGCAGCGAACTCTTATCGACGAATTCGTCGACGTGGACGAAATTCGTCGTTCGTCCCAATTGTGTTCCTAGCATAAGTCGTAGTTTCTGGAATTATATCTATTCACTAAAATTATAAATAAACACGAAGTGTGTATACAACATAGAACATTTCTTGCTATAACAATAGTAAAAAAAATGTTCCCCTTAATTTTATATATTTTTTTGGGCTCTACACGATCTGGTTAGTATAAGGTTAGGTTAGGTTAGAAGGGGTGGTGCTATACCGCACCTCCACTCGTAGACCGAATTGGATCCATTGTGATTCCATTCCCATTAATAGTAATGGTTAGTATAATAAAGGGATTACACTCTTCGAGTTGGTAGGCTTCTTTGGCATTGAAGGCGGTTTTAACAACAGATGCGATAATTTGTGTTTTGTCGAATTTGGCGGTCAATGTAGGTATATGCAAGTCGCTTCAAAGTCTACTTCTTTACCGTAGAATACTTTCAATTGTAGAATATTCTAAATTGACTTGTTTTTTAAATAGGGGAATACTCCATAGTCTAGCAACTTTGGTGGAATACATATTGCTCTAAGTCCCGTGCAGTCATTTAAAAGCGCGTTGTTGCAAACATGTTGCTTATGCTAAAAAAAAGGTAAAAGCTGTTAAAGTAGAATTCTTCTTCTTCTTCTCGAAGGAAAGTCCTACAGTATGGTCTGCCTAGTTATTAAGATGAGCGAAGAACTTAGGACGTTTCATTAACCTACGTTACGGCGAATTAGTTATATATTTTCTGCTAAGTGTAAGATAACTGATTTCCAACTCATTACCCTTAACAACATGCAGATAAAAGTGTACAAGATATATCATTGTCGACCTGCGGCCCGTTTCTCAAACCTACAAGTTACAAATTTACAAGTAAAATACACACAAAACAACAACACTTTTACAAACTTTATTGTAGCTTTAGAGTTTGAAAAAAGCAACAACTGTACTTTATCTCTGCAAGAACTCCATTTGAAAAACTTGAAGTCTCAGCCCGTAATCGTTCACTGGATGTATAAGAATATAAAGAATGCCCAGTTATCATATATGTGCTTATTGCATATAACCTGCCCTGGAGAAGAAGATGTATATACGAGTATATACGTTACAGAAGGTTCTAAGACTTCTCTCGCTGTTTATAGCCATTTCTCTTCGCATTTCTCCTACTGATGCAGTGTGTATGTTTTTAAACTTGCTACAATTGGATTTAATAGGCAAATAGTATAATCTGCAGTCTGTCTTCGTTGTATTTCTCTGTAGAGTGTAAATAGCATCGGCCAATGCATGCATGACGCTTGTATACGCGCCCATGCGTAGAAAGAAGCAAGCATCACACATTTTTCAGTCACGAAGTCTTTTCTTCTTTATTCCTATACCTGCAATAGCTGAAACAAATTATCGTAAACAATGTTGTTTAGCGTTTGTTTTAGAAGATTTCTCTGTAGTAAAGCATTTGAAAACTCCTTCATGTCTTGAAAGTTCTTATAAATGGTCTTGTGCAGGACTTTAATGTGTATGTATGTATGTATGTATGTATGTATGTATAAATAAATAACATCTACAATATACTGCATACATTCATACATATGTATATGGTATAGAATTTAAATGAAAATACATAAGTACAGACAATAAAGACGCAATGTTTTTTATTGAAAAAATCAATAAGATAACCTCATAAAAACTACAAGATTTCTTCTTGATTTTTTTCAAAAAGGTTTTCTCTATGAAATTGAGGGTGGCGGTGGCTGAAGTAGTTAGCACGTTGACTACAAAACCGAAGGTCCTGGGTTCAATCCCTGTATCCGACAGTCATTAAATAACAACACCACGCATTTTTCTGATGTGCATTAGTGTCCCTTTGTGTCAGTTGTTATAGGAAAGTTCAAGTGATGAAGGCATAGTCACTGGGCACTGAACTATACCGACTTCAGCAGATACTAATCCTAATGTAACATCAGAGCGCCCTCCTTCGTTGTGTAGCAAAATCATTGGCGAAGTAAAATAATCAATAAAATGGCTACAAGACACAGCTTCAAAAAATTAATACGCCTCATTTAACATCAGAGAGGCGCTGCAACACTGCATTATTCAAAACGTGCGAAAAAGCAGAGTTGTAAAAGAATGAAGCTTTCCTCTATCTCTTCCTTCACCACCTGTCTTCTCTCTCACTATCCCTTTCCTAAAGGCAGAATTACCCGACTGTAAATGTAGAACTGTAAATGTAAATGTGTCAGCTGATCGAATCTGTTGCATCAAAATCTATGCAAATGCTTACCTGACTGAAATGTCACGTAAATGTAACGTCTGAACCTGCAGAAAATAGAATTTCATGACGACGTTACGTGACATTTGTAGACAGTGATGGGATGTATGTATATTGAAAGAGAGTGTGGCACAATAGCCCTATGTTGGTACTTTTTAGCTTTTGATAATTTAAGCTATTGCGTTGCTAAATTTGTATACGTACATGACATATTTAATAAATTTAGTTTTCTAATAAAGTTTTTTTCTTTAAAAAATCGTATTTGTTTATTTTTTTGTTAATATTCATATACATATATGTATGAATATGTAACATACATATAGTACATTTGTGCGAACAAACAGCATAAAACGCACAAAAACTATTTTTATTTAATAATACCAAAAAAAATTTTAATATGTGCGTTTAATCATAACAATTATAATGATAATAAAAATATAAATATTTTTATAACTATAATACGTTATAATGTATGTTTGTATACATATGAAGCTAAAATTGTAATTTCACTAAATATCAAAGTCATAGCATTGTTTGTAAGTATAAAATAATGATTTGATACCATTTAAATAATTTTCGTACTTTTTCCACACAATCAAAAATAATGTGAAGATATTGAACTCCCATCAATGTTTCGAACAGCTGTTGCGCATTTTATTTGAATTTGTTATACTGATAAACACCCAGCAAACAAAAAGTAGTATATATGTGTTCTTGTTCAAAAATATACATATTTAAATGTATATTGTTTGTGATTCAAATTAATTATTATTAGTAGGTACGGACATTAATAAGAAAAGTATAAAACGATAAAGTGGATATATAATAATGTTTTTACATGATTGAGGTGCTACTGAAACCATAGGCATTCCTGGAAATTACGGAGTCAAGCACTTCGTCTTTCCGATGAAATTGCTCAAAATCTGTTTTGCTACTTGTAGTTATATGCAAATATTACGGTTAGAGGCTTAAGCGTTACAGCTGCTATTAAAATTATTACAATTGAGTTCTTTTACATAAAATAATAATTTTTAAAACCTCTAGGCACATTTCCATTATATAAGATGTCGTATTTCTAAAACTCAATTAGTTTTTTCCAACAGTAAAAACTTGCCATCAAAAGAAAGTAAATTATAATAGCTTCAGCGAAATAATTTAAAAAAAAATCTTGGATTAATTGAAACATTACCATTTTCTATATTATTAACTTATAAGCAGTAATGCATACATACATATGTATGTATGATCACACAATCCATATAGATTTCAATCACAATGAATTCCACGAATTTAAATATTATATGAACTTTCACGTTTGACTTCACATAACTCGCAATTTAAAATCAAAAATGAGTGTTTGCTGGGCACAAAGCAATTAGCATGTATGTATGTGTGCACAAGGAAGTTTTGTTGTTTGTGTCGAAAACACATGACACGTTTTTAAGCATTCTATAAGCGCTCAAACATTTACATTTACATTACATTTACATTTACATTACATCTACGATTTCTACAGTCGGCTAACGAGGCCTTAAAGAAGGTAACACCTAGTAATAGTAGTAGGCATTAATTGCCTGAGTGTTACTTCTCTTTTTGTAAAAAAAAAAAAAAATTAATAAGATTTCCTTATTGAAAACAATCCATTGAGATTTCTTATTAATTTTGCTCTATTTTATGAGGTATTTAGTAGGCACTGTTTTCTCTGTGTGGTTGGACAACTCAAGTATGTTTGGGCTATGGAGTATACTCAGAGATATTAGGTTTTTGTATTGCAAAGTGACTTCCGGATCACTTAAATTCTTTAAAATATATTTTAAGTAAGAGAAATTTTTATTAGATTCGAAAGAAATACTTCGAAACGTTCATGAAAAAAATATGCAAATACATAAACTTTAAATACCTAATGTTAGTATTTACTATTTATGTACTGTAGAGTTTGAAAGTACTGGTATATAATTTAAAAGCTAATTTATAAAAATAATTACCATTAATTAGTAGAGCAACAGATAAACGTACATGTAGTGGTCATTTCCTTGTTCTACTCTAATATGAAAATGGGAACGTTACCCCACGCAAAATCTACTTAAATAAATGTTTAATAATTCGTCAAAGTAATAGAACAATTAAGTAATTAAATAGTTTGAGGTTACTCCACTTTCACGCTGATAGCCTCATATATGTGACCTTCTCCGGAAAAGGGGACCTAGCGTGTCAAAAAACGGGTGTATGTCAAAATCGATAAAAATGAGAAAAACATTAAAATGTTATTTTTTAAATGCGTTTTTCTCAAAACTTCATTTTCACACACTAGGTCCCTCTTCTCGGAGAAGGTCACATATACATAAATAGTTCACCAAATAACATAGTTTTTCCTTACTTCCTAATGGCAAAGAAAATTATAAACTTTGTAATAATTTGGATTGCGATAAAACTTTACTTACGATACCAACTGCTTGAAACATAGACTGAAAGAAAGCTCTGGAAAGCACGAATTTATGGTTGCCGTCATACCATTTTTCACTGCAAATTAATGTTCTCCTATTGTAATTCATAATCGACCCATAAATTTAATCTGTCTTGTGTGTTTAATATACCCAACCAAATTTTTTTAATAAAAATTTAAAAAAAACCTCATGTCATGTTAAATATTTCCCATAGAATTCCTTCTCTTTTATAAAAACAATTCGATATACATACATACATATGTGTATATGTATATGTGTATACATACAACAAACGCAATTTTCTAGTGGATATAAGGAAGCAACCACAACCAGATACGAGTAGATAAAGGGAAAAACAGCCAAAGCAAAAGTATGTTTGAGTGTTAACAATTATTTATGTTTCTACCTTTGGACACCCGATTGTGTTTAAGGCTTAACATGCAGAGACAATGAATGCACTCTGCTGATCCTGAGCAGTCAAGCCGGCACACTAATTCGTATGTCTTACAGTTCGCTGAAGCGCTCAAGTTTAGTATATAATTTTATTTAAAATTAAATTAAAAGCCTAGGAAAAACCAACGCCATAAAATCTTATTAGATGCACAATATCTTGAGGTAAACTGGCGTACTACAACTCTCTCTCCCTCTCTCTCTCTCGCTCACTGACAGATACACACACATCCGATTATGCAAAATCTTAAGTAAATTGATTACAATAAGTAGGTATCCTTTAGAGATCGACCGAAGGCGTTTTTTTTGGCCGAAGCCGAAGCCGAACTTCGGCTAAAATCCTAAACTTCGGCCAAAACCGAAGCCGAATGTTTTAAATTTTAAAAATGATACTTGTTTTATATGAATTAAGAAAAAAGTTTGTTTTTTTGAGATCACTGAAATATCTGTAATATCTATTGGATACATAACAAGAAAAATAAAACTATTTTGCAATTTCTAGATTGCTTTTTCATATAATCACTAACAAGAACGTCCAAGTAAAAGAAAATAGATAGCAACAGGGTTGTATTTCAAAGCAACCCTTTCAAAACGTTAAGCACAATACAAACTGTCGGCGAGCAACGACCAAAAATAATTATATTTTTCAAGCTTGCCGATTACTAATTTTTGGCCGAAGCCGATTAATCGGTCGAACTCTAGTATCCTTATGCAACTAGTGCATTAAAAAAATTTGTTAGTTACTTCAAGTTGTAAACTTTCATTAGCTTTCTGAAGGCAATACAACGAAAACAAAAAGTTTATGATATTCAATGCAAAAACTCTCGTACAAGTATCTTATAGTTTTCCAATCAATGTCAAAAGTTACGCATACATACCCATACAAATTCACATTAATGCATTCCGAGTGTGATGCGGTTTGGCCTTTATCGGACGCTTGAAGCTTGGAATGAACATCTTTGAAAATAATGTTGAAACAATTTTTTATTTACAGTTCATTGGAGTGTACAATATAAGTTTTGTTTTTCTTTAAAAAAATGTTTTATTTGCTTAAATTTATCTTTCATTTCTTTTTTTTTTGTCATGTGGGATGAAATAAAACTGAAACTCTATATCTGCAGTTTCTTTATATACCAGTATGTATGTATTTTACACCGGCAGAGAAGGATGTATCTTGTTTACGATCAAAAGGTTTAGTGTTTCCTTTTCTTGCTGATTAATGAGGAACAATCACTTATGTACGTATATTAAATTTCACTTTGATTTTAAAATCAATAAGAGAAAATTATTATATAACACTAAGAAAAATTAACTGGAATAGATTTATAGTGACAGGGAAGGTGGCATATATATTATTTAGAAAATAAATTAATAGATTTTGAAGGAAATTTATGTTAATACTACTCGTACTTTCAATATCGAATGCCACAATTTCCATTCATCAGTACGGTTAAAAATTTACTTAGAATTTTTGTATGCTGTTGGTTAAGCACATCCAAATGCATTTCGTTTCTGCTTATGAAACTCATTAGTAGACTTCAACCAAAAAGTAATTGACCAAAATTCAACCAAAAAGTAATTGAACAAAATTTAAAACTTGATATGGTTATAGAAAACTCTTAAAAATGTTATTGAGAAGCTAACAAGCCTTAGGCTAAAGTTTTAACTTCACAACAAAAATTTATGATTTTGAATGTAGACGTGCTTAACCAAAACCAAACAAAAAATTCTTGCTATTAATACATTAGACTCAAAGACAAATAAAAAATATTTTTCGCTATTTTTACGTTAAATATGTACTAAAATTACTTCTTTTAAAAAGGTACCTTTTAACAATAAATACTTCTTATTAAAAATTTACTTATGCAGAATTAGTACTTTTTAAGAAGTGGTACTTTTAAAAACAGGTATATTAAGAAGGTACATTAAAAAGTCTTTTAAGAAGAAATAGTTTTAAAGAAAATGTACATTTAAAGAAAAATTTATATTTAAAAGAGCTTACCTTTTTATTTTTAGGAAATTAGCTTCTTAGTAAAAGTTGCTTTTTAAGAAAATTTGCTTCTTAAGAAAAGGTGCTTCTTAAGAAAGTGTACTTGTTAGGAAAAGATACTTCTCATGAAAAGATACTTTTTAGGAAAAGGTCAATTCAGGAAAAGGTACTTTTTAGGAAAGGGTAAATTTTAGGAAAAGGTACTTTTTAGGAAAAGATACATTTTAGGAAAAACAAGTTTTTAGGAAAAGGTACTTTATAAAACAAGGTACTTCTTAAGAAAAGGTCCTTTATAAGGAAATGTGCCTTTTAGGAAGAGGTACTTTTTATGAAAAGGTATTTTTAGGAAAAGATACATTTTAGGAAAAGGTACTTTTTTAAAAGAAAAGTTTATTTTTAAGAAAAGGTACTTTTTAAGAAATGGTACTTTTTAAGAAAAGTTAGGGTCAATCCCACGATGTCGACAACGTTCGACTTGTCGCACAATTACATTTGAAACAACAACAAAGTACTAAAATTTGTTTTTGTTTTGAATGTAAGTGTGCGACATGTCGAACGTTTTCGACATCGTGGAATTGGCTTTAACTTTTAAGAAAAGGTAATTTTTAAGAAAAGGTTCTTTTAAAGAAAATGTAAGAAAAGACACTTTTTTAGAAAAGGTCCTTTTTAAGAAGAGATATTTTTTAAGTAAGGATATATTTAAGAAAGGACACTTTTTAGGAAAAAATACACATATTTAAAGAAAATGTACTTTTAGAGAAAATCTATTTATTTTAGATTTATTTTTAATGATAAGAGCTTTCTTTTAAGCAAATGTACTTTAAAAAAATTAAATTTCCAGCTATGTATGTGGATACTATTGAAGGAAAGATACATTTTAGGAAAAGTTTTTTTTAAGTAATTTTTAAGAATAGGTACTTATTTATAAAAGTTACTTTTTTAAGAAAATTTACTTTTTTTAAAGAGGCGTATTAATTTTCAAAGCTGTGTTTTGTAGCCATTTTATTGATTATTTTACTTCGCCGGTGATTCTGCTACACAACGAAGGAGGGCTCTCTGATGTTACATTAGGATTAGTATTTGCTGAAGTCGGTATAGTTCAGTGACCAGTGCCTATGCCTTCATCACTTGAACTTTCCTCGAACAACTGATACAAACGGACAGTAATGTACATCAGAAAAATTCGTGGTGTTGTTATTTAATGACTGTTGGATACAGGGATTGCACCCAGCACCTTCGGTTTTGTAGTCAACGTGCTAACTATTTCAGCCAACGCCACCCTTTTTTTAGAAAAGGTACTTTTTTAGAAAAGATAATTATTTTAGAAAAGGTACTTTTTTAGAAAATGTACTACTTTTTTTAAAAAAGGTACTTTTTTTAGAAAAGTTTTTTTTTAGAAAAGGTACTTTTATATAAAATGTACTTCTAAAGAAAATGTGCTATTTAAGAAAAAGTAATTTTAAGAAAAGGTAGTTTAAAAAAGTTATTTTTAATAAAAGCTACTTTTATAAGAAGATGCTTCATAATAATTTTTAATAATAAGTACTTTTTGGGAAGAAGAATGTACATTTTCAAAAAAAATATTACCTTAGTAGGAACATTCTGTAATTCTGAATGACGCTTTAAATGGAAGCGTACATCGAAAAACAAAAATGTACCCTTATCTGGAAAAATGCCAAAAGGAAACTTTTATTTTATATTTCTTGTAATTAACATATCCTATAAAGAAAAAAAATATTCCTGCAATGAACAATTTTAATTGAAAATAAAACCAAAAATTAATTAAAAATGTATTTCAGTCACTAAAACTTTTATTTGGACTCAATTACATTTTTAATTGATTTTTGGTTTTATTTTCCATTAAAGTTGTTTATTGCAGGAATATTTTTTTCTGTGTAAGTCACAGTACTAAAAGTCATTAAAAATTTTACAACTTACAAAAGTATTAATATGTAAACTAGTGTTTATTATTTTAAAATTATAATTTTAAAACAATAAAAAAAGTTTTTGGTGCAAAATATTTTTAAACAAAAGCAGAATTTTTACAATTTAAAATATAATTAATGCAAAATAAATTAGGCCACGAGGCACACACAGCTTATAGCAAATTAAGCAGCATTTTTGAAGTCATCACGTTCACATTTAAAGATTTTCTTGTTAGCAAATGTTACTTAATAATCTAATACGAGCTTAGAAGTTCCAAGTATGCACAAATAAAAGGCTATAAAAAGCATTAAATTTTTAAATACCAGTTTTCGCTGGGTTAAGATGGGATAAAGACCACTCACTAACTGGCAAACAATTTCTATTCTAAATGGCCATTAAAAGCAATTGTAAATTGATAAGATTCTTATACTTTTCATTCGTTCTTAAGTTGTCGTCGAATATGTGTTTTCATTTTTGCATTTTGCAGAGGAAAAACAAATAAAACCAGAAGCTGGACGAATGTAAGAGAAATTTCCTTATTCAGTTATTTTTTCTTCTGGGTTTGAAAGCCAAGTATGTATGTAGGTAATGTTAAATACAGTTAAAGTGAAAGGCTTTTTCTTATGTTAACGGTTTATTTTTTATGAATTTTTTTGGGGAAATAATAAAAACTTAAGGAATAAACCAACAAAATAAGCATTTTTAAGTGAAAAATTAAACTTCTAATGAATACATATTATTTTTTCTTTCTTTCTAGACATTGGCCAGCAAACAAATCCGCCTGAATTACCCATATTTGGTGATCCATTCACAGAAATTGCCTTAGATCTAGTCTTTCCTAAGGGTAATGCCATATTTCTATTAAATGGCAAAAAGTTACAGCTGCTACAACCACTCGATAGAGATGAAGAAAACTTAAGTCATATTGTTTTTCAAGTAAGTATTTCTTTATTATACGTTAACTTTAAATACAACAAAGTTGCAGGCAATTACTTTGATTAACTAGTTTCATAATAGGTCTGTTTCTTTACCTTTTTGATAAAGTTCGGTAAAATAAATGTATTTTTAATAAGAAAAATATTTTACTGATTAAGTAAAATAATAATTTGGGATTATTAGTGCGTTAAAAAATGTTCAACTTAATTGTAATAACTCCCAAAAATAATACTAATAAATCAAAGTGGCTATATTGTGCCACAAGAAGAAGCAGAACATTACTCCATTAAAATCTCACATTTACACAATTTTCAAATACGGGAACGCTTTTCGTGCCAATTGGGATCCCAGGGGATTCCAGTGTAAAGTAAATAACTATACGAGTAGCTAATAATAGTTGTTAAATGACGGATGTAATATTAAGGGTTTTTTTTAAGAGTTTCACAAACTTTGAGTTGTCATAACTGCTTCATTTGAGCATCCATTTAACAGCTCATAGTAGTATGTTTGTGCTGGTTCGGGGCCACGTTTTCTGTACAAAAGTCTGCTCATGCCTGGATGGGAATGTCATGCATTTAAATTATGTTTCTTGCTTCATATATTTTATGAGCATTTATTTATAATATGAGTTTTCCATCCCTGGATGGGAATGTACATGTTGATAAGAACACATACGCGTTAACTGTGGTTGTGAAATTCAAACACATTTTTTTTAATTGACAATAACACATTTTTTTATAAATAGATCATAAAAAACTTTTTTTATTCTGATTAACAACAACACGCTGGACACATAAATGTAATTAAAATATTTAGCTGAACACATAAATATAATTAAAATTTTTACTTAATAGTAATGTGTAATTCCCAAAAATACTCGTAACACTAATGAAGCAAACTGGCGGTTTCGTGCCACAAGAAGAAAAAGAAGAACATTACGGAACTTTCGCTATTCCTGCTAATTGGGATCCCTGGGTATTCCAATGTAGAGTAAAGAAGCACAGCTAATAATAATGGTTAAATGACGGATGTAATATAAAGTCTGCTTTTTTTAGAGTGTCACAACTTTGAGTTGGCATCACTGCTTTATTTTAGCAGCCATTTAACAGCTGATAGTTGCTTTTTGTTTACTTTGCTGTGAACTTTCATTATGAGTAGACCTACACCAGAGCAACGCGTACAAATTGTTAAAATTTTTAATCAAACTAAGAGCCATTATTACAACTTAAAGTTAGTTAAAAGTAGGATTTTGTCGGACGTGTAAAACGCTTTTCATTATTATAAATTTAATTTAACTTTTTCCGATTAAGCCCATTTTTGGTTGGATGGGTACGTAAATAAACAGAATTGTCACATTTGGTGTGAGGAGAATCCACAAGCTTTTGTCGAAACTGCATTACTTTCACAGAAAATTAGTGTTTGGTGCGCTAAATGGGCTGTCGGAATCATTGGCCCATATCGTCGCTGTTTTAACTAACTGACCTAACTGACATCATTTTGAAAAATGAGTGAAGTCCACTATTAGACTTTATGAGTCATAATAGACCTTGTCCACAATTTTTATGATTGCAAACATTACTGTCGAGCCTATAACAGTAAAAATATTTCAGAAATTTCCATGAGAATACATGTAGAAAACAATCATAAAAACTTCTCTCCTGTAAAAATTACAAAATGTCAGTTAGGTTAGTTAGTTAAAACAGAGACGATATGTCTTCAAAAACCATGATAGTCAGAATATTACTGTCGATGGTGGAAGATGGTGCGAAATTGTTTCGTACCTCAATTACGTGGCATTAATTTTGCTGATATGTGGTTCCAACTGGACGAAGCCACATGCCACACAGTGCGAAGAATCTTTTGATGAAAAAATAATTTCACCTAATGGCCCAAGAGATCATGTGATTTAACCACATTGGATTATTTTCTTTTGGGTTATGTTAAGTCACTTGTCTACGTCGATAAACCACAAATAATTGAACACCTGGAAATGAGCATTCAAAAAGTTATGGGCGAAATATGGCTGCAAATACTGCTAAAAGTTGTTGAAAAGTGGTGTCAGAGATTGTGTCTTCCACATGGCAGAAATCATATTTAAACATTAATTTCATAAAATTTTCTTTCCAGTAAATCGCGTTTCATTGATATTTAAAATATATTCCCTTGTTTTATTCTGAGTTAGACTTGTGTCACTCTATAAAAAAAACACCCTTTACATGTAGACTATAAAAAAGCGTTATTGAAAATTATAAAATTTTATAATTGAAGAGCCATTATAGTACCATTAATTTGAAATTAGATCACAGCATCACAGCGGATATAAATAGCACCATTAGGTAGCAAATAACTATGTATATTTCTTTGGTTTTCCTTTGTTAATAAATAGGGAAAGGAAGTTTTCAACTTTAAACGAAAGTTTTACAACTCTTTTCAATAAACTATTATTTTCTCTTATTAATTATGTATTTAAAAAAATAATCTCTTATATCCCTTCCTGAGACAAATGGGTAAACAACTATTGCATCAACTATTAATTCTTTTAAATTATCAGCAACTAATTATTACAAACATCCCATCTCGATTAGTTAACTTCATCAAATTCTCTTAAAAATGAAGATGTAGTACATGAAGCTATTCCTGTAAGTCGATGTATTTGATAAATACAACTTCCTTTGCAACACCATTTAAAAACACGCGAGAAAAAGGGGCGTCCATAAACTTTATATATTTAGTTAGCAATTTAATAACTTTTGAACAAAGCTAGAGATGGAGGGAAATATCTAATCTTATATGTAAACAAAAAGGAAATATTAAACTAAAAATCTTAATAGCTTGTAATGACAACATTATTGGGTGATATTTTAGTACCTTCATCCATCCATCCATGCTACTAGTTAACTGCAGCAGTAGTGCCTGCATATGTTGCATGTTATAAAAATTAACTTTTCAATTTATATCTTATTACAGGTTTCCTGTACAATACGTTCCTCAAAAAACCGTCGCAATATACCGATTATAGTGCGCGTGTCTGATGTTAATGATAATGCACCACGTTTCATGAACACACCTTATGAGGTTACCGTGCCTGAGGTAAGTTGTAACAACCATAATTTTCCGTTTAATTTGTTTTCTATTTATTCTGTTTCGATTTCTAACTTTATTCAAATTCTATAAAAAAAATATAAAAAAACAATTCAAAAAAAATGTATCCATTGTTGTTCGAACATTGTAAAAAAACATTTGCAACATTCATTGTAATACATTTTCTTACATGCTTGCTTCTCAACTTTGTATTTAAACAATACATTTACATACCGAACAATTAATATATTTTCCTTCTTATTCTATTCCGTTGCAATTGTCTTAACTTTTTATTTTTATTTGTATTCTTATTCTTATTCTTATCATTCCATTGCAATTGCATTAAAACTACATATTTTATAAGTGGGTGGTGTGCCATTGTTGTTCTTTCCATTGGATTTGTTTTATTTTCTAATACCTAATCTCGGCGCTTGTATCTTAATCACTTTTCGTTTAAATTGTAGTTAATAGTTAAAAGTGGCATTACTTTTTATTTTAGTATGCAATCTTAGTCTTTTGACCGGAAGCTAATTTCAGAAACCTCGACCAAGAGAATAATATCTCGTCCATACAACTTTAAATATGTTAAAAATTTAGTTAACCTACAAATAACCGATAATAATTCCTAAAATATATTTATATTTTCATATTATGACTTGCTTTTTGCTAGACAATGTCAGGGATATGTCTCGACTTTTAATTAATTATATCTCTACTGTGATCTGACTATGATTTTACTATAACTTCAATATGACTTCAGTTTTACTTCAATTCTTGTCAACGACTTGAGTATAATTTGACTGAGACTTGATTATTACTTGATAACGGCTTGGCTATGAATTCACTACGACTTGATTTTACTATGACTTGACAATGATTTGACTATGATTTTAATGTAATTTAACCATGCCTGGGCAATGACTCGACTATGACGTGTTTTTGATCTGACTATGATTTGACAATGACTTTACTATGAATTGACTATGAATGGACTATGACTTCACTTTGATTTGACTATGACTTGACAATGACAAGAAAATGACTTGTCTGTGATTTGACAATGACTTGACTATGACCTGACTAAGCTTTAAATATGACTTGAATATGACTTCACTATGTCTTGATGACTATAACTTGAGTATGGCTTGACTGTCTTGACTATGACTTACTTGGCTATGACTTGATTATGACTTGACTATGACTTTATTATGACTTGACTATGACTTGACTATGATTTGACTATGACTTGACCAAGACTTGACTATGACTTGATAATGGCTTGACCCATGAATTCACTATGACTTGATTTTACTATGACTTGAGAATGCTTTGACTATGATTTTATTGTGACTTAATTATGCGTAGACAACGACTCGAGTATGACATGACTTTGACCTGAGTATGTCTTGACTTTTACTTGATAATGACTATGAAGTGACTGTGTCTTCAATATGACTCGAGTTTTGCTTCAATATGATATCATTATGACTTGATTAATATGTAAGAGTGACTTCAATGTGACTCAAGTCTTACTTCATTGTAACTGGGTTATGACTTGACGGTGACATGGCTATATCTTGACTATGACTTAAAAATTATTCGTCCATAATTTGACTTTGACTTAAACATGACTTGACTATGACTTGACTTTAACCCGACATGATTTGACTATGACTTGACTGTCTTGAATATGACTTGACTATAACTTGACTATGACTTGACTATGACTTGACTATGACTTGACTATGACTTTACTATGACTTTACTATGACTTGACTATGACTTGACTATAACTTGACTATGAATTGACTATGACTTGACTATGACTTGACTATGACTTGACTATGACTTGACTATGACTTGACTATGACTTGACTATGACTTGACTATGACTTGACTATGACCTGACTATGACTTGACTATAACTTGACTATGACTTGACTATAGCTTGACTATGTCTTGACTATGACTCGACTATGACTTGACTATGACTTGACTATGAATTGACTATGACTTGACCATGACTTGACTATGACTTTACTATCAGGGGTGTTCTGTAAACAGCGCGTTTTGAAATCGTATGATTTCCAAAATTGAAAACAGTGTTTCGCTGATCGGACGATTTAGTGTATTCAAAGTTAATTTCGTTTAAAATGTCTTAAGCATCTAAAACATTAAAACAAATTAAAAAGCTGCAAAAAGTCACCTTTTTAATTGAGCTCTTTCTGAAAATCAGGCGATTTCAAATCGCGCGATGTACAGAACACCCCTGTATGACTTGACTATGACTTGGCTATTACTTGATTGTGACATGACTATGACTTGAATATGATTTGACTATGTGCTGAATATCACTTGACTATGACTTGAATCTGACTGGACTATGACTTGACTATCTTTTGACTATGACTGGACTATGACTTGACTATGTCTTGACTATGACTTGACTATGACCTGACTATCACTTGACTATTACTTGACTATGATTTGACTTTGACTTGACTACGACTTGACTATGACTTGACTGTGACTTGATTATGACTTGACTATGACTTGAATATGACTTGAATCTGACTGGACTATGACTTGACTATCACTTGACTATGACTTGAGTATGACTTGACTATGACTTGATTACGACTTGACTATGGATTGACTATGACTTGAGTGCAACTGAAATATGACATGACTATGACTTGACTACAATTTGACTTTGAATTTACTATGACTTAACTTTGACTTGACTATGCCTTCACTATGACTTGACATTTAACTTTACTACCACTTGAGTATGGATTAGCTATGACTTGACTCTGCTTTGAATATGACTTGACTATGTTGTGCTATGACTTTATTCTGATTTGACTATGACTTAGCTATGTGCTTAGGACTTGTTTGTGAATGTGGTTTTTTTCTTCCCAAATAGATTGATTTAATTTACAACGATTTACTTTATTCAAATTCTATAACATTTAAAATGTTATTGATAATCCTACTTGTTTTAGCTATGAGCCATCTTTAACGTTCTATTGAATACTATAGTATGTTAATATGTGTTAATAAATCAAATTTGACGTGGAATAACGTAAGATCGTTGCAAACTTGTTAATGAATTCACTATGACGGAACTACTTCACTTGGCTATGAATTGACTGTATATTAATTGATTACGTGACTTGACTATGACTTGATTGCGACTGATCGATCTAGGATTTTGATGTAAATTTACAATAAATGGATGTTAACTTGATCATAAAGTGACTTTATCTTTGATTTTATCATGACTTGGACATGGGTTGACGAAAACTTCAATATGACTTGCCGTTTTATAGCGTATAACAGATATATTATAAATTATCACTAAGTTTCGCCTGGAGGGTTTTTAGATTATTTTAAAATTAGTTGTTTTTGCAACGATGCGGTTAATTTGCTGCGAGTGGTGTCAAAAGGAATTTGTGTTGTTTGATAAAATTGTGTGAAAAGAAACGTTAAAGAGCTGCTGAGCTTACTCCTTCATTAAAGGCCTCTACCGTGTTATTCGAAACGAACGTAAATGCTTTCATATATGTATATGTTTCGAATTACAGAGTAGTCTTAAAGTCTGCTTAACTCAAATGCCTCTCAAATTAGAAATAGCGCAATAAGCTGTTCTTTGTATAATCTGATAACACCCACGTTCTTTTTCCATTCGTTTTATAAATATTCGCTTATAGTTTTCCTTTTTACATTTGCTTACATTGTCGGCTTACATTGTTTGTGCATGTTTTACTTTTATTGCCAACTAGAAAAAAGTGCGTTCACCTTACGGGTAAATAATTTAAAACAATTGCCGCAATTACAATGTAAATAGTTTCATACTCTAACATGAATTTTAGTCATTGTTTTTTGCTTCAAAGTGGAAATTGTTTGTATGCTTTGTTAATTTAAAAAGCTTTAATTCCATTAATATCTCTGATCTTAGATATATTTTAGACAAGATAATTTTATGGATTGTTGTTGTTTTACTATGTCTTTACGGAACTCAAAATATAAAATAATATAGAAAAATACAAATTACAAAAATTTTATCAATCTGAAATTTTAAATAAAAACTGTTGAATTAACTTCCTTTACTCTTCTAGAAAAAAATTTATAAACTTTTTTGGATATACATGTTTATTTTTTAAGTAAAAAAATTATTATTATGTTTAAGCATTTAAATCCTTATTTATAAAACTACTTAAGACTTTAAAAAGTGTCTTTAAAACAAATTTTCATACAAAATTTTTCTAAAAGAGACTTTATAATAAGTTTTATAAATAAGGCTGTTAAAATCCAACGACAAATTTTGTGATTCAAATTTAAGTTCAATATTTTTTTTTTTAAGTAATTAATAAAATTATTATTTGTGCAACAACACACTTTATCTGGGCTAATGTCTATATATAATTGGGCAGCTATACGTTATTAATATTAGCTAGTAAACATGAACTTGTAGTGAAATAGAATATGAGAAATGGTATTTTATTTCTACTATTCTATTGCAAAATTATATCACAAAAGAAAAATGGTAATATTTTTTAAGCATGTGTATAAATACGTGTGACATGTTTGATTCACGCGTGTCAAAATGAAAGCAAATTTTAATAAAATTTAAATAAACATCGTTCACATGTCTTATTTCTGACCATACAAAACCGTTTGTGGAATTCTCAATTTCAAAAATCGAAGATAAGTTTATTAACCTAGGATTTCCTCAACAATAGGGGCGAGAACAGCAATATTCTTGTTGTTATTGAGCAATATGCAGATATGTTCGATGTTTCACATATGTAAGTGTCTTTTCTCAACAAGTCAAAGTTTTCCAAAAATTGTACATTTGTTGCTGGCCGAGAAGATGCTTCACAAGGACTCAAATATGCTTT
The DNA here is from genome assembly GCA_944452675.1 of Tachina lurida. Classification (NCBI taxonomy): domain Eukaryota; kingdom Metazoa; phylum Arthropoda; class Insecta; order Diptera; family Tachinidae; genus Tachina; species Tachina lurida. The sequence goes on from OX101752.1 coordinate 141,290,925, forward strand.
AGTTTTGCGAATTATGAACGTGAAAAATGTCACCACTGTAGCGAATTTTAATTATTTCAATGGATTGTTGTTCCATTTTTATTGAGCGTAATTTTGACTTGTTACAGCTTAAGTCGTGACAACTGTTGAAAGGCGGTCTTATACGAAAACTCTATAATTGTAGTTTAAGATTACTATCATTTGCTTAAGTAGGAAATTTTTTGTGGGCCTTGTCTTCTTAAAAAACTAGATTATCTTCAATAACTTAGTAAATTTACTGCAGAAGATGGCGATCCATTCCAAAGAAGTCAACGTGTTAGTACCACAATATAATTCCAAATTCCTCATTTGTATTCTCCATTTACTTTAATAGATATTTGTCATTTTGGTTTCAGCCTGCTATCTTTCTTATTTCATTTGATTGATGACCACCATACTTTTCAACTTCTTTAATTTCAGTTTGTTCTTTAACTCTAGTAAATCATTTTCTCTTACCTATTTTTCTGTTCTAATCAAACAATTGTTTTCAAACAAGTTTACCAAACTGAATGAAAAAAAAAACAAATACGTTTCAATCAAAAACTAGTTCAATGCTGACAGTGACTTGCACTGAAGAGTGGCTGATATATTTCTATCTAATTACCCGTTTGTCTTTCGTATCTAGCATCCATGTTTTATCTTGCAATATATTTATTTTTAATACAAAAGAAGACACAGTCTAAAAGGTAAAAACTATGGAAGAATAATAAATACATTTTTCTTAAGCTAAGCAATACCTGAGAAAGGAAAAAGTTACATTTATTTCTTATATAAACAAAATGCGGAAGTAGTAAGTCTGTAATTAAATGCAGATTGATTTTACGTTTCATAACATCTTGAAGAGAAGTATAAGAATAGTAAATAGACACCAACCAGCATTTTTCATTCAATCTGTGCCATCATTCACATCCTGCTGCCTTAAAAAAAAGATGCGTTCTTTGAAGCGGATTTGATGGTCTGGTGCGATGGAATTTGCTGTTATTATAATGGCCTGTAATATAGTGATTTTGTTTTTAATTGATTTGTAGCTTATCTTTATTTATTTATAATTAATAATTTCTAAAAAGAATTGGAATTCAAAATTAAATACTATTGAGTTTAATGCCCTAATTCTGTTCGACGATTGTAACGTTTTGTCTATGGACGAAAAAAAGCCGCAGTTGTAATTCTTTAAAACAATTGTTATTTATTTTATTTAATTTTAATTATTATTCGAAGTTCATTTGTTTCTATATTTTCGATTTAAACAGGCTAAAGGTCGTATCGCCTTGTAAGTCAAATTACATGTGCTAATTATTAATGAACAAATAACACCAAAGTTAGTTGTAAATATTCTGACTAACAACACATAGTTGAACGGAACAACTAGCTGTTTCCGAAGGCCACTAAACCTTCATCATCAGCGTTCTTCTGTGTTTGGTCCACTGGGTGTGGTGTCACTTGATGTAGATTTATGCTTTATACACTCAGGCATCATTTCCAATGGAATATGTAAATTGAATATGATTCATCTAATTTCAATTTACTGAAAGCTTTTTGGTAATGAAAGCTCAATTTTACCATCTCTAAATCTAATTTTTATGTTTTAAAAACATGGCAATAATATTCTTAGTTTTCATTATCAAAGACAACAACCATTTTTGAAGAAAATAATTTAGAGAATTCAAAAACTAGAACTCAAAAGTATTTTCAAACAAAAACGTCCTAAATCTTTTTAGTGGATTAAGGCATAAGTAATTTTTCCCCTCTTATCGGGCCCAAAAAAATATGTTTAATGAAAAGTAATTTACTCTAGTTACCTGTATAAAATTTTTAATTCTGAAAAAAATATTTAAGGCTTAGAAAGAAATATATAAGAATTTTTTTGCATGTTCTGAAAAATCGGACGATGTGGCCAAATGCATAAAATCACATACTTGTTCAATTTACAAGGCCCGCGACTTCAATCGCATCCAGAAGGAATCTGACTGAGTAGACTTGAATATGGCTGTGGTCATTTTGTGACTCTTTATACGCAGATCTATCTGTGTTTTAAATTTTATTAAAATAGGTTTGATTGTTTCGGAGAGGCAGACATTTTCCGCCTTTCACCCTCCTGGTCATACTTTTGAAAATAAACATAGCCTATGTGCATTTTTAGACGCAGATCTGTCTATGGCCCTTATTACGAGCAAATTTCGATCTCCGACTGTAGTCGAAAGTACTTATCGAACGAATTTTCATTTGGTATAAAGACTAGCATTGCACAAAGAATGTCTCTTATTGTGAATATCACTTAAAGTAATTTTTAAAATTTTGCTACAACTTTACCTAAAAATGAAAAACAATCGTTTTTAATTATGTTTATACTAAAATACTTAATCGAAAGCTAAATTCTGTTCGATAGAAAATTCGTTGCTCAACGAAATTTTCGATGCTCATAATATGAATTGAACATTCGATTTTCGATGTTCGAAAATCGAATGCAACTCATAATAAGTGCCAATGTTTAAGATATCATTAAAATCGGTTTGAAAGTTCCGGGGGGGGGGCAGAAATTTCCCCCTATCATCCTCCTGGTCATACTTTTGAAAATATACATAACCTATGCGCATTTTTAGATGCAGATCTATCTATTTTCTAAATTGCATTAAAATCGGTTTGAACTTTTCTGGGGGCAGAAATTTACCCTTATCGCCCTCTTGGTCCTTTTTTTAAAAATGCACATATCCTTTATGAATTTTTGGACCCAAATCTATCTATGCTCCAAATTTCATTAAAATATGTATTAACATTTCGGAGGGGAAAAAATTTCGCCTATAGCCCTCCTGGTCCTAGTTTTAAAATATATACAAACATAGCCTGTGTGACTTTTTTGATACAGATCTATCTATGTTTTAAATTTCATTAAAATCGGTTTGAGGGGCAGAAGTTTCCCCCTATCGCCCTCCTGGTCATACTTTTGAAAATAAACATAGCATATGCGCATTTCTAGAAGCAGATCTATCAACTTTATAAATTTCATTAAAATCGGTTTGAACGTTTCGGTTGGGCAGAAATTTTCCCTGCCGCCCTTCTGGTCCTAGTGTTGTGAATCCAAACCATCCAGGGCGCCATCCAAACGCATACGAAAAAATTCATTCAACTCGATCTAGCCGTTTAGGAGGAGTTCAATGACATACACACTTACACTAGAATAATATATATAAAGATAAAATTTTATTTCATACTAGCCGAAATTTAATTTTATAAAAATCAATTATCTAGTTTCCGAGAGACGGAAGTTGCTCCCTGTCCCCTCTTAGTTTTTGTTTTAATTTCAAAAATATATAAAGTGTGTGTATCCTTTAAAGAAAAAGGGACTTTGAAGAAAATGAGAAAATATATTATTTTAGGAAATGATATTTTGCAACGGAAGAGCAAATTTGCAACAAAAAAAAAATGGAACCTGCAAAATTAACGTTACACAGTGGGGCAGAATCAAAATATTTCTAAGCGGATAGTCTGGTCGAAATAAAATGTCGCATGGTGTATAAAATCGCTGATAATTGGTATTTTCAAATGCAATTATATAGAAGTTTTTTTGCACTTCATAATAAGGAAAAAAACAACACCAAGTTTTTCAACTGGGAAGCTTAGAAATATTACGAAAGTTCCAACAAATTCACAAAATTAAATTTTGAAAATTTTTCCAAATGGCGTCTTTACTGGATTAAAGACTCCTTGCCGCAAATAAGTTCAAGAAATGTAATTTTTTTATTGCCAACTTTGGCATTTTAGAAAAAACCTTAAAATGTTTATGTCATAATCTTTGATTCGCACACGAAGGGTCGCGTACGGACATTACATATGTAAAGCTATTTATAGACGATTGTCAGATCTTATAATATTGTCAGGTATGGCAATCATAAATTGGCAGCACAAGGTAAATTGTAGGTTCACACGGTTGTATAAAATTTTTCAGAAAATCTTACAATTTATTAGCAGACGGTTGTATGACAACAAATTCATCGGACAAAATTGGCAGTCGAAAAATTGTCAGTTCACACGGTTGTCATATGCAAAAATTTGTCAGGCCTGTTCTTATGCGCTGCCAGACTCAAAGCATTTATTATGAATTGTTAAATATCAACGTGAAAACATAAATTATTATAGACCGTAAAGAAGCAATTGCAATGATTTTTGTCTGCTTATAATTTTTTATATATTTTTTTCTTTAAAATCAAGCGTCTGCATTGTTGCGCATAGAAAGAATTGCCTTACAATGACGTCATTGTCAGATGTATAAACTTAGCACATCTGGCAACATTGAAATGTCTGACAATGTCTTCACACGGTTGTAGGATGTCTGACAATTTGTTGTCAGCAGCTAGTCTTACAATGGACTGATAATGATCATTCTGGCAATGAAGTCAGACAAAAATTGCCAGTTCACACGGTTGTAAGAAATTTTAAGTACATCTTATTAACAATATTGTAAGATCTGACAACCGTGTGTATATAGCTTAAAACTATATCAACATTAGCCTATATGATAGAATATCTGACCTGATGTAGAAATTTAAAAAAAAAATCTTGTGGCGTTTTTTTAGTTTAAGCGCTTTCATTTGGTTCTGCCGACTTTTTTCTGTTTTTACGAATTTTCTTAGTTTTAGCGATTTTTTACTTTGGCGCGTTTTTCCAAGTTGACGTTTTTTTTTTGTTTTTGGCGCTTTTCGGTTGTTTTTTTAGTTCTAGCGATTTTTTATTTTTGGGTTTTTTTTGGAGTTTTTTTTTCGGTTTTTGATATTTTTTTTAGTTTTTTGGCAACCCTTTTACATTTTGTGTGTTTTTTTTTTTGCATTTAAATGACTTATTTTATTTTTCTGATACATATTTTTCATTTAAGCGCTTCTTTATTATTGACAATTTTTCGTTTCGTTTTATTTTTAATTTGGGTTTTTTGGATATTTTTAATTTTGGGATGTAACTAAAGCATTTTAAAAAATTTGCTTCTCTTACAGCTTCCAATATACAGCAGTTGTCAAAATTAAATACTTAATATTACATTAACTTAATAATCTAATGAATAAGTTTCACAGCTGGTAACAGCTATACTCCTCTGCTATACGTTTATCCAAAACAAAATTTATTCTGCCCCACTGTGCAGCTTCTAATTACCTCATTGAGTTAATCAAATGAGTACCTTAAAAAAGGTACTTAACTGAACATAATATGTTTAATTAATATATAAAAAAAACATATTTAAGAAACAAGATTTATTTCTGAGATTTATTTAAATATTTTGTTATGGAATGGGAATTCATATGAAGCATCTAGACAACCCAAACTTTGTTGCCAATTGGCAATGAATACGTCTATGGAATATTTTTTTCTTTTGAAACTTTATAACTTTCATTAAATATTTAACAACTGGCCAAATAGTTTAAAAGCCGAAACAATTTTAACGAGTAACTTTTAGTGTTTAAAGCAAATGCCAAAAATGGTAAATAATTTTAATAATGATACCCAGCTAAAGCAACAACAAACTATGTATTTGTGCTATATAAGGTCAATGATTAGTCCTTACAGAATCTTTAAAAACTGCTGCAAATTATTTAGCCCAGTGCACAAAAAAAAAAACAAAACTAAACAAAAATGCTTTGAAAATTTTAGGCAAGCATCATCATTAAGCACAGAAACTTTTAAATGAGAAACAAAAAAAAAACTTTAAACTTTGTAAAGCAAAACAAAAGACTTAAGCCACAAACTTTTTGCCAGCTTGCTTAAATTCTTCTGTAGGAAAAAATTACTTTCTGCAAAATAAAACTTGATTTTATTTAAATCTTTAATTACTTGATTCATTTTCTTTAGCATTCAGCCAGCCAACTTGACCAAAGAGTAAAAAACAGCTCCAAGCATTTTAGCCAAACATGGCTAATTATGTGTTAAATTAAAAATCAATTTCCTTGTAATGACCAAAAACGTCAGTCAGCCATTAAGTGCGTTTGCTGTGGCTATTTTTCTAAGGATTGTAAATTAATTGACATCTAATGACTAAATATTACATTAAAAATTCTTGATAAATAAACATGAGAGCTAAAAGGCTTTTTTAACAAAACAAATCAATAGCAGCACATGGAAAAGCAAATGCAGAAAAAAGCATTTAAGTAAATGTGCCTTTAGATTATTAGAAGAATTAAGCAGCAAGAAAACAAGTTGTAGAAATTAATTATTCACTTACATATATTAAACTTCTATCTAAGCAACATGTTCCAATGCTCCAACACTCAGTCCGGCAGCAACAGCCACAAAATGTTGCCAGCAAGACAACACAAGAAAGAAAATAAAACATCAACCTCGGTAGACTTGCATGTGTGCAGTTTTTAAAATAATCAATCCCTGTTGCTGTGTTCGATTTAAGAAAAAAATTCCTGGAAAATTAACTAAAAATATTTTTGCTCTGTTTTACAGCCAATTAAAATGCTTTATTTAGTCAATTGCTTAAGAATAAAATAAAACAAATATGTTTGTATTTATTTGTCAAACTAAATAAAATATAAAATACTTGATACAAGAAACATCACTTAGGTATGGCATGACCAAAGAGTACGAGTATTAAAACTACTTATAATTAGCAAATCGCTTAAGAATGATGTTAGAATTCAATACCATAAAATTGTTATTGTAACCTAAGTATTGCATTAGAACTTCTATGATTTTTACACAGAGGAGGAGGACATTTTGTTGTTCCTTCTATGTGTGCTAGTGGCCAATTCTTTCAGACAATATGTGGGAATTTTATCTAGATCTTATACTTAGGGAAAAAAATTTCCAACTTTGTAGTAAAAAAAGTTGTGAAAATTTTATGCATTGACACACGTTCAGTTATTTATGTTTTAATTGAAAAAAAAAAAGATTAAAAGGAAACCTACACATATTCCAAGCAAATAAGGAAAGGCTTAAACTGCAAAAGGTGCCTGCCTGCTTTTTAAAAACTTAAATAACTACGTAGTAAAAATAACAATCTATTTATTTAACTTTAAAATTCAAGTCTAAATGTTAAACAAAATACTGTTAAACTATATTTCTCACACATTTTTCTTAAACTTATACAAAGTTCTTCACAGCACTTGTGCTTGCTGTATTGACCTGGAACAAAGGTAAAAATCACAGAAATAGACATAATTAAAATATTTTTATTATATTCGTATCCTTGAAAAAAAAATACCAATAACTCTGCATAATATCGACCATTCTTCTCAGTTTCTGTTCGAAGCCAACAAACATTAATAAATTCTGTAAAGTGCGGCCTTGACTCGCACAGAAAAAGTTCCGTATGGACTTACTACACGAACATTTTCCTATAGAATCGATATCTAATCTGATTTAGTTTTTTTTTAATTTTTTTTCTGTCGGGCTTAAGTTCAGTACTTTCAATTCTTATTGAATGAAATATTTTTAATAATTAATGTGAGTTTCTATAGAAGCGAATTTAAATTTTTCTTCTCTTCTGTAGAAACCCACATTAATTAATAAAAATATTTCATTTAATAAGAATTGAAATTACTGAACTCAAGCCCGATTAAGAAATTATTTCTGATAATTTTTTTTTTTTATTTTATTCTGGGTTTTTTAGCTTTAACGCTTCTAGCGTTTTTCAATTTGTGACGATTTTTTCAGTACTGGCGCTTTTTTTAGTTTTTGGCCCTTTTTTGCGATTTTTTCTGTATTTTTTCTTTCGATTAGAGATTTTTTTTTAGCTTAGGCGCTTTTCTCGGTTTTTGCGAATCGTGTCACTTTTTTGCCGACCATTTTATTTATGGTGATTTATTTGCATTTCAGCGATTAATTTTATCTTCATAATATTTTTCATTTAGTTTGGGAGCTTTTTTTTACTGATGGATTTTGCGATTTTTCGATGGTTTTTTAGTTCTAGCAATTTTATTAGTTAATTTGTTTTTTGGCGATTTTTCGATGGTTTTTAGTTTTGGCGATTTTTTTTCACTTTTTGGCGATTTTTTTATACCCTTTACCAACAAAAATGGTAAATGGGTATATATAGGTTTGTCATTCCGTTTGTAATTGCTATAATATCAATAAGCGACCCATAAAATATATATATTCTGGATCCTTATGCATAGGGAAGACGAATAAGCGATGTCCGTCTGTCCGTCTGTCTGTACGTGAAATCGGTTTTCCGAAGCTCCCAGAAAAGCTAGAGACTTCGTTCTTGGACTGGTGTGTCAGAAATTTTCCAAAATAGATTAGTATTGAAATTCAGCAAAATCGAGCAGACGATTGCAGAGCAGGAAAACTTAAACTTTATTTTGCCATATAAAAGTAACTACCGAAAACAAATTTTTATTTTTTTTTTTTAATAAATGAACTTATTTTACACTTCAGTACGACTAAAATTGGAATTTTAAATTAAAAAAATATAAAAAAGTTAAAAAGACGTTTCCAGGGTTGGAAAACTTTAACTTTTTGTGTTATGTAAAATTAACTATGTCTAAAATTATGCAGAGTATTTTCTCGAGAACCGTAAGAGCTACAGACCTGAAATTTGGACACAGTGTGTAGACCTTTGGCCGCTACAACAACAAATACATGAGAATTGGAAATTAAAGTGTGTTCCAAAACGAGCAAAGAAAAATTTTAAAATCCCATGTAATATACATACAATTATATGTATGTATATACACTTGAAATTTGTAAGGTTAGTGTATTTTTATACAGACTACAAAAATTAACACTAAAATTTCAAAAAATTTAAATTAAAGGGTGTTCCATCAGTTAATGCAATTTTGACTATGTAATTTTGACAATTTGCTGTATCTTGGAAACCGTAAGAGCAAAACTCTTGACATTTTCAAAAACGGTAAAACTAAAAAAACAAAAAAATATAAAATCGCCAAACCGAAAAAAATCGCCAAAAACAAAAAAAAATCGCCAAAACGAAAAAAAGCACCAAATTACAAAAAAAATTTCTAAGACTAAAATAAATCGCATAAAACGGAAAAACTGCTAAAATGAAAAAAAAAATCGCCAAAATGAAAGAAAATCGCCAAAATGAAAAAAATCGCCCAAATGAAAAAAATCGCCAAAACGAAAAAAAACCTAAAAACAAAAAAAATTGCCAAAATGAAAAAAAAATCGCCAAAATTAAAAAAAAAATCGCCAAAATGAAAAAAATCGTCAAAACGAAAAAAAACCTAAAAAACAGAAAAAATCGCCAAAATGAAAAAAAATCGCCAAAATGAAAAAAATCGACAAATGAAAAAAACCCCAAAAAAAAGAAAAAAATCGCCAAAATGAAAACAAAACCAAAAAAAAAGAAAAAAAATCGCCAAAAGGAAAAAAAATCGTCAAAATGAGAAAAATCGCCAAAATGAAGAAAAGCCCAACAACAAAAAAAATCGCCAAAAATGAAAAAAAACAGAAAAAAACGCCAAAACGATAAAAAAACGACAAAACTGAAGAAATCGTTTAAACTGAAAAAAACTTCAAAAAAGCAAAAGAACCTACCTTTCGTGCGCGAGCAAAGTCGCACTTTACTAAATTTTTTAATATTAAAGGAATTAAATGAAACTAAGTTTTTCCTTATTTCGTTTTTGCTTTGTTCACTTACCATATTTTATGTATTTTTTAAAAAACTAGATTGGTATCAATAATCAGAAAAATCCAAAATTATGACTCCAGGGTTGGAAAACTCACACTTTTGTGTTATGTAAAATTAAATAGGTTTAAAAATTTTTTTCGTTTTCTTTATAAATTGAATATATTTTATGCTTCTGAAAGAAAAGCTTGGCGTATGAAATTTGAAAAATGAAAATTACAGCTGCAAAGATGGAAACTTTAAAAAAATTATAAATTTTTTCACAAAACAAATATGTATGTATGTGTCTGTATACTATATATACATATGTATGTACGTACGTTGGTAAAGGGTATATAAGATTCGGCACAGACGAATATAGCACTCTTACTTGTTTTTGTCTATTGTTTACTTTTGGTGATTAGTTTGCGTTTCAACGATTTATTTTATCTTGGTCATATTTTTCATTTAAACGCTTTTTTCATTTTAGTAATTTTTTAAGTTTCAGCGATTTTTTTAAATTTGTTGATTTTTTTTTTTTTTTGTTTTTCATTTTAGCGATTTTTTTAGTTCTTTCCTTTTCTTCCTTTTGGCAAATTGTTTCCTTTTTGGCTATTTTTATGGTGGTATTTTAGTTTTATCGATGGTTTTAGTTATTATGCCTTTCTTCGTTCTAACGATTTGTTAGTTTTAAGTCGATTTTTTTCGTTGGGTTTATAGTTTTAGAGATTGTTTTAGTTTTGAAGATTTTTTTAGTTTTGTTAATTTTTTTGCTTATTGGTGATTTTTTTAATCTAAGCGTGGTCTTAGGTTTGGCGCTTTTTTTCATTTTGGCGATTTTTTTGAGTTTTTGCGATTTTTTTCGATGCATTTTTACTTCTAGCGATTTTTTTTTGTTGAGCCGCTTTTCTTCGTTTTGGCAAAATGTTTAGTTTTTTGCTATTTTTGTTCGGTGGTTTTTAGTTTTAGCGATTTTTTAAGTTTTGGCGTTTTTTTTTTTGTTTTGGCGATTTTTTTTGCGTTTTGGGGATTTTTTGTAAATTGTTTTTGTGTGTGCTTTTCTATCACATTTTTACTTAGAGCAAAATTTTTCATTTAAGCGCTTTTCTCATTTTAGCGTCTTTTCGATTCGTATTTTTTAAATTTTGGGAATTTTTAGTTTTTGCGTTTTCTTAAATTTCAAGAGATATAAAATGTTGTAAAGATAGCACATTCAAAATTAAAATAACTGATAGAATAAATAAACACTTTAATTTTGGATTTTTTAAATTTAATCGTGTAGTTATTCTATATAATAACAAAAATTTTAAATTTTAAAAGCCCCCGATATATCTAGAAAAGATTTGATATCTACTAAACCGCTGAACCGATTTTCTTTAAACATACTTAAGAACCTTCTCGATCAAATGAGCTTTCAAACAGAAGTAACTAAATCAAAATCGGTCCACCCGTTTGGTCTGTACGTGGACACGGACAGACACACAGTAACACACTACAAATTTATAACACCCCCTTTTTAGGTCGGGGGTTAAAAATAGACTAACTTTGAAAATTTCAGGTCTATATGTATAATTTGTTTTGTTGCTTGCTTTAGAACACCCAATCATTTTTATAATTGTTATTTTTGTAGCGGCCAAAGTTTTACATATTCTGTGAAAATTTCAACTCCGTACCTCTTACGGCTCTCGAGAAAAAGAGCCTGTGACAGACCGACAGACAGACGGACAGCGAAAACAATAGAGTTCCTTTTCACCTTTGGTGTACGAAGACTTTTTCACCTTTCACCAGAACTCTAAAAAACAACAATAATGTTGGCTTCCTTCCCTCTTGGCTAGATTTGTGGAAGCAGTGTTCTAATTTACGTGGTCGTTAATGAAAAACTAAAACTCGTAAAAGTATTTGAGAATATGGTGACAAATATGTTGTGGCAAAATAACATGCATACATAAAAAACTTTCAATACTTTTGCCAACTTTAAGCAAAAGTTAATTTGTTACTAAATCTTTCTTTAGCTACGACAAATAACAAAACTAATTTCATAATTTTTTTTATAAACATTTTCAAATTCCAAAAGTAGTTTTGAAAGTTGTTTGCCATTAACCTTAAATTTTTTGGGAAAGAAATTCCACACAAAGCAAACAAAAAGTATCTTCAACGGCGCACAGTGGCGTGAATTAAAAAAAAAGTGGTAAAAAGTCCGCAACTTTTGAACTAGTTAACCGATTTCGATGAAACCAACTGTTTTGGAAAGTAGAAGTGTTGAAATTTTTAGAAAGCATATTTTGAGGCACCCTGTTGTAAGACAGGGTAGCTCCAAACAGCCTCAAAGTGGGAAAGTGCGGGTATCGAAATTCTTTCGGAGCTTGTAACTTTTGTAAATAGGGACCGATTTCAATAATTTTTTCAGCGGGACAATCTACGTTAAGAAATAAAAATAAAACATGCTGAGAGTACCATTTCATCTCTTTCAGTTTCCAAGTTATTTGACTTGAAAAATTTATTTTTTAATTTTTGGCCCTGACTTTTTTTATTCGTTAGTACATAACTTCTTTATTACTTGGCAAAAATCAGTATGTTTTAATGTTTTTGAAAGAAAACTTCATTACAATTCATATAAAAAAAAATTTTTTTGATATCTCAAAAATTGTAGCAAGGAATAATTTTGCAATTTGGATTTTTAAAAATTATGAAAAAATTTGGTATATTTTGTGAAAAAAGTATTCTTAATTTTTTTGGAATATTTTAAAAAATTATTAAGTATTTGATAAAAACTTTGATTGTTTCTGAGAAAGGAGACATTGAGAAAGGCTGTGAAATAAATTTTGGAGATTGTTGTTGGTGCACCCTACATTCAGCATTGGTCGAAAACTAGCAATTTTTTTTCAAAAAATCCGATTTTCGGATGTGGCAAAAAAATTGCACGGTCGTTTTTGTAAATTTTTTGGTTTTTTATTATAAATAAATTTGTTGTTAGTAGCCTGTAAGAAACTTTCGACATCCTACACATAAATGTAGGCAGGAGAGGAGATTTTCTAAAAATTCTAAAATTTTTCTAACACAATTTTTCCCAATAAGAAAAAAGTATTATAAAATTATAAATTGGGAATCATTTTAATTTTTATCAATAGCATACATTTAGTTTTGCAAACTGAAAAAAAATTATTCTCCTACCTTCAATACTTTTTGAAATATTCGAAATCCAATTTTGATTAAAAATTTTAATTTTCTACATTTTTTATTTTTGTCTAAATTATTGATCTTATTTTCTTTACTGCAAATGTTTCTTAATTTTTTCTATGTTATTACAATAGTAGATATAATTATCTATTCAACGGTATATAATATGTATTCCTTTGCCATTATATCAGTTTTAAAATGTATACACAAATATAACACCTCAGGTAACAATTTACGTGTATATCTGATACTCAAACAAACCCACATTTTTTATGAACTCTTGAAGCTGTTATTAAATACTTTTTTTTACTTAAATACAATAAAATATAAGAATTTATATACATAAATATAAGTATATTTATATACCTACAAGGACAAAGGTTCCTGCGCGCACATCTCTAATATGGATATGGTTTTACCTGATATTTGTATCGGTTTTGTATTCGTAGCTTGTAAAATAGCTATATATTTAAGCTGCGATGCATTTAATGTCATTATTTCAGTTATAGCTATCATGGAGATAACAATTAAAAATAAATCGCTCTGCAAATTAATGTGGGAAAACCTCACTGATGGGAGTACTCGGTTGGACAAGGTAGACCAAATGATGTACACAATATCTACTACATTGATTTTTTTTTTTAATTATATGAAAAGAAGATACGTGAATGCAATAAATCAATTTCTAAATTTCAGAATAAAAATCAGGATTGGTTAGATATGGGACTATCTACGAAAATATACCCAAAGAAGTTTGGTCGGCCAAATAAAGATTACGATAACGTTCGACGCAGGAGCAAAAGGATTAAACAAGAAGACTTGATATTAGTTTGTCAGACCTTCTTCATAATACAGGATCAAGACTGATCGCTACTTTTGACGAAAGAGACTTAGATACATGTAATAATTCCGAACTAACACTAATATACAAATGGTGATGTGATGGATCATCTGGATTTTCAGAATATAGACAGCCCAGTGCATACGATAATGACTTTTCCAAAGTTTTAATGGCATCGTTAGTACCATTAAGGCTTCGACTACATAATGAAATGCCTTCAACAAGTAAAAATGCATTTAAAGATATGTGGGTAAATACTACTCCAGGCTCAAAGTCTTTATGCCGACCAATACATTTTGAATACATCAAGGAAAACAAAGAAACAACTCAAAATCTGGTTGATGGTATAAAACATGAAATTTCTAATATGGAACCTATTGACGTTCATATATTAGGACGAGTAATAACAATATCTTTTAGACCTTATTTAACAATGATAGATGGAAAAGTTGCAAATGCTATAACCGATACAAAATCTTATTTGATTTGTAATATATGCGGAAAGAAAGATTCTGATTTTAAGGACATTGAGTATTATACTCCAACTAATGAAGATGCCCTTAAGCTTGGAATATCACCACTTCATGCTCAGATTCGATTCATGGAGTACATTTTACGACAACAAGTATCGCAGTGTACCAGAACATCAGAACGCTCCAGTTGCGAATAATTCTGCTTTAAAGCAGATACAGTTGGAAGAAAAGAAAAGAATTCAAGATGAGTTTATGAAACGTGGATTAATCATTGACAAACCTTTATATGGCTATGGAAACTCCAATAATGGCAACACTGCTAGGCGATTTTTTGATGACCCTGAAACCACATCTTCTATAACTGGTTTTAGTTTTAATCTCATAAGACGTTTCAAAATAATACTGGCCGTCATAAATAGCAAAAAGTTAATTAATAAGGACAAGTTTGAAAAATATTCAAAAGACACTCTGATTCTAATAAATGAATTATATCCATGAAAATCAATAACTCCAACCGTACATAAAGTGCTAGCGTATACAAAAGAACAAATAGAAAAAACATTATTCCTCTGGGGGAACTAACCGAAGAAGCACAGGAAGTTAGAAATAGAGATGTTAAGCAATATCGACTTTTCAATACACGTAAATGCTCTAATGCATCATTTGCATACAAGGCATAAGAATGAAATGGTTGCCAAAAATAAGTATTGAAATCGAGAAGGACGATCCCGAAGCAGAGGAAATTAATAGCTTGCTAGGCCATGATGTCTCAGATACATATGTACATTGTACATATATCTCTTGATACATAAGTATTTATATTCATACAAACAAATATCTGATATCATGGCAAAAAGTCTCTGGAATTCTCTGTCAAATTATATTCAAAACTTAGGCAATTTATATGCGTTTAAAAAGGAGCTACATAAAAAATTTTTCGTAATTTAATGTTCTAATGTTAAATTAACTACTAATTTTTTTTAAATAAATAAATAACTCAATCTATTTGTCCTTGTAGGTATATAAATATACTTATATTTATGTATATAAATTCTTATATTTTATTGTATTTAAGTAAAAAAAAGTATTTAATAACAGCTTCAAGAGTTCATAAAAAATGTGGGTTTGTTTGAGTATCAGATATACACGTAAATTGTTACCTGAGGTGTTATATTTGTGTATACATTTTAAAACTGATATAATGGCAAAGGAATACATATTA
Organism: Tachina lurida; assembly: GCA_944452675.1. Classification (NCBI taxonomy): domain Eukaryota; kingdom Metazoa; phylum Arthropoda; class Insecta; order Diptera; family Tachinidae; genus Tachina; species Tachina lurida. The sequence goes on from OX101752.1 coordinate 141,306,212, forward strand.
TATACCGTTGAATAGATAATTATATCTACTATTGTAATAACATAGAAAAAATTAAGAAACATTTGCAGTAAAGAAAATAAGATCAATAATTTAGACAAAAATAAAAAATGTAGAAAATTAAAATTTTTAATCAAAATTGGATTTCGAATATTTCAAAAAGTATTGAAGGTAGGAGAATAATTTTTTTTCAGTTTGCAAAACTAAATGTATGCTATTGATAAAAATTAAAATGATTCCCAATTTATAATTTTATAATACTTTTTTCTTATTGGGAAAAATTGTGTTAGAAAAATTTTAGAATTTTTAGAAAATCTCCTCTCCTGCCTACATTTATGTGTAGGATGTCGAAAGTTTCTTACAGGCTACTAACAACAAATTTATTTATAATAAAAAACCAAAAAATTTACAAAAACGACCGTGCAATTTTTTTGCCACATCCGAAAATCGGATTTTTTGAAAAAAAATTGCTAGTTTTCGACCAATGCTGAATGTAGGGTGCACCAACAACAATCTCCAAAATTTATTTCACAGCCTTTCTCAATGTCTCCTTTCTCAGAAACAATCAAAGTTTTTATCAAATACTTAATAATTTTTTAAAATATTCAAAAAAAATTAAGAATACTTTTTTCACAAAATATACCAAATTTTTTCATAATTTTTAAAAATCCAAATTGCAAAATTATTCCTTGCTACAATTTTTGAGATATCAAAAAATTTTTTTTTTTATATGAATTGTAATGAAGTTTTCTTTCAAAAACATTAAAACATACTGATTTTTGCCAAGTAATAAAGAAGTTATGTACTAACGAATAAAAAAAGTCAGGGCCAAAAATTAAAAAATAAATTTTTCAAGTCAAATAACTTGGAAACTGAAAGAGATGAAACGGTACTCTCAGCATGTTTTATTTTTATTTCTTAACGTAGATTGTCCCGCTGAAAAAATTATTGAAATCGGTCCCTATTTACAAAAGTTACAAGCTCCGAAAGAATTTCGATACCCGCACTTTCCCACTTTGAGGCTGTTTGGAGCTACCCTGTCTTACAACACGGTGCCTCAAAATATGCTTTCTAAAAATTTCAACACTTCTACTTTCCAAAACAGTTGGTTTCATCGAAATCGGTTAACTAGTTCAAAAGTTGCGGACTTTTTACCCCTTTTTTTTTAATTCACGCCACTGTGCGGCGTGTATATAATGTCATGTTGCATTAAGGATACTATTTCTTATTTAGCAATAAAATCGTATCATTTTACCATACAAACAGCTGGAGGCCATAAAGTTGTTTGGAAAAAATTGTGGAATTAAGGAAAGAATTATTGCTTACAAATTGTCATGCAACAATTGGCATGCTGATTCTAATGAAAGGTGTGTATCGTCTTAAGGCATAAATAATTGTTAGAAAGACATTCATGTGGCATACGAAAAAAAACAGACATTCTAAGCAAGATGAGCAAAAAAATAAAAAAAAGTGAAATTTTAAAAATTTGAGATTTTAAATTTTATTGCGGTATAAAACATAATTCTAAATGTAACTACGAGTACTTTCACTCTTAAAAACCTTGTTGGATTTTTTACTCGCAGTTTGCAAAAAAAAAAAGTATATAATTTTTTTCTTTTTAATTTTTAAACGAATTGTTTCAAGTTAATTTTTTGTCTTTTAATACTAACAAAACTAGCATTTGATCCAACCTTTCAGCCAAAAAAATTTTATCTAACTAATACCTCTATTCATATAGCCACAAAAAATGTCATATGTGACAGCGCATAGAGAAAGGGACCTAAGGGTAAAAAAAATCTTTTTTCACTTTTTTTTTTTGATGTGGACAACATCTGAGCATCGAATGAGACCGATGCCATGCCCCAAAAGTGTTCCCTCCCAGAGATATGCGCGTTTTATGAAATTGAAGTCGACGATTCTAAGGTTATGTGAAAAAATGTTCGTACTAACAGAGTGATATTCACGATTTAAAAGAATTATAAATGAGTATTTATTATAATTCACAATTAATAATTTCAGAAAATAAACCTGGATTCGAAAAAACGCGAGCAAAATTGATATCAAACTCATGGAAACAGCGCGCTAGGTAGAAAACAGTAAAAACCAACTACACAAAACAAGAGATAGGGACGACCTTCGCTCGTTTTCAAAGTTGACCAACACGTTCCTGACGTCATGAGATGTGTCGCTTTCAAATGAGACCAATACCAATACGCTTAGTGATGGTACACCAAAGATACACGTATTTAAATCTTTAAAATTGCTCTCCTGAACAAAACCGATTTTTACCCTTAGGTCCCTCTCTATTTGGCGCGTTATAAACATATTGAAAGCAAAAAAAAACATTCAAAAATCATGTCATTTTCATCACTTTCCTGACTTTATCAGTATCTCAGAGCTACAAATCACAATTTAAAGTCTTCAAAATTTGCAATAGGAAGCAAAATTTTGTGGTGTATCGAACTGCGTTTTTAGTTCCTGGAATTTCTTTACATTCATTTTTGCCTTTTTGGCCAGCTTTTTAGCTCAAATACTCCTCTGTGAGACGGACGTATAAACTGACTGAAGGGCGGAAAGGATTCCGTTCTTAGTTTTTTTTTTGAGAACGGTTCCCTAAAAGCTGTTGGTTGCTTCAATAGATCTCTGTTAAAATTATTATAAATATTTTCTGGGTATTGCTGGTCTATTGTTTAATTGCAATAAAACCGAAAACTGGGTCTCCACTAGCCATGAACTTGGTATGGGCATCATGTTGGACATCGCAAATGGCTAATGGAAACCGCTTATATCCATGATTCTTCTGCTCTGACATCGTTCAATTTTTGTCATGAGATTCTTCGTGCGCCACCATAGAAAGAAAATAGACAGAACAAAATTGATAAATATTCGATCTTTATTGCGCTACCGCGAAATTGGTTGATATGCCTGCTGAACATGGACATCGCACGTATTTACCACAATAAAGAAAATGATAAATTTTTCACAGTTGCTCTGCCGGTGTCATGTTTACGTCCTGGTCAGGTCAATGGTCCTGGATTAGGAATTCATAGCAATTTCAATGATAGTAAATAAAAAAATATTGCATTTAAAATACATTTAATTAATCTATTTAGAGTTTTGAAATTATTTGTTCTTCCTTACTTCCGATAAATAATTGTCATAATATACAAAACTATTTTCACATAATATGTTGAGAATCAACATTGCTAAAGCAATAAAATCTATAATTAAGCTCTTCCATTATTAAACAGAAAATTAAATATTTGACAGATGTGTGAGAAAATACCATTTTAAGAACCTTTCACCAATTAACTGTCAGCAACAGCTCCTTATGAAATCATACAATTACTTTAGCAAGAACAAACTGCAAACTGCAGCAATGATTGCTGCTGCCATAAGCATGACATTTGATAAGTTGGCATTTTTGTTTTGTAAGCGAAAAGATAACTGAGCTTATTCAGCAGCCTTCAGCAAGTGTTGCTTATTTCAGTCGGTTTATTTTTTAAGCAAGTCACAAATGTGATAATAAACTAGTTTGTGGCAATTAAAGCAATAAAAATCCAACAAAGCAACAGAAATAAAAAACCATTACTTGCCGCATTAAATGCAACATGCAGCAGCAAAAGACAAAAGGTGACTCATGTTGCGATTTGAGATTACAATCTAGGCGTTAAATCCACAATGAGCAAATGTCAGCTGGTTGGTATTTTTAACTCAATAATAAAGAAGTTTCAGGAAATTCTAAAATAGTTGAGAAAGATAATGCTGGCGAAAGGTTTGGTTGGGTTCACCCACTCTGCAGACAGCAGGAATAAATTTAACATTGTAAACTTGCTTATGGCCATTTAAACCTAGTCCCTGGTGTTTAGTAATTGCAACATACTTTTAAAATTAATTCTGTCTTCATGAAACTATGTTGCTTTTATTCAAGCCCTAAAGCACTGTTCAAATGAAGCAGCACTAAGTTCAAAGTCTAGTTTAAGTTCATACATTTAAGAAGACAGCCAAGCTTTAACTTCTCCTTGCAACCAATTTTTGCTCTCTAAATTATATAAGAAATCTAGAGCATGAACATTGCATAAGATATAAGCTCTATAAGCTCAAATCTACGTCTTTATATTTCTTTTCGTCCTTGCTGTGAATGTCGCTGCAGTCTGTGGTCCATCGCTTTTATTTCAGCTTAAGTGTAAAACGCACTCAAACACATTTCAATTTTATTTGCACGCTTATATGTTTCTTTTGTTGTTGGGAGTTTTTATTACTGTTGTCTAGTTTTGTATTTCAATTAATGTAAATGTACGTATTTTAAAGTTTTAGCAAAACAGCCACAAAAACTTAAAATAAAACCAGAACTATTTGCAGTTTTATAACGTTTTAAAGGATGTTATTTATCTTTAATTGACTGTGGACGTCAGTCATTGTTGTTAAACAGCATGTTCACAAGAGACCATAAACAACTTGGCCAAAATGCAACTAAAAGTAGCAGCAGCAAGCAGTAGTGGCGGTCACATTTAAGCTGTACAAAGAAACAAAAAAACAGCAACAACAGTAGCAACAGCAATAACATTTACATCAGCTATTAACTTTAAGCATCATGCTAACAAGTGCAATTTTACTGTTTTAAATTTTGATTTTAATTTTTTTTTTTGCACTGAAACATTTCTTCTCAAAGCTTTTGAAAGCTTCAGTTGAATACTTAGCATCAGTGAAGAGTTAAGTGTACGTTTAAAGTTTTTTTTTAACAAAATCGAATTAATTGCGGAAATCATATATCGCATGCATTAAGTATGTGAAATGTTTTATTGCTTGAGAAAAAGTGAGAAAAATATATGTTAAATCCATATATTTTTTTCTTAATCTGCAAAAAATTGGATTGATTTTGACTGCTAAAAAATTAATTTTAAATAGCAATATTTATGTATTTTAAAAAAGCAAGAACAATTATTGATTTAATAAAACTCATTACTGTTTTTATTACATGCTTAAAAATACAAAAATTTTGTTCGTAATATAATTTTTATATAAAATTTGTACAGCCTTATTTATAAAAATTATTAAGGGTCTTAGAGAATTTTTTTTTAAATTTGTTTTAAAAACCATTTATAAAGTCTTGGTAAGTTTTATAAACAAGGCTGATAGGAAACAATATCATACAGAATTTCTTATCACAGCTTATTTGTAGTTTGTAGTATATTGTTGTGTAAGTTGTAATGTAAAAACCAAACTAGACCAATTTGAATCGAGTGAATTTTTTTTATAATTTTATTAAATTATAAAGTATACATGTGAACCTCTCTGAACTCATACTTCTTAGCTGGCACAAACTCTTTCTTCTGGCGAAATCTTGCATAAGACATGAATGAGTCATTTTTGCAATACCACCAAAACAACGCTTTCATACCCCACTCCAACAATTCTTATATCTTAAAGCATATACGGCTTGATAAAATAGCTTAGAATATGCCAAAAGTAGTAATTCTCTCCCAGATGTAATGTAAAAATGTAGTTTTTCCTAAAGTACCATTTTCAGAAAGTGCTTTTCCAAAAGTACCTTTCCGAAAAAGAGCTTTTCTAAAAAGTACCTGTTCCCAAAAGCTATTTTTACAAAGAGTAAGTTTTCTAAAGAGTACATTTAAAAAAGTACTTTTTCTAAAAAGTACCGTTGCTAAAAAGTGCTTATTCAAAAATACCTTCTTCCAATAATTTTAACCGGCATGTACTTTTTCCAGAAATTACTTTTTTTAAGAACTGGTATTTTCAAAAAATAGTTGTTCCAAAAAGATTCTTTTCCCAAAATTATATTTTTTTTCAAATAGTCTTTTAAAAAAGTGCATTCCAATTAATAAAACTTTAAAAATTAATATAATAAAAATATAATTTTTTCTGCAAAGAGGCTTTAAAAAAATTGTTCTTTCTGCCATAAAAACCGACTTCAATGCAATGATCTGATAGAAGAAGATAAGAAGAAGGACATGAAATATAAAATTCAGTTTTAGTGGGCGTGCCTCCGTCCATTTCTGAAATGCAAGATTGTGTGTTTTTCAGGGGTTAGAGTGTGTGTTAAGTTTTGTAAAAATCGATCAAATAGAATCATGTAAAATACTAAATTTTCATGGGCGTGACTCCGCCAATTTTTTAAATAAAAGATTTTGTAAGTTTCGTACAAATCGATTGCGTAGAACCATGTGAAGTATTATTATAAATTTTAATGGGTGTAACTCCGCCCATTTTTTAACTTTCAATTTGTGTAATTATAAGAATCAAAGGAGTTTTAGAAACTTCGTATAAGCTATGCAGCTCAGACTTGCTTGAAAAAGTCGTTAGTTTTTCTGTGGGCTTATGTACCACCTTAACTATAAATTTAAAAAAAGTGTGTACCTTTTGCTTCAACGTATAAATTTTTTCCATTTTATTCTTTTCACAAAAAAAAAGTTTACTATATTTCAAGCTCAGGCTGTTTGAAAGAGAACTATATAAATAAAAAATCGTAAAAACCCGAAAAAAATAACAAAATATTAATTCAGAACTCTTTGTTAACAATTTTCATCAAGGAAAAACACGCCAGTCCTCGGTCAACTTTTTGAAAAGCTTATGCGAAGCTTATATTTATGGAAAAAGTCATTTATTCGAGGTTGCGTTAGAGTTAGACGTTTTGTTAGCAGTATCATTGCCCAGCAAAAAAATTCTAAAAAAGGTAATCGGGTTTGGAATTAAGCATTTTTTGGTGGAAGCTGCTCCCTATTGGATTACCAAAGTAATGATTTTAATAAGGCGTGAGACTAAAGTAATCGATTCTTGATTGATGAAAATAATCATTCTTCTCATCAATCATCTTCTACAGACATAATTTTTTAAATTGGATTTAATGTGATTTGAAAGTAATGAGAAAAGTAAGTCATTATATGACAAGTAGTTCTGATGGTAATGTCGAATTTTTTGCTGTGTAACGTCCCCAAAAAAAATATTCTGTTTTTTTAATAGCTTACTAGCCCCTCTTTTCACCATGTTGAGCACAATTTTCTTCTTTTTTTTAATAAATCATAAAAAAATGTTTTAATTTAAGTCGTAGTTGAGCACGTGGCTTGCAAATGTCAACTTTCACTTCCCCAAAACAGCTGATTTATTTCTTACAAAAGCCAAGATTTCGGGACAAATTACTTACTGTGCGTCGTTTCGATTTGTAAAAATCTTTCAGCAAAATGTACAATGGAGCCTCCCAACGAACATTGGACATTAGTTTGCCAGTTCCAATGCTTAGAGTAAAATGGTAGGGTGGTAAACCTCCCATACACAGTAAATAATAATCGTTTTAGCAGAGTCTGTAGGGTACCGATCTTAAAATAAAAACAGAGCTTAATTGACGTGAGTATGCTTTTAACTCTTCAGTCCGTCAGCTCTCTAATTCCTCTGTCCGCCTAACCATCCCCTGTCCGAAGAAAAAATTACACAAAGAGTTCACAAGTTTTATATGTAATTTAATTTTTTTCTATACAAAATTTGTCAATATTAGAGCTGCATTTTACAAACTAATACCCTAAAGTTTTTATTCTCCAGTTGATTATATGTAAATCTAAGAAATATAGAAAAAGGATTTTATTAAACCAGATATCTGGAAAATGTAGCTAGTTGGCAAAAAAAATGTAATACCGACCGCCAACTTGAATTGTGATTTTATCATACACATACATACATATTTGCATATGTATATCTCATAATAAAATACTGTGTATAATTTTTATTCAAATATCTAATTAAGTAATTTGTTTTAACAAAATTAGCAAAATATGCATTAAAGTTGTTGATACGACAAAACAGATTGTGCATATTATTGTAACAAATTAATTGCTGGCAAATTTTTTTTAAAGCAAACTCAACTTCATGGACAAACTAAACAAGGTTTGAGAAATTAAAAATAAATGAACATATAAAAAAATAGCTAAACATATTTAAATATTAGCAAAAGACTTGTAATTTAAAATGTTCAAAGCAAAAAATTTAATATGTTTTTAAACAATTTATGACAAAAGAACTAAGCACTTAATTTCGTACAGTTTTATTAAATGGAAAATTATAGCAACTTATTTTCAACAAGAAGTTTCCATTAAAATAAACTAGATTAAAATATAATAAATAAAAATATTTTGAAAAAAACTGTATTTTTGTATAAAACTAAGAAACCAAAAAAATCAAAGAATGGGTGAAGCTTGATTAATTTGCCAAGTAATAAATATTTGGTTGACTTCTTGAAAAACGTCTAACATATAATTAAACAGTTAGTCTGAACGAAATAAAGTTAGATATAGAATGATTGATTAAAAGAATTCATTCACGAAATTAAAATTTAGCAAGGCGAACTCTTAAAGTTTGTAGCTTAAGTCTTTTGTTTTTATAGCAAAAGATAATTTTCATTTTACAAGGCCACGTTAAATACTCCACGGCAAATACCTGCAAGTGCAGTAAGTATCAACTTTGAAATATTTTTGGAAATAAATCACTATCAGTTGTAATTTCAAAAGAATTGTTACCTTTTCATACTTGCAATGTAGCACCCACTCATACATTTTTCTGTTGATGTGGTTCTCTTAAAGCTTCACATATAAATTTTACTATTTTGTTTCTAGTAATTGCCATGAATTCTCCCACACTTCTTACTGTCCTAGTCATGGCGAAAAACATGTTTTCAATGGAATTCTTAATAGAAAAAAAGTGAATTAAAAACAAAACGAAACAAATTCCCTATAAAAGATGCACCAGTCGCGATGAACTACTCTCAATAGTCAAACAAAAAGTTCAACTCTAAAAACCAATTACTTTATATATTTTTAACAATGTTTCTACTTGTCCGCTTGTTCTTTTATTTTCTTTCAACTTTATTGGCCATATAAAAAGGATAAATTCGTTTATTTTTCAGGTTAAATTTAAATAAACTTTGAACTTTTGTTTTGCTAAACAAACATTTTTGTTTACCACCTCTCAATGCCCAAATCCAGCCAAGGCGTTAGAAAATATCTAGAGAAGAAAACTAAAACCAAATTAAATGCACGTGTTTAAATATTGGCTTTTCAGCCTTAAAGCAGTTTTCTTGTTTCTTTTATTTTTTTTTTTAAATTTTGCATATATCACTTTTAGAGGCAGTTGCAAATTTTATGTGGCATGTTTTTGCGCATGAGCGCACGCGTCGTGTTATAATCTATTATAAAGGTTTTAATATATGTTGGACTTTTTTTTGTATTCTTTATAGCCTTCTTCCTTGAAAGCACAAAATGTGAAAGATTTGGCGAACAGAAGAATGAAGATTTTTGTTGGCCTTCCTTGGGGATTTCAAACAATGGGGAGTTAACCTTTTTATTCTCTTGCGATTTTGATTAATATTAGGTGTGTGCATAATTTTAATCTTCGAATTTATTTTAAATTTTATGCATAAAGGGCTAAGCAATTTTATTTTCAATTGATTCTAGCACTCATCTAAAAAAACTTAGTACACATTAATAAAGATGTTCGTTGTATTTCGTTTTTCCGCTGTTTATAAAAAGTTAAATTTTTTTCCCCTATAGCCTTCATTTTATTTTGACTCAGTGATAAACATTTTTGTGACCCGGGAATTCCCGGGATTTTTTTTTTAATTACACTGTGCTACAAAAGTTGAGAAAAAAAATATTCAGGGATTCTAATGTACCAATTCTGTTTTGTTGGAGTCCATGGATGACGAAACTACCGTTGGTTTTTTTAGGTCACTTCATAAAGTGATTTTATAACGGTAAATGTAGTGAAAAACGGGGTTCTTAGCTTTTCAGTTTTAAACAGTTGTAACTTCTTTGTTTCCCAACGGATTTCTTTTAACTTTTCGTTGGTTAAAAGGCTCGAATATTATCTTTCAATAAAGATATATTTTTTGTAAATCGACTAAGAAATGGCCAAGTTACAGTCGTTGAAGTGTACAAAAAACCAATTAAAAAAGTATTCTTTTGTTTTCTTCAGGCTATAAGTTGCTTATGAGTTACAAAAGAATACTTTTTAATGGATTTTTTGTACACTTCAACGACTGTAACTTAGCCATTTCTTAGTCGATTTACAAAAAATATATCTTTATTGAAAGATAATATTCGATTCTTTTCACCAACGAAAAGTTAAAAGAAATCCGTTGGGAAACAAAGAAGTTACAACTGAAAATCTAAGAAACCCCGTTTTTCACTACATTTATGTATTATTTATTATGGCAACTTTAGTTTGTATGTACACATTCCTTGATGAGTATCGTTATTCACTTTATGAATGCTATGGTGCAATAGTTAAACCTATACAACTGAATATTTTGATAATTCTAAACTATGGATAGTCGAGGTAGTAGAGGCGCTGCAACACTGCATTATTAAAACCGTGCCAAAAAGCAGAGCTGTAAAAAGAATGAAGCTTTCCTCTATCTCTTCCTTCACCAACTGTCTTTTCTCTCACTATCCCTTTCCTAAAGAAGGTAACACCTAGTATTAGCAGTAGGCATTAATTGCCTGAGTGTTACTTCTCTTTAAAAAAAAAAAAAAAAAAAAAACTATGGGTAGTCAACATTATTGATTACATTTAAGATAACAGGCTGTAAAATTTTATCGTAAGCGACAATTGACGTATATAAAACATATTTAAATATTAAAAAAAACTTCTCCTGAAAATCTTATTTTTTTCGCCAACATGGAATGTACACCTAACATAATATGTAAGATGAGAGAGTCAAATTCAATCGCAGAGAGAATAACATAATTCTTCTTGTAGACTTCAAATTAATGTTATCTCAATCTTAGAATATTTTTTATAAGAGCGATATTATAAGAAATCCTATAACAACAATCTTATAATATGAACTGTCAAAAACCACACCCACATGCAAATAAATTAGTATGCATGTATGAGTGTTTATTAAAATAAAGGAAAAAATTGGTTTTGAAGAAAATTTCTGGGACTTTTATATGTTTAAATGTGTTTAATTGATTTCTGAATTAAAGTTTGTGCAAAAAAGTGAAAATAAAATAACTAATTATACAAATGTAATACATGTTAACTCGGTGAGAGTTTGCATAAAATGAAATTGTATAAGAAAAGTAAAATTATGTGTTCCACTTGTATGATATGAGGAGAAATATGGGCATTATATTTTTGTTATTCTGCCGACGTTCTCTCAGATATTATGTTAGAGTTAATCGCAGTTGTAGATGCTATGTAAGGCTCGATATATAAAGACAAATTTTAATTTCTGAGTTTGCATCAATAACCTTTTATAACTATTGAAAGAATCCATTCAAATGAATTATTAATAGAAATATTTTCCCCTACCCAATGCCTTTAAATCTTTTGGAATCAATTGCATATTTTGCCGTTATAAATCACATTTTGTATAAATTTCAAAGCAACTTGTTGTTCTTGACATTTGTCACCAATATGCAAAAGAAAACACACAAAAAACACCACCGAGCTAACGCAAAAGGTTTGTTGCTTAAGTCTTTTGTTTATGGAAAGCTTCAGATGAACTTTGAATAGAAGTTATTTTGTTTTTGTTTTTGTAACTTTATCACAAATATCTGCTCATATTTTGCAATACGGTCCTCTTAAGATTTCCAACATGTGAGAATTAAATAAATAAAAATTTGTTGTCATTAGAAGGTGCAAAAGATGACATCATCCATCACCCACACACACACACACACACACACACACAGAAATTATACAGTTGGAGTGAACGGGCAGATATCAAAAATTGGGCGGTACCACATTAAAGCGTTGCGCTAAGTTCATAGTGAAAGATCATAGGTATGAAGTTACTTAAATATGTATAATGAAGACAGTTATATTTTCTCTTATTGCCAAGAATAAGAATATAAAAGGAAACGACTTTTCTTTAACTTTCTTTAAAAGTATTAGTTTTTCTTTGTTGTTATCAATATGTTTTCTACGTTCTTTTGAAATTGAAATATTTTTTTTATAACATAAAAGAAAAAATGCTAAAGAGCTTGTTTCATTGTGTCTTCTAAGCTGAAATTTTCTATAAGTGTTTTTTCTACATATTGTCTTTCAGCTGCCGTTCTTTTCTTTTAACTTTTTAAATTTAATTCGCATTTTTAGCCTGTCCGTCTGTATGCCTATCTGCCTGTCCGTCTGTCTTTCCTTAATATGAATAATTTATGAAAGCCATGTAAAGATCAAACTTAAATACAACAAATATTTAAATTGCATTCATATGTCGTAATACATGAGCAAACCAAACGAAACAAACCCAACTAAAAACAAAAAATTATATAAATAGACAAAAACACATACATACATACTCGTATTTATATGACCATGGCAGATATTTAGATACATACGTATATATGCATGTACATATATCTGACTGTCTAGCAAGCAGTCTGTCCATTTGATTTGGTCTATCTGGTGGTTGTATCTTCTTCATTTTAATACTTTGACCATTTCTAAAAACAATTTATGTGTGGTTTTTAAACCAAATCCCTCCTATAAAGGATTAAATACATTTATTTGAGAAAGACAAATTTTTGTTGCTGCTCACTTTGTTTATGTGTACATATGTATGTACATATATCTTTTAACTTCAAGTCTTTCTTGCGCTTTTTTTTTTGCCTCTTATGTTAAGCTTTAAATATTTTTTGTTTAAGGCTTTGTTTTTAATATTTTTTTTGCGATTCTTGTTCTGTCAGTATAGACTTAACCGGAGAATCAATTGTTAGATTTTAAAGCATTATTGATATTCTTATTTTTATTTTTGTCCACACATTTTGTGTAAGTGTTTTTATGGTTTTTCGATATGACTTCTTACGTGTCGCTGGTAAAATATTGAGTGCGATATTAAATAAATGTGTGGTCATTTTGAAGATAGACCCTGAAGGTTTTTGACTTTTCATTGTGTGTTTTTTTCCTGGAATTAAATTATAATTTTATAACTAATAGATTTTTAAACCCGAACATTCTTTGACGCATTATTTTGGTTCGACTTTTAGTTTTTTTTTTGTTTAAGAGAAGTAACACTTAGGCAATTAATGCCTACTAGTATTACTAGATGTTAACTTCTTTAGAAAAAGTTAAGTGATACAAGACAGGTGGTGAAGGAAGAGATAGAGGAAAGCTTCATTATTTTACAACTATGCATTTTGCACATTTTTAATAATGCAGAGTTGCAGCGCCTCTGGTGTCAATGAGGCTTATTAAATTTTGAAATCTAAGCACAGATTAGCCATTTTATTGGTTTTTTTACTTCGTCGCTGATGCTGTTATACCATACCGACGAAATAGGGCGCTATGATGTTACATTGCTGAAGTCGATATAGTTCAGTGACTATGCCTACATTATTTTAACTTTCCTACAACAACTGGCCCAAAAAGATAGTAATGCAGATCAGAAAAAGGTACAGTGTTGTTATTTACTGCCTGTCGGAGAGCGGGTTCGAACCCAGGATTTACGGTTTTGCAGTCAACGTGCTAACTACTTCATCCAACGCCACCCTCACCAACCCTTAAGCAAAAACATAAATATACTTGTATATTCGAATTTTTCTCAACAACGCACTACTGAATATATTAAAAATTCTAATTTCTTAATTTTTTCGTAAATATTTTTGTATTTGTGTACAGAAAACTTATTGTTAAATTTTCTTTTCCATACAAAATATTTCAAAAAATCACAAATGTTTGTATGGGGAACCCCCAGGGGTGGTTCCAGGCGATGTGTTACTGGCAAAGGTGGGTCGGCCCTCCAAAATTAGTGGGGGTCGGTTATATATTTCGAATCGATTGAGGAACTCTAAATGGGTCAAAATGAAATTTTTCAAAATTTGACCCTTAAAGAAAATTTTAGCTTTCGGATCAAAAGTCGGGACATCAAAATACATTTTAGAGGTATGGTTCCTTTGGCAAAGTTTCTTATTTTGATCCCTAGAATACGATTTTTCTTGTAATTTGAACGATTTTTTTTGCCTCCATACAAATCGACCCTCCCTAATGTGCGGGAATGAAGAGGAACCAGAAACCATTGAACATATTATCTGTCACTGCCTGAAGCTGCAACGGCTTAGATGGCTGAGCAGACGTTTCCATGAAAGCATTACTTATATCGGGAAGTGTAAACTAGAGGACATCAGGGGCTTCATCATGGGGATGCGGTGGCTTAATGAATGATAATAGGGTCACTTCTGGCTATAAATGGCAGGGGTAAATATTACTAGTAATGGGCAACAGAAGGGAATCACAATGGACCCAGTTGGGTCTCCGAGTGGAAGTGCGGTGTAGCACCACCCTTTTTAACCTAACCTAACCTAACAGAGGTCTGATTTTCATTAACAGAGCTCTGTTAATCAAGACGGTATATACCTAGGGCAGCTACATCCAAACAAACACACACTGATATTTGCATTTGAGGTACACAGCTTTGAAAGCTCTCAAATTTGTTCTTCTTTTTTTGCAAAGTAATAGCAAGCATTGTTGTCTGTTGTGTTGTTGTTGTGAATGTTGCACTCTCGTCGGTGTGAAAGCACAAAAGCTCGTTTGTAAAAGTTTGCACATTGTGCATATGGCTTGGACGTAGCTGGTCTAGGATTATAAATTTTAAAATTTATTTTCACGCACATATGCATTATATCCAAAATTATCCATTACGGGCAATCGAAATAGAACTTTTTAAGCACTAAAAAGCTTTAAAGCTTTCACACATCGTGTATAAATTTCACAGAGGTAAACTTAAAAACACAGATGGAAAAAACATATCGTGTGAAACCAGCTTTATTAGTTAAAATTTCAATGCGTGTTTGCGTGCCAATAACTCCACCATCTAAGTAGAATTTTTAAATGACACTGCTTCTATTTCAAACCTTAAATGGTCTTAAATTTTTACAACCTCCACTTAACAAAAATAAATAAATAAATACAATTCACATAAAAATTTTTCAAATTCTTTCAACACAAAATCCCATACTCCTCCTCATTCAACACACACACACACGCACACTAAGGCACAAAAGTAATTTTAAATTACATGTACAAATTCCAGCAGCAACAAGAGTAAAATCCATTACAATTTGTAAATCGAGTTTAATTTTACTTAGGTAACTTCTATTACTCCTGCCACCCAACAACAGCTACAACAACAGCAGCAGCAGCATCAAGCAAAAAGGGAACGCAATTTATTTCTACACTCTCTGCCCATATATGGTTTTATAAGGACAGACGTGAAAGCGATTGGACGACCAATGATTAACACAATAACCATTTATGACAACAAACAGCCTTCCAATGGTCCATTGGCATTACAATAAACAGAAAATGCATGAACTATAAGAATTTAACATTTGCGAAACTGATTAATATTACAGCAAAATTAAATAAGACCAGGAGAAGTAAAGGTACCAACTTAACTAAGGCAGAGGGCGATAGGGCTGCTGTTGTTGGTATTGTTTATGGGATGTGCTGTAAGGCAATAGGCAATGTTGTAGAAGATAATGTGAATATTTGTTTCTTTTTCCTATCAAGCCATTACTCATTTGATACCCGATTTTAATAGTTGTTTCCCCTTTGTATGAATTAAACTTTCGTCAGATTGTGCCAATATTTGATCAAATAAGTGTATTCACTCATAATATTGTATAGTTAATCAGGTATGTCATGAAAATCGATAATTTTCAAAAATGGAGTATGCTATAAACCGACTAAATTAAAAAAACTGCAAATTTCGGTTAAAATTTACTTAAAGCGACCAGTTTCAGTTTTTATACCTCAATGGTTATTGTGTAATTCGACTCGAAAGGAAAACTCATTGGATTTTTAAGCTGTTAATATAGAAATTCGAATTTCGAAAGCTTTTTCTCTGGCGTTTGAATAATATTTTTACCCGAAGGGTATTGTTATGTATGTATCAGAGAACAGCAATGAGTAGTGAAAAGGTGAGTAGAGTTGAATCACGACTTTATTGTACTTATGCGCACTCATACTTATGTCTATGAATCATATTCACCCGAAAGTTTGAAGTGCGCATAGAACTCATACTTAGTAACATTTATGACGTTGTTGATTTTCATTCTCCTTAACTCAATGCCTATGGATGATGCAAAATAAGTATGATTTACAATGCGAACTTGGCATATGAACATTAAAGTTCACATAAAGAGGTTATGTGTTTCTCTGTTGCTTTTTTCTGTTTTTTGTACGAATTGAAAAAACGCATGAGTTGTAGTGTGCACGAGTTAGGTGAGCTGAATCAATGTGGGTAGTATAAGTATTTTTCTGAAACTAGATATGAAACTGAGCTTATTTATGAGTGTGAGTGTGGTATGACTATGATGTCGACGTCGCATTCATATTTATTTCAACCTATACTTATAAATCAATGCCATCGTGTGTATTCGTAAATCAGACTAGTTGAGTTTAAATGATGTCTTCTCACTTATATTTAAAATTTCACGAGTCAGTATGAATAGCGAAAAAACGATTCATTGCCGTTCACTGGTATGTATGTATGTATATGTGTTTCTTTGCGGCACTATATAAACAGAACGTGTGGACCGATTTTGATGATTCTTACATGAATCGATTTGTCTTAATCCTGGGAGTGTAACTAACGATATGACAGTAGTAAAATTTTAATATGGCAGCCAACAGACGCCATTTTGTAAATACGAAAAAAATAAAAAGTTGACGAACTATATCAAATTGGATATCACTTGGCAGATGTGTTTTAGATTATCGTAAGTACCTGCTATTATGGCCTAATCTCGCGGTGGTAAGACGCCAAACCATTGCCCCCATGCACCCTTAGAAAACACCATGTGACTTACCAATAACACATAGGTTGCAATCTTCGATCATAGTAGTTATCCCTGTACTACGTCAAGTACCTTGCTGGGGAACTCAGAGCTATCTGAACTCTTTGTCGTAATGGCGTTGTTAAAACAGAACTATCTGTTCTATGGCAACATCACCTAGAATAGTGTCTGGCTGACTGCGTCACACCAACCACTAGCATTGGTCTAACACTAAAAAGCCACGTACGATTCTGCAAGTTCTCACGCCGTGAGTGTAGTTGCTTACAAACACAGCAAAGTGTCCTCACTATTGCCGGCACAGCTCAACCACTCATCAGAGCTTGACGCATGCCTGTGCCACCAACAATCCAGTGCTTGCTCCACACTCAGCGTGACCGTTTGACCGACTAAAGTGGCAAATTGCCACTTTTTCGACTGCCTTGCCCCTTTTTTGACTGCCTTGGCACTTTTTTCACCCTTTATTTAGAGTGAATTATATAAAAATACATTAAAAATAAAATGTTTAATGTAGTTTTCTCGTTTTTTTTTTAATTTTGCCCCTTTTTTTTTTGATAAATCCCCTTTTGGTGCCACTTTTTGAAAAATGTCATTGGTCACCCTGTCCACACTGCTCAACATCATTCCTTTAACCCCGAGGGGTAGTACGAAATCACCCAAACTCCTAGAGCAGCCCTGCTGTCGGGCAACCGGCAACCGTGCACGGCCGTGGTACCAGAGACAAGCATCTGGTGATGCTTCGAAGTTCCACCCCGATAGGTTTCACCTCTAGCGTCTTTTGAACTCAGGGAAGTTCCAGGTGACGCTGCACCTGATTGACATAACAGACCTGTTTCCTTTTATAAATATGTGCACATCCATTGCTCTGTTGCCAGAGATTTGAGTAGTAACACATGGGTAATGCACCAAAGGTACGTCAACGGAAAAAGCCACATTACTCCAGCTGGGGACCCGGGATTGCCAACACCCGTGATCTACTATAGATCCCCCTGGAGGGAGGTATTATTCAACAGATATTTTAAAATCATCTTTAGGTTTCTCTTATGATTTTCGAATGACCATTTAGGGTATTTAACGGTTCAAAGTTGGTCGGCGTTAGGTTTTTTTGATGTTTTTACTACTTATTATAAACCGCATCCATCACCGCAGGATAGATTCCATGACGCAAACATAGCTACAAATTTAATATTACGGCTGTTCTATTGGCGGTACAAGCCACAACATCCAAATCCAATGAAATGTCCAATCCAATGAAATGTCTTAGAGTTTTTTTTTGGAATTACATTCTATTTAAGCTTATAACCAGGAAAACTGCAAATATGTAATTGTTTTAGAACTTTTTATGAATTTTGGCAACGATTTGTTGGTGCATATTTTACCCTTTGAAGCATATTTTTGCATATTTCATTCTTACACGCATATTTTTTGCATTTTTTCGAGTTTTTAGAGCATATTTGACGCTTTTAGGGCATATTTTGATACTTTATAAACTTTATTTTTTAATATGCTTGCAAGCCAACTAAATCTCATTTTCAATAGAATATATATTTTCTTATTGCCAATACCCGTGATCTACTATAGATCCCCCTGGAGGGAGGTATTATTCAACAGATATTTTAAAATCATCTTTAGGTTTCTCTTATGATTTTCGAATGACCATTTAGGGTATTTAACGGTTCAAAGTTGGTCGGTGTTAGGTTTTTTTGATGTTTTTACTACTTATTATAAACCGCATCCATCACCGCAGGATAGATTCCATGACGCAAACATAGCTACAAATTTAATATTACGGCTGTTCTATTGGCGGTACAAGCCACAACATCCAAATCCAATGAAATGTCCAATCCAATGAAATGTCTTAGAGTTTTTTTTTTGGAATTACATTCTATTTAAGCTTATAACCAGGAAAACTGCAAATATGTAATTGTTTTAGAACTTTTTATGAATTTTGGCAACGATTTGTTGGTGCATATTTTACCCTTTGAAGCATATTTTTGCATATTTCATTCTTACACGCATATTTTTTTTAATTTTTTCGAGTTTTTAGAGCATATTTGACGCTTTTAGGGCATATTTTGATACTTTATAAACTTTATTTTTTAATATGCTTGCAAGCCAACTAAATCTCATTTTCAATAGAATATATATTTTCTTATTTATTACGCAGTTATTACGGACGTAAGTTTCAGTTAAAATTTTTTTTTTTGCTTTTGTTAGCTTTAAAGGAACATTATAAATGTATAAACGTTTATTTAGATGTGACAGGCGACGATTTTTATTTGAAAATCCAAGTCAATATTTTGCTGTTTATTGTAAACGAAAAACTTGCTTTACTTATCCAACATACAATTCCAAAGTTTTGATTCTGATACCGTAGTCTACTTTAAAGTTGAAGTTAAGTTTTTACGGCGGTACTAAGAAAAACTTTGTACTATTTGCTTTAGTCAAAAATTGTATTGCAACTTTGTTGTAACGTACACTTCACTTCTTAAGAGCATATTTTCAAGTTTTTAGTGCATATTGAATGCTTTCGAATTTGCGTGTTATTAACATTATTATTTGAGATACCCTGTATATATAGAAAGCCCTTTTTCTTAACCATCTTCTTATTTACGAACTCTTAGTATTTGTATTCCATCCGCTGGATCCCTTCAGTACGAATATTATACTCGTATGCTGCAGCCTAATGGCTGAACTGAATCAGCAAATTAATTTATGGTAAATGCAGTTTATATATAGAATATAGAAAGATCTACGTTATTGGTTTTTCGTTGTTGTTGTTAGGGTTTTTTTTATTTATTTTTAACTTTATTACACAAACATGCTTGCTGATTTTCTACCATTTAAAGCATGTGTTGTAAATATATGAGGCCATAAAAAAGTTGTTGGAGTATTATTAAAAAGAATAAAGAAAAAGCTTTTTTTGTGACAACAGCTTTTCATTGTTGTGGTGTGTGTGATCAGTAAAATGTTTGAAGAAGTCCATTAGTCCATTAGTTTATTTAAACTCGACTACAGCACCGAGTTAGTTGTACTTCGAATTTTCTATAATTTTGTTTTCGCCCAATATTTTAGAGCTGTCATCTGACCTGACTGTGCGCGATATTAGTTAAAAGTTTTTATTTTATATTCCGTTAAAAAATATTCATTATTATATTTTAAGTAATTTTGCAGAATGCTCATAAAATTTTTACAATAACACTTGTTATAGAGTTATGTGTTGTTAATTTTTTCTTTTTTCTTTTTTTTAACTGCAATATTAAGTTGCAATAGGGTACTATTGTGTGACCATTATTATGTTGACTGCAGTAATTTTCTTTAACGCTTAATGTCTATTTGTTGTGTGTGTGTTTGTTTTTTTATTGCTCACTTGATTTAATATTGTTTTCTTTATATAAAAAATGTTTTAAAGTTATTTTTGTTGTATAACTCAGTCTGCATCTTTTTGTTTGCCACTTAATTTCAGAGCACACCATTGGGTACGACAATATTCCGCAGTATTCAGGCACTGGATAAGGATGCCGGTGTTAATGGCCTGGTCGAGTACTTTATTGTTGAGGGCACTACAAATACCACAGAAGATGAAAAGATGACAATTGCTGATGGTTATGGCACGTTTGCCATATCATTTCCCCATCAAGGCCAGGTGAGTAAACAAATGCACACATGAAGCATATTCACTGATTTACTCATGCATTCAATAATCACATGATGATGTACTGGTAAATAGCTGGTGGTATTGATAATGATGGTGACGATAATGATGTTGATGATTTAGACAAGATCATGGCATTTGTTTGCATTCCATTTAAGTCAACTTAACAATGCAACTGATTGGCTGACTGCTGTGTATGTGAAACAGACAGTGGCGTAGTGTCTGAGCGATCAAAGCTCAATACTTGAATTTTTTTCTCATGAATACTCGAAAATGCAGTGGATACTAAAAACATGTTTGCATATTGGGTTAAATACATAAGCGTATGAGTGCTCGTGTAGCACTATAATTGTATAATACTCATACGCTCTCTTAAATAGACTAGTGAATGGTCAAGCAACCAAGCGTACCCATCGTTCAAAAACTATAGCATTATTAACAATTTGCGATGACATTCAGAATGCATTTGAAGAAACAAATCTTTCTTCGGGGACACGCCCACATTTTTTTTTTATATAATTTTATGACATTCTACTTATTTGATTGTTGCGAAACCTATAAAACACCTTTGGTTCTTTGTAATTACTAGAGTTCGACCGATTAATCGGCTTCGGCTTCGGCCTTCGGCCAAAAATTGGTAATCGGCCAACATTCGGCCTACAGCAAAAATCGGCCGATTAGCCGAAGCCGAATATTTTTCATTCCAAGCTTGAAAAATAACATTATTTTTGGTCGTTGCTCGCCGACAGTTTCTACTGTGTTTAACGTTTTGAAAGGGTTACTTTGAAATACAACCCTGTTGCTTTCTATTTGCTTTTACTTGGACGTTCTTGTGAGTGATCATATGAAAAAGCAATCTAGAAATTGCAAAATAGTTTTATTTTTCTTGTTATGTATCCAATAGATATTACAGCTATTTCAGTGATCTCAAAAAAGCAAACTTTTTTCTTAATTCATATAAAACAAGTATCATTTTTAAAATTTAAAACATTCGGCTTCGGTTTTGGCCGAAGTTTAGGATTTTATCCGAAGTTCGGCTTCGGCCAAAAAAACGCCTTCGGTCGATCTCTAGTAATTACACAATTTGAAAGTTTAAATAATGGGCGGAGTTATGCCCATTAAAATTTATTATAATATTTCATGCGGTTCTACTTAACCGATTTTTACGAGATTTACCACACAAATTTTATTTAAAAAATGGGAGGAGTCACGTCCATTAAAATTTAATATTTTATTTTACGTGGTTCCACTTTACCGATTTTTACCAAACTTAACACACACTCTAAGCCCTGAAAAACACACAATCTTGCAATTAAAAAAATGGACGGAGACACGCGCATTAAAATTTTGTTTTATATTTCACGTACTTCTTCTTATACAATATATTTGCATTGAAGTCGGTTTTTTTTTGCAGAAAGAATTTTTTAAATGCAAGATTGTGTATATTTTAGAGTTCAAAGTGCGTGGTAAGTTTTGTAAAAATCCGTTAAGTAAAACCACGTGAAGTATAATAATAAATTTTAATGGATGCAGCCCCGCCCATTTTTTCAACTTTAAAATTGTGCAATTGCAAGAAACAAAAGTGTTTGCTGGGTTTCACAGCAATCAAATAAGCAGGACATAATAAAATCAAATTAAAAAATTGTGGGCGACTTTTCTACAATGCGACCAATTGGAAGCTATACCCTCACAGACAAAAAAGACTTCACATTCTTTAAAGTAAAGAACAAACGACAATGGTAAGACTGTTGTAAATTTAAAGATGGTAACTTTGAGCCTTCATTACAAACACATCAGCAAATTTAAATACGATGAATCAAACCAACTCACATATTCCATTTGCAATAAAGTTTCGTATATAAGGCAGAAATCTACATCAACTGACACCACACACAGTGGACCAAAAACAGAAGAACGCTGATGATGAAGGTTTAGTGGCCTTCGAAAACGGCTAGCTGTTCCGTTCAACTATGTGTTGTCAGAATATTTACAACTAACTTTGATGTTATTTGTTCATTAATAATTATCACATGTAATTTGGCTTCAAAAGCGATACGATAAGCGATAAGCCTGTTCAATTCATAACAATATAGAAACAAATTTTCATATTTTATTGTTGTTTTCAATATAAATTTTCAGTCGAAAGTTTCGTTTCGTTATTGTGAAACAGGCCACAAGAAGGAGTATATAAAAATTTAACGTGAGTGAAAAAAAATATTTCTTAAATTAAATTCAAAGGTTAAAGAAAGAGTATTTAAAAATTATCAAGCATAAAAAGGCGTGAGCGTGAGTAAAAATATATTTTTTTTGCTTTAATATAAAAGGAATAACAAAGAAAACAAGTCTTTTTAAAATGTTTAGAAAATTTTGATTTACTGTTACTTTAATTAGTGTTTTGTGCGTGATCTCAAATAACGAATGAGTGAGTGTAGTAAAGATTTTTTTATATTAAAAATTTATAGTTTTCTTGAAAATTAGAATAAAAATATATTTATTACTGGAGGTGAGTGTATTTTTAATATAAGTCAAAAGCTGTCACGCGTGAGAGAGCGTGAGCGTGAGTGATAAAAAATTTTCTTTGCGAATTTAGGTGATAATAACTTAAAAACGTTAAGAGGATTGAATCCAAAAAGTCATTTTAATCGGTCTTGCCGTTTGGCCACAAAATGGTTAAAATTTCCTGTCGTACAATAAAAAATTTTTATTCATTTATTTATTTATTTCCATTAAACTTTAACTTTTATCATAAAATTTCAAATGAATTTGAAATGTATTTTATTTCAAATTTTTAATACAAAATTTTCCTAAAATTAGTTTCAAATTCATTTTATATTTTTATGAATATGGGGGTAAGAATAAAATTATTTTTTAGTCCAAAAAAATATTATATTTTGCTGCACTTTCTCTAATATTTTGACAAAAAAAAAAGCTAATGTATAAACTGATTGCTTTATGTATATGAAAAAACACACCCATGTTTAGTAGACATTGCCTCGTTTCTGTAAAAAAAATGTGGGAAATTGTCGAGTTGGTAATTGTTATCAACCTGTGAAACCCAGGGTGACTAAGAAAAAACTGTTGTAAATTTCGAGATGGTAAAATTGAGCTTTCATTACAAAAAAGCTTTCAGCAAATTAAATACTATGAATCAAAACAATTCACATATTCCATTTGAAATAATGGCTGAGTATATAAAGCAGAAATCTACATCAACTGACACCACACACAGTGGACCAAACACAAAGAACGCTGATGATGGATGTGTAGTAGCCTTCGAAAACAGCTAGCTGTTCCGTTCTACTACGCTTTTGTCAGAATATTTACAATTTACTTTGGTGTTATTTGTTCATTAATAATTATCATATGTAATTTGGCTTATAAGGCGATACGAACTTTTGCCTAATCAAATCATAAATACAGAGACAAGAAAAAACTATTTTTTTGGATATTTTTCTTAAAGTTGATTGAAGTTTCTTTCCATTTAAATAGCCCTGTGTAAAATACAACAACCAATATAATTATTTAGTATTTTTCTATGCGAAAACTTCGCTCAAATTGAAGTAATAACGTACTCTCATGAATATTTAGAATTAAAAGATGCATTATAAAACTAAAAATACTCTAGAAGGAATAGTTGCGTCCAGAATTAAAGAGAATTTCCCCTCTAGAAAAGTTATTTTCTACGCATATGCTTTTTTTAATCAACAAATATTGCACATAATAATATTCATGCTCAGATTGTTGTAAAATAAACTGAAGAGAAAAAAACAAAGTTCTTTAAGAAACATTTAAAAACGACTTTCGAAACCTGTTGCAGAACATTTTTCTATTTTTAATCGAAAAGGTAGGAAAACCTTAACACAAAATGCTGATGGTATGAATATTTGTAAGTTCAAAATTAATCAATATCAATTTACCATCAAAGTAGATGAATCAACATTTATTTCTGCTCTTCATTATTGGTTGGCCGGGCGATCGCTGTCCACAGGTTTCCATAGCACTTAATTTCATAAATTGTTAAGTAGCTGCCATCTCACTTACTTGTATCTTGGTTAAATCTTTGAAACATTTTATTGCTGTGCGATACGATGCGTATCTTTATGGCTGCAGTTTTCTTTTATGGCAAAAAAAAAAAATCATGGAAAAACAAATCAATCAATTCCAATTATATTTATTGAGCTACAGTAACAAAAAAAAATAAAAGACGCATTAACATCTGTCAGATAAGTGTTGAAAGTGTTGAAAAACAAAACTCGCATTTTATTATTAACACCAAGTAATCAAGTAAATGAGATGTTTCTGGTTAAGAATTCAAACTTGAAATATTTACTCTAATGAAGTAATGAAGTGTTAACAATATTTCATTTAATACAGATTATTTTGTATTTTCTTCATATTTGAACGGTCATGGGCCATCACTCAAATTAAATTAAGAGATGACATTGTAAAGAATTTTAAAGAGGTAAGAAGATGTATTCTTCTTATTATTGAATCACAATGCACCCAATTGGGTTTCCTTCCTAACCTAAGGAGATTTATTATAAATGTTTGTCCTCAAAGACTACTATACATTAATATTGAAGTTGAACTCGTACTTAAAATGTCTAAAGGCCTGACTGCACAGGTTTATAAATTTAGAGGTTTCAAAACCGCTGGTCTGTCCACTTTTTGGGCATTACGGTATGATTACGGTCTTCATAATTGTCCTACAGTGTGGCAAGATTATTAAGAAATTTCAAGAGACTGGAAGCATTCTAGATGAGATACGGCATATAAATCATCGCAATGTGCGCAATGCCGAAAATATCGTTTCTGTTAGAGAAAGCGAAGTACCGTTGCCGACAATTCAGAGTGCTATGGCCATATGATAACCGACTTTTTTTGCCTGCAATTGAAGATTCTTAACTGAACGATGTGTGGTTTCAACAAAACAGTGGCACGAGCCAGACAACACAACCAAGCCAATTTTAGCTTACTTGAATGGAAAGTTAAAAGAACGCGTCAACGTCAACTGGCCACCAAGATCATGCAATCACTTTAATTTTTTTATTTTTTTGCTCCACTTCTAATTAATAATTAGTCAGCCAGAATATAAAGGATCTGTTTTTTATATGTAAAAAACATTATTTTTAAGGAAAATCATAATACGTTTATTTATTTGTAAAGAGAAGAGTATGTCATTAATAATAGAAAGCAACATCAGCCAAATGGCCGCCACGCTTGTAGGAACATATTTTTTTTGTGACGTTTTCCTTATCAATCCGTCCATCCTTGAGGACAATCGTTTTTTTTTTTTTTTTTGAAAAATTACACGGTCAGAAAATGTTTCTAGCAAAATAGCACAAAAGTGAAAAATTTCCAAACAATTGAAATTAAAAAATTGTCGGGAAATTTTTAATTTTTGAGGCTACTTAAGCGCTACCTAAACGGTTTTAAGAATCATTCCTAGGAAGTTCATATGTTGTAGAAAGTTGTTTATTAAAATCTAAGGTACACTTTTGTGGTGAAATGTTTCCTTGAATTTTGAACGGTTCGCTACCTATGGACCTAAACAGGGGGAAAAAGGTAAAAAAAACCGAATTTTTAAATTTTTTTTGCGATTTTGATCTTGGAGATGAAGTTTGTTTGATTTTGATTATGTTCACAATTTTTGTTTTCTATAACAAGACCTACAACTTTGCCTTAGAGAGTAATTCAAAATTCCGAACGGTTTGCAATATATGAGCCTGAGAAAATGCAAAAATGACACCGAGCCCCCAAATCTTTGGGGGACCATAAAGAAAAAGTGCATAACTTGGGGCAAAAATGGGAGACACGGGTCTGTGGTTATATATTTTCGTGTTGCACAGTTTAATTCAACAATTAAAATTGGTTAGATTAACCTACAAAAAAATGTTCGGTGTTGTGACAGTGAGGATACAAACTTAATCATAAAATAATTATATGCCTAAAAACTAGCATAAAATACATTAGGACTTATTTACTCGTAAATTAACCACTAAATGGCTCATGCTGTCAAATTATTGTTACCACCCCAGCAAAAAAATTTCGAAATTTTGTAATGGGTAGTACTCTTTTAATGGCTTACAAAGTAACGAGTGGTACTTATTTATCTAATTATTTTATTTGCATAATAATGACTGTCATGTAATTAATAAAATAAGAACTTATTTATATCACTACGTGAAAGTACTTATTGTAGTACTTTCCAGTTAAGGAAATATGTATATCTAGAGAAATTTGTTACAAAATTTTATTCATTTAAAATAAAAAAATTAGGAAATATAGCAAATTAATTTTGAATAAGTTTAAGCAAAAAGTAATCTACAAAATTTTGCATATTTGTAAGCAATAAATAACCCATTAAATTTTGAGTACTTTTATGCAATCAGTAATATATTAAATTTGCATGTTTGTAGGCAAAAAGTATAGGGTGCAGCATACTTTTTGAACTTCTCAAACAAAAATAATGGGTTATTCAGTCAAATTGTAAGTACTTACGACTGAGGAGTACGTACACTTTTTTGCATTCTAGTAGGCAAAGTTTTTTGCTGGGACATTTTATCAAAAATGAATACAAATTTAAATGCCTGAAAATTAAAAGCATTCATAAAACTTTACCATTGATGCATTTCCAGCGAATGCTTATTAAACTTAAATCAGCCTCCAAACTCCTGCTGATTTTGCTTTTAACAGCGGCGACATTTTGGCAGTCAGTTTGTGCCATGTTCTATATTTTAAAGTGTTTTTGTTTCCAAAAGATTTTTCTATATTTGATAAGCTAATACATCAATCAAATTGTGTGGTTTATGTTTTGACGCTTTTGACAATAAATTCCTTAAATGATTGATGATTGAAGTGTTCGTTGCTGCAACGACGGTTACACAGACAAAAATATAATGTAAAAGACAAAAGACAAAGCAGCTCCGGTTATACCGCATTACACTCGTGCGCCTGTCAGCCAGTCTAAAAAAACCAGTCAGTGAAACTATACCATAAGTTAAAGATATCGTATCATCATGACAATTTTCATTTTCTTTCTCTGCTCATTTAATTTTCTCAATTTTTGTTAAAAGCAATATATCTTTTTATGTTTTCCTTTAACATTTTTTTTCTTTTTGTTTCCTTTCAATTTTTTCACAGGTTACTATTGCAAAAACATTGGATTACGAGAAAATACAACGTTATTATTTGACAATTGTCGCATCGGTAAGTCAAAGTCATGATCATATATAATAGATGTAAAGCAAACAAACAAAAAACAAAACAAACTCAAACAAGCTACCAAATCAAACAATCATTGTTCAAACAGGAAAAATATTTCTTACGAAAAATGTCTTATTTGAACCCACTACATATTCAGACATAGAGAAACGAAACGAACAGTAGCTAACAAAACAGTGCAATATTTTAGTGGGAAATGCTAAATGCTTTGTAACTCTATGAAAAAGCATCAACCGTGCTTAAAGCTACTGTAAAAATACAAACTAATACTCGTACAATAGTTTATTTATTTTGTATCAGTATCTTTCAGCCATCAAATCAAGTCAATTGAATGCCAGTAAAGTTGTATCAGCTTAAGCCAACATTATGCATTTGTATTTCAATTCTTTTATCGTTCTTTCTATATTTCATTTAATTTCTTTTCATTTTTTCCGCTTTGTTCTATATGGCTTTAACGAATTCACTTCCTGGATTAATTTGCCATAAAGCAATGCAAAAGCATAAATCTCAAGGTATACTTTTTATATGTTTTTGTCTTCTTGGAGCATTTGAAATTGTTTTTTTTCAGTAACAAACAAATTCACTTGTATAAAACAACAATATACAGCATTAAAATAATTGTTGTTACATGAACTAAAGCGCCTCCAGGAGACCACTTTTTGTTTCACTCTTTTTTTACAAAAGGGTGTTTGATATGTGTGTATTTATTTGCACGCGTTTCTATACTCGTAGTTGGGTATTATAAGTTTTCCATCTTGGAAATAGTTGTATAAAGAAGATCACCTCACTTTTGATATAACTATAACAGGGATATGTTATGCCCGAAAACATCCTCAAAGGAACTCTTTTTATAAAATAAATGATTTTAAAAATTAGTTTTAAAGCTTAAAAGTAGTATGTAAAAAATGTGCATATACTTCAAAGCAAAGCTTTCTGAAAAGCTCCTGTCTTAAAAACAACTACGCAAACTTTTTTTTTCAAAACTACGGTTTGGCAAAAATTACCTGAATTGTGGTTGATGTCTACTAGTGAGTTGCTTGAGCAACAACGAAATGCATCTAGACATGCTTAACCAACAACAAATAATTTTTTTTAATTCGTATTCATTTTGACAAGCGTTGAATAAAACAAGTAAGAGTGCTATATTCGTCTGTGCCGAATCTTATATACCCTTTACCAACATACGTACATATACATATATAGTATACAGACACATACATACATATTTGTTTTGTGAAAAAATTTATAATTTTTTTAAAGTTTCCATCTTTGGCGCTGTAATTTTCATTTTTCAAATTTCATACGCCAAACTTTTCTTTCAGAAGCATAAAATATATTCAATTTATAAAGAAAAAGAAAAAAAATTTAGACCTATTTATTTTACATAACACAAAAAGTGTAAGTTTTCCAAACCTGGAGTCATAATTTTGGATTTGTCTGATTATTGATACCAATCTAGTTTTTTAAAAAATACATAAAATTTGTTAAGTGAACGAAACAAAAACGAAATAAGAAAAAACTTAGTTTCATTTAATTTAATATTAAAAAATTCAGTAAAGTGCGACTTTGACTCGCGCAGTTTTTTTCAGTTTTGTCGCTTTTTTCTCATTTTGGCGATTTTGTTTTCTGTTTTTGGGGGTTTATTTTCATTTTGGAGATTTTTTTCCTTATGGCGATTTTTTTTAATTTTTGCGATTTTTTTTTTATTTTGGGGTTTTTTTCATTTTGGCGATGTTTTTTCATTTTTGCGATTTTTTTGGCGATTCTTTTTCCATTTTGGCGAGTTTTTCCTATTTTGGGAGTTTTTTTCATTTTTGGCGATTTTTTTTTTTCATTTTGGAGATTTTTTTCTGTTTATGGGGCTTGTTTTATTTTGGAGATTTTTTTCATATTAGCAATTTTTTTTTCATTTTGGCGATTTTTTCCTGTTTTTGGGGTTTTTTTTTAATTTTGGCTATTTTTTCTGTTTTTTGGGGTTTTTTTCCTTTTGGCGATTTTTTTTTCATTTTGGCAATTTTTTTAATTTTGGCGATTTTTTTCTCTTTTTGGGGGTTTATTTTCATTTTGGAGATTTTTTTCCTTTTGGCGATTTTTTTTAATTTTTGCGATTTTTTTTTATTTTGGGGTTTTTTTCATTTTGGCGATGTTTTTTCATTTTGGCGTTTTTTTCATTTTGACGATTTGTTTTCTGTTTTTTGGGGCTTTTTTTCATTTTGGAGATTTTTTTAATTTTGGCGATTTTTTTTATTTTGGCGATTTTTTCCTGTTTTTGGGTTTTTTTTCATTTTGGCGAATTTTTTCATCTTGGCGACTTTTTCCCATTTTGGCGATTTTTTCCTGTTTTTGAGTTTTTTTATTTTGGCGATTTTTTTCTGTTTTTTGGAGTTTTTTTTCGTTTTGGCCTTTTTTTATATTTTGGCGATGTTTTTTAATTTTTGCGATTTTTTGGCGATTCTTTTTCCATTTTGGCGATTTTTTCCTATTTTGGGAGTTTTTTTCATTTTGGCGATTTTTTTTCATTTGGAGATTTTTTTTCTGTTTATGGGGATTTTTTTTTATTTTGGAGATTTTTTTCATATTAGCGATTTTTTTTTCATTTTGCGATTTTTTCCTGTTTTTGGGGTTTTTTTTCATTTTGGCGATTTTTTTCTGTTTTGGCGATTTTTTTTCCATTTTGGCAATTTTTTTTCATTTTGGCGATTTTTTTCTCTTTTTGGGGGCTTATTTTCATTTTGGAAATTTTTTTCCTTTTGGCGATTTTTTTTTAATTTTTGCGATTTATTTTTTATTTTGGGGTTTTTTTCATTTTGAAAATTTTTTTCATTTTGGCGATTTTTTTTACTGTTTTGGGGTTTTTTTTTTAATTTTGGCGATTTTTTTCTGTTTTTGGGGCTTTTTTTAATTTTGGAGATTTTTTTAATTTTGAAGATTTTTTTTTATTTTGGCGATTTTTTCCTGTTTTTGGGTTTTTTTCATTTTGGCGATTTTTTTCATCTTGGCGACTTTTTTCATTTTGGCGATTTCTTCCTGTTTTTGGGTTTTTTTATTTTGGCGATTTTTTTTCTGTTTTTTGGGTTTTTTTTCGTTTTGGCCATTTTTTTCATTTTGGCGATTTTTTTACTGTTTTGGGTTTTTTTTTATTTTTTGGCGATTTTTTTCTGTTTTTGGGGTTTTTTTTCATTTTGGTGATTTTATTTCATTTTAGCGATTTTTTTTTATTTAAGCTATTTTTCCGGTTATTCGCGATTTATTTTAGTCTTAGAAAATTTTTTTGTAATTTGGTGCTTTTTTTCGTTTTGGCGATTTTTTTTTGTTTTTGGCGATTTTTTTCGGTTTGGCGATTTTATAATTTTTTGTTTTTTTAGTTTTACCGTTTTTGAAAATTTCAAGAGGTTTGTTCTCACGGTTTCCAAGATACAGCAAATTGTCAAAATTGCATAGTCAAAATTACATTAACTGATGGTACACCCTTTAATTAAATTTTTTGAAATTTTAGTGTTAATTTTTGTAGTCTGTATAAAAATACACTAACCTTACATATTTCAAGTGTATATACCATACATACATACAATTGTATGTATATTATATGGGATTTTAAAATTTTTCGTTGCTCGTTTTGGAACACCCTTTAATTTCCAACTCTCATGTATTTGTTGTTGTAGCGGCCGAAGGTCTACACACTGTGTCCAAATTTCAGGCCTGTAGCTCTTACGGTTCTCGAGAAAATACTAATATAGTTTTAGACATAGTTAATGTTACATAACACAAAAAGTTAAAGTTTTCCAACCCTGGAAACGTCTTTTTAATTTTTTTATATTTTTTTAATTTAAAATTCCAATTTTAGTCGTACTGAAGTGTAAAATAAGTTCATTTATTAAAAAAAAATAAAAATTTGTTGTCGGTAGTTACTTTTATATGGCAAAATGAAGTTTACGTTTTCCAGCTCTGCAATCGTCTGGTCGATTTTGCTGAATTTCAATACCAATCTATTTTGGAAAATTTCTGACACACCAGTCCAAGAACGAAGTCTCTAGCTTTTCTGTGAGCTTCGGAAAACCGATTTCACGTACAGACAGACGGACAGACGGACAGACGGACAGACGGACAGACGGACAGACGGACAGACGGACATCGCTTATTCGTCTTCCCTATGCATAAGGATCCAGAATATATATATTATATGGGTCGCTTATTGATATTATAGAAATTACAAACGGAATGACAAACCTATATATACCCTTTTACCATTTTTGTTGGTAAAGGGTATAAAAAATGTGCTGTTACCAAAAATTCGTTTTTGCAAAAGAGTACCCTTTTAAAAAATACTAAAAGGTATTTTTTATAAAAAACACAATCTTGTAAAAAAAAATAAATTTTTGCGGCAGAACAATTTTTAAGCAAAGTCCAAATTTTTAAAATTTTTAGCTTTCTTGTTACATTTTGTAACGTGCATTTTATATAATTATTTTTCAAAAACACTATTTTTTCAATTTCTTATTAGAAAAAAATTCCTTTTACAAAAAGTATTTTGTTCTAAAAATTATTTTTCTTAAGCTTACGAGTCAAAATGGTTGGGCAAACTTAACAAGTTTGTATGAATAAATTTCTACACAATTTTTAACAGTTTATCTACGAGAGTGTAAAAATGCGAGACTTTAGAGCGTTTTCATGAGGACCCATAATATTTTTACAAAAATTAAAAGAACATTTTGAAAAAAATAACTTCTTATAAAGAGAAAATTTTTTAAAAACTGCCTATTGTTACAATAAATATCTGTTGACAAAAAGTACCTTATTGCATATAAGTACAATTTAATAAATAAATTCAGTAAAGTGCGACTTTGACGTTTGGCTTTGAGATTTTTTTTAATATGACGTTTTTTGGCGTTTTTTCAGCTAAAATAATTTTTTTTTTTTTTCGTTTTGGCGATTTTTTCAGTTTTTGGCGTTTTTTTTTTCATTTTACCGTTAGTTTTTCATTTTGACAATTTTTTTTCATTTTGGCGATTTTTGTTTCATTTTGGCGATTTTTTGAATTTTTTTTGAAAATTTCAAGAGTTTTGCTCTTACGGTTTCCAAGATACAGCAAGTTGTCAAATTTACATAGTCAAAATTGCATTAACTGATGGAACACCCTTTATTTATTTTTTTTTTTAATTTTAGTGTTAATTGTTGTAGTCTGTATAAAAATACAATAGCCTTACAAATTTCAAGTGCATATACATACATACAATTGTATGTATATTACATGGGATTTTAACATTTTTGGTTGCTCGTTTTGGAACACCCTTTAATTTGTATCTCTCATGTATTTGTTGTTGTAGCGGCCTGTCCAAATTTCAGGTCCGTAGATCTTACGGTTCTCGAGAAAATAGCCTGTGACGGACAGACGGACAGAGTAGCGAAAACAATAGGGTTCCTTTCACCTTTGGTGTACAGAACCCTAAAAAGCTCAACACTCATTTTCATTAAAAGGACATTATATTAATAGCAGGTATTTTATTGTTTCTGAAAAACTAAATAAAATAAATAATAAAAATTAATAAATAGCTCTCTGTTGTTTTATGCCGAAACTTGTTCTTTCGTAAGCGTAAAATATGCAACACTTCTTAAAAATCAGGTGAGCATTTAAAAATCTTACCAAATCACATGTAACATATATGTTACACTATTTTTTTTTTATAAAATCAATCGCCATAAGGGAAAGTATTATTTATAAAAAGAATATTTTTGGATTATATTTTAATATAAAACTTTTTGTCTAAGCCAAGTTTTTCAAGATTTTTATTTATATAGAATTTCTTTATGTACCATTTATTTTTATTTTCTTTTTAGTTTTTATAATTAATATTTTTAAAACAACTTCCTTCAATAAAAAGATATGAAAGTTTTTTTTTTAAACTACTTTTAATTTATAATTTAGAGAAACTGTTTTAAAAGTATAATTTTAAATACCGATTGATGGAGCTTAAAGCTTTAAAATTTTACTTTCTGTTTTCCATTAATTCAACGCTACGATTCAGCCTAAGTATTTCACACTCCTGCTGCATTTTTGCGACAACTTAACTAAAGCATGTTAAACTTTGCAAAAGGCTTAAGGTATCGTTAAACCCAAAATTGTAACAAGTTAACAACTTTTATGAGACTTTAGAGCTGCATTAAGAATTCAGTTGCTGCCATGAGCGGTAGCAAAAACATGCAGTGGGGATCAAAATTGCTTGCAGCTATTTTCACTTTATTTTTCAAATATTAAAACAGCAACTTTATTTTATTGCAATCAATTGATGCTTGTAGGTTTATATTTTCGTTACATATTTGAATTTTGAATCAGCAAATTGTTGACGTTAGTACAGTTTGTGTCTAGTGCACACATTTTACGCTGCCGGACAGAAAATTTCCTTTCCTCTGTTGCCAGTTAAAATACATATTTTTTATTATTTCTTATTTCTTATTCTCTTTATTGTTTTAAGATTTGGATGTTAAGTTTTATTATAGTTTATTTTCCGCTTTCTTATGAAGCGACAAAAGTAATAAATTTTATTTCTTGAAAATAATATATGTATTTATGTATATATGTATATATATATATACCTTTATGGTATTGCTCTTGCGTTCATTTCATTTTGTATTCACTGTGTTATGCCATATTTTTTGTTATTTGTTATGGATGTGTGTTGCGTTTAACCTTCCTATACCCGCGCTAATTATTATAACACATATACCCGCGCACGGTCTCACAGACCGAAAGTTTGTACGAGATGAAATACTAGTTTTTTGAAACAAAACTAAGAAACAAAAGATCCTTTTTTAATCTCAATGATATAATAAAAAAATAAAATCACGCACTAAATATGTATTCACTTATTTTATTGATTTTTAGTCCTTAACAAATAAGCCATCAAAATCAATAGTTTAAAAAAAATCTTTTTGTCGGTCTCACAGACCAACGCGCGGGTATAGGAAGGTTAAAGGATTTATCATGTTTCTTGCTAAGTCAAAATGATCTGTGTAAGCAAATCATCTAACACAGAATTTCAACTTTTTTTTTGTACTGCATTTGAAATTCATACAAGCAGAAACTGTTACATTCAATAAACCTTTTAAAATTTTATAAAAATGTGCACACTGAAAAATGTCAACTTAAAATCTACGTAAACAAGATTAATTTAATAATTTTAGGCATTGATTTTGCTTCGTATGTGTTTCATGTTAATCTAACATGATTTATAGTAATTTTCAAAGAAAATTTTCCTTTTGAAATAACCTTATTTCACGTTGATTTAACATTTAAGTACCCTTAAAATCAAAATGAAGAATCATGTTGAGTCAAAGTCATTTCAAGTTGGAAAAACATGAATTTAATTTAATGTATTTTATTAATTATTTAACTTACGTGTGCTTGGCACAGGCATCAGAAAAATATTTGTTTGTTGGCTTCTCCGGCCAAGATTTAAACTCGGAACTCGTCGTAGTAGTAGTCAATGCGCTTACTCCATCAGCCTCAATAACTTTAAATATATACACTAAATATATACAATCATGAATAAAATTTTAGTTCAACATTATTTAATTGATAATTATACACACAATTTTTTTCAAAAGTCTTAGTAAAAAAAATACAAAATACTTTGACTTGTCTCTAGGATTCGAACCTATGATCCTCCGACTACAAGACTGGTATAGTACACTGCCTACCAACCAGCAAAAGTTTGTCGGCTGTTTACAAACATAGAAAAACATCAGCACAACAAAACAACTAACTCACACAACTAAGTACAAAATTGTATGGCAGCAACTCTGTCGGAGAATGTGTGGTTGACTACAAAAATATTAACTTATAGTTAA
This sequence comes from Tachina lurida, assembly GCA_944452675.1. NCBI lineage: Eukaryota > Metazoa > Arthropoda > Insecta > Diptera > Tachinidae > Tachina > Tachina lurida. The sequence goes on from OX101752.1 coordinate 141,341,738, forward strand.
CTTTTCTCAGACTAGCTAACAGCTAACTGCAATGTCATCCAGAACAAATCCAAAATTAATTATTAACTTAAGTGCACGTACACGAATTTGATGAGAGCCAACAAATTTATTCTCAGCTACTTTGAAACTCATTTCTTATTTAAGATGGTACCTTAGCTGAATAGTAGCGCGTTGAGTACACAACGTGTTATGATACATGTTTGAACACCAGAAAATTATTTTAAATTTACTGTCTACCAAGTGATTTAAAAAAAATCAGCTTTAAGTTAGTTATAAATTAATGCAGAGTGAGACAATTGACTACTGCCGCAATGTTAAAATAGTCAGTTGATTACATCGAAAAGTAATCCAAATGTCAGTCAGTCAGTACTAGTTGCGAAATAGTTAGCTTAAAGTTAGTTTAAAGTTAACAGAATTTCCGACAGGCTATGAACAAAGTAAACAACTTATTATTTTTTATAAATTTAAATTAAAATGTTTGCATGGTTATTTTACATTTGTATTTTTTTCGGTGTGTGAATTTCTTACATATCGTACCATAGTCACCAAAAAAATATTAAGCGACATAATTTTCGAGCTTAAATTTTTCACGAAAATCGGCTATTTTCGATTGTAGTTATTCGATATTCGTCAAAAAGCGAAGCTTAGAAAATATGTCGCTTAAGCGGCACGATATAGTGGATATATTATGGCTCGATATAGTGGATATATTATATGTATATATGTATGTATATAAAACAGGATGTGTGTTTGTATGTATGTAACGTATAGACTCCTAAACGGCTGGGCCGACTTTGATGAAATTTTGAGGGAATCTTCAAAATAATCAGGTGGGTGATACTGTGAAGTCTGATTTTTGATTTTCGCTCTGCGGGCGGAGGGGCATGCCAAAATCCAATTTTCATCTATATTACATATTTATTTATTTTGCTAGCTAGTCCACTATAAAAATCTCTACTCTTTCGCTAAAAAAAAATACAGTTGTATTTCTCTTTGTGGTATAAAAGTATGTTAAAAAATTTGTTCGCCTCTACTGAAAATTTAAAGTTAAACCCTTTCAGAGGATCAAGAGCGCTCTGTGTAAAGATAGTTAACATAAAATGTTTATAATTTATTAATTTTTCAATTAAGACCATTTCAAAACATAAACTCTACAAAATACTTCTCTCTAAGTCAACAAGTTTGTAATCTCTAAATAACTTTTCATGACACCATCGACCTCAGTAAAACTTACATATGTAGATACAGCCATAAATTCATAAGCTCATACGTTCTTATAGATATTCATTCTTTCATATATGTACCTACATCTAAACAATAAGTCTTAAAATAAAAACAAATAAATAAAAACTGTCAAATATTTGTTTTGTACATTTCTCTTCTCTTCTAAAAACTCCTTTGCCAAAAGATTAAAAACCAACATCTGGTTGACTTTTGAGCAAAGAAAATAAAATATATGGCTGACATTTACGCCAAAGAAAGCACAGTAGAATATCTTCTTTTAAGCCGAATCTGACACCTGAATAGAATTTTATGTGACAGTCAAAGCAGACGTGACAAGAAAATCCACACATTTGCAGGCACACAAAGAGCAAAAGGAATAGCAAAAGATATTTCTATAAAAAGCAGGCAAAACGTCTTATAATTATAAAGATACACTTAAAAAATTAAGCCAAATGGGAAATTAAGGACCAAAAAGGAAATAGCACTGTTAGCCTGTAAAGTAAGAAAAAAGAACAATATCTTTATACCAAAAAACTTTGATGTCTTTGTCTGACATTTGCAAGGCAATCAATTGAATACAATGTTGCTGAAAAAAAAGACTTTCAAAATAAATTCCAAATATTTTTCCCACCAACATTGCAAAAAAAAAGCATGAAATTAATTCGATAAATTCAATTAAACTTCTCAATCAATATATCATGTTTAAAAAAAGTATTAGCACTTATTACTACACAAACAAATTTTATATTTTTTTTTCTTCTAAATTTCAAACACGAGTTGGACTAATAGTATTAACAACACTACATACATACGTACATACGTAAAACATATCGTTACCTTAACATAGAAAGGCCCTAACTCATTATTTTTTCGAAATCGTGATTTTTGTATATTTCGATACATTAGATATTCCTGTATCGAAAAATACAAACAACTCTATTCAAAAAAAAAATAATGCGTTAGGGCCTTTCTATATTAAGGTAGCAATATGTACACTTGTATGTTATGAAAACATTTCGGTTTTCTGTGCACCACCGTAATAATGCCAATTATTGAAAAATAGAAACTAAAATATAAACAAAAATCAACTATTATTCATTTAATCTTTTTCTAAACTCATGTCTAAAATCGTGTCATGCTTTAAGCCTTAAACTTAAAAGTACCCGTGTACTTACCAACAATATCATAAAACAACAATTTTGCCATTCACTAAATCTTTAACAGAAATACTTTACTGCAGTTGCTAACTGCTGCTGCTGCTGCTGCTGCTGCACGCTGTTGCTCATTATGGTGTCATTAAACACTATTGATAGTCAGTCAGTCACCAAAGACAAAAGAAAAAAAAATAATGTTGGAAAATCTTAAGTTCAGGTGCCGACTAAATGGCGCAGTTTAGTCTGTTTTATGGTTGTTCCATTTTTTTGGGTTAAAGTTGGAGGCTGGTGTCATCTTTTTTTATTTTATTTTTTCTTAATGTGACTGAGTTTAGTTTAGACACTCAGTTTTTGTCGTGATTTTACAGTTTCATGTCTCTTTCGTCTCCTTCTTGCCACATCTTCTTAATGATGGTCTTAAGTGTGACATGCAGTTTTTAAATTGCAATAATTGTCACTCGTTTAGATGTTTTTTTTTTTTGAAATATCATCGCTACATTCAAGAAATTTTATAAAATTTTAAAAAATGTGTAAATTTATACAATTAAACAAAATAAAAGACATCAACTTGTTTTAAATAGTGAAAAAGAATTAACTTATGGAATATTCAGGTTGTTACTACTTATGAAAAAAAAAAAATTTGGAGTCCCAAAGGTTGCATACGTATCTGAAACCACCCTGCAGAAAATTTGGTGACAATTGATCCAAATGTACTCGTCCTATAACTGGAGATAATGTGGGTGTTATCAAAAGTACGTATGGTGAAAAATTCATATAGTTTAAAGGGTGGCATATTGACCATTTTCGTGGTGTATCGTCTTGATCTTGAGCCAATTTAATTCGGACTCGGTCTAGTATTGTAGTAAACTGCACTGAACATGTTCGACGTGGTCGAACACAGGACCTATCAAATAGTGTAAATATAATGTTAATTGCTCCCTTCAATGTGACTCTGGGATCAGTCCCGTAACTATACTTAGATATTAACCTAAGCTTAAATGGTAATATATTCTTTTGAAATATTAATGGCCCTGTGGTCGAGTGGGTAGTGTGCCAGCCTGTCATGCACGAGGTTGTCGGTTCGAATCTCAAAACATTTTCAGATTAAAAATAAAATTAAAAAAAAAATGTCATTGCATTTGTAACAATAAAAAAATATATAAGCGTTAATTGTTACAGTTAAATGTCGAAATTTTATTTATAAATAATTTATATTATTATACATCGAATAGGTCCCTATGGGATAGTTCAGTGACAAGTCACAAGGTGCATACAAAGTATCAATTAACCCCATCCTAGGTCATCCCCATGTAAAAGTGACTGGTCCGCTTCATAGGAAGAGTTAGAACTCGGACTGGTCCCTATCACTTGGGGACCGGTCACGTGACTAGTCTTGTGTCAGTTCCATTTCCTGCAGGGTATATTGCCAGGGTAAGACGTCCCCAATTGACAGTAGGCTATGCTATCCAAGTAGCAGCCCTCTTGCAGAATCTAAACTTCGAACTACATATATATTTGTATAGCCCTTTTTAAAAAATATTTAAGATATAACAATTTGACATCATTAACTCAAAATTAATAAAATGTTTTAATTTAATGGAATAATCAATTCCATAATAATTTCAAATATAAAATTCGATAATCTAAAAAAACTGGAATAGACTGAAAAATTTTAGATTATTACATATATGTGACCTTCTCCGAGAAAAGGGACTTAGTGTGTGAAAATGAAGTTTTGAGAAAAACGCATTTAAAAAATAAAATTTTATCCTTCCTCATTTTTATCGATTTTGACGCACACCCGTTTTATGACACACTAGGTCCCTTTTCTCGGAGAAGGTCACATATAATACAGTAACTCCCAAAATATATGAACTTTTTCGAGAATATTTTGTTTGATTTTTTTTTTATTGTATTTGTCTCATTTTATTTTATTTTGTTTTATTATATTTAATTTTATTATTCTTTTGTTTTTTATTTAATCCAACTTCATTTTTAGGGTTTCGTACACCAAAGGTGAAAAGAAACCCTATTGTTTTCGCTACGCTGTGCGTGTGTCCGCCTGTCCGTCTGTCCGTCTGTCCGTCACAGGGTATTTTCTCGAGAACCGTAAGATAACTTCCATCTTTCTTGACTTTTACCTAAAATATTCTTTTTATACAATTGGGCTAACTCCTGATTAATATCTCTGGCAATTAAATAATATTACTTATGGCCACGCAACTTTGGCTTAACATTTCTCGCCCCTCCATTAACACTTTATTAACCGAAGTTCACAGCGCAATTCGGGAGCAGCCACTTACATATTTGCTATACTTATGTATATCCGTATAAAAATATAAAATTACAATTGAAAAGCTTTTTAAAACACATTTTTAAATTCGTTAAATCTCACAACATTTTTACATTCATTCATTGATAAATTTTATGTAAAAATTTTTTACACACAAAATCAAAATCAATGACCATAATTTATAAAATTAAGAATTCGTAATGGTTTGATATAAATTTTTACGTTATTTTTGGTATATAAATTGCAGCTAATTATAATGTATTATGGCAAAGACTACAATTGGCATTTTCTTTTACTTCGATTTTAGTTTTTGTTCGATTCAAGCCAAAGCAAAATGCATGGTAGCTACAATAATGTAAATCTCTCAAGTTTTTAAACAAAACAAAAAGAAAAGAAACAAAAAAAAAACAAAGCTGGGAGACACCAACATAACAACAACTATTTAGACACAACAAAACCGCACGCAGTCAATTTAAGTTGCCAGCAACTTTGCTGCATGTTGCACAAACAAAAACAATCAGGTACATAAATATTTGTAAGCGAGCAAACGCCAACCGACAGCAACCATTGATGGTATGATACTTTTTTGCTCCTTTAGCTTTTCGAAATTTTTGTCTATTTCAAACTATTTTTGTTTTCTTGTTGTTTTAGATCAATTTGTCTAGAATCTAGATCAAACGTGCTGTGATACAATGCAACAACAAATGCACACAGACCAAGTTAATAATTCGAAAATAAGAAAGAGACGAAAAAAAACAGAAGATTCAAGGAATTCATTCTTAAAACAAAAAATGAATTAGTATATCTGTGGCAGCAAGGAATAAGTAATTAAGTCGAAATAACTTAAGGGAACGCCTATAATCTTCATATTCAAAAGTACCCCTGGGCAAAGTTAAAATTATTTTATGCAATTTTTTAGGAAGTTATAGCGCAATAGCTTGCTGCTTATCTTTTAAGCTTAAGTTAGCTTATACTTTAGTAGAGTTTGAATTTAATGTATTATATATACTGTGTAGAACGATAGTTTCCTAAAAAAAATGAAAGTGAACCTCGAAGTTCCTAATTTAACTGTACACTGAAAGAAAAACACTTCGAAACATTACGTTGAACCCCTTTCATTAATACAACGACAAATTCCATTAATAAAATGAAATAATTACCTAATTCACAACCTACTGTAGATTGTAGATTGTATTAGCTACAACTATGGCAGTTGTGAAGGGCCTATTGTAAGTGTTGTTAGACTTTTAAAAATGTCGAACATTTAAAAAAGAAGAAGAGAAAGAATAAAGATAACAAAAATAATTTGAAACTAGTAAAAGCAAAAAAAAAAAATTCAGCATTAGCGTCCTAACAATTTTGAAGGTTTTGAAACATTATTAGACTTTGTTATCATCCTGCTGTTAGTAGCTTTTTGCCAATTTTCGTTATTTCACGAATTTTTTTATTTATTTGCATAGATATTAATTTAATAAAGAAAAATTAAGATAAATGTAATTAAGAATCATTAGCACTTTTATAAGCATATGCATTCTTGATGCCATTCTACGACATTCAACAAACATAGGGAAAAATGTTGTAGGTGTCGTAGCAAACTTTTCTATGGAAATTACCTACAACATCTTACAACTATTGTACAGCTTGATGACCTACTACACTTACAATAGGTTGTGAATTGAGCAATTATATTATAGTGATGCAAATTTCATTCATAACTAATGCTTAATATTTTACATTTCGTAGCATCATTAATGTTGCGAAATAATTTTAATTCGGGTATTGAAAAACTTAAATCCATGTTTTTATGAAAAATTAATAGAAAAAAATATTTTAAATTGATTAGGTGACATAAAAATCGATTAAAGAATCAAACCATAGTTGTAATCAATGTATAGTTCTGGAAATTATAGTTTCGTTGCAGCTTTAATGAAATATTTTCATAACTACAATGAAGAAAACTTCCTGCTGCTGCGTAGTCGTAACTTCGAATACCGGAGACAAATCAAAGCATTTTTATAGCGATGCTATTTATTGCGCGACACAGTAGTTAGGACGTGATTTTCATAACAAAAACAATCGACACTATTACAGTTATAAATTTATTTTTGTTTTGATTTCTTTGTACATAAAAGCAGAGTACGAAAATAAACGAACCAAATGGTTTGATTTTGTTTTGTTTCGTTCTTCGAAGTGAGTGAAACAAAAACAAAACAAAAACAATGAGAACGATTGCTCAATTTGTTTTTGTATTATTTTTGCACATGAGCACAAACAAGAGAACACAGCCGATCGGCTGTAAGCCGGCTAACAGCCGCAACCGGCCACAAACAATACATTAGTTATTTTAATCGTGCGCCGCTAGAAAAGAAAATAATGGGAAATAAATGGAAATGACATCATCATATAAAATAATTGTATTGCATGTGTTAAGTAAACATTAAGTTTGTTTTATATAGCTAAGCAGCATAGCTATAACCGGGTGTCCTAAGACACCTCCCCTCTTTTTTTTAATATAACTTTCACGTATGTAGCTTTTTTAAGTATAACTTTTCGAATAAATTTTATGTTAAATTGTCAATTAAATAATGTTGTGTTTAAATATTTAGTGTATAACTAACGAATATTTAGGGTTGTTGTGGCTGCAGCGGTAAGTGCGCTGACTACCACGCGATGAGTTCATAGTTAAAATCTTGGCCAGGGAAGCCAATTACTCCTAATTTACACTCGACAAGTCTTATTGCTAAGCTGATTAGTTTTTTAGGAGATAGACAAACTAATCAGCTTAGCAATAAAACTTGCTTAGTATCAATTAGGACTTATATATTATTGACCTGCACAAGACCATTTATAAGACCTTTCAAGACATGCGACATTTTTCAAACGCTTTACTACAGCAAAATACTCTAAAATAAACGCTAAACAACACTGTTGGCAATATTTTTTTTGAGTTCTTTGTCTTGCCAACAGTGTTTTTTAGCGTTTGTTTTAGAATATTTCGCTGTAGTAAAGCGTTTAAAAAATGTCGCATGTCTTGAAAGGTCTTATAAATAGTCTTGTGCAGGACTTTATTATATATATTCTGATGCCTGTGCCAATTTACATATGTAAGTTAAATAATTGATAAAATACAATGCTACGAGTACATTAACTTAATGAATCAGCGTCATAACAACAATGAATTATATTGTTAACACAATGATGCGATATCACTAAACAATGATATGTACGTCTCAGTAATGAAATAGTGTCATGATATAATTTTCATGTTGTTATGTTCAATGAAATAGTTCGTCAAAAAATTTAAAAATAACGTCAATTCATTGTATAAATTAAAAAGTTTCATTGCAATAATTACATTTTGCATTTAAAATATGAAAAAAAAACATGTCGTTACATGAATGAAAATAATTCGTTGCATAAATGAAATTTTTTCAGCTGATGAAACAATTTTCGTAGTGCCAAAATCATAAATATAATGTAAAAATTCATTGCATTTACGAAGGTTTCTCTCAGTGAATTTAACTGTAAAAGAAATATATTAATAAAAATCGCCTTCAAAGCATTAAAGTGCTCTCCAACAAAACAGTAAAATATGACTTAAGCACTTTTTCCTTATTGTCCCAGATATGAATGTTCTTGATTTTCAATTTCATTCCTTTAAATATCATTGATTTTGCCTGCTTTTGTTAGTTGCAAATACACATTATTTTTATATATGTATTTTGTGTTTAAAACTTCCATTTGAACACTTTTTTGTGTATTTTAAAAGTCTTAAAACAATCTTAAGGCAACAAACACTAAATTAGAAAAAAAAAATACAAGCATAAAAAAATCAAAATGTTTTGTATCTAAAACCCATAAGCTGTTGATTAGCGTTACCAATTGCGTTATTATCGAAAAAATATTTCAAACCGGATCACCAGTGGCTACTAACATGGTTACTCAACTAAATGCTTTTGCAAAAAAATTAATGCAAAGTGCTCGTTTGCATCCATGCAGTTGCACGCCCGCCCGCCCGCGCGCCGTATGCCCGCACGTTTCAGCCAACTATATTGGCTTAATATGGCGTCTCATACTGTATAGGGCTATTTTTAATGATATTGGCCAGCATACATTTGGGTATGGTGCCACTAAAACATGTTTCTTGTGCCACAATTTTAGACAAATCATTAGAAAACAAAAAAGCTGAAAATTTAATTTTGTATTATGATAAGCGATTAGAATCGACATGTTTAATATCGTACTTGCACCGATACTGTTTTAATATTTTTTAATGAATTTCCGTGGCGAAAAAGATAAAGTTTAGAGGATTTTGTTGTAAGCAACTGTTTTTGTGATAAATCAATTATTTTACGCTGGCAAATTTAATTTCATGATTATCTTTTAAAAATTTAATATGATTTTTTTGAATTATATTTTTTGCAAATTATAATGACTTAAATTTAAAATTCACTAAATCTTTTGATATTGTTAGCAATTTTGATTATCCGCAAAATTAAATGAATAATTTTAATCAGCCTAATTGATGCAGGAAGTTTGAAAGCTTTACATCGTTGCTTTATCCTGTTTATTTATATTTTGTATATTAGAAATATCATGCCACACCTGGATGGACAGTTATTTATTTTTGTGCGTAACTGAAATATTGTAATAAGTTTAGATTAATTGTTTGTTTAAATTTATCATATTCACAAATATCAGCCTGAGTGTGTATTTAAGTAAGTAAGTCAGAGGGAGAACTCTTAACGTAAGACCTGTCATAAATACTTTCAGCTGATCGCTCCTATCTCCCGCTCCCACTGCGCGACGCCTAGAAGGGTATTGTGTTTATCAGCCTATGTATGTATGTATGTATGTATATATATGTGTTCTTTTGCGGCACCGAACGCTGGACCGCATCTTATGATTGATGATTCTTACATCAATCGATTTGTCTTAATCTAGGAAGTGTCACTGAAGCTATGACAGCAATCAAGCCTTAATATGGCGGCCAACAGATGCCATTTTGTAAATACGAAAAAAATAAAAAGTCTGCAAACTATATCAAAATGGGTATCATTCGACAGGTATTTAAAAATCATCTTTATGTTTCTCTTATGATTTTTCATTTCGAATAATAATTTAGGATATTTAACGGGTCAAAGTTGGTCGCAGTCGGGTTTTTTTTTATTTTTTTAATTATTATTAAGTATATTTAAACATTTTACTTGTTTATATATCTATGCATTTCGTTCCCGCTTACGGAACTTGTCAGTAGACTTCTATGCAAAAAATTTTTGAATTTAGCTAACAAACTTCTTTTCTTTATAGTAAGACTCTTAATACGTTATTGAGAATCACAATATACAAAAATAAAAAGTTTAAAAGCGTCAAACAAACCACATTACGAACTTGTGTAACCCTACAACAATGGACTCTTTTTAACCGACTTCAAAAAAAGGAGGATGTTAACAATTCGTCTCTATTTTTTTTATGAGTGTTACTTCATAACTCGGTACATTTTAGACCGATTGTAAAATTTTTTTTGTTGTCTGAGAGGATATAGCTTCCCCTTGGTCCCATTGTAAGAAAAAGTGGGCGGCACACACCCACAATTTTTTTTATATGATTTTATGATATTCTACTTGTTTGATTGCTGCGAGAGCTATAAAACACCTTTGGTTCTTGTAATTACATAATTTGAAAGCTAAAAAAATTGGCGGAGTTACGCCCATTAAAATTTATTGTAATATTTCACGCCGTTCTTCTTAACCGATTTTTTCGAAACTTACCACACAAATTGAGCTCTAAAATAGACAAAGTCTTTTATTTAAAAAATAGGCGAAGCCACGCCCATTAAAATTTAATATATTATTTTACGTGGTCTTACTTTACCGATTTTTACAAAACTGAACACACACCCTAAGCCCTGAAAAACACAAAATTTTTCATTTAAAAAATGGGCGGAGGCATGCCCATTAAAATTTAATTTTATATTTCATGTACTTCTTCTTATAATCTTATATCAGATCTTTGCATTGAAGTCGGGTTTTTTCGGCAGAAAGAACTGAACATTTTGAAAAATTAACAACCACAAAATGAAGAAAAATTAGTGGAAAAACGAATTGAGTGCAGAAACCTATATGGAAAAAATCAATTTCCTGAGTACTTCCATTAAGTCAGTGAATAACAGCGCATGTCCAAAAATCCCATTTTTTTCAGTAAAGCCAAAAAAAATCTTTCTGAAGCTTATTTAAAAAAGGTAGAAGTTGTGCTGCTGTTTTACAAAAAAATCAGTAAAGGGCGACTTTGACTCGCACACGCAGGGTTCCGTACGGATACTTCATATGAGATACTAATCGAATATCTTACCTGATGTAGACATTTTTTTAAAAAAATTTAACTAAACGGTAAAGTTTTTTTCGGTTTTGGCGATTTTTTTAATTTTGGTGCTTTTTAGTTTTGTTGCTTTTTTTAGTCTTGGCGCTTTTTTAGTTTTGGCGCTTTTTTCATTCTTGGCGATTTTTTTAGTTCTTTAGTTTTTTTTCGGCTTTTCGCGATTGAATCATTCTAATTTTAGTAATTTTGGAGCTTTTTTCGATATGGCGATTTTTTTCGGTTTTTGGCGATTTTTCGTTTTGGCGATTTTTTTATTTTTGGATTTTTTAGTTTTAGCGTTTTTGAAAATTTTAGGTGTTTGTCTCCTACGATTTCCAATATACAGCAAGTTGTTAAAATTGCAGAGTAAAAATTACATTAAGTGATAGATAGAACACCCTTTAATTTTTATTTTTTTTAATTTGAGCGTTAATTATTGTAGTTTGCATAAAAATATACCAACTCTTAAAATTTCAAATGTCTGTGCATATAATTGTCTGTATTGTGCATTAGGATTTCAACACTTTACGATGCTCGCTTAAGAACACCATTTAATGTTTAACTGACATGTATTTGTTGTTGTAGCGGCCAAAGTTTTACAAATTCTGTGAGAGTTGCAGGAGCTTAGCTCTTACGGTTCTTGAGAATAGAGAGCCTTTAAGAGACGGACAGCGTAGACAGACCTTTGCTGTACGGAACCCTAAAAATCAAGAATAAATTAAATATTCTAAAAATCTTTAATCTTGATTTGATGTAAATATTTTTGGGTCCTTCAGAATGATATGAATCTATTCCATTTTTCTACAGGTGCACAGGTCTAGAAAAATAAAATAGATTCATGTCGGATATAAATTATTTGCTGGGTTTTGTATAAGTTTGTAAGCCTACTGAGATTTTTTACTGTTATGAATTTCAAAAATATGTATTATTATTTGTGAATTCTCAAATAGTTTTTGAAAGTCTAGGCATAAAATAGGAGATTTGTGACTGTTCAAATTGTGTGGTTGAGGTCTACTGATGATTTGTTACAGCAACAATTAAATGCATATAGTTAGACAAAGCTGAACCATCAAATTTAGAATTTTAATTTTTGATGTGTATTTTTTAATTAAAAGGCATTATTATAGCTATTGCTATTTATGGCGAGATACAGGGGTTAGAAAATAATTTTCGTAACAAAATTAATCGACACTATTACAGTTATAAATTTATTTTTGTGTTGATTTCTTTGTACTTAAAAGCAGCGTACGAAAATAAACAAAAAAAAACAAAACATTGTTTGAATTTGTTTTGCTTCGTTCTTTGAAGTGAGTGAAAAAAAAACAAAACAAAAACAATGAGAAACATTGCTGAATTTGATTTTGTATTGTTTTTGTCCTGATCACAAACCAAAGAACACAGCCGATCGACTGTAAGCCGGCTAACAGCCGCCACCGGCCGCAAACAATGTATTAATTTAATCGTGCGCCACTAGAAAATATAATAATGGGAAATAAATGGAAACGTTTTAAAATATATGCGGCGAATTTGACATCATCATATAATATTTTCACAATGTATGGTTAAAAGATAACAGAGACTTTAACGACAAGTTGTGTATGAAGAACTTGTAGTTAAAGTTCAAGTTAACTCTTAACCATATATTGTGAAAAGGGACGTAAGTTTGTTTTATTCTATGTTCACACTTATGTTTTTAAAAATTTTTAATACATGTTCACATTTATGTTTTTAAAAATTTTTAAGACAAGTTTTCTAAGAACTAAACACACTCGTTCACATGATATTTGAGATGTTTAAGGTTGGCGTTTTGTGAATAAATTATTGTGTTTGTAAGAAATTTCGAACAACTATGCTTTTTGTTTGCTTTATTATTTTTATGCAACAAATAATTTTGTAAGTAATGTAATATTTTTTAAGCAATTATTGTGTTCCAAATAATTTTTTTAACGTGCCACTATTTAATAACAACACAAAGTTGCCAGAGCTATCAAAAAAGCACTGAACATACTTCATTTACGTGTTTATCGATGAGTTTAATTTTAAAACTTGTTAACTGAGATGCTTAACAAAACAAGTCAATGTATGATAAAAAATCAAAAAATTATTGTGTTTAAGCTCTTAAAGATGAATAGGACGTTAAACACATAAGTGTAAACATATTATTATATAGCTAACCCTTTCAGTATATTGTATCCATATGGATACACGCATTTTTAAAGTTGTTTTGTAAGACCCAGGACATATAATTAACTTGAACTTTTATTGAATATATTAACTTAAGTTCTTTTCTTTTATTTAAATAAAATTTTATTTCGCATTGTTTTGTTTTTTAATAAAGATTGTAGGTTTTTAAAAACCTTATTTTTATTAATTTTTTTTATCAAAAAGTTGGTTTAATATTTCACCTATTTTGTCAACCAATACAAATTTTTTCTCTCATTTTATGTCATAAATACACAGAAAACCTTTTCCCTCAGCATTTTGCATCAATATTTTTTTATTAAAATAATTATAAAAGCTGTGGGATTTTTTTCAAAACTCGTGTATCCATATGGATACAAATTTTAGTTGTGGGTATGCTTTAATGTAAACTTTGTATGGAAAAGTAGACAGTGTTTTTAATGTTTTTATGATTGATTTGTACAGAATTAGTAACATAATTGACAATTTTACAAAAAAGTATATAAAAGATATATTTTGGCCATATACGGCAGGAAACCCATAAAATGGACATTTTATGTAGCACCAGAGGAATGACTTACAACTTTCGGCCGAAGCAGAGGAAAAGTTCTTAGTGCTTTCTGAATTTTTGCCATATAGTTACACAACTTTCAAGAAATATTCCTGAGCAAAACAACCACACAAGTTATTTTAAAAATTAATGTATAACTTTAAGTTTGTGAACTTACATCAAAAAGGGATCTGGATCCCCGGAAGAGTTAAAGAAAATAGATTTGTTAAAATTTACCTAAAGTTGGAAAAGAATTCAAAACAGAAGGTCGTGGAAACTTCGACTACCGCATAAAAATATCAGACAATATGTATCTGCTAAGATAGCTTAATGAAGGAATTCCGCAACTAGTTTCTACTATACAGGGCCATAAACCTCTGGATGTATTGGATAGATTTTGTGGTGAACAGAAGAAAAATGTAGATATTTCGAAACCAAACATAGTTGCACTATCGAAAAAATAGACAAACTGGATTTTATTCTATCATTGTATAGAATTTCCATCATATATAGAAAGTGGGTTTTAAAAATGTTTGATAATTTTATTGATTTTTGGTGAACTAACAATAACAAATGCATGGACTTGCTGGGTTTTCGTAATAACGTTGTAAATGGGCGGATTTACGTAATCCATTACCGAAATCAACATTGGCCGGAAAATATTGCAGATACAAACGTGAAGGATGCGAGTGATAAACGCGACTCAAAATTGATATGCTTTAAGGCGTATTATTATAAAGAAATTATTGGTTTTTCATTTAGGTAATTGCATGATTCAATATCAATTGAAGTTTAATCGATTTTTAATTTCTTAATTTGGCAGCTACATACATATATTATGAAGTTGTTTGCTTTCAACTTTTTTAGATTATTACTGCCTTATTCCTAAAAAGTAATTTTGTTTAATAAAATGTTTATAAAACAAATTTTGTATGAAAAACTGCTTTGTAAAAAAATCAAAAATATCTTTTATGAATAAGGGCCTTACTAATTAATTACATTTTGCAGAAATGTTCACTTACGTAAGTAAAAAAGTTGAAAAACTAATATGTATTTAAATATAAACGAACATAAAATCAAAGAATTTTTCTATACCATTAAGTAAATTTGTATCCATATGGATACATTCCAAAAAGCAGCTTTGGAGTTGCAAATTTGTAAAAAAAATGATTGATTATTGTTTCTAAGACCAATAGTAGCAAAAATCCAAAAAATTTGATTTTTTGGACCATTCAGTTAAAACTTGTAGCGAAAGGGCTAAGTAGCAATTGCTATAACCGGGTGTCCTAAGACACCTCTCTTCTTTTTTTTTGTTTGTTGCAGGAAATGTTTACTACAATTACAACAAATTTCGCTCATAACGAATAAAATCGCCAGACCCCCATGAATTCGTTATAACCGCACTGCACTGTATATTTGAACGTAATTGTTGAATTTTTATTTTATTTATTTATTTTTCTTTATTGTCTTGTTATTGTACACTCAAATTGAAAGTTAAATGATTTCTTGTGAACTGAATTTGTTTCCATTTAATGGTCAAGCTATCAAAACACTTAAGCTGGAAGCTCAGCATAGCTCACATTTCAAAAAACAAATAATTGCAAATAAAGCTTTTCAACTCTAACAACCTTCAATTGCATTGTTTAAGTTTCTATTTTTCTAATTTTAAACTTCAATTTAAACACCTAACAAACAATATTTACCTAACTGGTCATAATTTTTGCAAATAAGGACCCACCTGTTCGGTTAAAAAAAATATTTGTCTATCTAAACAATTTTATAAGAAAAAAAGAAAAACAAGGGACCTAAATGAAAAATGCCAACTTTGTATCAAATAAGCTAAAGAAAACCAAACTAAAGACAAGACAAGACCGACCAACCAACCTCGAGCATATATCACATTTAAATCTTGCAATTTATACAATTTTAAAGTTTTGTGAACCCACACACATTGTGGTTTTATTCTAAATGCATTTTTGCAGTATTTTTCTAGTTTTTTGTTTTTTTTTTATGAGAAAAGAGGGACCACATAGTTACTCTAGTAAGTCTTGGATTTACGTTTTTATACGTTTGGTTTTGGTAATTAAATTCAACAAAAGTAACGCAGCTATGATACGATTACAAACGCCATGACTGTTGTG
Source organism: Tachina lurida (assembly GCA_944452675.1). Lineage (NCBI taxonomy): Eukaryota > Metazoa > Arthropoda > Insecta > Diptera > Tachinidae > Tachina > Tachina lurida. Next base: position 141,357,638 of record OX101752.1, read on the forward strand.
CACAAAAATAAAAAATAAAAATAAATAAAACTAAAAAAGAAAACATGAATAACTTTTAAATGCAGTCCAGTTAAAGCCTGTAATACTCGTACATAAAAAAAAATTAAAACTAACATGACTGAAACATAGTTTACACTCATTTTTTTATGTATGCGAGTGTAAGTTAAGTTGCAAGGTACAAAGCGGCCTTTTGGGAGCACCGAAACGAGCAAAAATCCTCTAACATATTGTTAAAACTGGAGCACATGTTGTTTTTCTGACTTTAAGGTTGTTGTATTAAGAAAGCTCTAAAGACGCCAAAGCCCGAGTTTGTTATATAGAAACTGGTACCTTACGACTACAACAACCAAATAACATTCCATGCAATATTTACTATTTGTTTTTGGCATTAGAAGTTGGATAGAAGACAAATGCTATAGTAAAAGCAACAACAACAAGCACAAGCACAAGAGATAAAAATATTGGTAATTGCACGATTAAGTATGTGCCAACTTTGGGATTTAGTATGTGCCACAATGAAGAAAAAACTGCTACACCATTTACATTATTTCAAACTAATGCTTATACTGAGACTGATTCTTTCTATAGAAATATAAGTTATTTATTTAATACTCGGTTATACACTGAAAGAATTTTCAGCATAAATTCTATGAATTTCGACATTAATCTAATGAAAAATTCATTAAAATTCAAGCAACGTCACGCTTCGTTGGATTAATGAAACCAGTTTCGTCAAAATTATTTTATTGAAAACTTCATCAAATTTATTTAACAGTGTAATTAATGCAGTGCAGTGAAAATAATGAAGTAACTTAAATATAAAGGGGTTTCTTAATAATTCGAAAATCCCTGCAGAAAATTTGGTGACAATTGAACCAAGCGTACTCATCGTAGGACTTGAGAAAATTAGTAGGGCGTAGTTTATGGTGAAAAGAAGAAGGTTACATATTCACCATTTTCGTGATGTATCTAATACATTGAAAAATGCCGAAATCTCGATTTAAAAAAAAAAATTAGTTAGGTGGTTTCTATATTAAGGTAACTAACTATGTTGTTTAATATTTTCTATGCGCTGCATTATGTTAATGCAAATTTATCAGAAAATGTCCAACCAAATTCTTGAAAAAAATTTGGAATTATATAAAATATACCATAAAGTAATTGAGAATTATTAAACATCTTAAAAGCTAAACATCTTCAACAGGCTCGTTCTAGTATTCCAGCTGAGTCCAGGACCTATCAAATAATATAAATATATATTCTTTTTCTTTGGATTTTCTCTATATTGGAAGCTGAAAGCGGGACATGATCCATCAAAAACTGGGATTTAAAACTAAATATCTTTTAGAAAGCGGAATGTGTAATATGCACATATACAGTTTCGTATGTATGTACTTAAGATACACAGTTTTCACACTTTCTAACATTAAAAAATGTTAATACAGGTAGGACAAATTTAAAGTTTTTTGAAGAACTCCTGAAAACTCGAACTGCCAGAAATTCTGAGTATGCACGTTTTTAGAGGAACACTTGGACACTAACCTATGACCAATATTATCCGACAGCATTGACTTCCAAAAGTGGGTATCCTTCAGAAAATGCCAAGTTTAAAACTTGGCAATTCGAGTATCTAGTTCAAATTCATGCTTTTCAGAAATAGATTCATGGGCAATAATAAAGGGGGAGCATTACTCTTTTCCGTCTGGGTTGCCTCATTTACCCAGAAAAGTCCTTTATAAATGCATTATAGCATAACAGAGCTCTGTTAAGATACTAATAAAGCTCTGTTAAAGCACAAAGTTTCTTGTCAAGCCTTAAAAATCTATACAAGCCCAAACTTGAAGTTACGCCGATTCCGACAGAACATAACGCAGTGATAATTTTAAAACTCTTCATTCTTCATTCTTCTGACATTTTAATAATGAGAATTGTATTTTACAAATTAGCTGAACTACGAAGCACACAGGGTTATGGATAGTTAAGCAATAACTGCACTTAAAAAATATTTGGATTGAATTTGTATCAGTTACATTTTAATAAAAATAAAGGTGTCAAACGTATATTAGAAGCTTACAATCTAGACTGAGGATTGAATTTCTACTAGTTAATCACCCAATGTATGTATCTGAGTTAATTTAAGCTTCATTTGTGTTCGCTAGAGTCAATGGGGTGTTTACAAGAAGCCGTCGATCAAGGTGTATGTTGAGGAACAAGTTGGGAATCAGTATCTTTTTCTTCTCCATTAGTTCATCCATAGTTCAATAGGGCACTATTACGAATATTATATATTGTATGTACTACGAATATTTTTATTTGTTTAGTATGCCTATATAAGAAAGACTCCGATAGGGCATGTATTATGTATTACGAATATTTATTTTTTAGGAAAGACAATGAATCGATATGAATGGACCGACAAGTCACTCTGGAACAAGATATTAACCTAAGCTAAACAGCTTGTTTATACTTTTAAAATATGAGTGCCTCTATGGTCGAGTGGGTAGTGTGCAAGCCTGTCATACACGAGGTTGTCAGTTCTAATACCAAAAAATATCTGCTCAAAAATAAATTATAATTGAATTTGTAACAATAAAAACAAAAATTATAAGTTTTCATTGTTATAGTGAAGTGTCGGAATGACATTTTTAAATAATTATATTATTCTACACTGAATAGCTCACTGTGGGATAGTTCAGTAACAAGTCAAAAGGCGTATACAAAGTATCAATTAACCCCATCCTAGGCCATCCTCATGTAAAAGTGACTGGTTCGCTTCATAGGAAGTGTTAGAACTCGGACTGGTCCCTATCACTTAAAGACCGATCACATGACTAACTTGTGTCTTGTGTCAATTCCATTTCCTGCAGGGATAGTGTTGTCATAAATCCAATAAAATATTCTTACGAAACCAGAATACCAACGAAGCAATTTCAATGAACTTCTTTCACAATATTCATGAAATTTTCATTGGATTTGTGAAATTATCATTAGATTTGTGAACAAATTTTAATGAAATTGTTTCATTGGACTTATGAAGCAAAATTCTTTCGGTGTAGTTGTAAGCTTGTGCATAACTTATAATAGTTATGCTTGTTTCTTCAGTTTGGTGCGATTTTCGAGATATTAGACTTCGATTTATTTTTTTTTTTTGAAAAAGCTATCTTCTCATGTAAATTATGTGAATAGTTTAAAAATAATTTAGTGTTGGGGGTAAAAAGATTAGTAACTAAATACATAAATATGAAAATAAATAATTTTAAAATCTATATTTTTTTCATTTTCTTGGCACTCTACAGCACGCAGAAAAAATTGTTCAGTTAAATTTTTAATTGTGTTAATTAATTTTAATGGAAAAACTTAATTGATATTATCAATTATTTTAATTAATATTACAAAATTATTCATATTACTTTTTTGTGTGTAGGACAGAATCAAAATATTTGGAAAGAAATCAGGCATTTCGTGTCGAGATATATAGCACAAAAGTATCCCCGTTTATGTCAAACTGCTGCTATATACCTTCTTCAGAGCATATAAAAGCTGGCAAATTGTTTCGAAGCCAGGTCAGTGTCGTTTTAAACTTATGAGCTGGTGCAGAATCTTATTGGAAAGTCCAAGGTTGGTTTTGGAACAGGGAATTGTTAAGCGGCTTCACAACTGTTTCCAAAACGGTTTCTTGATAAACTTTGGCCGATGTTTTGACCCCTTGTTCACAGAAATGCAAGTCAGTCACCACATCGTAAGAGACACCCCACCAAACCATGACTGCAGCTGGATGATGACCCTTTTCGATCAGTGAAATGAGTTCTGATACTTTTTAGATGACCGGGCATAAACCCTATCATTTTGTTTGTTATACTTTTCCTGTGCGGTAAAACTTTTTTCATCCGTAAACAAGATTTTTCTATGCAAGTTATCAGTGTACTTCACCAAAAGACGTTTGGATTTTTCTATCCTATTTTTTTTAAAGCTGCAGTCAACAAATGTCCTGTACACCGTTTAAAAGCTCCAAGACCCAAGTATTTTTTAATAATACGACTCATGGACTTTTGTGCGATTTTCATCTCACGGGCCATGATTTTCTGTTTCCGGAGAGGATTTCGTAGAAATCTTGCTTTGACGGCCTTGATTACTTGGTGTATCCCAACGATATGAAAGGCGGCCCGACCTTGGGCGGACTTTCATATCTCAGGTTTCCTCGAACAATTGTATGCACCTGCAGACGAACATGCGACCAATGCCGAGCGGGAGGAGCGTTTTAAAAATATCACTTTTTTTCTTTCCACACTTAAAAAGTGCTATACGAGGGCGGCTCTGAAACTTCTTAGCCTAGCACAAAAAGCGCGGTATAAACAGAAAAACGTTAAGTGTTTTGGAAACTTCCATCTCTGCTATGAACACATGTTAAATTTTGTTTCGATCTGGCAACTCCTTCATATAGAAACAGGTGTTCACAAAAGACGCATCCGCGATTTTTTAAGAATGGAAAAATTAGAAATGCGTGGTGTCATTAAATATTTACATAAAAAAGGTTTATCGGGACAAGAAATTCATAATGATATGGTTAATGTGTTAGGTGAAAGCGCTCCTTCATATGCAACAGTAAAAAATTGGGTTGCTGAATTTAAACGTGGTCGTACAAGCATTGAAGATGAACCACGTAGTGGACGTCCAAAAACAGCAACAACAACAGAAATTGTAGCCAAAGTGCATGATATGGTATTAAATGATCGACGAATAAAAGTGCGTGAAATAGCTAATATCATGGGCATCTCTAATGATCGAGTCCATTTAATTTTGCATGAAGAACTACAGATGAAAAAGCTTTCTGCAAGATGGGTGCAGCATTTGTTAACAGTCGACCAAAAACGCATAAGAATGAACATTTCTCAAGCTTGTTTGGATCGTTTTAAGCGAAATAAAATGGATTTTAAGCGTCGTTTCATAACTGTTGATGAGACATGGATCCACCACTATACTCCAGAGACAAAAGAACAATCCAAACAATGGACTGAAGCTGGAGGAAGTGCCCCAAAGAAGGCAAAAACAATTCAATCGGCTGGTAAGGTTATGGCAACGGTTTTTTGGGACTTCAAAGGTATTTTATTGATTGACTATCTGCAAAAGGGTAAAACAATAAATTCAGAGTACTATTGCAACCTTTTGGATCAATTAAATGTACAAATTCGAGAAAAACGTCCTGGCTTACAACACAAAAAAATAATTTCTCATCAAGACAACGCACCAGCGCACAAGAGTGTTTTAACAATGGCTAAAATCAACGAATTAAAGTACGAGTTGCTTGACCACCCACCTTATTCTCCTGATTTGGCTCCCAGTGACTTTTACCTGTTCCCAAATCTAAAAAAATTCCTTGCTGGCAAGCGTTTTACCTCAAATGAAGATGCAATTACAGTTGTAAACCACTATTTTGAAGACCTTGAGGAAAACTATTTTAATCAAGGGATAGAATTGCTATTAAAGCGTTGGACTAAGTGTATTGAAGTTTCAGGAGATTATATTGAAAAATAAAAATATTTTTGATAAACTAACTATTCTCTTTCATTGATAGACTAAGAAGTTTCCGAACCGCCCTCGTAACTGGGATACGGTTTTCTTTATCTGACCACTACATGGTTAAAGTTAACACAATTTCTAATTCCCGTAACTTACTAACGTTATAGAGGTTACCTTTCAAAAAACATGTGATAATAAAAGAGTATGTTTAATTTTACTATTCCAATGGGTATGTTCGAAGTAGTAACAATATTTATGTCCCTACTAGGTATGTATATATGCAAAATATGCATCAGTTAGTTTTTTGGCACAATAGACAAATGTTTCCATTTTTAGAAATTTTATACGACATCTCCTTGTATATTTTTTTTTTTTGTATTTTGTATATGATCGGAGTTTTTAAATTAAATTTAAATTATTTTAATTGATTCATTTGAAATTTTTCAACTCAATCTAAGAATATTTCAATTAATATTTTAATTGAATCCTTAAAAAACAGCAATTAAATTTTTAGTTAAAGTAATATATTTTCAATTGAAAAAATAAAAAAGAAATACGATTTCCGTAATTGCTTGAAAACTAATTAATTTTTTTCATTGAAAATTCTTTTTTTTTAATTTAATCTTCTTTTTACTTGCTCGGAACATATAAGAAGTGTATATATGTATATATACGACACCATATCGCGGATTTTTTTCGACATTTTCGGTTGTACTGACCTCAATTGGCCGTCCTGAACGTTCAGCCTCATTTGTACTTGTGCGACCGCAACGAAAGTCAGTAAACCACTTTTTTACCATTGCAATCGATGGTGCAGAGTCCCTATAGTATTTATCGAGCTAATCCTTGGTTTGATTGGCGGTTGTTTTTTCACAAAAAATAATGTTTAATAAGCACTCGAAATTCACTTTTTTCCATTTTTAGCAAAATACACGAGGTTATATGCTTTGAACAGCTGTTAAACGCAAAGTAAAACTTGATAGTAGTCTATTAACAGTTGGTACTTGATGGGAACAGTGTTGCATTTCATATAGCTACGAGGATAGTTCGAAAAGTCACGGATCCCTCCTCGTATTTTAAAGATGATTTTATTAAAAGCTAATGTTGCACTGGAAATGCTGTAAATTCAACACAACAACAGCAACAACAAACATATTTTACAATCATGTTTTTTTTCAACACCGTATCTTCAATATTATATCTGTCTGTCTGTTGTCTGCCTTTGTTTGTTAACATTTTTTCTCGCCGTTGTTACGAGTACCTTCTTTTCACAAAAGCTTCTCTAAGGAATTTTTTTTTTCAATGTATTGACAAGCAACGAGGTGGACATCAGGCATTTTTTTTACATCCAGCTTAGCATTTGTGCTAAAGTAAAAGAAGTTTTTGTGGTATTCGATACTATTATTTCATTTTTTTAAGATCCTATGCGGCCCCCCATTTGGTTATGATCATATTAAAGAAGATTAAATATAAACAGCAAAAAATACACGTATGTACATACAAAAAAAAAATAAAATAGGAAATGATGGTAAATATTTGTTTTGCTTGGCCTGTCCTTCTATTATCGGACCAAATTGTAGAAAAAAAAGGAAAAAAATGGCATAAAAATTGAAATAAATGTATTTTAATTATGCATACAAAATGCTGTTACTCGTATTAGTTTTAGCAATTTCTGCATACATATATACATCATACATATGTATGTATGTATGTATGTATGTATATTTATATGAATCTGGAATTATAAGTGCAGCAAAATTTCTTAGAAAACTTTAAAATGTGAGATTCAATTGCAATTGATTGTGTTTATTTGGCTTGCTTTGCTGATCTTGTTTTTTTGTTTTCAAATTATAAATTGTCGTGTTTGAAGATAACTGTCTACAACTGTTGATTTAGAAAACCCAGCAAACATTAGAGCTTAGCACTGTCTACATGTAGTTCCTTGCTCCTCAAGGAGCACATCAGTAGATTCAACGCAAAATGTTTTAAATAAGCTAAAAAAAATTAATATATTATTGAAATCATTTATACAAACATATACAAAGTTTAAAAAGCACCAACAAAAATTTTTACAAAACAAGCAACTTTATTCGATTCTGCATTAATTGAAATATTTTTATATTGTGATTCTCAATAACATATTAAAGATATGAATTTTTTTAGATTGTTTAAAAATTTTGGGTTTAAGTATACTGATGTTATAGACGGTGCTTAATCAACATTAAAGACTGAATGTCACTAAATATACTTTCGGTATTTTTTATTTAACAAACTAAATTAAAAGTTTTTATAGCTTTGCTATTTATCTCGCGATAAATTTATTTTTGTTTTGATTTCTTTGTACTTAAAAGTATAGTACGAAAATAAACCAAACAAATTGTTTGATTTTGTTTTGTTTCGTTCTTTGAAGTGAGTGAAACAAAAACAAAACAAGAACAACGAGAACGATTGTTCAATTTGTTTTTGCTTTGTTTTTGCATATGAGCACAAACCCGAGAACAGCGCCGATCGGTTGTAAGCCGACTAACACCTGTCACCAGCCACAAACAATACATTAATTTAATCGCACGCCGCTAGAAAAGAAAATAATGGGAAATAAATGGAAACGTTTTGAAATATTTGCAGAGAATATGACATCATCAGATACATAATATAATTTTATTGCATTGTTATTTCACACATGAAAGTTGTTTTAAATAACTAAGTAGCAAAGCTATAACCGGATGTCCTAAGACAACTCTCTTCTTTTTTTTTTTTTTTTACATGATTTTTATTTATTGTATCTTCATATATGAACTAACAATAAGTGTTCAAATCTTAAATATAAAAATATAATTAGGCCCGACCAGTGTCGGACATAAGTTTAGTAATAGTTATATATAATACATAAGTAGTGATAATCAAAAGGAAAAAATATAAAAAAATTAAAATAACGTATAAAAAATCAACTCTGCGCATAATAAAATCATCCCTGTAGTACGATCCGACAATCGTAATTTTTGTCTATATTTTTTTCGCTTGCTATAACGATTGTGTGATTCTGTAACTTATTTTTAACGATAGTACGCAGCTGATATTTTCTGTTGATATTAATCGATAAAATTAACAGCAGCGAATATCGTTAAAAATGTTACTGAATAGCAAATTCGATAAACTTTCGTTATAATTATTTTAACGATGCGATTATCGTTAAAAAAAAACACGTTAGTGAATCGCACTACTGATGTTGTTATTACACATTTTTTTCCGTTCATATTAAATTGAATTCTACAAAAGCTTTTAAAAAATAAAAATAAAATTGAAAAATCAATAGAGTCATCACTGTTAACTATTCTAAATTATTTACAACTTCTAATTACCATTCAACAGCTGTTTTTCACAATTTGTAAATATTTGGCAACTCGCTAACATCAGCCTAGCAGCTTGCTTTAGACATTGGCGTAGGTAGAATTTTTTTCTGGGTGCATTACGACTGGTGATTTTCATGAGTTATATTAAAAAAGATAATAAGAAATATTTTTAATATTTCTATCTATTAAAAAAGCAATTCTTTTGGGGAAATTAGTCAGGTTAAATATTTTTATATCAAATTTTATGAATTTGTTTAGTATATGTATGTCGAGTCGTTTTCAACGAAACTAATAAAAAGTTTAAACTACCGGGACAAGGTTAAACCTTGTTTTTTTTAAGTTTTTAAAATATTTTAAACAACTTTTAGTTCGTATACCAAGAGTAATTTCATCACAAGCTTTAATTGAAAACTGGACTTGAGAATAGAGATGGGAGCGTGTCGAATTTTTCCAACATTACACGAACACGAATACCAAGATTCTTAACACGTACAAAACACGCACGCGAAAAATTTTGTCAGCACGATACTGCACAACACGCTCGAAATATTATTGGCATGATATTGAAAATGTAATTGATTTTTTTCCAGAGTCGCTTCTCAAAATATTGCATCCAGTTGCCACTGCCAGCTAATGCTGTCTGTCATCAGAGCTGATACTATCGGTTTACGTACAGAACTTTAAGCTTCAGAGGACCATACAATATCAACAAATATGCTCGTATTGTGGGTTCGACGATACAAAATATAATTTTTTTTTTCTACTGGAACTTCATTCAAACCTATTTTGTATCTTAAACGACCTAAACATGCACGAAATCAGAGTTTTTATCACGAACACTTCGTACTGAGTCGTGCGTGTTAATGTCATGAAAAAAAAACATTACACACGCCCATCTCTAGTTGAGAAATTCATTTATTATCCAGAGATAAATTCATATTATATGCAGATATATAATTATAATAAATTTAAGAAATTGCTAATTTTTTGGTAATAGCAGCCCTGGAGAAGAGAGAGGTATAGAAAAAATATGTCATACCATGAATCTATGAAGCACTTTTCATGACTATTTTGATATGATTTGCTTATTCATGACTCTTATTGACAAACAAAAAAATTTGTATGCAAATCTATTAATTCATAAACAAATTTATAATGTTAACTCAGTATTTGCTCTTGAACATTTTAAAATGTTTGTTGGGATGGCAAAAAAGTATGTACATATGTGTGTTTACATTAGGCAAGATTTATTTGAGACCATTGTTGCGGTGGAAAGCAATTTAGAAGAATATACGACAACTGTATATCACGTTTAATGATTTCTATTTATTTATTTTCTAAATGTTTTGTATACATACATACATATCGTTACCTTCATATGGAAAGGTCTTAACTCATTATTTAAATGAAATTGAGTTTTTGGTATATTTCGATAGCAGCACAGCTAATGTATCGAAAAATGCAAATAGTAGCTCGATTACAGAAAAATAATGAGTTAGGGTCTTTCTATATTAAGGTAACGATATGTATGTATGTATACAAAATTATATGTACATATAATTTTAAAATCTGTTTGTGTTGATAGTTTTTTTATTTATTACCTTCTTTGCCAATCAAAGTGCTCATCCTACATTTTTTTCACAAAGCGAAAGAAAATCAATGTAATATGTACATATAAAAATAATTAAGCAAAATTTTCTCTTAGTTCAAAAGAACGTTTTACAGCGAATTTTAATTAATTTAACTCTGTAATATACGAGTATAACATATATAATATAAGATTGGAGAAGAAACTAAAAATGTGATTTGCTATTGATTTGTTAGAGCATTTTTTTTTAATATTTAAGCACTTAAAAAAATCTTAATTCAGCTCGGAGAAAGACCAAAAGAGGATATTTTCTCTTTGTTTATGAAAAATATTTTTATGGTCAAGAAATTTTCGTTCTGTATCGCATCTTCATATGTCGGGACCGCACGATGCATTGTACTGCCAGAGTCTGATAAAAATGGCGATTCGGCGACTACAGCGCGTAGAATATTCTGTAATTATGGAATAAAAATGGATCCAAAAGTTTAAGAGACTATCATGAAGTTATCAAAAAAACTTAAAAGTGCCAAGGAAACTGTTTCTGATGAAACAGTACAACGAAATATTTTCATTCATGTAACGACATGTTGTTTACTAAGCAACGTACCGTTACATATTTTAAATACAAAATTTAATTGTTGCGGTGAAACTTTTTAGTTTATACAATGAATTATTTACATTAATAAAATGAAACCTTATCATTTATAAAAAATAAAAAGTGTTCATAAATGTGACGCTAGTTTCACATTTTTTTAAACGATTTGTTTAATTGAATTAACAAAATTGTTCATGTATGTATATCATGACAGTTTTTGAAAGGACCACTACACTCACCGGTGTCAACGAACCGTATCTAAGTATTCAGATACGGTGATCGTTACTAGATCCAACCCGTCGCGTTTAGATATCTGATAAAGTCAATCAACCCAAACTCAGATAAATCTGAAAGATCGTCTAGTACACGACTTTGCAAAGCTGGAAAGAAAGTGGAAAATTGTTTCTTCTTTGCTTTCTTCTCGACAACTTCGGCAAAACTCATTATGGGGCAGACCTGTCCTACTAGCATGTCTGCCGACCGTCCAGTGCCCCGTCATCACTGCAACGAGTCTTGAGATGTCCCTACGGTTCCTATTTGTTAATTGTATTTAGCGCCTATCATTGTAGCAAGGCCACATCTTCTTAGCAACCTTTCAAGTGACTATATTGCGCCATCTACCTTCAGCCTTATAGAGATAGTGCTTGAATATACCGCTTCTAATAGCACCAAATGGCATGGCTACTGATTCGGTATTGCAGATAGCTCTAGCCAGCTCGTCCGCCCGTTCGTTACCTAAAAAATTGCTATGTGCTGGAACCCAGATGAGGGTGAGGTCAGCCTGACCACCCAGTCTAGATAGCAAACTCTTACACTGCCCGACTAAAATAGACGAAGTGATATGTGATCTTAGGGATAGAAGCGCTGCTTGGCTGTCGTTTTATAAATGATATTCTTCATAATAATAACGAATAATATCGGTCAAAGTAAAAAGACAAACAACTGTTTATAATACTTTATACTTATTACATTAAATTGTTTAATCTTTTTAATGAAATTATGGTTGCATTAATGAAAGAGATTCAATGTAATGGTTTCATTCCCGTTACGAAGTGTTTTTATTTCAGTGTGATTGTCATTGGTCCTCTACTATTTTGCCTAAATAATATTATGCATTTTTCAACATTAATCGCTAGGCTTTTATTAAAAATTAGCATATTTGGAATATTATACATATATGGGCATTTCCACAGGAATGTCAACTTTTTGTAGAGTGCGACATAAAGCAAATATGCTTGTTTTTTTCAAAGTAAAAGAAACTTGTTTTTTAATTCTTTATATATTTGTGTAGGCCGTCAACAGCTCTACGTTGGGTAAAAGTTTAAGAAAAATCGAGTCACGTTGTTTAGAAATACAAGATTAATTGCTTGCTGTCGCACGCGACAAAAAAGTGGAGTTTCTCGGAGAAATGCCCATATATTGAGAAGCATAGAAATGATTTGTTCTCTTTAATCGTCTAAAAAAGTAAATCTGTTACAAAATGTTCATATGTAATCCATAACTCCATGTATGCTCGTTTTTATTGTTTAAAAGCCTTTAAAATAGCATTTAAATTAAATCTGAAAATTGTATTTTGGACTAACGCTTTAAGCTGTTTGGACATATTTAAAGAAAAGAAAAAAAATTAGATTACATGGATATCAGAATTTGTAGTTGCTACCAGTTAAATTTAATCTAGCTTACTTGTATCTTTAAGTCTGAAATAAACTCCCTAAACAACAAACAAATGCTTAAAGATTTATAGTAATCGGATAATAAACAAGTAAGAGTGCTATATTCGGCTGTGCCGAATCTTATATACCCTTTACCAACGTACGTACATATATATAGTATACAGACACGTACATACATATTTGTTTTGTGAAAAAATTTATCATTTTTTTAAAGTTTCCATCTTTGGAGCTATAATTTTCATTTTTCAAATTTCATACACCAAACTTTTCTTTCAGAAGCATAAAATATATTCAATTTATAAAGAAAAAGAAAAAAATTTTTAGACCTATTTAATTTTACATAACACAAAAAGTGTAAGTTTTCCAACCCTGGAGTCATAATTTTGGATTTTTCTGATTATTGATACCAATCTAGTTCTTTAAAAAATACATAAAATATGTTAGTGAAAAAGCAAGAACGAAATAAGCAAAAACTTAGTTTCATTTAATTCCTTTAATATTAAAAAAATCAGTTAAGTGCGACTTTGAATCGCGCACGAAAGGAAGGTTTTTTGCTTTTTGAAGTTTTTTTCAGTTAAAACGATTTTTTCAGTTTTGTCGCTTTTTTCTCGTTTTTGCGATTTTGTCTGTTTTTGGAGTTTTTTTTCATTTTGGCGATTTTTTTCTGTTGTTGGGCTTTTCTTCATTTTGGAGATTTTTCTCATTTTGACGATTTTTTCTGTTTTTTGGGTTTTTTTCGCAATTTTTTTGTTTTGGTGATTTTTTTCATTTTGGCGATTTTTTTTCATTTTGGCAATTTTTTTCTTTTTTTTATGTTTTTTTTTCGTTTTAGTGATTTTTTTCATTTTGGCGATTTTTTTTTCATTTTGGCGATTTTTTTTTTTTTTGGCAATTTTTTTCTGTTTTTTAGTTTTTTGTTCGTTTTGGCGATTATTTTCTTTTTTTGGCGATTTTTTTCTGTTTTTTAGGTTTTTTTTTCGTTTTGGCGATATTTTTCATTTTGGCGATGTTTTTTTCATTTTAGCAATTTTTTCGTTTTTTTGCGATTTATTTTAGTCTTAGAAATTTTCTTTTAATTTAGTGCTTTTTTCATTTTCGCAATTTTTTTCTGTTTTTTTGGGGTTTTTTTTCGTTTTGGTGATTTTTTTTTCATTTTGGCGATTTTTTTTTATCATTTTGGCGATTTTTTTCTGTTTTTTTAGGTTTTTTTTCGTTTTGGTGATTTTTTTCATTTTGGCGATTTTTTTTTCATTTTGGCGATTTTCTTTCATTTTGGCGATTTCTGTTTTCATTTTAGCAATTTTTCCGTTTTTTGCGATTTATTTTAGTCTTAGAAATTTTTTTTTAATTTGGTCCTTTTTTTCGTTTTGGCGATTTTTTTTCTGTTATTTAGGTTTTTTCTTTTTTTGGCGATTTTTTTCATTTTGGCGATTTTTTTCTGTTTTTTAGGGTTTTTTTCGTTTTGGTGATTTTTTTCATTTTGGCGATTTTTTTTCATTTTGGCGATTTTTTTCTGTTTTTAGGTTTTTTCTTTTTTTGGCGATTTTTTTTTTCATTTTGGCGATTTTTTTCTGTTTTTTAGGTTTTTTTTCGTTTTGGCGATTTTTTTTCATTTAAGCAATTTTTCCGTTTTTTTGCGATTTATTTTAGTTTTAGAAATTTTTTTTTAATTTGGTGCTTTTTTTTCGTTTTGGCGATTTTTTTTCTGTTTTTGGTTTTTTTTCATTTTGGCGATTTTTTTCTGTTTTGGGGTTTTTTTCATTTTGGCGATTTTTTTTTTCATTTTGGCGATTTTTTTCTGTTTTTTAGGGTTTTTTTTCGTTTTGGTGATTTTTTTCATTATGGCGATTTTCATTTTGACGATTTTCTTTCATTTTGGCGATTTTTGTTTTCATTTTAGCAATTTTTCCGTCATTTTTTGCGATTTATTTTAGTCTTAGAATTTTTTTAATTTGGTGCTTTTTTTCGTTTTGGCGATTTTTTCTTGTTTTTGGCGATTTTTTTCGGTTTGGCGATTTTATAATTTTTTATTTTTTCAGTTTTACCGTTTTTGAAAATTTCAAGAGTTTTGCTGTTACGGTTTCCAAGATACAGCAAATTGTCAAAATTACATAGTCAAAATTGCATTAACTGATGGAACACCCTTTAATTTAAATTTTTTTAAATTTTGTAGTCTGTATAGAAATACACTAACCTTACAAATTTCAAGTGTACAATTGTATATATACTACATGGGATTTTAAAATTTTTCGTTGCTCGTTTTGGAACACCCTTTAATTTCCAATTATCATGTATTTGTTGTTGTAGCGGCCAAAGGTCTACATACTGTGTCCAAATTTCAGGTCTCTAGCTCTTACGGTTCTCGAGAAAATACTAATATAGTTTTAGACATAGTTAATTTTACATAACACAAAAAGTTAAAGTTTTGCAACCCTGGAAACGTCTTTTTAATTTTTTTGTATTTTTTTAATTTAAAATTCCAATTTTAGTCGTACTCAAGTGTAAAATAAGTTTATTTATTAAAAAAAATAAAAATTTGCTTTCAGTAGTTACTTTTATATGGCAAAATGAAGTTTAAGTTTTCCAGCTCTGCAATCGTCTGCCCGATTTTGCTGAATTTCAATACCAATCTATTTTGGAAAATTTCTGACACACCAGTCCAAGAACGAAGTCTCTAGCTCTTCTGGGAGCTTCGGAAAACCGATTTCACGTACAGACAGACGGACAGACGGACAGACGGACAGACGGACAGACGGACAGACGGACATCGCTTATTCGTCTTCCCTATGCATAAGGATCCAGAATATATATATTTTATGGATCACTTATTGATATTATAGAAATTACAAACGGAATGACAAACCTATATATACCCTTTTACCATTTTTGTTGGTAAAGGGTATAAAAAGCATAAAGAGTCATTAATATTATAAATTGTTCAAAAGATAATTTTTCTCTCTTATTAATAACAATCAAGATCATAAAAGAAACCAAACAAAAAAAAACCAAAAACAAGAATTGTAACAAGCCAAATTACAAACTAAACAATTCCAAACAAAAGACACAAATAAACATTAAATGAATTAAAATCATTGATTCAAAAACAAACAAGAAACAAATATTAAGTTAACAAAAATTGGTTAATAAATACTCGTAAAAAAACAGTGTGTGTGTGGCCCTTAAGAAATAAATAACAAAATCGTTTTTAATGTATTTCAGTTGCATTTTCCTATCTTTTTCATATATCACTGTGTATGAGGAAAAATACTCCTTCTTCTTCTTTATCTGCTTGTGGCATGTTAAATTTAGTAAGCGTGATTTTTATTTTACAAGTTATTGGTTGGCCAACAGCAGCAACAAAAATTTATAATTTCTTAGAAATAAACATCAAGCTGAAGGCAAAAAAAAAGTAGCAACATGTCGAGATTTTCCCCCAAACTTACAGCTTAACAACAACACAACTAACAACTACAATATATATCTATGTAACGTTGAAATGTGTGTTTAAGACTTTTTTTTAGTAGAAAGCCAACAAGCAAAAAATTACTGCTGATATCTTTCACCAAAAAAAAAAAATTGTAACAACAACGGATGCATTTCTATGTTAAATCTGCTGTTAGTGATGTTGCAACGTTTCCCTCAATAACAACAAAAAAAACAAAATATTAAAATAAAAATAAAAAACAAATTTAAGAAAGAAATTGAAACATGCAACGAATTTATATCACACTTTTTTTAAATATTTAATTTCCCCTTTTTGATTTCATGCAGATACTTTTGGAAAGAAAAACGTGTTCAGATTTGATCAAATGAAATACTCGTACATATATATCGAGCCTTATTTTCGATTTTTTCGTAAGTGACAAAAAGTATAGTTTTCAGGAGAAGGTTTTTTTAAAATATTCAAATAAATTTTTATACGTAAATTGTCGCTTACGATAAAATTGTACAGAATGTATCTTAAAAGTTATCAACAATTTGGGCATTTTGATAATTCTAAACTGTGGGTAAGCCCATAAAATTTTAATTTCAATAAAAAAAGTCGTATTTGCGATAACATGTCGCTAACGATAAAATCAAAAATAAGGCTCGATATAAGGAAATCAAAAAAATATTTCTCATTTTTTTGCTATACCTTGATGGCTACCCATAAATTGGATAATCGCGTCTTCCTGTGTAGAATTTGAACGCTCTCCCCTATAAAATTACTAAATATAAACATAAGTACATATTTACTATTTCTTTTTATACAAAAAAAAAACTTACTTAGACGCCTTTCTCACTCTTTATCTTTACTTTCCTTTTCTCTAACTAACTCAAGACTAAGTCAAAATAAAAAAGAGTTTAAAATATTTAAATCTTAATCGTTAATTCCGTTAATATCCCTGCAGGAAATGGAACTGACACAAGACTAGTCAAGTGATCGGTCCCCAAGTGATAGGGACCAGTCCGAGTTCTAACACTTCCTATGAAGCTGGGTTTGAGATTATGGCATTCGCTATCGAACAATTAATAATATGGTTCGATATCGAATGCAATAATCTCAAGCTGAAAAAACGTGATCGAATCAAGGCGTTATCAAAAGCTACGATTAGACCCCTGTCTTAAGTACACTCAGGGAAAAGCTGCAACTTCAAAATAAGAACGCATCACATTAATTCAATTATTTTCAATACAATAGAAAATGTATATTGAGATACCTAAAAATAAATTAAATTAATAAATTAACACGGTAAATTAATATTTTTCGATATTTAAATAAGAAATTACAACATGACTAGACTTTTGTTAATGTTTCTTATTAATTCGATATGGTTTTTATTGATTTTAAGCTGTTTTTTCTCTGGGTGTAGAGAAAAAATAAATAAACAGGCATGTGGATAATTAGCAAAGAATAAGGGCCTGTTCGTAAATGCACCACTGCACTGCAAATAGAAATTTAAATGCTCTAAACTGGTTCATTACAGAAAAAGGTTTCAGCAAATTCTAATAGGATGAATCAAACAGTTCACATGTTCCAATTTCACTGAAAAATTAGTATATAAATCTGATATTTGCATCAACTGACACCATACACAATGTATCCACCGCAAGAACGCTGATGATGAACAATGCGCCTTCGAAAATAGCATGTTGTTCTGTTCGGCTGGTGTTTGTTTGTTAGAATACTTACAATTAACTTTGGTGTTATTTGTTTCTTAAATATTATCACAGGGATATGAACAGAGCGATATTCGCCTAATCGAACCATAAATATAAAAAATCTTCATGTTAATAATTTACTGACTTAACGTCAAATAAATATACTTCAGAGGGTAAACTACGTCATTATATATCGCGCTAAATTAAAACATATTTAAATAGAATTTGAATTGAGTATTTTTAAATTTCGTTCGATATCGAATGCCGTAATTTACTCCTAATTATTTTACTAATAAAATCCTTAAAAAAATAATAAAGTCCATAATAAACTTTATAAAAATACATAATATGTACATTTTAATTTCGTTTCTTACCTTTGGATTTAATTCATTCTTTAAAAATCTGCACTCTTTTACACAACAGATCGTGCCAAGAATTAAAAAAAAGAAGCAATTGATAAATGATTTTTATAAATGTGATGTATATAAGTCCTCGTCCACACTTGCAATTTTTGTTGCAGCAATTGGTGGGAGGGGTGAGAAGATTGGGGAGGGGTACATAGTTTCATGTGTTCGGCAATTCTCTTTAGTTTTGAAATTCGCACTTGTTAAAGTTTGTATGTGTATTTGAGGTTTTATGGTTTTATTTTTAACCTCCGACCAAAAAATGGGTGTCCACGTACAGACCAAACGGATAAATTAATTTTTGATTCAGTTTTTTCTGTTTCAAAGTGACTTGATCGAGAAGGTTATTAACTATGTTTGAAGAAAATCGGTCTAGCCATTTAGAAGTTATCACATATTTTCTAGATATATCGGGGGGTTTTAAAATTTTTAATTTTTGTTATATTTTATTTGTTCAGTTGTATGAAAAACACAAAATGTAACAGCAAAAAGTAAAAATAATTGTTAATTTTCCTGGCATATTTGTTGTGAAATAGAATTTTTTTCAAACTTAATTGCAAAACTAGAATTTACTAATGTGTACACTTATGCAATTTCAAAGCAGAATTTTAAAAAATTGCAGCAACAAAAATTGCAAGTCTGGACGAGTACTAAATTCTTTGGTTTCATTTTATTTGTTTCTTTTTCACCCTAATCCCAGGAATTAAACCTTAAACTTTGTTGCAACAGCATACATGTATGTATGTATTTAAATATATTTTAAACCATATACATACACATAAATGATCTATTTGTAAATGCAGACTGTGCTGTTCCATTCTCTTCATAAGTATGTAACGAGCACAAGCTGCTGTCTTTAAGAAAGCAAAAAAGGCAGCTACAAATAACTCCTTATATTGGCACATTAGTAAAGCTCTTTTATCATATCTTGTACAGAAAACATATTTTTAATTCGAGCCATTGTTGGTGTTGGTTAGTTGGTCGGTAGCAGTATGTTGGCCTAAACCACACTTTGACTCTATATGTCCGTTTTACATTATTCATAGCACAACATGCATATTTACTTGTTGCTGCTGCTGCTGCTCATGTTTATTGAAAATTGTTGCATACAGGAAAAAAACACAAAACGAAAAAGGAATAAAAATACTCGTACTCGTAATCCAAATAAAAAATTTAGAGTAGTACCTGTTGCAAACTATTAATGTGCTTTCCTTTTTCTTTTATCATTATTTGAAGTTGTCGTCATCCTTGTTGTTGTAAATTTCTATATGTTTTTGCTAAGCAGCACGTGAATCTATTTTTATTTTCATTGTTTTTTCTGTTTTAATTTTGGTCTTGCTTTTCTGTAGAGGCTAAATACTTGAGCAAAATTGTTTAACATTTCACAATGCCCAGGAGGAGGCTCTATCAGGCCATGACCTGTGCTGTGTAGTCATCATCAGCGCACGTTGTGGTATACACTGCAAGTTACGTTGCATGTTATTGGCTTTAAATTGTTAAAGAGGTATTCAATGTTTCTACTCTATTGTATTTCTTAAAAAATTTACACTTTTTTGAGCTTTCATTAGTTTTTTTTTCTTACAAGACTGCTTGCTAAAAAAAAAAATTGATAAATAAATAGGATAATTAATTAAAGAGACAGAAATGGAAAATAATTTTTTTGTTGTTTTAGAACTAGTAGAAAAATTTAATTTATTTTGTTCTGCCAAAATGTCAAGTGTTATCTACATAACTCGTAATAATGTTTTATAATCTACGTTAGAGAGTTCTAAGTGATTTTAGTAAAAATCTAATAACATCTCTCAAAACAATAGATTTTCACCCGTCCTTAACCCGTCCCTCTAGACTAACAATAAATTCATTAGCGTATGTTTATTGCAGCAAATGTCAAAATTATGATATTTTGGTATGTGATGAATGAATGAATGAATTAAGTCAAACGCGAAGCACAGGACACTGCGACCAAAGTATATATTTTATTCCCCTGCTAGGTGCTAGAGCACCTTATCTAGATATACTCTCCTGACAAATCTCAGGACTACCAGTGGGTCCAGAGTTGACAGTTCCCAATCCTCCAATAAGTGCTTGCCCAATTGGCTATATCTTCTGTGGCATGACGCTTCACAGTCCTTCAGAATATGCTGTGGAGTTTCATCTTCGTAATCACAGAATCTGCACAGGCTGTTAGTCTTAATGTCAAGTCTGTTGAGGTGTTTTCTCAGTATACAATGGCCTGTGAGGAAGCCTGTGAGCATTTTTAGATTATTTTTACTCAGGAACATGAAAGCTATGAAACGATTTTGGTTATACGTTCCAATTATTAGCTTTGCATGCCTCAATCCTGGTGGATTGAGCCAGAGGTTTTCCCTATTACTATTGATCTCCGTTGATATATCTTCCCGGATTTTGTCCAATCCGAGTCCACAAAACGGTTCTGGTCCGACCATGGGTGTATTAGTCAAAAGGGGGTATGTGATAGAAATCGATCTATTCCAAATCATGCAATTTCATAAAACTAATAATAACCAAATAGGTAAATTGTACTATACATTCGAATGAAATTTAAATTGGAATAAAATATTCTAAGCCCCCAAAAACGATAATTATAACATTAAGTTTTAATGGGCGTGACACACAAAATTAAAGCCATGCGTAAGTGCAAAGGGTGTGGCGTTGGCTGAAGTAGTTAGCACGTTGACTACAAAACTGCAGGTCCTGAGTTCGAACCCGGTATCCAACAGGCATTAAAAAAATATAAAAAAAATAACAACACCACGCATTTTTCTAATGTGCATTAGTGTTCCTTTGTATCAGTTGTTGTAGAAAAGTTCAAGTGATGTAGGCATAGTCACTGGTCAGCAGATACTAATCCTAATGTAACATCAGAGCGCCCTTCTTCGTTGTGTAGCAGAATCATCGACAAAGTAAAATAACCAATGAAATTGCTACTAAGCACAGCTTAAAAAATTTTAATACGGCTCATTTATCAGCATAGGCGCTGCAACACTGCATTATAAAAAAAAGTGTAAAAAAAGCAGATTTGTAAAGGATCGAAGCTTTCCTCTACTTCTTCCTTCACTACCTGTCTTCTCTATCATCATCGCTTTCCTTATATCTTAAATTTAATAATTTTATGATTGTGTGCAACGAAGTTATAAGGGAGTTAGAACTGCACAAATGTCTTCGTGTAAACTTACGCACTTGTGTGCATAGTTTATCTTTTTCTTCGGCCTCGGTCTAAAAAAGTAAATTCGTTCGATAACTATTTATTTTGCCTACAATTTAACATATTTTCTTTATATCATTAATAAGTTTTATTTGTTGTTAATTAAAATTTACTGTTTAGTTGCCGGAATTCTGACATAATTACCTTTTAAAATGTTTCATTAGCTTCTTAAGTAGTTTTTCTAACGTCAATCATTACTGACGTATGTATTATCGTGATACAGATTTATTTCGATTTAGTTCTGCTCAACGTTTGCCAATATTCACCCAATTGCTTTTATTTATTTTTTTTTTTCAAAGAAGTACAAACAATATTTTGCGAATTCTGCTAAATTTTTTGCATATTCTCTTTCAACATACAAAACTTGCAACATTCAATAAAACCCTTGCAGTTATAAACTGTTGAACAATAAAATCAATGACGCTTAAAGTATAACTTACAATATAAATGGAGGAAAATGTACGAGAAAATACACAAATAAACTCAATTATAATTTAATACCTCAAACGAGTTCGAATCTAGAATTAATTAGAACACTGTACGAAACGAAAATAATAATTGGAGGATTCAAACGGTAGTCATAAAGCTCATATTGTCATAATGTTTCAAATTATTTTAATATAATTGTTTTTTGTACTGTTTTTACTTTCAAACAAATAATTTTAAAATATTATGACACTATAACCTTACCCTACGTCTACACCTGATATATTTTTATCATTTATTTATATTGAAAAATAATTCTTTTTATGTTTAAAATTTTTAAACGCACTAATAATCCCAAATTATTATTTTACTTACTAAGTAAAATATTTTTTATTAAAAATACATTGAAATTGATTATTGAGGGGTTTAGCTGGATCCTATGCGCATTTCACTGTTGCTAATGCAGATCATCAGGGAACCTTTACCCAAATTTCTTAGAACAACTAGAGTTATTATGTTATAAACTTTCATTTAAACAAATGAGAAGCCTAACAACAAATAACAAAGTTGAAACAAGAACTCAATAATCAACATGTTTTTTTATTTTCTTACTTTCAATGTATTTTTAATAAAAAATATTTTACTTAATAAGTAAAATAATAATTTGGGATTATTAGTGCGTTTAAAAATTTTAAACTTAAATTTTAACAATTCCCATAAAAACACTAATTCTCTTTATGTTAGCTGTTTTTCTATATGGAATTTGACATTTTTCATGATAAAAATATATCATGTGTACACGTAGGGTTAATAAGTACCGTTTGAATACCCCAAATATATATGTAAGTATAACAACGTTCTAAGGACAGATTCCAGCAGAGGAGACCAACAAAATATACGCGTATCGGGATTACCAAAGTTTGCTTCTGGGTCTTAGTTATAGAGTACCCAGCGGGAAAAGTGGTTATTGATTACATATATAAACACTCTTATTCCAGTTGTCAAAATTAAAGTCATTTCAATGTAATACCAAAAACTGGGGCTTGTCTATTTTGTGATATTGACAGTCTCTTTCTGTTCTCTAAGGTGTAGAAAATAAGCATGATCCTGTCAATAGCAGTCAGTTGTTTTCGAAAACGATAGACAAACCTCAATTTTTTGGTATTTTATTGACATGACGTCGATGTTGACAACTGGAATGAAAAGTGAATACATTCCTTTGGAAGCGAGAAGGTAATTCGAACAGACACAATAATTACACATTCATTACCACATCTACAAAAGATATAGTGTACTGTTTCTGCTTGTGGCAAGTGTTCGTATTCGTCTTTATAATTTGTTTGAACTCGTTCCAGTGAAGTTCAATTGAAAAAAGTGCAAAAATTAATCAATTTATTTCTTTAGTTGAAATTCGAGATGTTCTTTCTGTTAAATAATATGAAATAACTGTAAACTCTCACGGTCTAATTCATAATAAACCTGAAATATTTTTTATGAATTAGACCGTCATTCTTTTCACATTTTGTATTATATTGTCAGCACTAAATTTTCTAACTATCGGCAACATAAATCAGCATGGACAACAACCTGAAGTCGGTAGCCCGCTGTGGTGAATGTGTTTTTCATAGCAAAATACAAAACCAACAAATAGTTAGTTACTCATATAATTAATTGTGGATGCATAAGTAATATAATGCAACGAATTATAATACAATTCATTAAAAAAAAATATTAAAGAATTCATTCCCTGGACACCTGAAAGTAATTCATTACTTTCCTAGGTCATGTTCTATGTTAAAAATAATAGATTCTGGGATGAAATATTATACATGATATGCATTACCTTCTTATTTCTTATCCATTGCTTTTTCCCGCTGCGCAGTTCAAATTGAAGACCCATTTTAATGCTACCACCCGAAAATTATAAATTTTATCGAAACTTAACTAGTCCTTGTTTATAAATTCATCTAATTTTTTCGGCTCTCCGGCATCGTAGCTTAACATCTGAATGGCAATTTTTTATCAACGCAATCCATTCATGGAACTCAGTTTCTAGTAGGGTAAAAATTCTAACTCCCCGTTCTTATGTTGAAACATTTGCTGTGAAACTTAAGCCTATGAGTGAAGGGGGAAAGACGAATGAAAATGGATACTTTGTTTCATGTACAGTATCTCATCCTCATAAGAAATATGTTGAGATGTAAAACAAGAAGTTTTTGCAGCAAATGTAAAAAATGGACGGCAACCAAGGCGGATTCATACAACATAAACTCACTTCATCAGATGATGCTATATATATTTTCTGCAGAGTTGCATTTCATATCAAAATAAGCTCACCTTGTTGAATTCGGCTTGCGCAGGGCGGCTAAGCGAACAACATTCTTAAACATTTTGTTACAAATAATAAAAATCTTATATCTGTTTTGCAAACTTAAATGTCAATATAAATGTCTTGTGGCATGTAAATTCCTAGAAATAAATAATATACCGTCGACTTAGAGTGTAAACCTGCTAACTCCCATCAACAAAATTTTACAGGAGAGACAAAAAACTGTCAATATGTTTTATTATGTATGAAATTAGCCTAATACAGGGTGTATTAGGCTAGTCAGCCTAGAACCATTTGTCTCTGTGTCAACACTCTTTTTTCTAGCGACAACTTCACTACTTAAAATGTCGACAACTTTCCTTTTATGTGCGAGTATAGACACGTTAGAAACAACAGTTCCAGTGTATTTCTGCTGACATTGTCAATGAACGCGTCAACAGTTTCTTTTAATTTTTTATTATGCTATGCAATAATGTTAAAAACCTACGTACATATGTATGCATATATGTATTTAAGTCAGTAAAATGTAATAGTAAATCTTTAGTTCAAATGTCTCCATATGTTCGTAAAAGAATAGTGAATAGAGGGTGGCGTTGGCTGAAGTAGTTAGCACGTTGACTACAAAACCGAAGGTCCTGGGTTCAATCCCTGTATCCAACAGTCATTGAATAACAACACCACGCATTTTTCTGATGTGCATTAGTGTCCCTTTGTATCAGTTGTTGTAGGAAAGTTCAAGTGATGAAGGCATAGTCACTGGTCACTTAACTATACCGACTTCAGAAGATACTAGTCCTAATGTAACATCAGAGCGCCCTCCTTCGTTGTGTAGCAAAAATCATCGGCGAAGTAAAATAATCAATAAAATGGCTACAAAACACAGCTTCAAAAATTTAATACGCCTCATTTGACACCAGATGGCGCAGCAACACTGCATTATCAAAAACGTGCAAAAAAGCAGTTGTAAAAGAATGAAGCTTTCCTCTATCTCTCCCTTCACTATCCCTTTCCTAAAAGAAGGTAACACCTAGTAATAGTAGTAGGCATTAATTGCCTGAGTGTTACTTCTCTTTATAAAAAAAAAAAAAAAAAAAAAAAAAAGAATAGTGCTAAAGTCTACTGTTAGATTCTCAATGAGAACCCTATGTTAAAAGTCAATAGGCGATTACATTGGCTGGGGTACAGCTGGTCAGTAGTACTATTGACAATATCACTAGTAAATCTCTACAATTTTACTATTGACATCGAACGATGAAATGTCGATATTGTAGACTAGAGCCCCTTAAATTTACTAGTGAATCTTTGGTGACAATGTCGCCATGTGGTCACAAAGGAACTACTTAGTCAATAGTGCTACAGTATAGTGGTGGACTTTCAATGACAACACTATGTTATATGTCAATAGGCGATTACATTGACTGGGGTACACCTGGTCAGTAGTACTACTGACAATGTCACTAGTAAATCGCTACAATTTCACTATTCGGATTTCCTGCAGGACACTAAATTTTTTCGACATGTAGAGTTTCAAATTATAATAATCGGCAATGAAAATACAATTTAATATAATTTTGAGACCATCCTCCTAAATAAATTGCAATTTTCATAAACCAAACGAAATAACCTGTAACTAGATCAGTACTTGCAACATAAAAAAAAAACTTTTAGCAAAATGGTATCCAAAAGCAAAAAGTAATAATAACTAAAACTCTATTAAATTACAGCAAATCTTTAAGGAGGCAGGCAAGTCTTCAGCCAGTAAGATTTAAATAATTTTTTTTACTTTTCAATATTCTTGAGGCCATATTAATTTATCTCTTTTGGCACTATTTTATAAAATTTCCTTTTAGATTTATAACTTAAAGTGGTTTTATGTGTAAATTTGCTGCAGCTAATACAAAAAAAGTTTATTGTTAAAAACACTAATTAAGCGTTAAAAAAACAACTTCAGCCCCCGTATAAAGTTAAGCTTAACCATAAATGGACCAAACACTGGAAACCACAATAATTTGTCATAATAAAAATGCGCTCAAGTCATTTAGATCGCAAATCTAATTGCTTAACTTTTAACAGCCTTTGCGGAAAAAAAATTTTTTTAAATTTTTTTCATGATTAAACAAAATTATAAAAAAATATTTCCTTTATTATAAATAAGAAATAAAAAGAATTTTTCTCGTTTAAACGTTTAGTGATTATATTTTATGATTATTAATTGTGTGTTTTATTCAATTTTTTTTTAATATTTTCTTCAGTTTATTAAAGGAAACATAAAAATTGTCTTAGAAATCACATAAAAGTTGATTTTAAGCCTCTTAAGATGGTTTATTTTGGTCAAATACAACTAACAGAAATTCTGTTTGAGGCGTTTCCTCTTGGTTGGATGTGATAATACTAGTATTTTTTGTTTTCTTAACATGAAAATTATATAGAACTCAGAAAAAATGTAAATTGTTACTTCAAACAGAACATGAGTTGATGATTAATTATGGGAAAAAAATCTAAACTTGAGAATAAATACAAACGTACATATGATGTCGAATATACTTCACATTAATCTTTTTTTATTTCAAAAAGTAATTGATTAGCCCAGATTTGTTCGTTAGCGGACGAACTAAGTTGAATAAAATTTTCGAACTAAAATTATCAATCAGTAGCAGGTGGTAGAGACTATATAAATTTTGAAAAAAATCTTAATTTATTTATAAAACAACACAGATTGTATGTTGATGTATGTATGTTTAGATGTTTGTATATATTTATATGTATGCATACTGTTAATTGTTAAACTCTACTCGTTTCGGATAATACGATTATACTAAACCATTAAATATATAGGAAAATATTGCTTAGGTTAATCTAACCAATTTCAATT
Source organism: Tachina lurida (assembly GCA_944452675.1). Taxonomy (NCBI): domain Eukaryota; kingdom Metazoa; phylum Arthropoda; class Insecta; order Diptera; family Tachinidae; genus Tachina; species Tachina lurida. The sequence goes on from OX101752.1 coordinate 141,384,760, forward strand.
TTTTCGCTTACATTTATTATATTTATACACAGAGAAAACAGTGCCTACTAAATACCTCATACAATAGAACAAAATTAATAAGAAATTTCTATGGTTTTTTTTTCAATAAGGAAATCTTATTAATTTCATAGAGAAAACCTTTTTGAAAAAAATCAAGAAAAAATCTTGTAGTTTTTATGAGGTTATCTTATTGATTTTTTCAATAAAAAAAATTGCGTCTTTATTCTCTGTACTTATGTATATTCTTTTCAACTCTATACCATATACATATGTATGTAGTATATTGTAGATGTAATTTATTTATACATACATACATACATACACATTATGTTACATTCTTAACTAACTTACTCACCAAGTATTGAACCAGCAAACTTCTACCTGATAGACAAGCACTCTAACCAATATGCTAACAAGCAGCCTGAATAACCATTGAAATTATTGTGCAAAGATTATTATACAAAAATGAAAAAGATCATGAAAAAAATTGTCTGTATGTCTATTTATAGAAACGAAATAACAAGACACATCATAAAATCAAGAAGATTTTCTTATTAAAAAATCAATAAGATGCTTTACACATAATCATATAGGAACCTACTAAAATCAAGAAGAAAACCTTATTGAAAAAATCAATACGATAGCCTAATAAAATCAAGAAGAAAACTTTTTAAAAAAAATTAATAAGGCAACCTAATAAAATCAATAAGAAATCCCTATAGTTTACAATTTATAGGAAAACCTAATAGAATCAAGAAGTTTTTCTCTATGGATTGTTTTTTTGGTGCCAAAAATAACGGAAATTGAGTAAAAAAAAGTTGTGAATAATAAGATTTCTTCTTGATTTTACGTGGTTTTCTTCTTGATAAAATTAATAAGATTTACCACATAAAAACAATAAGGAATCTCTATGAAAAAATCTTCGCTTCTTTCTGCTGGGATACCCCTTAGCCTAAAAACGTTTCAAATAGAAAATCTTATTGATTCTATGAGGGAGTTTTTTTCTGTGTAGCTAAACAACTTTTGTAAATATGTCAATGCAATGTGAACATATTTAGGCCTCCTAAATACCCAATTAAGCATATTTTGCAGCTTAAAATTTTGGTTTTTTAATAGTTATAGTTTCATTTTGCTTCTATAGATCAATTTAACACACATACACTTAGAGAAAAATGACTATCTAACTTTAAGAACAAAATTCTGGAATTTAGATTGTAGAAATCTTCAGATTTCAATCTTGAAATTATGTCAATAAGATTGACACTCTCAAATTTAAGCTTAAATTCTTAATTTTCAGCATGAATTCTAAAAATCAAGAACGTTATCTTAATTTTAAGATCGTAATATTCAATCTAAGAACGTTATCTTAAACTTTAAGAATGCATTCTTTAAATAAAAAGCGTAATCTTAATTTTAAGATCGTAAACTTAAATTTTTAAGAATGTGATCTTAATATAAGATTTTTATTGAGAACAAAACCTTGAATCCCATCTTAAAATGAGATTTTATTCAAGATTACAATCTTAAATGCCATCTTAAAAAAATTTTAAATTTATTCTTGAATCAAAACATTTAACAGATTATTAAGATTGAAATTATTTGATTTCAAGCTTAAAATCTTGATTTTAGCACGTTTTTCTCTTGGTGTATGTATAAATATTCCCAAAATATTTTGAGGTTCAACAAAACACGTTTTTTCATTTTTTTATATGAAGTGTTTTATTTATTTATTACTTGCTTTTGTGGGAAATTCTTCCATGGGTAAAATTTCGCGCGGAATTTTATTTATAATTGCCCTCGAGGTCAGATTTCCAGTAGTTTTACTTGTCGAAATTACATATGTATAAAAAATCTGCATTTTATGGACAAAAATCTGCAAAGTTCGCTTTGTAGAAAATGTAAAAATGCAAAGAAAACTGGCAACAGTGCTCAGGAGGTATAGGGTGTTTTGCTTACACACACGCGAATATGAGGTAAGGTGCAAAATTATTAAGATATGAAGTAATATAAAAAATTTTGACATTCAAATATCAAGCTTGTTTCAGGATTGAAAAGTAGTACATAAAGGTTTTCCAATTTCTTTTCTTGCACTAAAATTACGGCAGAAATTTAACTATCAAACATTATTTTAATACAATTTTTAACTGGCTCGCATTAGTTAGTTTAACCAACTTCATTGATTGGTTGCAATTTTAGTCATGAAAGTTGGTTAGGTTTGTTTGCCTTTAATTTTCTTCTTGTGTACATTGTAACCTAATACTTCTGATTAAGCATTTTCATTTTATAGAGTACTATTTCTATTCATTTAACTTATTTTCCTTTTTTTTGGTAAGCCAATTTTGCTCTTATTATAAATTATATATCTAATGTTTATTTAACAATTTTTTTTTACCTAGTTTTCTAAATTTAATAATAATTTGCCAATTTACTCGTTTGTGTTTGGTTTTAGTAGTAACTTACTTACTGGCCATTTATTTAAATTTGTTAACACTGCAACTTGTTTATTTAGTTAACGATGTGATGCCTTTAAAACTAGAAGTAAAGAAAAAAATGTTAAAAACAATTTCGAAATCAAATACGTACAGTGAATGCCACTACATACTTTAAAGAATTCAAATTGTTGGCCATTTATTTTGTTTGAGTATTTTGTTTAATTTGCTTGCAATTGGCTAGAATTATATAACACTAATGTTTGGCAATTAAAATACATGTGACAGCAAAAGAGACACATATTTTTCACCTACATATGTTCCAGTCTCATGGGAATCGGGCTGAGGTTAATTACATTTTATGCTTAAAAATTTACTGACTTACTTTAGTGGATAAATAATTATGTAGTCATCTAAATATGTAGGCAGCACTATAAATAGTGAACACGAAATATGCGGCATTAAATCAGTTATTCTACCTAATAGTTTTAGGTCACAGTTACAAAATCTTCAATATCACTTTAAATAAGTATTTAATTCAAGTACATTTTAATACACTTTAGCATTATGTGCAAAAAACTTAACTGCAGAAAGCTTCTCACCAAGTATAAAATTATGTATATAGTACATTAGGGAGGGTCTTAGCTTTATGGGGAATTTTTTTTCAACTTTTCCTTACTATTATTCCCCCAAATGGGCGACAGACAATAGGCAAAAAAATATGATCTGCAAAATTTCAAGTCAATTGGCGAATATTAAGGTCTACCTCAAGCTCACTGTAATTCGTTGAAAATCATAATTTCTTTGAAAATCTAAGTTTAAGTATTGTAACTTGAGATATATTAATTTTACAAGAAAATAGTGTAACGAAAAATTGTTTGCCATGAAGCTTACAACATATGCTACCTCAACAAGTTTTCCTCTAGTCTAGTTATAACGAAAAATTTTTGACCTACAAAGCCTGCATATAGCGAAGTAGTAATTCAAAAGCCTCTATATATCGGAGTCAGAATTAAGCAAAATATAAATTTTAATGTAATGCATCACAACGTAGTCAGCTCTCTTTTAACTCATGCCAAAATTCAGTGTTGCCAGTTTTTTTCTAGAGTTTATCCCCAACTTTTGATTTGTCATCCCCGAAAATCCGAAATTGAGTTTTTTTACTTCAAGTTTTTTCTTTGTGAAAAAATAAAAAAAAATTTAATTTTATTTAAAAAATAATGATAGCTATATTTACATTCATATTAATTTAATATGTACTTATAAAACGTGTAAAGAAAAAATTACACATACATAGTTTAATATACACAAGTATAAAAAAAATTTTAACCAAAGTTTACCACTTCAGATTCGACATCTTCTGATTCATCACCCTTAAACTTTGTTGTACGTAGTGCTTGTATTAAAAAGCTTTAGCATTTCAGCAGAAGGATTAAATTTGTCACAACAAATTGAATAATTTTTAAAGTGAGTTTTCAGATCCCCCTATCGGCACAATGTGCCGATTTTCGTCGGCTCACTGAAATAAAGTCATAAGTAATAGGCTAAATTGGCTTTATTTCTCAACTAATTGAAATATAAAGGCATAATTGCACCACAATGCATTGGTAATAAAGCCATATAGACTTATTTCGGAATTAATTGAGAAATAAGGCATTTTGCTTGATTACTCAGAACTTTATTGCAGTGAGCTGACGAAAATCGGTACATTGTGACGATAGTGGGATCTCGGCTCAAGAGGTGCTTCCAACAAGTCATATTACATTTTGTTACGTATTTTTGTTTGGTAGTGTTCACTATGAATAGTAGCACCAGTGTTGGTATCTCTACGAAGAGCAAACGCACATTAAGCTGTTGCGAAAAGGGTAAAAAGCGCAAAAAAATACGAAAAAGTGGGTAAAAAAGCACCAAAATTTTTTGTTAATTTTAATACATTAATATATGAAATATATGAAATTAAAAACTGCTTGAAATTTTCTTGTGTTATTTTTATTAAATTAATTTTTTTTTTGACATATCATTCAAATTGCCTTAAAAAGTCAAAGGGGCTTCATTTTTTTAATTAATTTTTCAAAATGTTAGTAGTTATATGATCGGTGTTAGTTATTTGATAGGTGAAGCTTAGGCTTCATGCTGTCAATTCTTCTAGGATGATTATATATTTGTGTAAACTTTAACAAATGCTTATTGCGTACTACAATCAATAAATTATTGTGCAGAGAATTATGTGATACTTTCCAGTTACTTCCGTTTTCTATTTTGCAAGCAGAATTTTAATTTTTATAGCTTTGCTATTTATCTCGCAATACAGGGGTTAGGAAATAATTTTCGTAACAAAAATAATCGACACTATTACAGTTATAAATTTATTTTTGTTTTGATTCCTTTGTACTTAAACCAGAGCACGAAAATAAACGAAACAAATTGTTTGATTTTCTTTTGTTTAATTCTTTGGAGTGAGAGAAACAAAAACAGTGAAAACGATTGCTCAATTTGTTCAAGGAAAAAAGAAATAATTTTGTCGCTTTGCATTTGCGTATATACAGTGAATAACGACAATAAACTAAAAGACAAAGTTTGTTTGTGTATTTCGTATTGCTGGTACTGCATGTGTGCATGTGTATTTCGTATTGCTAGGACTGAGTGTGTTCTGTGAGCAGTGATGGGAAAGTTAGTACTATCTATATTTACTATACTATTTAACATGAAAAAGGACCGTAACACATTTGATACTCTCACGGACAACTTAGATATGCAGTCAGAAGACGCGCGCATGCATATATTTTTGAAAATAATTAATTTTTATAGCTTTGCTATTTATCTTTTTTTTTTATTTTTTTTTTTTGTTTTGATTTCTTTGTACTTAAAAGTATAGTACGAAAATAAACCAAACAAATTGTTTGATTTTGTTTTGTTTCGTTCTTTGAAGTGAGTGAAACAAAAACAAAACAAGAACAACGAGAACGATTTTTCAATTTGTTTTTGCATATGAGCACAAACCAGAGAACAGCGCCGATCGGTTGTAAGCCGGCTAACACCTGTCACCAGCCACAAACAATACATTAATTTAATCGCACGCCGCTAGAAAAGAAAATAATGGGAAATAAATGGAAACGTTTTGAAATATTTGCAGAGAATTTGACATCATCATATACATAATATAATTTTATTGCATTGTTATTTCACACATGAAAGTTGTTTTAAATAACTAAGTAGCAAAGCTATAACCGGATGTCCTAAGACAACTCTCTTCTTTTTTTAATCCCAATTATGAAAAGTTTTCTAAATTGTTTTTAACATAGTTTCCGTTATTGTCATTAAAAACAATTTAAGAAGGCTCAGTCAAAAGATGCTGCTATTAGCTCTAAAAAGTACATTAGGTTTGTAAATTAAAAATATTTTTATTTTACAATAAAGCACCAAAAGCACTGTGAGAAATTGTTAAAAAGCACTGTAAATACCCGCTTTTTAAAAAAGGGTACTGGCCAAAATTTCGCGTTTATGAAGAGGCAAAAAGCACCAAAAAAAACCCGAATCGTACCAAAATACCATCACTGAGTAGCACACATTTTTAGACTTGCCAGAAGCTTATTTCTTAGTTAAAAAATCATTCTTGTTACAATCCGTTATAAAAAAATCCCCAAAAAAAATCCCTAACATTTGGTTATCATCCCCAACAAATCCCCAGATCCCCAATATGAAATTTTCATACCCAATCGCGAAAAAATCCCCAATTTGGGGACAAATCCCCTAAGCTGGCAACACTGCCAAAATTAGTGGATTAATGCATATACTCCTTTTAGACACGGAAAGTGTACTTTGCAAGGTCTTAATTCAGCTGTGGGAAAGACAGAGAGAGGAATACTATCTCTTTCTGTCATTCTCCCAGCCAGGGTGACCGATGACATATTTCAAAAAGTGGCACCAAATAGGGGATTTATCAAAAAAAAAAGGGGCAAAATTAAAAAAATCGAGAAAACTACACTAAAATTTTTATTTTTAATGTATTATTATATAATTCAATCTAAGAAGTGGCAAGGCAGTCGAAAAAGTGGCAATTTGCCACTTTAGTCGGTCAAACGTTTACGCTGCTCCCAGCTGAATTAAGCCTTTGCAAAATAAACTTTCCGTGTCTAAAAGGGGTAATACATAAATTTCTAATAAAACACAGAACAGCTTTTTGCATAATTCTTGCAAGTAAAAATTTTACCAGCAAGAATGTGCAAGCATTTCTTTGTCTCTTAATTGTTACTATCTTCTGACGCTCTCTCTTTGCAAACGTTGTGGATTGATTAACAGTGATGCCAACTTTTTTGACTCTAAAGGCACATCAAAATTTAAAAAAAAAGCACTAAAAAGCGTAATTTTGAGATCTAAAAAGCGTAAAAAGCACTAACGCAAAAAACGAGTGAAGATTCAAACGAGTGAAGTTTAATAATGTTTAATATTTTCTAAGCTATTCTCTATTTCGGCAATAGTATCATCTTTAATTAAGTATATTAAAGTAATTTTAAGATATACACAAACTTAGTGCTTTTCTTTAGTTTGGTACTAACGCTCAAAATTTGGAGTTTTTAGTCTTCAAAAAGTACTAAAAATAGTGCCAAAAGCACAAAGTTGACATCGCTATTGTTGAACAGTTTCCAGTAATAATTGTTACAAATTCGTAAAAAATTTTTAGTAAATGAATGCACCTATTGGGCTTAATGAACATATCAAAGTATCTATTGCTTACTGTCGCGATGTGAGTGTCAGTTTAAATAACTTTGTTTGCTTTCTTATGCTTTCTTGTCGGCCATAATAAGATTTTTGCCCAGTATTTTTATACAATGTTTATGGTTCACATCTCAATTTTTTTTTTTAATTAACAGATTTTTTGGTCGCAAATATATTTAATTTAATTTATAAATCAAACATTTAAAAAGTCTCCTTTTATTAATGGTATTTTTATTTTGATGCTGATTTTTAAATGAGAGTGTCTTATGTTGTTGCAGTAAATTGTTTTGGATTTAAAAATTCTTTTCAGTTGAAGCGTAGGTGTTTGTTATTTGCTTTTTTGCCTATTTTTAATTCAAATAAAAAAATTTTGGCAGCTGCTACTTGTTGGTCTAGCAAACAAATGAACTTACAACGTTCGTTTAAAAATAATTGTATGCGACTATTTTTCTGTTCATAAAATATAGTATATAAAACAAAACAAAATTTTTATGCTGAAATTAAATTAAATTAAATTTTTTTAGTATGGTTTAAACAACGAGGAAACATTAAATATGTAACACCCAAAGCTTTTAGGAGAAGCAATTAAAATCTATATAATTTAGATCTAATTTCGTAGATCATAAAATACATTCGAGCTTTTTAAATATTTATTATATAAAATGTGCGTTTTGCTAGAGACATTTAAAACTATAAGTCAATAAATCTGATTATTTTTTTGCCTTTTTCAATGTGGTAACAACACGCATGAATAAAAATGTTTTATAAAAATAAAATAAAACAATTAAGTTTTATGTTAATGTGTAACATGCAATGCAGGCCATTCCAGGCAATCAACTTTGACATGTCAAGTACTTCACGAATGTTCAATTATTTGCACCGAATAAAATATTTAGGAAAGTTATTTTTATTGGCGCCGTTAGCAGTTTGATTTTTAGTTTTTACATATTGGCTATTTGAATCTTGATTTAGTTGAAATATTTTGTTTTATATTATTATTTCTTGGTCTTAATTTCTTTTAGACTGTATTAGGAAATTGAAAGCATTTTTTTGTTTAAATCATGTTATTGCAATTTCGATGTCAATTGTAATTATTCACACTAAGTTGAAAATTAAAATAAAGCCAGATGATAGTAAAACAACTGTGAAGTTGAAGACAGATAGACGGACAGACAGACCAGACCGTAGCCAACCCAGAAACAGTGTAAGAAACAATTTTTTTATGCTTGTATGTACAAAAGACTTGCATGTCGAAAACACATTCAGCAGATCCGTACCGAAAGAAAAACAAATGCCAATACGTTGTTGTTTCAATTGATTTTTATGGATATGGAAATGAAACCAAGAAATAATTTCTTTAATTTTTTTTTCTTAAATAAAGTGATTGTTACATAATTGGAAATTCAGTGGTAAGATTGTTGCGACGAATGTTTTTGTAAATTGTATAATAACTATGGATTTTATTTTGAGGAAATATAACAACAAATCAATTTTTAAGCAATTTTAAAAACGTTGACGTAGGAAGTGTTCAGGAGCCACATAAAATTTAAGGAAATAACATATATGTATTCATATATATACCAGAGAATGGCAGAAGTATCGTTTTAAGTAATCTTTGAGTATTGGCCGTTAACTTTAAACCAAATACGTATTAATATAAACATCCAACAACTATGTTTACTCACATGTTTTAAATTATGCAGCACAAACGACAACAAATAAAATCTTTAGTTTGTGTTAGCTACAATTATACGCATGAGTATAAAAATACTCTGACTATTAATCGGCTACACATGCGTAAAAACAGGGCTATTTTATTTACACACACATATAGAACATGTTTTGAAACAGCTACACATACAAACCCACACCCACACTTTCCATTATATATCCTATATAAATATAAATATTCTGAGTATTATGCCTTAAATTAAATATTCATAGCCTGAGTATAAACATATTTAGACTGTAAGTATGATACGTATGTGCTTCTTTGATGTTAGGTTTAGCATATTTTAGTATTTTGTATAAACGAATTAGATATAGTCTTGTAAGTTGGAATCGGCTGTGGTCATAGTTGCTTGAGAGAAAATATGTGAGCGTACGAATTGTTTGCGCTGCAATTATGATTACTTAAACTAATACTATTTACTTATGCATATATTTTTGGAATACTCATTGTCATTCGCTGGTGTGTACCGTACATTAGGATATACTAGGACTATCTATTGGAAGTATACCCCTTAAAAATACATACCCCTTAGTAGAGTATCAAACGATGCAAAGACCTTTCTAGAGTTGTCATTGACCTTCAAGAATTTCTGTTGCCCTCCGTAGAATTATTAAAATTCCCCTCAAATTATTTATTTTAAAATTACGCATGAACATCGCCAGTCATAATTTTTTTTAATTGCTTAATACCTAATTTACATTAACCATTTTTTTCATGAAATTAGTTGCATGACAATTTTTATTTGCCAATAGGAGGCCTGGAGAAGCTACTTACATATATCAAAAAAGTTGCCAAAAATGCATCAGAGATTCATTCTACGTCATGTTTTATAGAAAATTTTATTTTATAACTCTACAATTATCAAATAGAAAAAGTTTCGTGCAACAAAATTAATGAAATTTCATGAAAAAATTCTTAATGTAAATCAGGTATAAATGTTTTTTAACAAACACAACCCTGCGAAGCGATTAGTTTGCCAGCGCGAAACACCCAGGATCTATGGTGGGAATCGAACTTACGACCTTTGGAATTAGAGGCTAGCATCGCTACCACTTAGCCACAGAGGCACCCAAGTCAGCCTTTAACTTTAGGTTAACAGCTTTCCAAGGAAAGATAAAGTGTTCAATGACCCTTTATGTTGCGATTTAACTTTATTTAAAATTAAAACAAATAACACAACTCAAAATTTATAATTTTTGCATCCCCATCTCTCATTGCAGGACCGTGCACGCAACGTTTCAGAACGATTATCGTCTACCACCACTCTGACGGTCAATATAGCCGATTCAGATGATTTGGATCCCTCTTTTATATATCGTGGTTGCGTTTTACTCGACGGAGCTTGCATTAATCCAGAATATACAGCATCGGTGCCGGCTGGGTCACTGCAGGGCGTGCTTACAGTAACACCCGAAAGAATACAAGCAGTTGATTTAGATACCATAAGCTCTCCCATACGTTATTCCTTCGCCAGTGGCATGCCGGGCAATTATGCTGACTATTTCGAAATCGATGAGCAGACAGGGGTTTTGAAGCAAATAAAAGCTGTAGATACCTCCACAGCCAAAAAGTACGATATAATAGTGAAAGCCGAAGAAGTGTCTGCATCGAAGAGATTTACTACAGCCAAATTAACGATTAATGTTAAGCCGGTAGATGCTAATCCACCAGTTACATCCGCCAGCTCTGTTGTAGGTTATGTTGATGAAAACTCTCCTTTGGGTACCAAGGTATTGGATGAGAATGGCAAACCCATATCGTTTAAGACCACAGATGCTGACTTAACCGAAGATGATCTGAAACCAAATTATATTTATGAATTGACTACGCCTTCTTTCGAGGTGACAGCCGATAGCGTTTTGGTGGTCAATGAGGAAGGTTTAGATCGCGACCCTCCTGCTCCCGGCAAATATAAGTTCCAAGTAGTAGCACGTGAACCTAAAACAAATGCTGCTAGTGCACCTTTAAGTTTGACCGTAATTTTGAAGGATGTCAACGATAATGCCCCCAAACTGTCAATGGTTCCACCTGTTTCAATAACAGCTGGTGACGGCATACGTTTTGTGGCCAATGTCACCGCTACCGACAATGATGAAGGTGCCAATGCTGCGATAACTTACTCAATTTATCATGTCTCTAATAATGGTATGCAAAAGTTCAGTATCGACGAGCAAACCGGAGAAATCGAAGCACAAGGCCGTCTCTTGGCAGGAGAGCAGTATAGTATAACAGTACAGGCCTCAGATATCGGCGGTCTTTCCTCGCAGGCTATTGTGGAGGTAACAGTGACACCGGGTCCCAATACAAAGCCTCCTAAATTTGTTAAGTCCGTTTATGAGGTACAAGTTAGTGAAGGAGCAGAAATTAATTCTACTGTTACCGTGATACACGCAGAAGATCCGGAAAATGATCCTGTAATATATTCCATAATATCTGGTAATGATTTGCGTCAGTTTGCTGTGGGACAGGAATCTGGTATTATTGCTGTGATTCGCAAATTAGATCGAGAAAGTCTCACCAGATATCAGCTTATAGTTAAAGCTGAAGACAATGGTGGGCTTTCCAGTACCACCACAGTCAATATAAAAGTGACTGATATTAACGATAAAAATCCTGAGTTTGATGAGTCCACCTTGCCATACGTGTTCCATGTCGAGGAGGGAAAAGCTGAAGCACTTGTAGGTATTGTTCATGCTATTGATGCTGATGAGGGAATTAATGCTGAAATTACTTACACCGTACCCAGTGATATACCTTTTGCCATTAATGGTTCTTCGGGAGAAATTCGTACCTCAGCAGCTTTAGATTATGAAAGACAAAATGAGTATCGTTTTGTTGTTACCGCCAAAGATGGTGCTCCAGATGCACGTTTAGGTACTGCCAGTGTTACTGTTTTAGTAAGAGATATACAAGATGAAGTGCCAAAATTCACTGATTCTCGAATTGATGTTCGCATAGCGGAAAATGAACCGAATGCTTCCGTGGCCACTGTGCAAGCATTTGATCCAGATACAGTACCTGAAATTACCTATGTCATACGAAAAGGAGCTACCGATATGTTTAAGGTAAATAGTCAAACTGGAGAAATTAGAACGACCAAGGGCCTGGACTATGAAAAACAAAAAGTCCACGAACTGATTTTGGGAACCATAGAAAATGATGGCAATAGCTCTGGTGATACTATTAAGGTAGTCGTGGAAGTCGAAGATCGCAACGATATCAGACCGGTGTTTGTTTCTGTACCTGAACCGGTTACTGTTAATGATGATCAGCCGATAGGCGCCATGATAGCTACAATGCCGGCGATAGATGGTGACGGTTCTTCGCCGGGTAATGTGGTTCGTTACGAAATGGTGGGCAGGGGTAAGGCCCTGAAATACTTCCAAGTTGATCCTGATACCGGATCAATACGAATACGAGATGAATTGCGTAAAGAGGAAGATACGGAGTACCAAGTGGATATTAGAGCGTATGATATGGGAGAACCTCAGTTAAGTTCTGTAGCCACTTTGCCAGTATTTGTCAGGCACTTGCTAACTGATCCCAATGAGGACAACATGATGGAGGGTCGTTTAGACAACGGCGTGATAATGTCACCCGAAAGCTTGGGCTTGGCTTTCAGCGATGACAGTTATACTACTGGAGTACCCGAAACTACTGGTATCAATGCCACCATAAAACTTATACAGGTCATTAATTCCAAAAATTCTGTCAAAACAAATCCCGGTTTCAAATGTGAAATCACTAAAGGCAATGATATGGGCCTATTCAATGTTACCCAGGAGGACCATGGCTGTGGCATAAAGCTAATCAAGCACTTAGACTTCGAAAATAAAACTGCTCATTCTTTAGATTTGAAATTAATTTCACATAAATATTTCATAAACCCACAAAAAAGTACCACTACGGTGAAAGTTATTGTGCAGGATGAAAATGACAATGCTCCCGAATTCATTTACAATAGAGCTAGAGGCCGTAAAGATACTTTCTATGCAGTGGTAACTTTGGAAATGGACATAGATACACCTATTTTGCAAGTAAGGGCTACTGATAGAGATTCGGGCAAATTGGCCATGGTACGGTACAAAATATTCGATATGGAAGACAATAATATTACTAATGATAATGTGGTAAGTTGTATCAAATATTTCATGTGAAAAATAAATTAACGTTATTGTATATAATTTTGAAGCCTACTAGCTACTTTGTGATGACTGAGGAGACGGGCATTTTACGTACAGCGAAATCATTTCGAGAAGCTGCCCAATTTCCTATGATATTCTTTGTTGAGGCGCGCGACAATGACGGTCAAGAGATGGGTTCACATCGCACGCGAGCACGCATTGTTATTAATCTAATAACTGATCTCAATCGCCTTTCTTTGGTATTTTCCAATGCAACTCCTAACGAGTTAAGAAATCAGTACGCTGCCTTGGAAGAGTTGTTCTATGAAAAGACTGGCGGTCTAATAACGGGCATTGAACGTTTCAGTAATCGAAAATTTTTAAATGAAAATGGCACAATCTTGGAAAATCCTGCAGCTACCGACGTTTGGTTCTATCTTATTGATCCTAAGACAGAAACAATACTGCAGCGTAATTCCACAATTATTCAGGAAACCTTGTTAGAACCCACGGCCAGAACAGAATTGAATTTTGCCGCTTCGGGAGTTACCAGGGCAATGGCAGAGGGCATCTATCCACCTATTGAATTAAAGCAACAAGTACTCAGCAAGGTAACTTGTCAAGCTAATTTGTATTGCAAAATATTATTTTAATTATTAATAAAATACTCTCATTTTAGGTTTTGCCTATTGCCATCAACGATGAAGTTTTTCCATATACATTGATTGCCATATCCATAATCATACTAATCCTGGGTACAATTGGTATCATATACATTTGCATATCCTGGTCAAAGTAAGTAGCAGTCCACCACTGCATTTGCAGTAGGTCTTTCTGCTTGAAACTTTTCTTATTTGCCGATGGGTAAGAATAAAATTAATCAATGTAACTTGAAAATTATGGCGAAAATTTTGTTAGAAAAGCATGATATTGCTCTGTTTCCTTTTAAGCCTTTAGCGCAAATAGAAAAAGTTCCTGAAGAAAATAATGCAGTCAGAATCTGAATCCCTGTTTAAAACACAAATAACTTTTCCTATTTTTAGGTACAAAAACTTTAAACAACGCATGCGCCAATACTCTACGCCTAGCCCAACTCGTTACGATCCAGTTATTGTAAACTCTCAGGCCCCTAATGGCGCTGATACTGTGTCTAATCTCAAGGAGTATGAAACCCAAGTCCTAGCCATGGCAGTGCCACCGGATGGAGATGAGGAATTGCAAATTGATTTCAGTGCCAAAAATCATGCCTTTTCACTTGACAATGTTAGTTATATAACACACAAAGAACACAATGGTAGTACCAGTGGTGGCCAAACTAGTCCATCACATTCAGAAGCTACCACAGCGACAATTGCCACTCTGAGGCGAAATAACAACAACAATTTGAATAACATGTCCGCCAACAACAATATAAATAATCACACGATGAATAATCGACAGAACACTTTTAATCGCACGTTGGAAATGAATGTACGCAACAATGCCAATCCGTTGGCGGCGAACGGCACTCTACCGGGCAGTTTAACATTGGGTCGAATAAAACATCAAAACTCCAACCATTATCAGAATGGTGGCTATAAAGTGGATACGGTGAGCCGTAATAATTTGGCGAATGTACAAAATAATGCCTATAGTACGTTGGGCCGAAGGGGAAATACCTTCGGCAACAATAGTAATGCAAATAGTGAAATGAGCAATGGCGAATTAATGACGAATACTTTGGGAAGGAATCATCAACACAATAATACACAAAGAGGATATAATGAAGTGCCCATTTCAAATCCATTATTTCAAAGGTACATAATAAATAAGTCTGTTTGAGTTTAAATTATCGCTACTTAAATATAGAAAAGTCTAGAGTGAAAAAAAAATAGTAAAAACTTTAAAAGTTTTTTATTGGCGAATTTTTTTATTCTTTTCTGCTGTAGAAATTCTTAAAATTTTTTTTTTTTTTAAACTATGTGTGGTAGAGTTCTTTTAAAGAATTAATTTATTGCCTAGTTGATCATAGTCAATCAGTAAGCCTGTGTAGTATTGAGAAAGTAATAAAATACAAACACATGATAGATTATTGAGTTCTTGTTTCAACTACGATATTAGCTAGACTTCCCAGTTGTTTAAATTTAAATTTAACATAATAATAGCTCTACACCTTTTCAAGTTGTATTTCAAAAAGCGTCGATTGTAATTCAGATTAGTCAAACGCAATTTAAGAAGGTGGCAATTGTAATTGAGATTGATCAATTGTAATTCAGAAATCGTCAATTGTAATTTAGATAATATAAAATACATATTATAAAGAAAAATCACTTAAAATTGTCTGACCAAAAATTATATATACTTTTTACCATATGTACGAGGGCGGTTCGGAAACTTCTTAGCCTATCAATGAAAGAGAATAGTTAGTTTTTCAAAAATATTTTTATTTTTCAATATAATCTCCTGAAACTTCAATACACTTAGTCCAACGCTTTTCTAGCAATTCTATCCCTTGATTAAAATAGTTTTCCTCAAGGTCTTCAAAATAGTGGTTTACAACTGTAATTGCATCTTCATTTGAGGTAAAACGCTTGCCAGCAAGAAATTTTCTTAGATTTGGGAACAGGTAAAAGTCACTGGGAGCCAAATCAGGAGAATAAGATGGGTGGTCAAGCAACTCGTACTTTAATTCGTTGATTTTAGCCATTGTTAAAACACTCTTGTGCGCTGGTGCGTTGTCTTGATGAAAAATTATTTTTTTGTGTTGTAAGCCAGGACGTTTTTCTCGAATTTGTACATTTAATTGATCCAAAAGGTTGCAATAGTACTCTGAATTTATTGTTTTACCCTTTTGCAGATAGTCAATCAATAAAATACCTTTGAAGTCCCAAAAAACCGTTGCCATAACCTTAGCAGCCGATTGAATTGTTTTTGCCTTCTTTGGGGCACTTCCTCCAGCTTCAGTCCATTGTTTGGATTGTTCTTTTGTCTCTGGAGTATAGTGGTGGATCCATGTCTCATCAGCAGTTATGAAACGACGCTTAAAATCCATTTTATTTCGCTTAAAACGATCCAAACAAGCTTGAGAAATGTTCATTCTTATGCGTTTTTGGTCGACTGTTAACAAATGCGGCACCCATCTTGCAGAAAGTTTTTTCATCTGTAGTTCTTCATGCAAAATTAAATGGACTCGATCATTTGAGATGCCCATGATATTAGCTATTTCACGCACTTTTATTCGTCGATCATTTAATACCATATCATGCACTTTGGCTACAATTTCTGTTGTTGTTGCTGTTTTTGGACGTCCACTACGTTGTTCATCTTCAATGCTTGTACGACCACGTTTAAATTCAGCAACCCAATTTTTTACTGTTGCATATGAAGGAGCACTTTCACCTAACACATTCACCATATCATTGTGAATTTCTTGTCCCGATAAACCTTTTTTATGTAAATATTTAATGACACCACGCATTTCTAATTGTTCCATTGTTAGAAAATCGCGGATGAGTCTTTTGTGAACACCTGTTTCTATATGAAGGAGTTGCCAGATCGAAACAAAATTCTACATGTGTTCATAGCAGAGATGGAAGTTTCCAAAACACTAAACTTTTTTCTGTTTACACCGCGCTTTTTGTGCTAGGCTAAGAAGTTTCCGAACCGCCCTCGTAATATCCGTATGGGAGTATGTATGTAAGTTTATATGTTTGTGTATGTATATTTATGTAAACATATTATAACTTAAGGCGCTATGAAGCAAGGCCCAAGGAAATAAGGAATGAAATATGATGGCGCAATAAAATTAAGGCATTTTTAAATGGGTTTTACTTGTATAGTAGTCGTATTCGAAATACGACACTCGTAATTAGGTCCAATAACTATTACATCTTGTAAAGAAAATCATAACGTCCATCCATCACAGAGGGGAAAAACATTTTAATATTGTCAACCGCTGGTATAAAATTGACAACTTTGGCACTCAAATCTAGTACAAAACGTTGATATGACAACATAAAAATAAAAATATTACGCATTTTCAAATGAATAACTCAACATTGTCAATTTGAAAACGAAAGGATACAATTTAACCGACGTTGTGGATTTGAGTACGAAATTTGTTAAACCAGAATGCCCTATTCTCAAATAAACAACGAAATAAATGAAAGAAAGGACAATTGTTGTTAAAATGCAACCAAATGTTATTGACAATCTTAACATCATCCGTTGTTAAATTTAGAACAAGCAGGCAGGACTCCCTTTTGACAATGTGTCAATTTCGGTATTTTGCGACAGATTGTTTTCGGCTGTGAAGGAATGAGGCTTATGACATGCTAGAGCACATCAATTTTCTATCAATAATGTATTAAAGAATCAAATGTCAAAATATGAAAAAACTCGGTTTAAAAAAAGTTAGTGCTTTTCTATATTAAAGCAGCGATATGTACATTTTTACACTTTTCTATTCTTCTAAAACGTACATTTAGAGTTGAATTGGAAAAAAAGTGTGGAATAACTTTAACCGTATTTTTGTTAACAGCCAGGCCCACGATGACGAAAGAAAATGTTTGTTCGAAAACGTATGCTCTTATGCAAAAACGATTGTTAAAGTTAAAACATGCTTTCAAACCGGGTTTGTCATACAAAATTCGTTTGTTAAACCAACTTTAAGTTTAACAATTGTTTTTGCATAAAGGGGTTATACTGCAAAAAAATTTTATTTCTCACATGTCGACGGCGCCATTCTAAAACATGCTAAGTCAAAAAAGCTAGTTTTGAGATAAACGCCTTCAATGTTTATTGATGATATCTCGGGAATGTTATGAGATAGAAACTTGAGACTTTTTATATACATATAATTTGTTTACTTTATTTGAACTTTATGAATTTGTTGTAGATCATAGTTAAAAGTGACTTAGAATACTTAAGATTGCCCTCTAAGTAGACTTAGCATCTATCTGGTGGTCCTATATACATATAGCATGTTTTAGTTTGGAGAAAAATTTAAATTATTTTTTTTTTTGACTACTTAATTCCAAACTAAATCATGATAAGTGTACTTGAAACATTTCAAAAGTGAATTTTTTTAAATTTGACAAATTATGCTAATAACCAGGGAAACCGCAAATATGCAATTGCATGTTTTTTCTTGTACGACGTATTCATGCGGGGACAAGATATTTATCCGTTTCAGATCTTCTTATTAATTTTGGCATAGATTTGTTATTGCATATTTTTGCATATTTTGCCCTTTAAGGCATATTTTTGCATATTTTACCCTTTAAAGCATGTTTTTGCATTTATCACTCTTACACGCATATTTTTAGCATATTTTCTAATTTTTAGAGCACAATTTACGCTTTTAGGGCATATTTTGAAATTAAATAAATAAAATAAATAAATAAAATTTGTTATTTCAATTTGCTTACAAACTTAAAGTGCTGCACAAAATTTTTATTTATATTTTTCGCCATCGAAATCTCATTTCCAATGTTCCATGTGGTATATATATTTTCGTAGTTATTACGGACGTTAGTTTCAATAAAAAATTCGGTTTTTCTATTTGTGACGGACTCTACCTCTAGTAAACGTTGAAGGAACATTGTCAATATATAAAAGTTTATTTAGATGTGCTATGCAACGATTTTATTTGAAAATCTATATTGACCCAGATTGTTGTTTATTGAAATAAATATTATACATAAAAATCTTGTGTTATTTATCGAAAATACATTTCCAAAGTTTTAATTCTGATATCGTGATCTTTTTTGAACTTGATAACTTCTTGATAATTTTTACGAGATTATAAAAAAAAATTAATTTGTATTAGTTGCTTTAGTCAAAATTTGTATGGAGATTTTGTTTTAACGCCCACTTCAAACCCAGATTATTGTTTTTAATACAGCATTTATTCTTTGTTAACTTTTTATTGTTTCCTTTTTTACTTATTTTATATGCAAATGTTGTTGATTATAATTAGTTAAATTAAAAATTGAATTAAAAATATATTTTCATTTCATATAAACCAATTTATTTTATTTTAAGAGCATATTTTTTGATTTTTTTTTGCATATTTTCAAGTTTTTAGTGCATATTGAATGCGCATAAAACACTTTTTAGAGCATATTTCTGGTTTCCCTGCTCATAACATTTGATAGTCCGATTACTATCAAAATTTTACAGAATCTTAGTTAATAAACGATGAATTCAGAAATGCTATTCCCAGCATAACATGTTATGTCGACTTTTGGAATGGGACCGTCGATATGTGCATACATACATATATACATATCTTATTGTTGTTTTAAAAGCAAATCGTGGGTCTGGCTATAAAATAATAAATGAGGGTGGCGTTGGGTGAAGTAGTTAGCACGTTGACTACAAAACCGAAGGTCCTGGGTTCAATCCCTGTATCCAACAGTCATTAAATAATAACACCACGCATTTTTCTGATGTGCATTAGTGTCCCTTTGTATCAGTTTTTGTAGGAAAGTTCAAGTGATGAAGGCATAGTCACTGGTCACTGAACCATACCGACTTCAGCAGATACGAATCATAATGTAACATCAGAGCGCCCTCCTTCGTTATGTAGCAGAATCATCGGCGAAGTAAAATAATCAATAAAATGGGTACAAAACACTGCTTTGAAAATTAATACGCCTCATTTAACATCAGACGCGCTGCAACACTGCATTATTAAAAAACGTGCAAAAAGCAGAGTTGTAAAAGAATGAAGCTTTCCTCTATCTCTCCCTTCACAACCACAAAAAAAAAATTTAACTTATTATTTACATACATACATACAATGAGTACATATATTGTTTTCTTTTTCAGATCCAATGGTGATTTAAGTCATATAAGTCCTTCCAACGATAATGTCACTTTCGGTAAACGTGATTACGGCCAAATGGGCTTTTCATATTTAAATGATTTAGACCGATCAGAAGTCGAAACTACGACCGAATTATGAAAATTTCGAATGAAAACCGAAAATAAAACAAATCCCTCAGCAAGCCAAAATACGTTTTAAAAAATATTTTAGTTAATTTGTAAACAAATAAAAAAATATAAACAAATAAAATGCAATTTTGTTGCCATTAAGATAAAATTTATGTACATATGCATATATGTATGTATGTACAAAATGTACATATGTATGTATCTATGTATATATGTAGGTACATACATACATACATATGTGCTATTAAAAACGAAATATAGTTAGACTTTTTGTAAATATATGTTTGTATAAAACTTTGCGAAAAAAAAACTATTTATAAAATAGTCATTAAATAATAAGTTGTGATTTATGTTTACTGTTAATCAACTTGCAAACTTCTATTTTATGAGCATAAATACACGTGCGTAATTGTGGTGTGTATGTATGTATATATGTACATATATCCTACATATTTACATATCCATATTCGCATATAAATATTTTGAAATAATTAGTAAGTAGATGACATACATACATATATATGTACATGTTCTATTATTTATATACATACATACGTATGTTTAGTTAGTTTATTGTAATTTTTATGTTATGTTTTTTATGTAACTAAATATAATTAGTATACAAATAAATATGTATTTTAATAAATCTGATGAAATACTAAAGGTATTCATTTCAGTTTATTTTGGTTGGAAAAATGTAATTTTTCTTACAACAAACATAGGTAAAAAAATTCACCAAAAGTTGAAATTTTAAATTCAAAATTTGGTGGAATTTTTTCCCTGTGTTTGTTGTAAAAAAAATTACATTTTTCCAACAGAAAAAAACTGAAATGAATACCTGTACTATGTAAATTTAAAAAAAAAACACATAAGAAAATTGATAAAAAATAAAAAAATTAATCTGTGTTTAACTTGAAAATGGAATTTTTCGATTTAAAATGTTTATAACGGCAGCAGAGGTAATCAGAATTGATGACGGTTCCGGTTTGTGGAATAAAATTATCTAATATTGAATGTATGCAGGTATTTATTGCTATTAATTTTCACATAATATATACATATTTGCTTTGAACAATTTTGCTGATTTGATTGTGTGCACTTTTATCAATAAAAATTTTGTTTATTTCGGATTTAGCATACCTACATACATTAATATATGCATGTATGATTGTACATATGTAAGTATTACCTAAATTATATTTTCTTTGAAGCCTTGAAAACATAAATATCGAGAATTATAAGAGTTAGAAGCTTGAATACAATTTATTACTTTACAACTAATACCATTTTTTTTTACTTGAATGTTAAACAATTTCTTTATTTTATCCCTTTTAAACAATAAACATTGGATTGAAATTTACAAAATAAAAAAACAGTAATCAAAAACAACGGAAACTAAAATTTCAAATAAATGAAAAGAAGCAACTTTTTTAATTAAAGAAAATGTTAATGCATACTCTAAGGCTATAGTTTTCTTAGGCTGAAAATGAGCAAGAACTCTTATTAAATTCTTTTAGTAATGCGATATCCTGAAAACCTAGAAGAGCAGCACACAATTTAGAAATTTTCGAATTTTTATTTCTTCCGTTGAATTCGAAAATCAAGTTGAAATTTTTATCCTAGAAAATGTTCATAAAAACCAGCTTCTGTCTTAATTTTGTGATAATCTTATTGCTTTTACGGTTGTAATTCAAAATTATTCCCATTAGTGAGTGATACACCCGCTGCAATTTGCAAATTCATGAATGCATACACATTAAGTACTTACATCTCTGTTTTTCTTGAAATTCACCACTATCAGCTGCTTGTAATCCATCGAACACCCTGTTTAGTTGCGCGAATATTTTCTTATCTGCCGGTCGTGGCATTCATTATCCAAATTAGTGAAAAGCTTAATAAAGTAGTGAAACATTTATAATATATAATCTATTTCTTGTGTTAAATCATCATAACTATAAAAGCACTTAATAAATTACTTTGAAGGTAAACCTAATAAATGCAAATTTGCCATAAGGAAATGAGATTTGCACATCGGCAGTAAAATTGTATCAATAAAAAATTTCTGAGTGCTACAATGGCTTATCTAAATGTTTATATTTATAAACAAAAGATTTTGTTTATCAGTGTCTTTTCTATACATTATATAGCTGAGCATGCACAAAATATTTTGGCTAACTGCATTTTGATAAATCTTAATACAACACACGTGTATATAGCATATTTACAATGTAGATTCTACATACATACATTCATGTATGCATACATATGTATGTTAATATTTTGAATTCCGTTTGTAATTTTTTTGTATTTCGTCTTAAATTTTAAAATTTGATAACAACATAGGTATGTGGTCCTAATGAAATATTAAAATCTGATATTACATAAGCCGGAAACTAAATATGTATGTTTGTATATGGGTGTGTATGAGTGTTGTTTTCCAAATAGGTATACACATGTACATTAGAGCTACTCACGTTGTATGCATGTGAAAACTGCGACTTTGTTACTATGTACCCCTCTCAAAACAAAGATTGGACTTTTTATAGGCGACTCCCAAAACATTTGAGAAGTCTAGCGATGACCGTTCGTGAGCTGGACCGTGTCTAAAATGTATATTTTTGATTTTTTTTTGCATATTTCCGTATTTTCTCCCAAGACAACATATTAAAAAAGTTCATCGTCTGAAAGATTTTTTCAAGCCGCTTCCAATGGTGTATTAAGCTTTGCCATTCGTAACATCAGCAATGTGTTATTCAATAAATGCAACGATTTTTTAAGCATTTTCTAAGCAGGTGCTACTTACATATATTAAAATAAATTCAATTATTATGTATTTGTATGTAATTACTCGACCTTATTTTTAATATGAATTAACAGAAATAAATTAACAATTACTCAAATCTAATCCTTAAAAGATTATTAAATTTATTTTATTGCTGGTGGTACAAATGATGAAGTCTGATGCACCATTGGATGAGGCTTGAAAAAATCTTTCAGATGATGTACTTTTTTAAGATGTGCTCTTGGCACAAAATGCGAAAATATGCCAAAAAAAAAACTTCAAAAGTAGATATCTTAGACACGGTCCAGCTTACGAACGGTCATCGCTAGACCCCTCAAAATGTTTTAAAAGTCCTCATTAAAAATACCGATCTTTGATTTTTGAGGGGTAACAAAAACTATTTGCTCATTATCATGAGCATTTAATCTTGTGTAGAAATTTCATATCAAAAGGTGTACACTATTGACCTGCACAAGACCATTTATAAGACCTTTCAAGACATGCAACATTTTTCAATAGCTTTACTACATCGAAATATTCTAAAATAAACGCTAAACAACACTGTTGGCAATATTTTTTTTGAGTTATTTCTCTTGCCAACAGTGTTTTTAGCGTTTGTTTTAGAATATTTCGCTGTAGTAAAGCGTTTGAAAAATGTTGCATGTCTTGAAAGGTCTTATAAATGGTCTTGTGCAGGACTTTAGTGTACACCTCTTGAGAAAAGAAAGTATTTGTATATCTTCATTGAGTTGTATGTACCCACCAAACCAAAAGCTACGAATTCGTAAAGAATTCGTAACGATTGTTTTACAAAGAAAATATATGTATACATATATTTTATTTATTCATTTTTATGTATGTACATATTTCCCATTTATTCCAGAAATGGCAAAGCTGGACGAGAAAATTGGTTTTATTGGTGGAGGCAATATGGCATTTGCCATTGGGTCGGGACTCATCAGCCAGGGTATTGTTAAAGCTGGACAGGTGTTTGTCTCCGGGCCAAATTTAGAAAACCTTCAACGCTGGCGTGATATAAGTGTAGCAACAACAGATGATAATAATGTTATTATAGATAAAACAGATATTATATTTATATGTGTAAAACCCCATATATTGGCACCATGTGCCATGCAATTACGGAATAATCATGCAAGAAGTGCTAAAGACAAAGATAAATTATTTGTTTCGGTACTAGCTGGAGTTAATTTAAAATATTTAGAAGAGGTATTTTACTTAAACTTGACTTATTCCAATATTATCATCTACATTCAAATCTCTTAAGAGTTTTTCTTTCATAGATTGCTTAAAAATGATACGAACTATGCCAAATACACCAATGCAAGTAGGTGAAGGTTGCACTGTTTACTCACCTGGTTCATATATTGTGCAACAAGATTTGGAAAAAGTACACTTAATGTTGAATTCTCTGGGCATAGCGCACCAAGTACCGGAATCAATGATTGACGCTGTTTCGGGTGTTTCAGGATGTGGCCCAGCATTTGTTTATACAATTATTGAGGCCTTAGCAGATGGTGCCGTCAAAAACGGTGTTCCCCGACAAATGGCTTTACAGTTTGCCTCACAAACTGTGTTGGGAGCAGCAAAAACTGTTATGATTACAGGTAAACATCCCGCTGTACTAAGAGATGAAGTCTGCTCCCCTGGCGGTGCTACTATTGTAGGAGTGCATGAATTGGAGAAGGGGAACTTAAGGTAAAAAAAAATTTTTCTCGGTTTTTTTAAATAAATAAGGAGTATTTTTCTATTTTCAAAGATCTACACTTATAAATGCTGTCGAAAAATCGTCTCAACGTGCTGCTGAACTCGGACGTAAAGGTAAATAACTTCACATTCCTTAGTACTACATATATAGTTGGAGATGTCTATCTAACACAAACGATTTGTGTCGAATAAATAAAAAAAAACCTGTGTACAATTTCCTACTTTGGCTACAAAAATGTAGCCCGTAAAGTATGCAAAAGAAAATGTTTTTAATTTTTGTACTTTGTTACATATTTTTTTATTTATTCACGATCTTTTTTACTAACATATTCCACACATTTTGATGGATCCGTTGGAAAGCATTCTTGGCATTTTGTCATCAACCGTTTTAGTCCCTGTATATATTTTCGTTGAGTTTCGTCATTCATAACATGGGCAACGTTTTTCGAAAAAATCTTTTCTCTACCAGTACGTGCATGAATACCAACCATAGTTACACCTATAGGCCAAGGAGCATTACCAATAGCCATTTCCAAATAAGCGTCACTGGCGTGTATGTAATTCCGGTTAAGCAAGTGTTTACAAATATCACTTAAACTTTCTAGAATATCATCTGGTAGTGATCTATTTTTCAATTT
This sequence comes from Tachina lurida, assembly GCA_944452675.1. Lineage (NCBI taxonomy): Eukaryota > Metazoa > Arthropoda > Insecta > Diptera > Tachinidae > Tachina > Tachina lurida. The sequence continues at coordinate 141,409,845 of OX101752.1, forward strand.
ACGAAATAGAGGCTTGACGTACTCTTTGGTTTGAGTGTAGATTACACGGCCCATCTTTACTTTTGTAGACATTTTTTCTTGTTTTGAATAACTAGAAATCTGATCACTCCATAGTTTTAGTATGTATGTGAGCAAGGTCATTATGACGTCCATATCATATTCTTTGTTGTTACGACCCATTTTCAAGGACATGGTCTTAATGCTTTCCCAATCTACGCTTTCATCAAGTTCACCAAGTTCGTTTTTCTTTTCTTCCTTAGATGATGGTGTGTTGGCAAACATTTCCTGCAAATACGCTTGGTCCACTTGTTCCAAAGCTTCTTGAAAATCGTTTCGGAAACCTCTGTTTGCTTCGGGTTGTGAAATTTCACACTGTCTTAGACGCTGAAATGCTTCAGGCTCTGTTTCACCAAATAGTAATACGGGTTCCCCTCGTTCCCTTAGTCGACGTACAACTTCTGCTCGTGGTAAAATATTTTGACCATCATTTGTGAAGTTGTAGCTGCCGTCGCTGGTATTTTGGTCAGCCTCGTCACTTTCTTGCTTTTTATAGCCTTGTTTCTGCAAAATCTCTTCGGTACTCTTGGCTATTAGTTCTCCTCTTTTGAAATATCTCTTTTTGTCATCTACAAGTTGTTTGTCTTCCAAGAGCTTTCTTTTTCTAGCTATTTCAGCTTTTAAAATATCCATTGAGCGTATATATTTTATTAAAAACAAAAGAAATGATTTCTAGCACGAAATTTCACTTTACAGATGTTTATGTTTATGAAAGCTTACAGGGTAGTTCGGAAATCTAATTAGTATAAATTTTTGGTGCTACCAGATATAAAGTAATAGATGCCGTCTTGAATATTCATATTGGATACCGTTAGCGCTTAAACGAGAAACCATATTATTTAATTTTTTAATATTCAAGTGATAGCATAGCGGTGACGTGCTTTAATTTTAAAAAAACCGTAAGTTAAAACTTGTGTTCTGATATCCATCCCACATAGAAAAGAGCAGAACACGTTTTTGAAATTTCTTCCTTTTGATAAACAATATCAGCTGACTACTAAAAAAAGTGCATCACGAAGAATGAAAAAGCCGAAAAAAATGTGGTGTATCATAATTATATACATTTTAAATTGCTTCTGTGTAAAATAATTAATTTTAGTAAAAAACAAACTATCTATATATATATATATATATATATATATATATATATATATATATATATATATATATATATATATATATATATATATATATTGTAAGTAGCGAATTTAAAGTAAAAGGGTTAATTAATTAATAACCCCGTCAAGTAATTTGACATCGCCAGACAATTAACTGACCGGGCTTCTTGTGATTTGAAATTTTTTTGTGAATAGTGAGTTCACTATAGTGATTTACAAATTATGTCTGTATATCACTATTTTTTGAAACCAAATTTAAAATCTTGTGCTTTGATATACTCCATATATCCATCAAGAATATGTTTGATGGTATCCAAATTCGCTCATATGTTTTTCTTAATAATTACTTCCGAAGTTGTATGGTAATTTGATCGCGCAATGAATAGGAACGTGTAGTGACATTTCACACTATGTTTTTTAGCTTGCTCTTTTTCACAGTTTTCTTTTAAACCCCCTACGAAGTCTCACACATTGAAGGCAATTATGATAAAATTCCGCGAGAAGTTTTTCCAGGGGAACAATTCCAACTAATAGCAAGTAATAAGGCAGACAAAAAGTTCTAATTGGTAGAGGGATGAATTTCTCGAAAAATTTTATTCATAATTGCCCTGATTTGCATTTAGACTCTATTCATGTCTTTTTGACGTGAATATACACGCTTAATGCTGATAGTATGAAAAAGGCTGACAGAAATGTCGAAAATCCCATCAAAATTTCATTTCGTACAATTTGTTTTACCCCAAAATATTCTCAACACCTCTCTCTAACCCTGCGTTTACACATGCAAGTATCTTGCATGCAAGCTCTGTGTACGTATTATCAACGAAAATTTCGCACAAATGGGCGACTGTCTTGCAACTTGCTTGTTTACCTTTTAGTGCAGATTTGTCCATAACATAAAAAAGTTTAATTTTAAGGGAACCAGATAGTATTGAACTTTATTCGTATTGTTTCAATGTTATTTATGTCTAAAAAATTAATTAACTGCTTGATTTATGAATATTTAAGAAAAAAATTATTAAATTAGCTTTTAAATGTATTTAAAATGAGTAAAAACTAATATAAGATTACACTGAAATCCAGTTAATTTGTGCTAAAGTACTTACAACTAGAGATGCTAAACGGGAAATCCCGGGATTTTCGGGACTATTCAAATCCCGGAGCCCGGGATTTTCGGGATTATCTGAATCCCGTTTTTTGCATAAATAATGTTTTTGGCTGTCATCTTCTACATCAAAAATTATTAGAAACTCCCTGTTATAAAAAGTTAAAATAAAAAAATTTGCTTTCAATAAATATTTTAGTAGATAATATTATATGGTATATACATAATATATCTTATGGCTTTTTCTTTTCTAGGAAAAATGTTACATATATTGCACTTTTCAATGAAAATTTGCAATTAAATGTCTGCATTGTATAAGTACCATTTAAATATGCAAAAAAAAAATATTTTGTAAAATTAAAATATTATTTTTAATATAAAGACGCACATTTGTGCACAATGTTTTCGGGATTTTGTAAGTCTCGAAAATCCCGGGATCCCGGTTCGGGATTTCGATAATCCATCACTAAATCCCGAAGCCCGGAATTTCATAAAACCTGTCCCGATTAGCATCTCTACTTACAACAGAATATGTTCATATAAATGCGTCAACCCTGGCACATCGTAAACGGTTAAATTTGGCAACACTACTCATATATGGTGAGTTTAAAAAGGGGGTGAAAATATCTGACGTTTATAAACTTTGCAAGAAAATTTTCACAATACAAACAAATTCTGCATAGATATAATTGTTCTGAAATATTGCAAACAAAATGCCAAAAAAGATGGGAATGAACTCCAAAGCCGTTGAAGCCCGTGAACGTAAAGCGGCTGTTAAGAAAGCAACTCAAGAAAAGGTGGTGAAGGAAGCTGAAGATCGTCTTTGGAAAGATGATGACAAAACGTTGGCTCGTAAGCAGCAGAAACGTGAAGAAGATGAACGGAAGAAAGCTGAAGCTGCCAAAAGAAAAGCTGAAGCAAAGGATCTTCTAGATATGGAACTCAATTCAATAAAGACACAAGGTAAACAACCTTTGGCCAAAATTCATCGTCAGCATATTTTGGAGGAAATGGAAAAGAAACAAAAGGCTATCGATGCAATTAATGCCGCCAATAAACCCCTTCCACCACGAGTCGTAGTACAAAATGATGTGATAGAAGAAAATCTTAATCGAATATTAGCTGATGTGGAAATAGCCAGTGGTATTGATGAAGCAATCGCTGTGCTGAGGTTAGTTATTAGTTTTCATGAGATTTCAGTCTACTGAATCTGACATTTAACTGTAATTGCATTTAGTGTTAAGGACGATGATGAGGATAAACATCCAGAAAAAAGAATGCGCGCAGCATTCAAGGCTTTTGAATCTGCCAATTTACCACGTATTAAGGCTGAGAATCCGTCCCTGCGTATGTCCCAATGGAAACAAATTCTAATGAAGGAATGGAACAAATCTCCTGATAATCCATTTAATCAAGCACGTTGATTAAAGGCAGACTCGTCTTAGGATCTAATATTAGAGCTTTTCTTTAATTTTTGGTTAGGTATACATGCCATTGTCCTGGAATTTACCCCGTTGATGACATGTGGTTAATTTGCTTTAATTTGAAATTAAATGTATATTAACAAAACATTCAAGTAATCAGTATGATTTCTCCACTTATCGTTTAAGCATTATTATGTGATGAAAGTTAATTAATTTTAAAACGATTCGTTTTCGAAAGGCGTAATGAATTCTGAACGATTTGTAGGATCAATTTAGGATAAGGTGCTTTATTGATTTCCCAAAATTTGGAAAAGTAAGATATACCATATTATATAAGCTTTTATTTAACTTTCAACATATGACTGTAAGTTTGTCTCGATAACATTTTTAAACCATTTTTCAACCGCTTACTCTTATACGAATGAACTGAAGTTTCAAATACATATCGTTTAAACATGAAACTTAATTTTAAAATTTTACAGGTCGAAGAAAAAACTAGAATTGTTCAAGTGGTAGTGGTTGGGTGCTTTGATTTTTGTGTATTGTTCGTTAAGGCCCGCGGCGGTGTTTAAGAAAAATAATTTTAAATATTTTGCTCGTTATGGTTTTTTATTTAAGTTAACGAACGACACGTAATTTTTGTGGCAATGATAATATTACATTTAATAAAATTTATTTTTTTTATTAATTGATATTTCGATTCGTTTTTAAAAATCGATTTCCATTACATGCATGTATTTTTAGGCGTATAAAGAAATTTTCATAACTCAAAATTTTTGGAGATCCCTTTTTCAAACTTTTGCAGTATAATAAAAATATCCTAGTCTAATTTAATAATAAAAAAAATAAGACAAACAAAACGGGTCAAAGTTAGAAAAATTTTAACGTTAATTGGTCATTTCCCGTTATTGTGTAAATAAATTTGCACAACTTTTAAACTGATTGAAATCACATCAAACTTTTATGGTATAATACTACATAAAACATACTAGGTTAATTTGGTAAAAGAAAATTAAAAATGTCCAAGTTAGAAAAATTTTTTATGTGAACTTGTCATTCCGTCATTTATTAAAAAATTTTTGTTTCAAAGATCAGAGGATTTTCTATAAGAATCACATATTGGTTTGTTTTTTTTAATTCGAAAAACTAATTTATTAATTATATTAATTATCAAAAACCGCAACTCTTTACCATGCCTAAAATTGTTTTTATTGCATATTTATATTTAATTCAATACTGGGCCTACTTACGAGTGCCGTATTTTGCCTCCGACTGCGACGATTTTGTACTAGACTCCCTTAAGCTGGTGTAATTTGCTCTACCCCAATTTCCAAAAAAAAGAAAAAAAAAACAATTCGGGTGAACCTTTTCCATAAAAAAAAAGAATTTTGAAAATTGAGCCACAAACGACAAATTCATGTGATAATCCAGTTTTTGGCGGTCACATTTCGCAAATTAAAAAAAAATTTAGTAGACCTCTTCTATGTAAATACATATATGCAAAAACCATTTTGAAATTTTGGTCGTAAAATGACGAAAAATTGGTAAACCTTTTCATATGCAAAAACAATTTTGAAAATTGCTCGTTTATATTAAAGATCTGTTAAAAACTATGTAGAAGGAGTAACATAATTTGAAAAAAGTAGCCTATAATTCATTCCAGAGTTTCAGATAAGTGTGAAAATTTCAAGGTGATCGGTCCAGAGGTCTGGGCTGGTACAAATAAACAAATACACGTCCCCTTTTTTTATGTATAGATTAATGTTCAATAAAACTATTTTTTTAAACTTTAGGTCAGTAAATTTTATATATTTTATTAGTTTTGATCGATATTTCGTAAACCTTTGGTTTACTTCTTCAGGATATAGTAAATTGTATGTCGAAAAATTAGATAAACAATTGTATAGATTAATGAAAAAATGTTGAAATTTTCTTTATCGTCTGGTTGTAGCAGAAGTTTTGAAATTTCCCGGACTTTTGCATTTCCCGGGAAACGGGAATGAAAACATCGCGTCAATAAAGTTAATTTTCTAAATTAAATACATTAAATAAATGAAAATTGGGTTATTAATGTAAGCATTCTTTTTAAACAAAAGTTAATCAGGGCAATTATGAATAAAATTCCGCTTGAAATTTGTCCCTGGGAATAATATCAAGCAATTAGGAAGTAATAGGAAAAACAAAAAAATTCTAACTGGAAAAGTGAGAAATCTCACGCGCAATTTTATTCATAATTGCCCTGAATATAAAAAGGTTAAAATTTTTTTTTTCACAATTTTTAAGTAAATTCAAGCAACTTGATTTTATATTTATTGCACAGTAAGATATCATATAAAAACTAATTGGCGACTATTACTGCAATTAGTTAGAAAAATCGAAATCATTTTCTTAAGAATTTGCATTCTTTGTTTCTCATTATTCTTGAAAAATGTCGTTAAATGCAAGCAAGTTAAAATACTGTACTCAGTTGCGTTGAATTTTACATACCCTCCATCACAGTCTGTCGAAATGTTTGATTTTTCATTTTATTTCTCTTAAAATATTTTCTTCAGGGTTTCAATAGGTGTATCTCATTACTCTACATTGGGATCCCACGAGATCCCAATTAACACGAAAACCGTTCCCGAACTCGAAAATTGGGTAAATGAGAGAGATTTTGTGAGAGTAATGTTCTTCTTCTGCTTGCACGAAACAGCCCGTACTTTTTACATTTTCCTAAAAACTAAATAGCAAAAATTAAAAATTTTAAAAACCCCCGAATATACATACATATGTATGTAGAATAGATGTGATATTTTCTGAACGGCTAGAACACTCTCGATCAAGTCACCTTTAAAATAGAAAAAACTAAATCAAAATCGGTCCAGCCGTTTGGTCTGTACGTGGACTCGGACAGACACCCAGACACACATAACAACCCTTTTTTTGGTCGGGGACTAAAAACTGGAAAACTGTTTAAAAACTAGTGGTAAACAAAGTTTTATAAGTTTTTATATGAAATTAAGAAAACAAAAAACCAATAAATTATAAATGTAAGTATTGTCAACTCGAAGTTTTTACAGCTTCTTTTTTTTAAGCTCACAAATGTCTAATACACTTTCCAAAATTTGTTCTCTTATTCGTGAAGAAATCACTCCAAGTTCGTTCAGTGTCAACGCACTTTCACTGGCTGAAGAAATTAGCACGTTGACTACACAACCGAAGGTCCTTCGTCTGTATCGTGTAGCATAATCCTTGCGAAGTAAAATAACCAATAAAATGGCTACTAAACAAAGCTTTAAAATTTAATACGCCTCATTGACACCAGAGGCGCTGCAATATTGCATTATTAAAAAAAACGTGCAAAAAAGCAGAGTTGTAAAATAATGAAGCTTTCCTCTATCTCTTCCTTCACCACCTGTCTTCTCTTATCACTAACACTTCCCTATCACCCCCTCTCACTATCATCTCTTCAACTCACAGGACCCAAGTCAGCTGCACTCTAAATTTCATCGTACCTTACCAGCAGCCTGCTAACCTAACCTAACCTTCACTTTCATATCTCCTAAAGCTTTCATTGTCAAATCTTAAAACTGTAATTAAAAAGGTACCTTTCTGCAGGTACCTTATGATTAAGGGGAACAAAGTTAGGAAAAGGTTAAAAATGTGACGAATGGTTTCGTATAACGTACACACTGTTTGCATCAGCTGCATCCTCGAATAAACCGCACTGTATTGCGCCTAGATACAAATTAATGAAACTTTCCTCAGAAATTAATATTGCATAATTTATTTTAATAAAGAATTTAATTTCTTTTTTTTCCATATTTATTATCTGAGTGAAAACAAAAATATTTTGCATTAATAAGTAAAAGTTTAACTGTTGTTAATGTCTTTTTTGTTCTTCCTGTTTAAAAGGTGGGCCCAGATATTTAAAACTGCTAAAATGTCTGTTTGCTTTTCAGCTTTAAAGCAAAATTTTGTTGGCTAAACAAATAATGCCACTTGCGTTCCATGAAAGGTAAACAAAAGACATACCTACATACATTATTTAGAAAATATTTTTTTATGTGTGTGTATGTATGTATGTATGTAGGTCTTTTAGAACATTTTTGTTTTAAAATTTGTTTTCCTAAATGAATGTTTAATAAAGTGGTCTGATAAAAATAGCTTGCACTTTCTTTTTGATAATTGAAAATTATTCATGACAATATGCACTCAGAAATTTGATTAACTAAAATTAATCCAAATCTATTGTCGCAACTGTTGAGAGTTATAAATATATGTTATGTAATTTATAATGTTTCCTGTGTTCATTTGAATTTCCCTTAGTTTTGTTTAATGTCTTTTGAAAGTTTTTTGTTTTGTTTTGTTTTGTTTTGAACAATTCAATATACTCCATATTTACTTACTCATAGGTGTTAATAAAAGTCAATTAATTTTTTACGCTTGTAATTCCTGCTCTGCGTTAATTAAAACTACTCGTAAATTGATAGTTAGTGTTACGATTTTATCTATTTTAATTAAATGGTGAAATATTCAAGCCCTTTGGCGTATGTTAAAAAGAAGATAAAAACGGCTTGATGACGTTTTCAAAAGAAAGTGTTGAACAAATTATTTTATATTAAAACATAAATATTTTAAGATGACCATATGCAAATGCAAATGTAAACCGGCATTAATCTTTTTTTAAAAACGACCACAAAGGCCCATCATTTATTAAAAATCCATTTGTGAGTGAATAAAGTGAGTTAGCTTCTAAATTAAGTATGTAAATCAGATTGTTACATCAGCATTTCTCAAAGGGAGTTCGTAATAACTGAAGGTTATATAATGATCGAGGGTCGCCGAGAAAAAGGGGTTTTTTTATAAGAAGACTATGAATTAAAATGCATTAAGAACTTTTAAATTTTAAAATCAACAATTCAAATCTGAATAGATCTTCGATTTCGTCATGGTCTACTACGAACATACAATAATATAATGGGAAACTTCGAATAAATAATTATTTGCAATTTAGAACAAATTTCAGATTGTTTTAGGCTTGTAGATATTGTAAAGTTTCTCAAACAAACAAAAAACACGTATTAAACGAATTTTAATTCAAACAAAAAAGAAGACAAACTCCAAGCTCTTGCTAGTTTAGAATTTTATTAATTTTGAATCAATTTGAAGGCTAGGAAGATTAGTGACTACGCAATTGCATGTGGTGTTTTATTTAGTCTGATTTTCATGATGCTGTTGAGATTATTGAGCTTTAAAGTCCCTATATCTAGTCATCTCTCGTGGAACCTTCTACAAAGCTATGTAAGAGTAGCCTCGGCAATGACAGACTGCCCTGTACGGTAGACCTTATTACCTTACTTTCGAAAAAATAGCGCAATTCAACTCATTCTGTTCATGGCCGTTCTATAAATCTCTGAAGCGTTTGATAGAGTTTGGCCTGCTGCACTTTTATCAAATTTCATTGCTTTTTGGCTTTTCATTAATGGCTTCTCCCGAAATATCACTGAACTGCACCAGCCTCAGCGCATACTAGTTTTAATGTAAAATGAGAGCACCCTCCTTCGTCAGTATTGTGTAGCAGAATCATCCACGAATTAAAATAACCAATAAAATGGCTGCTAAACACAGCTTAGAAAATTTAATATGCCTCATTAATACCAGAGGGGCTTTAACACTGCATTATTAAAAAAACGGAGTTGTAATATATTTAAGCTTTCCTCTATCTCTACCTAACACCACTTGTCTTCTCTATCACTATACCTTTCCTAAAAGAAGATAACACCTAGTAATAGTAGTAGGCATTCATTGCTTGAGTGTAACTTCTCTTTAAACAAAAAATATCAGGCTTAAGAGAGAGTTGTTGTAGATGAGATCTCGCCAAACAGCTTCCAGGTTAATTCAGGGGTACCGCAAGATCCGTTGTTTCTCCTACACTATTTCTTATTTTTCGAAGCTAAGGTCAAGCTTCCAATCTTTCGAAGACTACACCAGAACTTAGCATTCGTTCGTTTTGACCAATAGGCCAAACCTCTTGGAGGTTGGGTATAAAATCTAGAATATGAACAATACTCTTAATAACTATATCATGCTAATCTCTGGGGGTTTATTATGTAATTCCTTTCGGAAAGAAAACTGTTCGAACTTGTATGTTATTAGCATTACAATTCGAAAACATTTCCGTTCGATTCGGATTACATAATAACCCCCTGGATAGGGCCGTGCGATTAGGACCGATTTCAATGCTCTTAAGACCCAATGTTGCTTCGATCGTTAATGCTGTTTCAACCGTAATTATGAGTTGTGAAAATAGTAGGGAAGCAGAAGCTCTTTATACTCTTGACATGAAAAATCAGTGTGATATTCGTTGTACTGATCACATTTTTCGGTTTTGCTAAAGTTGTAAGCTATAATTCACACTATATAGTGAAATTTCGGATATATCTGAAGAATATCATCATCTTGTTCCATAAACCCGCATATTTTCACACACAATACGCTCTTCATTAAGACTATATATGTATTTGTGGTAAATTTTCCAGTGAATCGCACTTCACGGTACAGAGACGATTCCTTCTTCAGCCGTATGTGGAAGAAACTACCTACAGAGATCTTTCCAGACACTCTCAATTTCGAAAGCTTCAAATTGAGTATTCACGAACACTACTCTCTCCCTATATCCTCCTTACCACAAACTATTTTCCTGATTCTAGCACAATACATTGCATTAATAGAATATATTCCCTGATTACTACTCCATATTATTAAATGAAAAATTTAATATTCTACTTCTACCTTTCATCTTCAAAAAGCTTTAATCTGATCCTGAGCAGTAACCAGTCAATGCGGTTATTAGGGTCATTAAACCAATGATAAGCAAACACATACATATGTAATGTAAAAGAGAGCAAATTGCATGCTTGTACGAATGTACGTGTAAAAAAGAGCATAACAAAGTGCCCACGGGCGGCCTTTTGATGATCAATGCATTAAACCCTTTTTTTCATTTCTTATACTAGCTAAGATTTCACGAAGTCAAGTCTCAGCCAAAAGGTCCTCGTGGTCTTACAATCCTCCCTATATATACTCTCAGAAACGGTTCGTTCCATTTAAACGAAATTAATAAGCTCCATAAAATTATTCACTATTCGACGGTTTTTACTGATGCCTTCCTAAACAATGCTGTGTCCAGAACAGTCCAACGCTATGAGTTCAATCATGAATAAAATTGCGCGAGAAATTATTCCCGGTGAATAATTTCAAACAATCTGTCTTATCGTGGTTGGCGTATTATAAATACGACTACGACTGTTTGGTAATAGATTAAAGAACAACTGTTGAAGTCTTCTTTAATCTATTACCAAACAGTCGTAGTCGTATTTGAAATACGCCAACCACGATAAGGCAGAATAGCAGATGTCAACAAGTTACGATCTTACGATATAGATCGTAACCTCTTGGTCACTAGTGCTAAAGAATCTGCGTACATTGTTCCCATAATCTAGACTCTCGCGCACAATTTATGCCAAAATATGAGACAAAAATATTAATTTATGACCAAATTAGGCATTTTCAGCAAAATATGCAAACATATTCTGTAGCAAATCGATGCAATTTTTATGCAAATTCTTTGTTTCGTAAAGATATTTCGTTTTGCCATTATCAGGGTTAAGGGGAAAAACATGTATTTGCATGAAACCCGTATCCCTTAATGTAAGTAACCGATCGAACGTTTTTTGTCAACATCATGGGACAGGCCGTATATTAGTTTTGAGTAGCACTTTAAAAATCGTTTTTTCAAAAAAGTTTCTTGCTTAATGTGCAGGTTTTACAAGTCAGGCAGACGACTCGTCTACAAAATTTGTATGAAAATCACTCAAAAAAAATTAGTGCTTTCCATATAAATTTTATACTCAAGTAGACCGTCTGGGTTGTAGAAACATGGGGTAAGTCTTTTGTTTGTGATTGCTATTGATTGTATAAAATATCTTTATTATATAACAAGAACTGATTAATACTTCAATGTCGGAAGGAATTTCATCTTAACTGAATTACTTATAAATGCTAAATGCACACACGCTTTAATGACAGAATCCACTAAACATCATTATGAAATTCATTTAACTGCAACAAACCTACGGCAAGCGCCGTAAGTTCAATACATGTGCTTGGAGTGGTTCATTGCCTAGCGGCAAAAAAGCGTCTTCAGCTGCAAAATATCTATATTGTGATGTAGTAAAACACAAGAAATACTTACACAGTGCAAGTAGCAACCAAAAGCCAAATAAAATGATAAAAAATACTCACATAACAAAACTGAAAACCAAAACGTAATTCAAAGTAAAAATAGTGTGTGCTTTCTTTTCAATAAAAAAAAAATTTCTTTCGCTTAGCTTTACAAGTTTCATTCAGTACACGACCATACGGCAATACGGTCGTATTTGACGGGATTTAAATACATAATATATGTATATAGTACTTGTTGCACCCCAATAAAATAAGTAACGAATACCTTAACGACATGGTGTAAAAATTCAAGCCAAGCAAATTAAATTGAAATTAAATAAATAAAAATAGAAAGATATAAAGTTAGTCCTAAAAAAGGAAATTTAAGAAGGTGTCATAAATCTTGAAAAAATAAATAAAGAAAAATACATCACTTTAATTAAACAAAAAGAAGTATTTAAAAACACACGTATGTACATGTATATAAAAATTTTTGTGAAATTTCTTACCTGTGAAATTCACAGCGGCTGTTAAGTTTAAAATTATGAGTTTTTGAAAACGAAACTAATAAATAATAAAAAATTGTGTTTAAAAAACGGATTAATTACATTTCCAACAAGGTAAACTCAACATTTTCATTCATCATTTTGTAAATTAAACTAAATACAAGTTTGTTGCTTAAGTCTTTTGTTTTTATTTCTACACAAACATCTGGATAACAACGACAATTTAATTAACTGACCTTCAGTTGTTTTCTTTTACTTTCTTAAATATTTTGAATGGCTTTTTTTTGTTGACGAAAAGCTCTTAAATGTCTTTTAAGTTTTAATTTAATTTGTTTTTTCTTTTGACCCAAAAACATTTTTGTGTTCAAGTTAATTCTTGCAGGGTAAAAAATAACATTTAAAAATTAGTACGTTTGACTGTTATAAATTTATTATAAGATTTAGTTGTTTTTTTTATTATTAAAAACTACCGCTTTTTCTGTATCTTCCGGCCTGTATTTTCTTCTTCCTATTCTTTTTACATTGTAAAATTTCTTTTAGACTTGCGTGAGTTTCTTTAGTAACAAATCAATTGACGGTTTGGTATAATAAATGAATATTTTACCCAGCGTTGAAATAAAATAATAAAAATATGCTTTGTTGTATCATGCATCATGATTTCTTGCGTTTTATCGTTGAAATTGCAAATTATTTATTTATATGTATGTACATATGGTATGTACGTACATATGTACATGCATTTTCTTTACAGATGTTTATTAATTTCCTTTAATGTAGAAATATGTACTTAACCGTTACTTTTTAATATTATATAAAAACAAATTAGTTATTATCTGTAACTTTGTTTCGGAAATGAAGTTAGCAGAACATGTTTTAATAGTTTTTGTAGCGGGTTTTTCGATTGCCTGCAATATATGTATGTAAATTCTGCAATTTTACCATATTTACATTAAGCCACCTCATGGAAACGTCATAAAATCTGTGTTATGGAAATTTATTTACACAAATTACAAACTGTTTCAAGTTTTCTTTCAAGTTTTTCATAAAATTAAAAATAATGAAGATACTTTTTCTTAAAAAAAAACTTGCCTTTTTCAGGAAAATTTTAAAATGTTCAATTCTTAGCCTTTTCCCGATTTTACGAATGCAGATATTAATAAGCTTTTTAACTTAATTTTATTTAGAATTTTCTCAAAAATTTAACGCTGTCTTTTAATTTATAATTCAACAATATACTAAAATGCAGGGTAGGAAAAATTCTGCTCGCGAGAACAATTTTTATAAACTCGCTCGTTTTAAAATTTGTATGAAAAATTCCATAAGACTCGTTCTCCTTTTGTGCTCGACTCGTAAGCATTAAATGACTCGCCTTAAAATTTGTACTCGCGAGTTTTATGTTAAAACTCGTAGGCACAAATTTTAAAAGAGTGCAAAACGAGCATAAACGAATTCAAAACGAGTAGTTATTACAAAATTTTTTTTTTGTTTATTCGAAAAAGTGTATGTATTTATATGCGAATTTGAATTAGTACATACAAATGCATTTACATATACAGTCAAATACCGATAATTCGTAAACGCAAGGGACCGGCCATTTCTTACGAATTATAGGGGTTTTCGATTTAGCGGGGGTTCGATTTAACGGGGTTAAAATAAAATAAATACGAATTAACGGGGGTTTTCAATTTATTTACTAAATTTGTTGTTTTTGTAACACCGACAGAGTTTTATGCGTGCGCTTTGACATTTTTTTTATTATTCATCTAAAAAACTGATCTTAAAAAAATAAACACACACACAAGCAAAAGCAAAAATCAACCCAAAAAAATAGCATTAAACAAAAAATCATTCTTTCCATGTTTCTGTTGTTTTTATTACGAATTATAAGTGGTAGTTAGCAAAAAATTACGATTTATAAGAGGTAAAGGAGATTTTATTTGGAAAAAAATTACAAATTATCGAGGGGACCAAAATGTATGGAAATTTTACGAATTACCGAGATTTTTTCAAGGGACCGACTGTTTATTATGAATTATCGGGAATTACGATTTATCGGGGTACGAATTATCGGGATTTGACTGTATAAAAATATATGTTCTTACTTTCATGTCATGAGGTATTTTTCAAATGTTTTAAGGTTTCTGCTTCATGAAAAGTTATGCAAATGCTTACCTGTCAGTAATAAAATATGATTTCAGCATTGCGACCTATAGAAAACAGAATTTTAGCAAACAAAATTAATAAAACTCGCGAATAATTCTTTTTAACTCGACTCGCGAGTTTGATTTCGAGACTCCATCACTAAATCCCGAAGCCCGGGATTTCAAAAAACCTGTCCCGATTAGCATCTCTACTCGCGAGTTTTATTTTTTTAACTCGCGAACAGACAAGAGTTTTTTTTGTCTAAAGTCATATATCTTCTAAGTTATGAGAGATACAAAAACAAATCTACGCACATTATTTCTTAAAAATATTGAGCTTAGCTCAAAGCGCTTCATCCCATAAAAATCGGATAATGTTTCTAAAAGTTACAAGCCTCAGAAGTTTTTTTGAGTCCCATGTAGTCAACTTAGGCCCACTGTAACTCCTGTCCAGCTTAAGCCAGAAGGCTGCCAAGACATGTGTTATAAAGCTCATATCTCCAATCCAATCAGTAGTTTAGAAGTTCCAGATTACCATTTATTTTGCAAAAGTCCCCACTCTGCAGCACTTAATAATTCTATTTTAACAATACTTGTACTCGATTTTTCTCTCTTCATTTTCAAGAAATTTGAAACATTTGCATAAAACTTTTAATAATTTCATTTCAAACCATAAATTTGAACACCTCAATTTGTGTGCGAGTATTTACCAGCGCTACTAAGAAACCTGCCCCACAGAAACACTTACACAAAAAAAAGCAATGAAAGTAATAGTGCGTGTTTGAAATTCTTATGAATCACAAGAAATGGTAGATAAGTTAAAAAAATATAACCTTCCTACTCGAATACCAGACTGTTAGCTTGTATGTACAGGCACACATGCATCGGTAAACAGTTACTAGATAATAAAATCAATTTTTTACACAAGAAAAAACATACATACATATGTACATACTCGTATAATAAACACGTCAAAAATGTAAATGAGTATTAATATGTATGTACCTTGTCGGAGAATGTGTGGTTGACTACAAAACTAGTTAACTTATTGTTAACTTTTCTTAGACTGACTAAAAGCTAACTGCAATATCATCCAGAATAAACCCAAAATTAATTCTTAAGTTGAGTACGTAATCGAATTTGATGAGAGCCAACAAATTTATTCTCAGCTACTTTAAAACACATTTCAGTTTTATATTAACATTTTGCTGTTGTTATTTTATATGGCAGCTTAGCCGAGTGGTAGCGCGTTGAATACACAATGTGTGATGGATGTTACATGTTCGAACCCCAGAAAATTTTTTTTAATTTACTGACTACCAGGTGATTTAAAAAAGTCAACTTTAAGTTAGTTGAAAGTAGTGCAGAGTGAGACAATTGACTACCGCCTAGGACATCGCAATGTTAAAATAGTCAGTTGATTACATTGCAAAGTAATCCAAGTGTCAGTCAGTACTAGTTGCGAAATAGTTAGCTTAAAGTTAGTTTAAAGTTAGCGAAATTTCCGATAGGGTATGTACGAGTATATAAAAGCAATTGTGCTAATGCACACACCTGCATGTAATTATGATATGTAATGAAAGTTTTAAGAGACATGATTTTATGCACAGTGGAGATTGTGTGTAAAAAATTTTCAAAACAAATAAATTCAAAATTTAAGTTCAACAATTATGCCCTAATTCTGTTCGACGATTGTATCGTCTTGTCTATGGACGAAAAAAAGAAGCAGTTTGGATTCTTTAAAACGATTATTATTTATTGTCTGTGCTAGAAGGTTCGTGTATTTGCTTTATGATTTTGTTCTAAACATTTATGTTTTAAAAATATGGCAATAATATTTATATTTTTCATTATCAAAGACAACAGCCATTTTTGAAGAAAATAATTTAGAGAATTCAAAGACAAGAACTCAGAAGCATTTTCAAACAAAAACGTCCTAAATCTTCTTACTGAATTAGGGCATAAGATTTCAACACTAATACGGTTTAAGGGCCATATAGTATTATATTTATCTTCCTAATTATTGTCTTACTTAACAAAATTCTCAAAGACAGCTGGTAGTCAGTCACCTCTACTGTCAAAATTTTTTCCCTAGAAATATTATTCCTCTTCCCAAAATTGCCTAATTTAAATATCTTTCGAATTAAATATTAAAAGTGATAATAAATAATACAATTATATAATTTTGGTTGTTCGACCTTTATTGTTTAAAACAATCAATAAATAATTTTTTACCTTAAGCTTAAAAAGTCGGTTATTAATTGTAATAATAAAGTTCACTATTAGTAACAATAATTCCCCCGACAACAAATTTCCCATTTTATTCACGATAAAGGTGAATAAATTTAGTTAAAAAACTCGGAATGAATTGAATTTTAAAACTCTCATGCGGACTCAGCATTTTTATATTTCTGACAGTAACTTCGAACAGTGGGCGTAGCATCGCCCTTGCTCCAATTAATGCATTTAATTGAAAGAAAAAAATACAAATACCTAAAAATCAATCGAATCAATTAAACTTTTGTTCAAAAATTCAATTGATTAAAAGTTTAATTAAAAATGTATGTTTGTTTCTTGTTTAAGCAATGTATATGTATATACATTTTGATTCTTCTCAAGAATCTCATCAAAACATTTTTGAATTCGCAGAATCGAAATGCATATAGATCGCTTAATAGCATTTTCACACTTACTCACATCTTTCATCTTTCATCAATTCGCCAAGATGACAACATCTTCCCATAAGAATGATACAGGGTTGAATGTTCAACATCTTTCAACAGCTTTTAGATTTAATTGAACTATAGTGAATTTTAATCAGAAATAACTTCGTGCTAACCTAAATAGAAAATGAAAAAATGGAAAAACAGATAATCAATAGTGATACAAATATATTTACCATAGGTAAATCAATAATTGTATGCACAATAATCATTTCTCATATTCCATTTCATTGAAAATTTGCATTAAATAGCTGATGTTAATAACATTCTCTGTCCCAGTAGATAGACATGGGTTCTGATAAAGTGCATGGCTGCACATAAAAATATCGGTATTTCCCCCAGCTAATAAAGTCTAGTTCAATTTTTCTTCTCTTCTTTAGAAACTCACATTAATTAATAAAAATATTTCATTCCATAAGAATTGAAATTACTGAACTTAACCCCGATTAAGAAATTATTTCTCAGGGGTGTTCTGTAAACCGCGCGTTTTGAAATCGTGCGACTTCCAGAATCGAAAACAGTGTTCTGCTGATCGGACGACTTAATGCATTCAAAGTTAAGTTCGTATAAAATATATTAAACATGTAAAACATTAAAACCAATTAAAAAGCTGCTATAAGTCACCTTTTTAAATGAGTCCTTTCCTGGAAATTAGGCGATATCAAAACTTGCGATTCACAGAACACCCCTGTCTGATTATCTTTCAACATCTTCAAAAGATATTCCTATCTGACTTTGTTCCATTCAACATCTTTCGATTATTTTAGTGTCATCATTACAAAAAATATATACAACTATGTACATACATATATAGATACATACATACCGTCGCCTAAAATCCAAAATGAGAAGCAAAAACCTTATAAATTTTTAGACTATTTACTTGTTAGGTGCTAAATTGAATAATAAAGAAAATCGGTATTTTTGAGCATATGTGAGTAAAATTTTAAGGAAGGATGTATTTTGGTTAAACACATCATAATCAATCAAAAAGTCGGTATTCGCATATGAAGGTTTAATTCAAAATTTAATTGGGTCAATTAAACTTTTGTTTAAAATTTTAAATAATCAAATTGTTTAATTGACGCAATTGTTTTTAAGATTTTATAATTTTTTTTTATGCAAGAATTATACGCTAACACCAATTTACTTTACCCACTCACCCACTGTGGCAACAGCAGCTTTCTTAATATACTTACACTCATATGTACATATACATACATACATACATACATACATATGCATATGTAGGCACTTGTCAGCTGTGTGGTGAAATTTTTGTATTTAATAAAAATTTAATCAAATACTCGACTCTAAGTCATTTCATACATCTTCTGCTTCAATTTTTTCTTTGTGTCTTCTTTATTAGTTTAAATGACAGTTAACATATCTTTCTTCTTTCTTTATAGAGAATATGTACATACATATCGTTACCTTAATATAGAAAAGCCCTAACTCATTATTTTTTTTTTAAATCGATATTTTTGCATTTTTCAATATATTAGATGTTTTTCTATAGAAATATACAAACAACTCGATTTCAAAAAAATAATGAGTTAGGGCCTTTCTATATTAAGGCAACGTTATACTTGTTGTAAAATTGCATGTAAACAAAAATTTTTATTGTTTCTTGTGATCATCTTTTTAAGCTTTAACTTTTTCAACAGAAGACGACAAAATTAAAAAATAAAAAAATTTGCATTTTTATATAGTTTTTTAATACACGAATTCATGCAAAAGGAAAAAGAAATTTTATTTTATTTTAATTTAATATATGCGCCTCGAAATTTAAAACTTTACTTGCTTAAAAATGAAAATGAAAGTAAGTCATTTATTTTTTTTCCACAAAAATTTTTTGTTAAAATTATTGTTGTTGTTTTGTTACAATTTTGTTTAGGAAATACAATAAAAAAACATTTCGCATTATTAAGTATGAGAACACAAATACCGACTATTTCAGTACTTTGCTAAAATTAACTTAAAAAGTAGTCATTAGTTCATTAGTTTAGTTTTTTTTTTTGCCTTAAGTCTTTCATTTAAACATATTTAAATAATTTCTTAGCCAAGAGTCTAGGAAAACTTTCTTTGGGTAAAGATCGTCATAATTTTAAATGGTGTCATTTAAATATTATATTTTATGGGAGTCGTATTATGAAAGTCTTTCGCTTTTGTTGAAGAAATTTACTCACTATTTAGTGGGAAATTCAAATTAGTCAGCAGCTTTAAAATCTTTATATTCCGTATTATGTAAAAATAATATTCAAGTTTTCTTTATCCGTTTTAATCAGTGACTTAAGCCAGCCATAATTTTGTAATACTTTTCGGTTGAACACAAAAGACTCAAATAGAAAACTCTTTTCTTACATAACAACAAACTTTTAAATTTATTATTCTAATCTTGTAAATTAATAAAAAATAAAAGTTGAATGAATTTTTCACTTTTCGAAATAACAGAAACTTTATTGTTGCATAATCACAAGTTGTTTTTAATTTCGATGCTGTTTCATCAATTTCTTTTTTTGTTCGTTCGATTCAACGAAGTTGGGCAGTTTTATGTATATACTAATTTAGTGACAAATCTCAGAGAATTATACCATTTCATGGTGGCATTCAAATAGCGATAAGTTGTCAAATACGTGGGAAATTTTTCATAAAAACCTCTGCAAAAATTAATGAAAGCTTGTCTTTAGTATTACTTTTTATTATTTAAAATTCATCAAAGCCGAATGAAGAGGTTTGAAGTAATTATCACATGTATTTCACTACTTGTAAGTCAAGCAATTTAAAACTTTTTTTCAAGTATTTATACCAAATGTCTCCCAGTACCTGTGTTCTGAAACTTGCGAGAAGAATTGCAAGAAAAATCATATATTTATATGAGTATGAGCATCGATTGTTGGAGATCGTTGGGCCCAGAAAAAAATTTTAGAAATTGATGGGTTGGGTAGAACTCTTTTATTGACTTACAACGTAATGAGTGGTACTTATTTATCTTATTATTTTATGTGTATAATTGAGATGTGAGGGTATAGACATTTTAAATAGTTTATTAATGCCATCAAAAAAGAGGTATTAGATCTATCTAGCTCATTCAGTTCTAACTATATATATGTATATCCAATTGGAGGGTCTCCGACGATGTCTCCCTGTCGGGTCATCGATACATAAGGTTTGATTTTCCAGGATCCTTGTAGACTGGCCAATCTGCTAACCTTCAATATTTCCTCTGTAAATGAACTAGAGGTAGCATCAGATCAGCTTAATCAGATCGTTATTTCCTCAAATCATGATAGCTGTAGTCTAAGAAACCGTAAAACGGCAGGAAAGGTACCTTAGTGGAACTATCTTCTTGATGATAGGCGCAAAAAATTTAGAAGACTATTTAATTGCGCAAAATGTTCAGGTTATTGGGAAGAGTGCAGATGTGTTTCAGATGATCGTTAGTACCTCCCCTTACGACCTTATCTCTATGGTCTAAACACCGTGTGTAAGAAAGACGCTCACCATCGCCCCCATGCACCCTTTTAGAATGAACAGAGTGCGCATTCCTCAAGGCACATCTTTGAATATAGTTATCCCTGTACTATGTTGAAGTACCTTGCTTAAGTACTTTGAGCTATCTAAATTCTTTGACCTAATGACTTTGTCAAAACAGTACTATCTCTTGTATGGCAACAGCACCTAGAATAGTGTCTCGCTGACCGTGTCACGCGAATCACTAACATTGATTTAACACTGGGAAGCCAAGACTATTCTCCCAGCGTTCTTGGTAGCAACCACAGCCACCACGTACAATTCTTCCGGTTCTGACGCCACAGGTGTATACACTCACAGCGAAGTACCCAAGAGAATTCCTCTACCATTGCTGGCACAGCTCAACCACTCATCAGAGATGGTCGCATGCCTGTGTCGCCAAAAATCCAGTGCCTACTCATCCATTTAACCCCGTGGGCTAGGACGAACTTGACTTTTTAGCAAAGGATCCTGACAACCGCTACATACACCCGTGGTACCAGACACAAGCATCTGGTGATACCTCGAAGTTCCACCATAAAGGCTTCATCTCTATCGTCTTTTGAACTCAGGGTAGTTCCAGGTGACGCTGCACCTGGTTGACATAAACAGACCTGTCTTATTTTTATAAATATGTGCACATCCTTTGCTCTGTTGCCAGAGATCGGGTAGTAAAACATAAGTTCTATGGGCCATGTACCAAAGGTACGTCAACGAAAAAAGCCACATCACATTGCCACACCCGTAGTCAAAAATAGACTCCCCTGGGGAGCGAAGAGTACATAAGGTACCTAACCGATTACAATAAAGAAATTAGGAAATCCAAAAAGGAATCCTAATTTTCCTGACTCGATTTTCAAGGCTCAAAATGGTAATGATTTGACGACTGGCTCTACTGTTTTATACAGAGCAGTTCTGAAATAGTCAAAAGTCATCTATAATCCGGATAGGATAAAATATTGTCTCGTTTCAACCTTTTAAGGCTCCTGGCGGAAATGATATATTTTCAGCGCTGATGCAAGCTGCATTAACACATTCCTTTGTGCCTTCGCAGCCCTATTTAGAGCCAATTTTATCTTCAGACGCATTCCCTTGTGGTGGAGGAAAATTAACATTTTATTTATACCTAAAATGGGAAATTTGACCAAATCGTACAGACCAATTAGCCTAACATCTTTTTTGCAGAAAACTATGGAGAAACTAATTGATCTACATATCAGTTCGACGGTTTTGAATACCGCTCCTTGCATGTAAATCAATATGCATATGCTAAGGGTAAATCGATTGAGCATGCTCCGCATCATCTTGTTACAAGGATTGAGAGGGCTCATAGGTCGGGAGAAATTGCGTTGTGTGCTTTTTTAGACATTAATGGCGCATTTGATAATACAAAATATGATTAAATAGATTTTTCTCTTAGGCAAAAATGTCTTGATCACGAGTCTGTGCAATGGATTAGGTCTATGCTTTAGAACAGGAACATAACTGCTTCTATGGATAATGATATGGTTACTATGAAGGCAGTCAAAGGGTGTCCCTAAGTTGATGTTTTGTCACCAATCCTTTGGCCAGCGGTGATTGATGAACTTCTCCTCATGCTTAGTGAAGAAGGACATAAAGTTTTAGGGCACGCCGATGAACTGGTTGCGATGACAACTGAAAAATTCTTCAACGTTCTGTCAGACGTCATGCACAATGATGTGTGCACTGTAAGGATATGGTGTGGGAGGCATGGCCTGGTGGTCAACTCTGACAAGACTATCTTGCTACCTTTTTCTCTTGGAAGAGAACTTGATCTAGGAACAGTTTCGTTGAATGCGTGAAATATTCCTTATTCGACCGATATCAAATCACAGAATACACAGAAGTAAATAAAGTGACAGGTAAAAAAAGATCCAATCAGGTTTTTTAAAATTCGTGGAAAAAAGAGAAAAGTATAGTGTATTTGATACTGTAGTGTATTACTACTTAAAAATTAACACAGCTAATAAAAGCGTTGTAATTTTATTGTACTAGAAAGAAGAATCAAAACAAAAACGCCGACAAAATTTGAGGGAAAACGAGACAAACGGAAAAATACCCTTATCTTCCGTCTCGTGACACTTCTGTATGTCTTGTAATCAAATACTTGGAGGTTACTCTTGATAGAAAGTTGACTTGAAACCGATAGGGTGATCTGGGCGGTAAAGAATAGTGTTTGGTGCACTTGGAGCATGAGCCCAAAAATGGTTATGTAGAACTATACAATGATCGGTTTGTCAATCATGACGTAGGGCAAAAAGACTCGCCAGGTTGCGGGGACAACTAAACTCTGCAAAGTTCAGAGATTTGCATGTCTTCTTTGAAACAGGTGCAATGAGGTCATGTCTAACCTTAGGTCATTGAGGCTTTCATTGGACTATTAACCATACAAATCTTTATAAGGTCCTCTACGGCAATGACCGTTTACAGGATGGGACTCGGAATCTCTAGTCGTTGTGTCGGTAACGGGCACATAATGAGTAGGGCTGCTAGGAATTCCTAGTGACAGGATAAACTGTGAACTGAGGCTCGAAAAGAAGATTCCATGTCACAATTCCACCAAGGCCATTGTCGGTCAAAAACGGTTCCACTGTTTATTCCAGAAGTTTATATCGGATCTCAAACGGAAGACAGACTCTTTGGGCCCAATATAAAAATCTTTGTGCCCATGGGCAAATGGCCTACGGTATTTGGATTTAAAGATTAATCCTTAAATTTATTTCATTTGTATTAAATAACGAATATGCTTCGAAGAAAACAAACTCGCATTTGTATTAATTAATATAAAAAAACACTCCAATTACACGCTAGTTTAAATCTCAATATAGTCAGTGAGTCATTATGTGACAAACGTATTAAATTATTCTCAAAATTATGTTCATTTTCAAAGAGTTGCAATTGCACATGCAATTTTCATACTTTTTAAATATTTTAAATATTTCTAAGCAATTTTCTAGCACTTATTTGTAACCATTTTTAGACAATACGATAGACAACTAAGCAAATGGAGTTACGCTTTACTTAGTTTCCTTGCGGTTGCCCACATAAAAACTGTGTCAGCAATTACATGCATGTTTTGACACACACCAAAAATTCAACAACTCTTTCTGATATCATTATACCGACAAAATATTAAAGTTCTTTGCAGCGCTGTGCAATCTCATATGATGAAGCAATATAATGACACGTAGTTGTTATTGTGTGTTAAAAGTTTTGTTTTTGCTGATTTTCTTACACGAAAAATCAATAAATCTTGCATTGACATCCAAACAAAGTCAAAACGAGCCAACAACATCATCATCGATCGCACTTTATTTGGTGGAAAAGTGTGTGACTTCCTTTTTAATGAAAGAAACACAAACACTAAAATCATCAACCACAACACCACTTAAAATAATAATTGTAATTGTAGCCACAAATAACGAAGTAACTCCTCGGTTCGGTTCACCCAACCATTCATCCGTCCATCCATCCATCCATCTCCTCAATTTGAAACATTCAATTGCAATTATTATGTTTAACTTTGTTTCAACAATATAATTGCTGACGACAGTTTCATGCTAAGAAATGTGGCCAAATGTATTTGATTTTTTTTTTTTAATTTTTATTTATTATTTATTACAACTTTTTATTATGTTAAAAAATATTATTATTGTTTTCTTATTTTTGGCTGCCCAAAAACGATAAAAGTAGGTTGTTAGTGAGGAGTAAAAGGCGGCTTGGTTTGTTTGTTTGTTTAATTTATTTGAGCCATAAATGGCTTTGGTGTAATTAAGCAATTAATTTATTTGGCTGTATTTTTAATGGAAAACATTTTGTGTAAATAAGTTTTCTCTTAAATTTTCTTATTTAATTTTTTTTATTAAAGTCACGTTTTTATAGTATTTGCGGTTTAGAAACTTTTATTTTTCTGTTAATTCTTGTTACCAAGAGTGTGGAGTGGTGGAAGTCTTTCAAATGTTTGCCTATAGATTTTTCTTGTTTTTTTTTTAATGTTTTATGGTCTTTTGGTTTTCGAGTGCATTGCTTTACTAGCCAACTAACCACGCTCGCTCTAAAGTTCTTTTCTTCTTATTTGTTTATTTATTTTGACCCATTTATTCGAAGTGTCTAAAAGCTTAGATACATATATTTAGTTGGTTGCACAGAAGACCATATGATTGCATTGATGCATTTAGCTTACAAAGTAAAATGTTGCTTCATGCATTTATGCATATTGTGTTGTTTTACTTTCCCAGTAGAAGAGTTATAAACGTTTTGAAAATCTATACGTTTGGCTTAATTGCTTTAAATTTCTGTAATAGGTGCTTGTTTTGACTTATCGCATTTATTACTTTCATCTTTTTAGATTAATAAACACATAGTTATAATTTTTTTAGTAAAACGGAAATTTCTTGTTCAATTTAACAATAACCCTTTAACCCCAGCTTCCACAATCCAGACAGTCGAGTTGGAGTAGAAAATTTATTTATTAAAAAAGCTCTAATTTTTGAGACTAGTGGAATGCCTGGCTGGCTTGTGCAAACAGGCAGTTAGTCGGGGGTTCTACTATGTTGTTCGAAATGAATAAAAATGTTTTCGAATTTCATGTTATTAGCATACAAATTGGAAAAAGCTTTCTTCGTTTCTAATTACAGAGTTGATCTTCACTAATGTTGATTACAAATTTTTCAACTAACGGCCGTTAAACAAAACAATTCGCTGAATTGCCATTTCGTACCGACAGGCGAGTTGAAAAATTTATATACATACATATATGTATGTATATTATAACTTGGTGCATGGTAAGCAAGATCATTGGCCAAATAAATGCCAAAATAATTTCTGATAAAGCACTGAGACCAGAACAAGCGGAATTCAGGGGGGTTACTCTCTATTGCGATGCAAAAGCAATTACGATGCGTAAGCTAAATGCGTTGATATGCAAATTTGGTACTCTCTATTACTTTCGCAAAACCTTTCGCAAAATTGTTTGAAAAAGTGGCACCACGGACATTGCGAAAGAAAATATGGCAAAGGTTGGCAGTACTGAAATGTCAAAATATGTATAAAAAAACGACATTTAAAATCAAAATTTAAGAAAAAGTGAAGTGCTTTTAATTGAAAATAAAGTTATGGATTCTGTAGCGTTATGGTTTTATGAAGAAAACGTCCATGTATAATGAGTTGCAAGACGAGTCTTAAAGGTTCAATTAGACGTGACATAACCATAGCCATAGCAAACAACCTTAAAGCCATAACTGTCACCATAGAAACCAATTAAATTTTGGTTTGGTTATGGCTATGTCATTATGGGTATGTCACTTCTAATTTAAACTTAAGAGATAGTTGCGGTATACTTTCCTTAAATGACCGCAGGTAAGAAAAAATCTAGCTGAATATGTTATTAAATACATATTGCTTTATTTTAACTTTGTACAAATTTTGCGTTTCTGTATGTTCTAAACGCTGTTCAACACCAGCTAAAAGTTTATAAAACTAGCCGCTGCCTTAAAATTACTTGGCCAAACTGGATACCAACATCAAATTGGCCAGGACCATACCTTAGGAATATAGCAGCAGTCAATGTCCCGTCGCTTAAAAGAGCTCTACGTAGCGATTGAGAAAATATAAAACTGAGAGGGACCATCACCTGTGCTGGAAATGCTTAATTTATTTTTACGCATTTTCACTTGGTGTGATTTTTAAAATCAAATATGAATACATACATACATACAAACATACATGTGTAATATTATAAGTACTATTAGTGTCACATTTCATTATAAACAACCAGCTATATCCCTTACAGGGGTCCATTAGAATTTAGGCCGTCTGTCAATTTTGTCCACAAATTATTTGCGGCTTATTTGCCATTTGCTCACATGCAATCCACTAAAATTTCAAACTGCCGTTGTTTTGTTTTTAATTTTTTTTGCATTTTTCCTAAAAACTACGATTTAAATATAAATATTTTGGATTTATAAAAGGTTTATTAGTCAAATTTCCATAGAAAATTAGTTTAATAAACCTCTTATAAAACAAAAATATTTTTTATGCATAAGACAGTCAATATATAAATATTTTTTTCAACGTATTTACATGTTTTTCTCACTTTGCGTTTGGTATTTAGCTAACGCAAGATATTTGCGTTTATCGAGCGATTTTGACAGGCGCTTTCGCATTGTAGAGTACGGTGATACCAGACTTGCGAAACGGAAAATAAAAGATGCGAAAGGTAAATGCGCAAACGCATTAGAGAGTACCAATCGAGCGATTTCGTACCATTTTTCTTTCGCATCGTAATAGAGAGTAACACCCCAGATCCCACAAATCCACCATTGATCATATTAATATTCTCACTCTATCCCTGCTTGATTTTAAGAAATCCTGCGACAAATTAAACCATATTGTCATTTGGCATACAATTAGATGTAAAAATATTCCACTTAGGATACTATCATTTATTAAGTGAGTCTACCTGAACGGCCGCTGCCAAGTAAAACAGCAGAAAACGATTAACAGAACAACAAAGTTCTCTTCTTAAAATTTTAGTGCCAATTTTATGTTTTCAGGGGCAACATTAGCGTCCGCCCATTTTTCTAAACTCAACGTCGCCTCACTTTCAGAGCACGCGGAATATAAAATATAACTTTAATAGGCATTGCTCTGCTACCTTTTTTAAACACAAAATTATTTCATTCTAAGAGCCAAAACTGTTTGCTTAGTTTGGTGGGAATCGGATAAGTAAAAGTATATATAATTTAATACATATCCATATATGTATATAGTTTTTGTAAAGGAAGATTGAACCTTTTTCAAAGCTCAGTGAGTGAAATACAATTTTAAATTTTAATAAGCGTTACACCTCCCAAAGCAAGGTTGTGCTTTTCTTAGAGCTCTGGCGTGGTCGTAAAAAAAACTAGTATGAGTGTCCCCGCCCATTTTTTGGCATTGTGACCTCTGAGACAAAAAGGAATTTTTTAAATCCCAAAGCAAGATTGTGCCTTTCTTAGAGTTCATGATCGTAAAAATTGGTTAAGTAAAAGCACGTGAAATATAATATTAAATTTTAATGGGCCTGTCTCCGCCCACTTTTTCGACTTCCAGATTGTGTTATTACGAAAACCCAATGAGGGTTTTAAATCAAAAAAGTAAAAGATCACAAAATCATAGCAAAAATTAGCATAAATGTCCCCGCCCTTTTTTTTTTTTGATTTGGGACCAAATGGAAACTATACTCTCTGAGACAAAAAATAATTTTTTAAATCCCAAAGCAAGATTGTACCTCTGTTAGAGCGCTGGGCATGATCCAAGTTTCACAAAAATCGGTTAAGTAGAAAGAAGCACTTGAAATATAATATTAAATTGTAATGGGTGTGTCTCCGCCCACTTTTTCAACTTCCAGATAGTGTATCGTAAGTTTCGCAGCAATCCAAAAAGTAACAGATCATAAAATCGAAGAAAAAACTAGTATGAATGTCCCCGCCCACTTTTTTTCATATTGGGACCAAATGGAAACTATACCCTCTGAGACAAAAAATAATTTTCAAAATCGGTCTAAATAGTACCGAGTTATGAAGTAACAAACATAAAAAACAAAAACACAAACGAATTGATAACATCTTCTTTTTTAAAGTGGGTTAAGAAACGGCGGGTCAGGCACAGACATTGAGAATCATTTGCAAAAAGCTCGACAAACTTTCGTTTGAGTTTAACATTAATTAACGCACTAATAATCCCGAATTATTATTTTACATCTTTAGTAAAATATTTTTTTATTAAAAATACATTGAAATTGATTATTGAGGGGTTTAGCTGGATACTATCTATCGTTTGATTAAGGCCCATCTGGTGTTCGTCTTCTCTTTCCCAACTGCTTACAAAATGCTATTCTCTTTCAGGTCGTAAAATTAACCACATTCAATATAAAATCCACCCGCTGTAACTAGAGATATGCATAAGAATCAATATCTCCGGAGAATTTTGAGAATCGTCTGGCCATGGTTTATATATAATAGCTATATGTTAGCATTCCCATCAACAGCCTGCAGCCACCGAAATAAAAAGCCCAATTGCGCTGTACGGTGAATTCTATACACCCTTGGAAGGTCAACCAATTTATTGAGGCCTTTTGCTGTTTCTCTAAGGTCGATGGGAGTACATTAAATTATTATTGTATTATTACTTGAACTGTTTTGCACAGCAATTAACTTTCAAAATATTTTGATAGATAATTACCATTGAATGTTTTCTAAAAGAGGCTTTAAATTCATTCGAGTTGTATTTAACGTCAAAAAGATAAACATTTAAGATTATTATCGGTCCTACACTTAAATCACATGAATAAATTATATTTATGTAATAATTCATAAAAAAGGAATGTGAAAACAAAATATCAAAAATTGATTTCTTACATTTTTCTTCATTTACTTCATGTTTCGTTAAGGCTTTATTCTACTCTTTAATAAAAAAACTTTTCGATCAAGCTAAAACACAAATAAAGACTGATCACACATAATAATAACAATAAAAAAAAACCAAGTTAGCAGGAGAAGTAAAGCTACTTTCACTTTTTTGCCGGTCTCGGTCACTGTAGTGTTGGAAGTGAATTAAAAAAAAAGTTATATTAAAAAAACAAATAACCACAATAGCAGCAACAATAATTTTAATTTCTTCTTTTTCCAACAGAAACGTCTCATGTGCTTAGAGATGGGCACACGTATGTGGTTGACGTGAATTATGTATGCTCACGTGTGACTAATTCATACATATAACTTCAGACTTTGTGGACATGCATAATAAACATTTTTGCGTGATTTGTTCTTATTTCGAGCAACAGATCCAATTTCTGAAAATCACGGTGATTTCAAATCACGTGATTTCAAAAACCAACTACTAATAACTGTCTTGTTAGGGAATTTTTATTGTATTTTAAATTTGTAACATTTATATAAAAATATTTTATTCCAACTTCTAACGATTATAATCGTTCAATTTACAAAAATAATGATTTAGCTTTCATTAATTTATTAAAATCATCGTGAATTGACATGACATTATGAAATTTCCTAAACAAATTGCTAAAAAACCTTTTTATAAAGTTTGATGGCAAAAAAATTATATATTATTATTAATTATTGATTATTTATTTAGTGGCCACGTCCACTCACGTGAACTTGAACACAAAATCGTGCACGATCTTGCCAAATGAACTCTATTTGCTTACAATCGTGTATGATTAAAAGAAATAAGTTACTCACGATTCCATATGTAATATGTTAAAAAATCCTAAGATAAATAAACGACAATATAACACACTCACTTATAGACACGTACACACATACCCTTCTTTACGTATGTTGTACACTAGAGACCTGCATGAATGCCAATAAAACGTAAAAGTGCTCATTAATTTTTAAATTAGTCGTTGCATTCTCATTCATCTTACAAAATGAAAAAATCTGTGTACTTCTCTATTCATTGTTCTCTGCACTAATCCTATACTCGTATTTAAGAACTCATCAACTCACTGAATTAAAACATCAAATGAATATTCACACTACATTCACTGTGTTCTAAATATTAATTTATTTTGAAAATTATTTTTAACTAGAAGAAATTGAAGTTTGGCTATAAAATTTATTTACATTTATTTATTTATCAAAAACAGAAAAAGTACCAAAAGTATTCCCGTCTTACCCCTAAAAAGTACTCTATGGGGGTCGAGTCTCGGTTCTTTCAAACTATGAAATGTTTTTCACGATTTCATAGCATTGATTCCCGTTCAGTGAAATAGTGAAAAGAATTTAAAAATATTTTCATATGAAAATAAAAATGGAACGGAACAAAACTTTTTCCCAGTTACATAACTCTATCGATTCTCGTTTAGTGTAACGGTGAAAAATACTTGGAAAACTTTTCATATGAAAAATTATTTTATACAGAAAGTATTTAAGTGAAAAACAGTAGAGAAGCTAGAACAAACAACAACGGCAACACTGTTGTAAATTATAGATGGTAAAACTGAGCTTTCACTACAAAATAGCTGTCAGCAAATTTGTAATATGATGCATCAAAACAATTCACATATTCCATTTGCACTGAAAAATATTTATATAAAGCTGAAATTCGCATCAACTGACACCACATACAGTGGACTAAAAAAAAGAACGCTGATTACGAAAGTGGCCTTCGAAAACAGCATGTTGTTCCATTCTGCTAGTGATTGTCAGTATATTTGCAATGAACTTTGGTGTTATTTGTTCCATAAGTATCATATGTTGATATTTTTTGCAAGTTTATTTAAGTTGTTTTTTATAACCTTGTGTAAAATATGACAACCTAGAAAAATAATTATAATTTATGAAACGTATGGTATGTGGGGCCTTCCAAAATCCAAATAAATAAATAGGACAACAAATATCTTCTATCTATCTCTATATACATAAAATTCTCGTGTCACGGTGTTTGTAATTAAACTCCTCCGAAACATCTTGACCGAATTTTTTATGCATATTCGGCAGGTATGAGAATAAGTCGTAATCTATATTTCATACCCCTAAGGGGGCTGTTCCGCGCTCATACGAACGAAATACCTTATATCTTGAAAGCTATAGAAGTCAGAGTGTTTAAATTTTGTATGGAGTCTCTTGAGAATAATCTTCGAAGTAATTCGAAATACTGGTGGAATAGGACCGGGGGAGGGGCCCCCCAAAATACAAAGTTATTAATAATAATTTTATATATTGAAAGCTATAATAGCAAGAGTCTTCAAATTTGGTATGTACTCTTTTGAGAGCGAAGTGCAAAGTAATTCAAAATATTGGTGGGATAGGACCGGGCATGGTAAAATTATAACAGGTACATGCACCAGCCCAGCCTGTTAATGTATACAATACAAATAGTTGTCAAACTTTGCTTACAAGCTAAAAAAAATGTTAGTGTATATGTTGTAAATAAAATAATTACAGTGTTGCCAATGAAGTTACACATGGCTTTATCTTCAATTACACATTGAAGAATATTACACTACACATCTTTTGTGTAGGTTAAAATGAAAACAAAAATAAATAAAAATAGAACACAAAGTAGAATTACACACAGATTATACATGAATCTAATTACATGGCCTACACATGAGAGTAATTGCACACTCTGCGTAATTACACACATATTGGCAACACTGCATAACTATAATCATTCATGAATGCCGCGTCTGCAATTGTACAAACTTTAGTTACCCTGTAATTGTTATTTTTAAAAACAAAAGACATCTGTTTCTGACAATTATTCGTTTGTCTATACAAACAAAATGCATGTGTTTTTTGGTGTTGCAATTTTGTTGTAGTCGTGTATGTACCTAGTATAATCTTACCATGGGATCGGGGAACTGCACCCTTATACTTTAAAAGCTATAATAGCAAGAGTGTTAAAATTTGGTATGGACTCTTTTGACATTTGAGATATTAGTAGAATAGGACCGTGGGTAGGGGCAAAGTAATTAATAATAATCTTATATGTTAAAGCTTTAATAGAAAGAGTTTTAATTTTTTTTAATGTAAGTTTAACTTATAATAAATTTAAAATAATAAATGTTTGGTGTTTTGTTAATTTTATATTCCGTCATCGTTCACAGGTATATGAGTGATAGAGAACGCCCTGTCCTCACACACTTACAATGAGTTAGTTACTAGTATTATTTGCTGCCCTAGAAGTTCTAATAATAATTCTAATAATAATTTATGTTTGCAGGATCAGCTGTTAAATATATAATATTTCTCGATGCGCAAACTTTTCACCAGTTACAGAAACGAGGTAATGCAATGAAAGATTATACATACCTTCTCGTTTTTTATTCATTACCTTTTCCCGCTGGGTATAATCAAATTATTAAATTGTATTCACTGTGAGTAAAAGAATTGGATGCAGTAGTATTGCAGGACTCTATTGTACACTCATATCTGGGGAATTTGATTGTAGTAATGAATTTCTCGTTAACATTTCTTAAATTTGCAGAGCTTCGTAAAATTATAAATTCATTTCAAAGATTTGTTTATGGATTAATAGATTTATGTCTCAAATTTAAATAATATGTATCATTTAATAATACTCATATAAACAAAAGTTGCACAAACATATAGATATGCACATAAATATATGCATATGTATGTATGTACATACTTGCATACTAGCAGATTAAATGAAAGTAAACTTTAAAATAACCTAAAATCAGACTCACGTTTCACAAAAACAACAACTACAGAAAGAAACCAATCAACCAAAACAACAATCTTTTTGCCATTGATTTTTTTTTATTTGTTAGTCAGTCCCAGAAAAGCTGTTCGACAAGAATTTTTAAGCCGTTTAAAAAATTCCTATTTTCACCCACGAAAAAAGAGAGTGAAATTGCTTTGCTAACAAATCCTGCAACTGTGGTTGTTACCTTTAACCATGAGTACATTCATGCATACAATTGTATTGTTCACATAGAAATTACAGTTTATGGCAGGGAAATATTTTTGACCTCATTAGTAATCATAAAAAAATCGAATAAAGAAATAATAATAAATAAAATAGCAGCCACGTCAAATCATAGAAATAGTAAAAGTGAAGTGAGTGAAATTGAAAAATATTTTATATAGAATTTGCATGCTTATGTGTTTTCAAACGTGGACGTAATTGCATATAAAATGCAAAAGAACTAAACAACGGAAATATTTAAATTTATGTTGCGTCCCCTGGTATGCTTTACGAAAAAAACTGACTTGCTGTTTTCATTATATTTAGATTAGAAAAATAGATATGGACTAAAAACCAGGAGAATTTATTTCGACTATAAGTGGGAGTCTTTTACTATTTTAGAGTCTCAAAGAGCTTTCCCTAAATAGGCTTATTCAGTTTTCTAATTTCAAATCAATTGATTTAAACTACCCTAATAACACAGCTGTGTTTGCTTGAATAATAAATACAATAATTACGCTCATTTAATCCTCTTGCACTTGACTTTTTTCCATTAGTGAAAACAATGCTTCCTAATCATAAGTGATCTCTTGTCACTACATATACACACCGATTGCATCGTCAGTCCACCAATAAAACCAAGCACTACATTTTCGTGTAGTTTGACCTTTAATAATACGGAAGGCGAGAAATCGAATTATTAAAATTGAAATCGAAAATTAAAGTTTAATTTCCAAAAAAAAAAAAAACTTTTTCTTGTACGCGGAAAAACAACAGGAACAATTATGCACAAAAATCACTTTGCCAACTCTTTTTAAGACCAGCAAATGATTTCCTTATGCATTTTCTTTGATAACAATTTCCATCAGGTGATAGTCGTGGAAATAAAATTTTTCCGCTAAAATGATCTTTATGCCTTACTTAGTTAGACGTAATAAAAGAAATTAATATAAATTTATTTTCTTTCTGGAAAATAAAACAACACATATGTATGTATGTACACAAATATGCCTGTTTATTTCATTGCCATTAGGTAACGATGACTTAAAATTACCACCATGTGTCTTTTATAGTACGTGTTGCAATATTTATTAATATTTATATTGGCTCTCATAATGTCTGAAGCTTTCGTTGTCTGGAAACAAAAAATTTGTGTTGACCATTACGACTTCAAGTCTAGTCAGTGGGTTTCTAGTTTAAAAAGAAATTTGTTAATTTATTTTTATATTAAAGTTTTTGTTCCATATGACTTTATCAGTCTTCAGTGTGCTTTTATTAGTACGGTTTTACTTGCCAACTTGACATGAATATTTTTACTGTAGCCTCGGCTCTTTACAACTCCAAATTAATTTTTTCATTAGCACTCAACCCTTTGAAGAAAATAACTCATTTTAATTCTTTCATTAACAATAGAGTACGGATAGTAAAATTAATTGTGTGAGTGAGGTTCCAGAATTACCTTCAGTCTTAATTTTTTCACGAACTGCAGAGTTGAACTTTAAAATTTTGTAAAATATTTTAACAGAGACTTACATTTGTAAATTTAAAAGAAAAAACCTGTAGATAATGACAATCTGCTCAATTATTTGAAAAAAAAAATTTACAGCAAACTTTAAGCACTTGATGCTGCCATTGTTTCTGATGTAGATATGGTAACTTCAGTTATTTGTAATTTGAACAAAATATGACACTAATACCCCTTTTCCACACGCAAAGTTTACTTTGCAAAGTCTTAATTCAGCTGTGTGAGCGACAGAGGTAGTAGTACAGTCTCTTTCTGTCTTTCTCCCAGTTGAACTAAGACTTTGCAAAGTAAACTTTCCGCGTGGAAAATTGGTGTTAGTATCCACAGCAATGCTGCCAACTTATTTTATCGTTCAGTTTTAATAATGTAAAGTCAATTTATCGTTCAGCTTTCCTAAAGTTAAGGTTAACTATCCGGAAGGTTATGGCAAAGTTGTAATATTGACCCAGAGTGTGCTGATATACATAAACGAGTAATAAAGTTAATGTTGGTTTAACGAATGAATTTTGTATGAGAAAGCCGGTTAAAAATCTTGTAAAAGGCTATTACCAATATTTAATATTAATTGGAAATTTATTTGCTGGTGGTTCAGCTTTGTCTATATGAATTTCATTGTTGCTGTAACAAATCGTCAGTAGACTTCAACCACACATTTTGAACAGTCACAAACCTCTTATCTTATGCACAGACTTAAATGTTTGTATATAAAAAAAGTAGGGTTACTTTCTTTTGCACCTTTTCATTAAAAAAGGCCCAAATAAACAAAAATTAGAGGGTTCTATAAATCTGTTCGTCGAAAGATTTTACATGAAAATACTGAACGCACCCTATACTTAAAAAGCCAGGGTTCTACGATTTTCCATGCCGACTAATTATATCAACAACCAAAAGAGGTGAAATTTAAACCAAACCCCCTCTTTTTTCCTAAGATCAGACGCACGCTGGTATGTTCCTTCTTATTCTCATCATAATTTTGCTATTTTTTAAGGCTTATTGCAAATTGTTTGTCGCATTCTTTTGTAGTCCATTACAATTTCTTAAAGCCATAGTTTTGAAATCTTTCGATTGCCATTATATTGTACCAGTATGTTTCACTTTCCTGGTACAAACTCACTTACATACATACATGGGAGTTTGTTTTCTTTGCAATAGATATAATATATATAGCCAGTCCATTTAATTTTTTGCATGAAAAATAGATGATGTATAATTTATTAAATTCATTGCACGAAAAGAAGACGACGTATATAGTCATTCATAAAAAATTTTTTGGCATGAAAAATGGATGATGTATAGTTTATTAAATTCTTTGCACGAAAAGAAGACGACGTATATAGTCATTCATAAAAAATTTTTTGGCATGAAAAATTGATGATGTATAGTTTATTAAATTCTTTGCACGAAAAGAAGACGACGTATATAGTCCACTTAAGTTTTTACATACGAAATGGACGAATTATAGTCAATTTAATTTTTTATAAAAATTTTAAAAATGGACGATGTATAGTCCATTAAATTTTGTATATATAGTCAGTCCATTTAATTTTTTGCGTGAAAAATAGACGATGTATAGTCTATATAATTGTTTGCATACGAATCGGACGATTTAAAGTCGCCTAAATTTTTTCATAAAAAATTGAAAAAAAACGATTTATAGTCACTAAATTTTTTTCATAAAAAAATTTTTTTAATGAAAAATGGATGATGTATAATGTATTAAATTCTTTGCACGAAAAGAAGACGACATATATAGTCCACTTAAGTTTTTACATACGAAATGGACGAATTATAGTCAATTTAATTTTTTATAAAAATTTTAAAAATGGACGATGTATAGTCCATTAAATTTTGTATATATAGTCAGTCCATTTAATTTTTTGCGTGAAAAATAGACGATGTATAGTCTATATAATTGTTTGCATACGAATCGGACGATTTAAAGTCGCCTAAATTTTTTCATAAAAAATTGAAAAAAAAACGATTTATAGTCACTAAATTTTTTTCATAAAAAATTTTTTTTAATGAAAAATGGATGATGTATAATGTATTAAATTCTTTGCACGAAAAGAAGACGACGTATATAGTCCACTTAAGTTTTTACATACGAAATGGACGAATTATACTCAATTTAATTTTTTATAAAAATGTTAAAAATGGACGATGTATAGTCCATTAAATTTTGTATATATAGCCAGTCCATTTAATTTTTTGCATGAAGAATAGACGATGTATAGTCTATATAAATTGTTGCAAACGAATCGGACGATTTAAAGTCGATTAAATTTTTTCATAAACAATTTAAAAAAAGACGATGTATAATAGTTCATTAAATTTTTTTCATAAAAAAATTTTTTTCATGAAAAATGGATGATGTATAGTTTATTAAATTCTTTGCACGAAAAGAAGACGATGTATATAGTCCACTTAAGTTTTTACATACGAAATTGACGAATTATAGTCAATTTAATTTTTTATAAAAATTTAAAAAATGGTTGATGTATAGTCCATTAAATTTTGTATATATAGCCAGTCCATTTAATTTTTTGCATGAAAAATAGACGATGTATAGTCTATATAATTTGTTGCATACGAATCGGACGATTTAAGTCGACTAAATTTTTTCATAAAAAATTTAAAAAAGACGATGTATAGTCCATTAAATTTTTTTCATAAAAAAATTTTTTTCATGAAAAATGGATGATGTATAGTTTATTAAATTCTTTGCACGAAAAGAAGACGATGTATATAGTCCACTTAAGTTTTTACATACGAAATTGACGAATTATAGTCAATTTAATTTTTTATAAAAATTTTAAAAATGGACGATGTATAGTCCATTAAATTTTGTATATATAGCCAGTCCATTTAATTTTTTGCATGAAAAATAGACGATGTATAGTCTATATAATTTGTTGCATACGAATTGGACGATTTAAAGTCGCCTAACTTTTTTCATAAAAAATTTAAAAAAAGACGATGTATAGTCCATTAAATTTTTTTCATAAAAAATTTTTTGGCATGAAAAATGGATGATGTATAGTTTATTAAATTCTTTGCACGAAAAGAAGACGACGTATATAGTCCACTTAAGTTTTCACATACGAAATGGACGAATTATAGTCAATTTAATTTTTTATAAAAATTTTAAAAATGGACGATGTATAGTCCATTAAATTTTGTATATATAGCCAGTCCATTTAATTTTTTGCATGAAAAATAGACGATGTATAGTCTATATAATTTGTTGCATACGAATTGGACGATTTAAAGTCGCCTAACTTTTTTCATAAAAAATTTAAAAAAAGACGATGTATAGTCCATTAAATTTTTTTTCATAAAAAATTTTTTGGCATGAAAAATGGATGATGTATAGTTTATTAAATTCTTTGCACGAAAAGAAGACGACGTATATAGTCCACTTAAGTTTTTACATACGAAATGGACGAATTATAGTCAATTTAATTTTTTATAAAAATTTTAAAAATGGACGATGTATAGTCCATTAAATTTTGTATATATAGTCAGTCCATTTAATTTAAATAGAAAAATAGACGATGTATAGTCTATATAATTTGTTGCATACGAATCGGACGATTTAAAGTCGACTAAATTTTTTCATAAAAAACTTAAAAAAAGACGATGTATAGTCCATTAAATTTTTTTCATAAAAAATTTTTTTGCATGAAAAATGGATGATGTATAGTTTATTAAATTCTTTGCACCAAAAGAAGACGACGTATATAGTCCACTTAAGTTTTTACATACGAAATGGACGAATTATAGTCAATTTAATTTTTTATAAAAATTTTAAAAATGGACGATGTATAGTCCATTAAATTTTGTATATGTAGTCAGTCCATTTAATTTTTTGCATGAAAAATAGACGATGTATAGTCTATATAACTGTTTGCATACGAATCGGACGATTTAAAGTCGCCTAAATTTGTTCATAAAAAGTTGAAAAAAACGATGTATAGTCACTAAATTTTTTTCATAAAAAAATTTTTTTCATAAAAAATGGATGATGTATAGTTTATTAAATTCTTTGCCGAAAAGAAGACGATGTATATAGTCCACTTAAGTTTTTACATACGAAATTGACGAATTATAGTCAATTTAATTTTTTATAAAAATTTTAAAAATGGACGATGTATAGTCCATTAAATTTTGTATATATAGTCAGTCCATTTAATTTTTTGCATGAAAAATAGACGATGTATAGTCTATATAATTTGTTGCATACGAATCGGACGATTTAAAGTCGATTAAATTTTTTCATAAAAAACTTAAAAAAGACGATGTATAGTCCATTAAATTTTTTTCATAAAAAATTTTTTTCATGAAAACTGGATGATGTATAGTTTATTAAATTCTTTGCACGAAATGAAGACGATGTATATAGTCCACTTAAGTTTTTACATACGAAATTGACGAATTATAGTCAATTTAATTTTTAATAAAAATTTAAAAAATGGACGTATAGTTCATTAAATTCTTTGCACGAAAAGAAGACGATGTATATAGTCCACTTAAGTTTTTACATACGAAATTGACGAATTATAGTCAATTTAATTTTTTATAAAAATTTTAAAAATGGACGATGTATAATAGTCCATTAAATTTTGTATATATGGCCAGTCCATTTAATTTTTTGCATGAAAAATAGACGATGTATAGTCTATGTAATTGTTTGCATACGAATCGGACGATTTATAGTCGATTAAATTTTTTCATAAAAAATTGAAAAAAAGACGATGTATAGTCCATTAAATTTTTTTCATAAAAAAATTTTTTTCATGAAAAATGGATGATGTATAGTTTATTAAATTCTTTGCACGAAAAGAAGACGATGTATATATAGTCCACTTAAGTTTTTACATACGAAATTGACGAATTATAGTCAATTTAATTTTTTATAAAAATTTTAAAAATGGACGATGTATAGTCCATTAAATTTTGTATATATAGCCAGTCCATTTAATTTTTTTCATGAAAAATAGACGATGTATAGTCTATATAATTGCTTGCATACGAATCGGACGATTTATACTCGATTAAATTTTTTCATAAAAAATTGAAAAAAGACGATGTATAGTCCATTAAAAAAATTTTTTTCATGAAAAATGGATGATGTATAGTTTATTAAATTCTTTGCACGAAAAGAATACGATGTATATAGTCCACTTAAGTTTTTACATACCAAATTGACGAATTATAGTCAATTTAATTTTTTATAACAATTTTAAAAATGGACGATGTATAGTCCATTAAATTTTGTATATATAGTCAGTCCATTTAATTTTTTGCATGAAAAATAGACGATGTATAGTCTATATAATTGTTTGCATACGAATCGGACGATTTAAAGTCGCCTAAATTTTTTCATAAAAAATTAAAAAAAAACGATGTATAGTCATTAAATTTTTTTCATAAAAATTTTTTTTTAATGAAAAATGGATGATGTATAGTTTATTACATTCTTTGCACGAAAAGAAGACGATGTATATAGTCCAATTAAGTTTTTACATACGAAATGGACGAATTATAGTCAATTAAATTTTTTATAAAAATTTTAAAAATGGACGATGTATAGTCCATTAAATTTTGTATATATAGCCAGTCCATTTAATTTTTTGCATGAAAAATAGACGATGTATAGTCTATGTAATTTGTTGCATACGAATCGGACGATTTAAAGTCGACTAAATTTTTTCATAAAAAATTGAAAAAAAGACGATGTATAGTCCATTAAATTTTTTTCATGAAAAATGGATGATGTATAGTTTATTAAATTCTTTGCACGAAAAGAAGACGATGTATATAGTCCAC
Source organism: Tachina lurida (assembly GCA_944452675.1). NCBI lineage: Eukaryota > Metazoa > Arthropoda > Insecta > Diptera > Tachinidae > Tachina > Tachina lurida. The sequence goes on from OX101752.1 coordinate 141,450,456, forward strand.
TTAAGTTTTTACATACGAAATTGACGAATTATAGTCAATTTATTTTTTTATAAAAAAATTTAAAAATGGACGATATAGTCCATTAAATTTTGTATATATAGTCAGTCCATTTAATTTTTTGCATGAAAAATAGACGATGTATAGTCTATATAATTGTTTGCATACGAATCGGACGATTTATAGTCGATTAAATTTTTTCATAAAAAATTTAAAAAAACGATGTATAGTCACTAAATTTTTTTCATAAAAAAATTTTTTTCATAAAAAATGGATGATGTATAGTTTATTAAATTCTTTGCACGAAAAGAAGACGATGTATATAGTCCACTTAAGTTTTTACATACGAAATTGACGAATTATAGTCAATTTAATTTTTTATAAAAGTTTTAAAAATGGACGATGTATAGTCCATTAAATTTTGTATATATAGCCAGTCCATTTAATTTTTTGCATGAAAAATAGACGATGTATAGTCTATATAATTGTTTGCATACGAATGGGACGATTTATAGTCGATTAAATTTTTTCATAAAAAATTTAAAAAAAACGATTAAACATTAAATTTTTTTCATAAAAAAATTTTTTTCATGAAAAATGGATGATGTATAGTTTATTACATTCTTTGCATGAAAAGAAGACGACGTATATAGTCCACTTAAGTTTTTACATACGAAATGGACGAATTATAGTCAATTTAATTTTTTATAAAAATTTAAAAAATGGACGATGTATAGTCCATATAGCCAGTCCATTTAATTTTTTGCATGAAAAATAGACGATGTATATTATATATAATTGTTTGCATACGAATCGGACGGTTTACAGTCGATTAAATTTTTTCATAAAATATTGAAAAAAAGACGATGTATAGTCCATAAAATTTTTTTCATAAAAAAATTTTTTTCATGAAAAATGGATGATGTATAGTTTATTAAATTCTTTGCACGAAAAGAAGACGATGTATATAGTCCAATTAAGTTTTAACATACGAAATTGACGAATTATAGTCAATTAAATTTTTTATAAAAATTTTAAAAATGGACGATGTATAGTCCATTAAATTTTGTATATATAGCCAGTCCATTTAATTTTTTGCATGAAAAATAGACGATGTATAGTCTATATAATTGCTTGCATACGAATCGGACGATTTATAGTCGATTAAATTTTTTCATAAAAAATTGAAAAAATTATCCATTAAATTTTTTTCATAAAAAAATTTTTTTCATGAAAAATGGATGATGTATAGTTTATTAAATTTTTTGCACGAAAAGAAGACGATGTATATAGCCCACTTAAGTTTTTACATACGAAATTGACGAATTATATCAATTTAATTTTTTATAAAAATTTTAAAAATGGACGATGTATAGTCCATTAAATTTTGTATATATAGCCAGTCCATGTAATTTTTTGCATGAAAAATGGATGATGTATAGTTTATTAAATTCTTTGCACGAAAAGAAGACGATGTATATAGTCCACTTAAGTTTTTACATACGAAATGGACGAATTATAATCAATTTTATTTTTTATAAAAATTTTAAAAATGGACGATGCATAGTCCATTTAATTTTGTATATATAGTCAGTCCATTTAATTTTTTCCATGAAAAATAGACGATGTATAGTCTATATAATTGTTTGCATACGAATCGGACGATTTAAAGTCGCCTAAATTTTTTCATAAAAAATTTAAAAAAAGACGATGTATAGTCCATTAAATTTTTTTCATAAAAAAATTTTTTTCATGAAAAATGGATGATGTATAGTTTATTAAATTCTTTGCACGGAACGAAGACGATGTATATAGTCCACTTAAGTTTTTACATACAAAATTGACGAATTATAGTCAATTTATTTTTTTATAAAAAAAATTTAAAAATGGACGATCTATAGTCCATTAAATTTTGTATATATAGCCAGTCCATTTAATTTTTTGCATGAAAAATAGACGATGTATAGTCTATATAATTTGTTGCATACGAATCGGACGATTTAAAGTCGACTAAATTTTTTCATAAAAAATTAAAAAAAAACGATGTATAATCTCATTAAATTTTTTTCATAAAAAATTTTTTTGAATGAAAAATGGATGATGTATAATTTATTAAATTCTTTGCACGAAAAGAAGAAGTCCACTTAAGTTATTACATACATAAATGGACGAATTATAGTCAATTTAATTTTTTATAACAATTTAAAAAATGGACGATGTATAGTCCATTAAATTTTGTATATATAGCCAGTGCATTTAATTTTTTGCATGAAAAATAGACGATGTATAGTCTATATAATTGTTTGCATACGAATCGGAGGATTTATAGTCGATTAAATTTTTTCATAAAAAATTTAAAAAAGACGATGTATAGTGCATTAAATTTTTTTCATAATAAAATTTTTTTCATGAAAAATGGATGATGTATAGTTTATTAAATTCTTTGAACGAAAAGAAGACGATGTATATAGTCCACTTAAGTTTTTACATACGAAATTGACGAATTATAGTCAATTTAATTTTTTATAAAAATTTTAAAAATGGACGATGTATAGTCCATTAAATTTTGTATATATAGCCAGTCCATTTAATTTTTTGCATGAAAAATAGACGATGTATAGTCTATATAATTGTTTGCATACGAATCGGACGATTGATTTATAGTCGATTAAATTTTTTCATAAAAAATTAAAAAAAATGTCCATTAAATTTTTTTCATAAAAAAATTTTTTTCATGAAAAATGGATGATGTATAGTTTATTAAATTCTTTGCACTAAAAGAAGACGATGTATATAGTCCACTTAAGTTTTTACATACGAAATTGACGAATTATAGTCAATTTAATTTTTTTATAAAAATTTTAAAAATGGACGATGTATAGTCCATTAAATTTTGTATATATAGCCAGTCCATTTAATTTTTTGCATGAAAAATAGACGATGTATAGTCTATATAATTTGTTGCATACGAATTGGACGATTTAAAGTCGACTAAATTTTTTCATAAAAAATTGAAAAAAAACGATGTATAGTCATTAAATTTTTTTCATAAAAAATTTTTTTGAATGAAAAATGGATGATGTATAATTTATTAAATGCTTTGCACGAAAAGAAGAAGTCCACTTAAGTTTTTACATACATAAATGGACGAATTATAGTCAATTTAATTTTTTATAAAAATTTAAAATATGGACGATGTATAGTCCATTAAATTTTGTATATATAGCCAGTCCATTTAATGTTTTGCATGAAAAATAGACTATGTATAGTCTATATAATTGTTTGTTTAATATGTTTCTAAATTCATATTAAAAGAAAAACTATAATTTTTGTTGTGTTTACGCTAACAATGATTTGTAATTTTAAGGAAAGTGCATAAAAAGAACACGAAAAAGACAATATTTTTGAATGACTAAAGCTCTCATTACAATTTTTTTTTTTTGTGTTTAGGATAACATTGATTTGTAACTTAATAGAAGGTGCATAAAAACAACACCAAAAACATTGTGCAGGCATTTTGGAAAAAATTTTGTTTTCATGAAAAGTTAAATAACTCAGTCAATTTCTTATCTATTTTTAACCCCAAATATGCATTGTAATCGTAACTAAATTTACTTTTTGAATAAATTCAATAGTATTATAGTTTTTTAATAAAATAGTGTATAAAAACGTCACCAAAGTTAAAAATTTTTTGAAAAATCTACAAAATTTGTGTTTGCTGGACAATAACATCAAAATTTCTCAAGTTTTCTTAACAAAGTTATATATCACTGGAAAGATCTTAATTTTTTTCTTTAAAATCTAGTAAGAAATTGAAAATCGGATCATTAGCAAAAAAGTTACAGGCTTATAAGTGCGCAAAGGTAAAAAAACCGGTTTTTTAACCGTAAATCCGGATTTTGGAGGTGTCCGGCGTATTTCACTATTGGATTCTTCTTTAACTCGACAAGCCCTACAAGAAAAATAATATGTGGTCCCAGGTTTTTCTACTTCATTCAATTTTGTAACACTGTGTTATAATCAATTTAATTTTTTATAAAAATTTAAAAAATGGACGATGTATAGTCCATTAAATTTTGTATATATAGCCAGTCCATTTAATTTTTTGCATGAAAAATAGACGATGTATAGTCTATATAATTGTTTGCATACGAATCGGACGATTTATAGTCGATTAAATTTTTTCATAAAAAATTGAAAAAAAGACGATGTATAGTCCATTAAATATTTTTCATAAAAAAATTTTTTTCATGAAAAATGGATGATGTATAGTTTATTAAATTCTTTGCACGAAAAGAAGACGATGTATATAGTCCACTTAAGTTTTTACATACGAAATTGACGAATTATAGTCAATTTAATTTTTTATAAAAATTTTAAAAATGGACGATGTATAGTCCATTAAATTTTGTATATATAGCCAGTCCATTTAATTTTTTGCATGAAAAATAGACGATGTATAGTCTATATAATTTGTTGCATACGAATCGGACGATTTAAGTCGACTAAATTTTTTCATAAAAAATTTAAAAAAAGACGATGTATAGTCCATTAAATTTTTTTCATAAAAAAATTTTTTTCATGAAAAATGGATGATGTATAGTTTATTAAATTCTTTACACGAAAAGAAGACGATGTCTATAGTCCACTTAAGTTTTTACATACGAAATTGACGAATTATAGTCAATTTAATTTTTTATAAAAATTTTAAAAATGGACGATGTATAGTCCATTAAATTTTGTATATATAGCCAGTTCATTTAATTTTTTGCATGAAAAATAGACGATGTATAGTCTATATAATTGTTTGCATACGAATCGGACGATTTATAGTCGATTAAATTTTTTCATAAAAAATTGAAAAAAAGACGATGTATAGTCCATTAAATTTTTTTCATAAAAAAATTTTTTTCATGAAAAATGGATGATGTATAGTTTATTAAATTCTTTGCACGAAAAGAAGACGATGTATATAGTCCACTTAAGTTTTTACATACGAAATTGACGAATTAGAGTTAATTTAATTTTTTATAAAAATTTTAAAAATGGACGATGTATAGTCCATTAAATTTTGTATATAAAGCCAGTCCATTTAATTTTTTGCATGAAAAATAGAGATGTATAGTCTATATAATTTGTTGCATACGAATCGGACGATTTATAGTCGATTAAATTTTTTCATAAAAAATTGAAAAAAAGACGATGTATAGTCCATCAAATTTTTTTCATAAAAAAATTTTTTTCATGAAAAATGGATGATGTATAGTTTATTAAATTCTTTGCACGAAAAGAAGACGATGTATATAGTCCACTTAAGTTTTTACATACGAAATGGACGAATTATAGTCAATTTAATTTTTTATAAAAATTTTAAAAATGGACGATGTATAGTCCATTAAATTTTGTATATATAGCCAGTCCATTTAATTTTTTGCATGAAAAATATACGATGTATAGTCTATATAATTGTTTGCATACGAATCGGACGATTTATAGTCGATTAAATTTTTTCATAAAAAATTGAAAAAAAGACGATGTATAGTCCATTAAATATTTTTCATAAAAAAATTTTTTTCATCAAAAATGGATGATGTATAGTTTATTAAATTCCTTGCACGAAAAGAAGACGATGTAGATAGTCCACTTAAGTTTTTACATACGAAATTGACGAATTATAGTCAATTTAATTTTTTATAAAAATTTTAAAAATGGACGATGTATAGTCCATTAAATTTTGTATATATAGCCATTCCATTTAATTTTTTGCATGAAAAATAGACGATGTATAGTCTATATAATTGTTTGCATACGAATCGGACGATTTATAGTCGATTAAATTTTTTCATAAAAAATTGAAAAAAAGACGATGTATAGTCCATTAAATTTTTTTTATAAAAAATTTTTTTTCATGCAAAATGGATGATGTATAGTTTATTAAATTCTTTGCACGAAAAGAAGACGATGTATATAGTCCACTTAAGTTTTTACATACGAAATTGACGAATTATAGTTAATTTAATTTTTTATAAAAATTTTAAAAATGGACGATGTATAGTCCATTAAATTTTGTATATATAGCCAGTCCATTTAATTTTTTGCATGAAAAATAGACGATGTATAGCACTGGTTTACAGCCAAAAAATACCAAGAACGCCATATGCCTAGATGAGTTAATTGGGACCTCCTGAACAGAAAAGACGCTGTAATTTTTTTTTTTCTAAGTACCGTTTTTTAGATAACGGTACTTTTGTGTTTTTCGGTGTATGGTCCCACTCAAACCCTTGTGGAGCCCAACCCAAAAGTCCGATCGAGATAAATGGCATATCGCTGAAAAGGTAATTGAATGCCTTTTTCGTCAATATGCTGCAAATTTCTATCTGAAAAGAAATGGTTGAGTTATGGCACCTCAAAGTTCAAAATTTGCCTATTTTTTAAGTTTTTTTCAAAATTTTTAAATTTTGTTTCGTTTTTTTTTCTCCGTTATAGTAAAGATCTGGAACGTTTTATTTTTTTACCAAATAGTTTATTTAGTTACAAGCATTTTAAGCGTAATTTGAAGAAAAATGGATGAAAAATAAAGTTTTTATTAAGGATTTTGTGGAACGACAATATTTTAATTTTCATTACTCACACATTATATTCGGCATGAATTCAGAAAATTTAAATTAAAATGACGAGCGACTTGAACTTTTGCGTTTTTTTTCGGATGTATCTTCGCGAATGAGGAACCAACAATAGTCTGCCATCATTTGTTCATCCCACCAGCCTTTATAACGTCTCTCGATTTCTTCCATTTCTTGGTGAAATCTTTCACCTTGTTCATCACTTTCGGAGCCCAAGTTCGTGGGGAAAATATCCAAATGACTGAATAAGAAGTGTAATTTAGGTGTCATATTTGAACCTAAGAGTTAAAAAGAATAAATTTTTAAATGATAACGGCCTTTTTGATATACATGCTTTCACTCAACGCTTACCAATAGCATTGAATTTTTGCAGTAATGTATCGATCTTCTCAGCGTAATCAGGACTTCTGTAGTTTTCCAAAAAGTTGTGAACGATGTCCTGGAATGCTTCCCATGCCTCCAAATAAGCTGGACCTAAACACTCAATAAATGCTTGGTCACCCTACAGAGCCCGAATTTGAGGTCCATCAAATATACCAGCTTCAATTTTTCTCGCTGTGGCTCTCGGAAATTTTTGTTTAAGGTAATTCATGGCAAGACTGTCTTTTAGCAACTTTTTCACAATATTTGTAAATACGTTAAAACTGATGGACGCCGAATATAGTGTGTGAGTAATGAAAATGAAAATATTGTCGTTACACAAAATCCTTAATAAAAACTTTATTTTTCATCCATTTTTCTTCAAATTACGCTTAAAATGCTTGTAACTAAATAAACTATTTGGTAAAAAAATAAAACGTTCCAGATCTTTACTATAACGGAGAAAAAAAAAACGAAACAAAATTTAAAAATTTTGAAAAAAACGTAAAAAATAGGCAAATTTTGAACTTTGAGGTGCCATAACTCAACCATTTCTTTTCAGATAGAAATTTGACGCATATTGACGGAAAAGGCATTCAATTACCTTTTCAACGATATGCCATATATCTCGATCGGACTTTTGGGTTGGGCTCCACAAGGGTTTGAGTGGGACCATACACCGAAAAACTCAAAAGTACCGTTATCTAAAAAACGGTACTTAGAAAAAAAAAATTACAGCGTTTTTTCTGTTCAGGAGGTCCCAATTAACTCATCTAGGCATATGGCGTTCTTGGTATTTTTCCAAATTAAAAATTTGTAAACCAGTGTAGTCTATATAATTTGTTGCATACGAATCGGACGATTTAAAGTCGACTAAATTTTTTCATAAAAAATTTAAAAAAAGACGATGTATAGTCCATCAAATTTTTTTCATAAAAAAATTTTTTTTCATGAAAAATGGATGATGTATAGTTTATTAAATTCTTTGCACGAAAAGAAGACGATGTCTATAGTCCACTTAAGTTTTTACATACGAAATTGACGAATTATAGTCAATTTAATTTTTTATAAAAATTTTAAAAATGGACGACGTATAGTCCATTAAATTTTGTATATATAGCCAATCCATTTAATTTTTTGCATGAAAAATAGACGATGTATAGTCTATATAATTTGTTGCATACGAATCGGACGATTTAAGTCGACTAAATTTTTTCATAAAAAATTTAAAAAAAGACGATGTATAGTCCATTAAATTTTTTTCATAAAAAAATTTTTTTCATGAAAAATGGATGATGTATAGTTTATTAAATTCTTTACACGAAAAAAAGACGATGTCTATAGTCCACTTAAGTTTTTACATACGAAATTGACGAATTATAGTCAATTTAATTTTTTATAAAAATTTTAAAAATGGACGATGTATAGTCCATTAAATTTTGTATATATAGCCAGTCCATTTAATTTTTTGCATGAAAAGTAGACGATGTATAGTCTATATAATTGTTTGCATACGAATCGGACGATTTATAGTCGATTAAATTTTTTCATAAAAAATTGAAAAAAAAGACGATGTATAGTCCATTAAATTTTTTTCATAAAAAAATTTTTTTCATGAAAAATGGATGATGTATAGTTTATTAAATTCTTTGCACGAAAAGAAGACGATGTATATAGTCCACTTAAGTTTTTACATACGAAATTGACGAATTAGAGTTAATTTAATTTTTTATAAAAATTTTAAAAATGGACGATGTATAGTCCATTAAATTTTGTATATATAGCCAGTTCATTTAATTTTTTGCATGAAAAATAGACGATGTATAGTCTATATAATTGTTTGCATACGAATCGGACGATTTATAGTCGATTAAATTTTTTCATAAAAAATTGAAAAAAAGACGATGTATAGTCCATTAAATTTTTTTCATAAAAAAATTTTTTTCATGAAAAATGGATGATGTATAGTTTATTAAATTCTTTGCACGAAAAGAAGACGATGTATATAGTCCACTTAAGTTTTTACATACGAAATTGACGAATTAGAGTTAATTTAATTTTTTATAAAAATTTTAAAAATGGACGATGTATAGTCCATCAAATTTTTTTCATAAAAAAATTTTTTTCATGAAAAATGGATGATGTATAGTTTATTAAATTCTTTGCACGAAAAGAAGACGATGTATATAGTCCACTTAAGTTTTTACATACGAAATGGACGAATTATAGTCAATTTAATTTTTTATAAAAATTTTAAAAATGGACGATGTATAGTCCATTAAATTTTGTATATATAGCCAGTCCATTTAATTTTTTGCATGAAAAATAGACGATGTATAGTCTATATAATTTGTTGCATACGAATCGGACGATTTAAGTCGACTAAATTTTTTCATAAAAAATTTAAAAAAAGACGATGTATAGTCCATTAAATATTTTTCATAAAAAAATTTTTTTCATGAAAAATGGATGATGTATAGTTTATTAAATTCTTTGCACGAAAAGAAGACGATGTATATAGTCCACTTAAGTTTTTACATACGAAATTGACGAATTATAGTCAATTTAATTTTTTATAAAAATTTTAAAAATGGACGATGTATAGTCCATTAAATTTTGTATATATAGCCAGTCCATTTAATTTTTTGCATGAAAAATAGACGATGTATAGTCTATATAATTGTTTGCATACGAATCGGACGATTTATAGTCGATTAAATTTTTTCATAAAAAATTGAAAAAAAGACGATGTATAGTCCATTAAATATTTTTCATAAAAAAATTTTTTTCATGAAAAATGGATGATGTATAGTTTATTAAATTCTTTGCACGAAAAGAAGACGATGTATATAGTCCACTTAAGTTTTTACATACGAAATTGACGAATTATAGTCAATTTAATTTTTTATAAAAATTTTAAAAATGGACGATGTATAGTCCATTAAATTTTGTATATATAGCCAGTCCATTTAATTTTTTGCATGAAAAATAGACGATGTATAGTCTATATAATTTGTTGCATACGAATCGGACGATTTAAGTCGACTAAATTTTTTCATAAAAAATTTAAAAAAAGACGATGTATAGTCCATTAAATTTTTTTCATAAAAAAATTTTTTTCATGAAAAATGGATGATGTATAGTTTATTAAATTCTTTACACGAAAAGAAGACGATGTCTATAGTCCACTTAAGTTTTTACATACGAAATTGACGAATTATAGTCAATTTAATTTTTTATAAAAATTTTAAAAATGGACGATGTATAGTCCATTAAATTTTGTATATATAGCCAGTCCATTTAATTTTTTGCATGAAAAGTAGACGATGTATAGTCTATATAATTGTTTGCATACGAATCGGACGATTTATAGTCGATTAAATTTTTTCATAAAAAATTGAAAAAAAGACGATGTATAGTCCATTAAATTTTTTTCATAAAAAAATTTTTTTCATGAAAAATGGATGATGTATAGTTTATTAAATTCTTTGCACGAAAAGAAGACGATGTATATAGTCCACTTAAGTTTTTACATACGAAATTGACGAATTAGAGTTAATTTAATTTTTTATAAAAATTTTAAAAATGGACGATGTATAGTCCATTAAATTTTGTATATATAGCCAGTTCATTTAATTTTTTGCATGAAAAATAGACGATGTATAGTCTATATAATTGTTTGCATACGAATCGGACGATTTATAGTCGATTAAATTTTTTCATAAAAAATTGAAAAAAAGACGATGTATAGTCTATTAAATTTTTTTCATAAAAAAATTTTTTTCATGAAAAATGGATGATGTATAGTTTATTAAATTCTTTGCACGAAAAGAAGACGATGTATATAGTCCACTTAAGTTTTTACATACGAAATTGACGAATTAGAGTTAATTTAATTTTTTATAAAAATTTTAAAAATGGACGATGTATAGTCCATTAAATTTTGTATATAAAGCCAGTCCATTTAATTTTTTGCATGAAAAATAGACGATGTATAGTCTATATAATTTGTTGCATACGAATCGGACGATTTATAGTCGATTAAATTTTTTCATAAAAAATTGAAAAAAAGACGATGTATAGTCCATCAAATTTTTTTCATAAAAAAATTTTTTTCATGAAAAATGGATGATGTATAGTTTATTAAATTCTTTGCACGAAAAGAAGACGATGTATATAGTCCACTTAAGTTTTTACATACGAAATGGACGAATTATAGTCAATTTAATTTTTTATAAAAATTTTAAAAATGGACGATGTATAGTCCATTAAATTTTGTATATATAGCCAGTCCATTTAATTTTTTGCATGAAAAATATACGATGTATAGTCTATATAATTGTTTGCATACGAATCGGACGATTTATAGTCGATTAAATTTTTTCATAAAAAATTGAAAAAAAGACGATGTATAGTCCATTAAATATTTTTCATAAAAAAATTTTTTTCATCAAAAATGGATGATGTATAGTTTATTAAATTCTTTGCACGAAAAGAAGACGATGTAGATAGTCCACTTAAGTTTTTACATACGAAATTGACGAATTATAGTCAATTTAATTTTTTATAAAAATTTTAAAAATGGACGATGTATAGTCCATTAAATTTTGTATATATAGCCATTCCATTTAATTTTTTGCATGAAAAATAGACGATGTATAGTCTATATAATTGTTTGCATACGAATCGGACGATTTATAGTCGATTAAATTTTTTCATAAAAAATTGAAAAAAAGACGATGTATAGTCCATTAAATTTTTTTTATAAAAAAATTTTTTTCATGCAAAATGGATGATGTATAGTTTATTAAATTCTTTGCACGAAAAGAAGACGATGTATATAGTCCACTTAAGTTTTTACATACGAAATTGACGAATTATAGTTAATTTAATTTTTTATAAAAATTTTAAAAATGGACGATGTATAGTCCATTAAATTTTGTATATATAGCCAGTCCATTTAATTTTTTGCATGAAAAATAGACGATGTATAGTCTATATAATTTGTTGCATACGAATCGGACGATTTAAAGTCGACTAAATTTTTTCATAAAAAATTTAAAAAAGACGATGTATAGTCCATCAAATTTTTTTCATAAAAAAATTTTTTTTCATGAAAAATGGATGATGTATAGTTTATTAAATTCTTTGCACGAACAGAAGACGATGTATATAGTCCACTTAAGTTTTTACATACGAAATTGACGAATTATAGTCAATTTAATTTTTTATAAAACTTTTAAAAATTGACGATGTTTAGTCCATTAAATTTTGTATATATAGCCAGTCCATTTAATTTTTTGCATGAAAAATAGACGATGTATAGTCTATATAATTGTTTGCATACGAATCGGACGATTTGTAGTCGATTAAATTTTTTCATAAAAAATTGAAAAAAAGACGATGTATAGTCCATTAAATTTTTTTTATAAAAAAATTTTTTTCATGCAAAATGGATGATGTATAGTTTATTAAATTCTTTGCACGAAAAGAAGACGATGTATATAGTCCACTTAAGTTTTTACATACGAAATTGACGAATTATAGTTAATTTAATTTTTTATAAAAATTTTAAAAATGGACGATGTTTAGTCCATTAAATTTTGTATATATAGCCAGTCCATTTAGTTTTTTGCATGAAAAATAGACGATGTATAGTCTATATAATTTGTTGCATACGAATCGGACGATTTAAAGTCGACTAAATTTTTTCATAAAAAATTTAAAAAAAGACGATGTATAGTCCATCAAATTTTTTTCATAAAAAAATTTTTTTTCATGAAAAATGGATGATGTATAGTTTATTAAATTCTTTGCACGAAAAGAAGACGATGTATATAGTCCACTTAAGTTTTTACATACGAAATTGACGAATTATAGTCAATTTAATTTTTTATAAAACTTTTAAAAATTGACGATGTTTAGTCCATTAAATTTTGTATGTATAGCCAGTTCATTTAATTTTTTGCATGAAAAATAGACGATGTATAGTCTATATAATTTGTTGCATACGAATCGGACGATTTAAAGTCGATTAAATTTTTTCATAAAAAATTTAAAAAAAGACGATGTATAGTCCATTAAATTTTTTTCATAAAAAAATTTTTTTCATGAAAAATGGATGATGTATAGTTTATTAAATTCTTTGCACGAAAAGAAGACGATGTCTATAGTCCACTTAAGTTTTTACATACGAAATTGACGAATTATAGTCAATTTAATTTTTTATAAAAATTTTAAAAATGGACGACGTATAGTCCATTAAATTTTGTATATATAGCCAGTCCATTTAATTTTTTGCATGAAAAATAGACGATGTATAGTCTATATAATTGTTTGCATACGAATCGGACGATTTATAGTCGATTAAATTTTTTCATAAAAAATTGAAAAAAAGACGAGTATAGTCCATCAAATTTTTTTCATAAAAAAATTTTTTTCATGAAAAAGGGATGATGTATAGTTTATTAAATTCTTTGCACGAAAAGAAGACGATGTATATAGTCCACTTAAGTTTTTACATACGAAATTGACGAATTATACTCAATTTAATTTTTTATAAAAATTTTAAAAATGGACGATGTATAGTCCATTAAATTTTGTATATATAGCCAGTCCATTTAATTTTTTGCATGAAAAATAGACGATGTATAGTCTATATAATTGTTTGCATACGAATCGGACGATTTATAGTCGATTAAATTTTTTCATAAAAAATTTAAAAAAAGACGATGTATAGTCCATCAAATTTTTTTCATAAAAAAATTTTTTTTCATGAAAAATGGATGATGTATAGTTTATTAAATTCTTTGCACGAAAAGAAGACGATGTATATAGTCCACTTAAGTTTTTACATACGAAATTAACGAATTATAGTCAATTTAATTTTTTATAAAACTTTTAAAAATTGACGATGTTTAGTCCATTAAATTTTGTATATATAGCCAGTTCATTTAATTTTTTGCATGAAAAATAGACGATGTATAGTCTATATAATTGTTTGCATACGAATCGGACGATTTATAGTCGATTAAATTTTTTCATAAAAAATTGAAAAAAAGACGATGTATAGTCCATTAAATTTTTTTCATAAAAAAATTTTTTTCATGAAAAATGGATGATGTATAGTTTATTAAATTCTTTGCACGAAAAGAAGACGATGTATATAGTCCACTTAAGTTTTTACATACGAAATTGACGAATTAGAGTTAATTTAATTTTTTATAAAAATTTTAAAAATGGACGATGTATAGTCCATTAAATTTTGTATATAAAGCCAGTCCATTTAATTTTTTGCATGAAAAATAGACGATGTATAGTCTATATAATTGTTTGCATACGAATCGGACGATTTATAGTCGATTAAATTTTTTCATAAAAAATTGAAAAAAAGACGATGTATAGTCCATTAAATTTTTTTTATAAAAAAATTTTTTTCATGCAAAATGGATGATGTATAGTTTATTAAATTCTTTGCACGAAAAGAAGACGATGTATATAGTCTACTTTAGTTTTTACATACGAAATTGACGAATTATAGTTAATTTAATTTTTTATAAAAATTTTAAAAATGGACGATGTATAGTCCATTAAATTTTGTATATATAGCCAGTCCATTTAATTTTTTGCATGAAAAATAGACGATGTATAGTCTATATAATTTGTTGCATACGAATCGGACGATTTAAAGTCGACTAAATTTTTTCATAAAAAATTTAAAAAAAGACGATGTATAGTCCATCAAATATTTTTCATAAAAAAATTTTTTTTCATGAAAAATGGATGATGTATAGTTTATTAAATTCTTTGCACGAAAAGAAGACGATGTCTATAGTCCACTTAAGTTTTTACATACGAAATTGACGAATTATAGTCAATTTAATTTTTTATAAAAATTTTAAAAATGGACGACGTATAGTCCATTAAATTTTGTATATATAGCCAATCCATTTAATTTTTTGCATGAAAAATAGACGATGTATAGTCTATATAATTGTTTGCATACGAATCGGACGATTTATAGTCGATTAAATTTTTTCATAAAAAATTGAAAAAAAAGACAATGTATAGTCCATTAAATTTTTTTTATAAAAAAATTTTTTTCATGCAAAATGGATGATGTATAGTTTATTAAATTCTTTGCACGAAAAGAAGACGATGTATATAGTCCACTTAAGTTTTTACATACGAAATTGACGAATTATAGTTAATTTAAATTTTTATAAAAATTTTAAAAATGGACGATGTATAGTCCATTAAATTTTGTATATATAGCCAGTCCATTTAATTTTTTGCATGAAAAATAGACGATGTATAGTCTATATAATTTGTTGCATACGAATCGGACGATTTAAAGTCGACTAAATTTTTTCATAAAAAATTTAAAAAAGACGATGTATAGTCCATCAAATTTTTTTCATAAAAAAATTTTTTTTCATGAAAAATGGATGATGTATAGTTTATTAAATTCTTTGCACGAACAGAAGACGATGTATATAGTCCACTTAAGTTTTTACATACGAAATTGACGAATTAGAGTTAATTTAATTTTTTATAAAAATTTTAAAAATGACGATGTATAGTCCATTAAATTTTGTATATAAAGCCAGTCCATTTAATTTTTTGCATGAAAAATAGACGATGTATAGTCTATATAATTTGTTGCATACGAATCGGACGATTTAAAGTCGATTAAATTTTTTCATAAAAAATTGAAAAAAAGACGATGTATAGTCCATTAAATTTTTTTCATAAAAAAATTTTTTTCATGAAAAATGGATGATGTATAGTTTATTAAATTCTTTGCACGAAAAGAAAACGATGTATATAGTCCACTTAAGTTTTTACATACGAAATGGACGAATTATAGTCAATTTAATTTTTTATAAAAATTTTAAAAATGGACGATGTATAGTCCATTAAATTTTGTATATATAGCCAGTCCATTTAATTTTTTGCATGAAAAATAGACGATGTATAGTCTATATAATTGTTTGCATACGAATCGGACGATTTATAGTCGATTAAATTTTTTCATAAAAAATTGAAAAAAAGACGATGTATAGTCCATTAAATTTTTTTTATAAAAAATTTTTTTTCATGCAAAATGGATGATGTATAGTTTATTAAATTCTTTGCACGAAAAGAAGACGATGTATATAGTCCACTTAAGTTTTTACATACGAAATTGACGAATTATAGTTAATTTAATTTTTTATAAAAATTTTAAAAATGGACGATGTATAGTCCATTAAATTTTGTATATATAGCCAGTCCATTTAATTTTTTGCATGAAAAATAGACGATGTATAGCACTGGTTTACAGCCAAAAAATACCAAGAACGCCATATGCCTAGATGAGTTAATTGGGACCTCCTGAACAGAAAAAACGCTGTAATTTTTTTTTTTCTAAGTACCGTTTTTTAGATAACGGTACTTTTGTGTTTTTCGGTGTATGGTCCCACTCAAACCCTTGTGGAGCCCAACCCAAAAGTCCGATCGAGATAAATGGCATATCGCTGAAAAGGTAATTGAATGCCTTTTTCGTCAATATGCTGCAAATTTCTATCTGAAAAGAAATGGTTGAGTTATGGCACCTCAAAGTTCAAAATTTGCCTATTTTTTAAGTTTTTTTCAAAATTTTTAAATTTTGTTTCGTTTTTTTTTCTCCGTTATAGTAAAGATCTGGAACGTTTTATTTTTTTACCAAATAGTTTATTTAGTTACAAGCATTTTAAGCGTAATTTGAAGAAAAATGGATGAAAAATAAAGTTTTTATTAAGGATTTTGTGGAACGACAATATTTTAATTTTCATTACTCACACATTATATTCGGCATGAATTCAGAAAATTTAAATTAAAATGACGAGCGACTTGAACTTTTGCGTTTTTTTTCGGATGTATCTTCGCGAATGAGGAACCAACAATAGTCTGCCATCATTTGTTCATCCCACCAGCCTTTATAACGTCTCTCGATTTCTTCCATTTCTTGGTGAAATCTTTCACCTTGTTCATCACTTTCGGAGCCCAAGTTCGTGGGGAAAATATCCAAATGACTGAATAAGAAGTGTAATTTAGGTGTCATATTTGAACCTAAGAGTTAAAAAGAATAAATTTTTAAATGATAACGGCCTTTTTGATATACATGCTTTCACTCAACGCTTACCAATAGCATTGAATTTTTGCAGTAATGTATCGATCTTCTCAGCGTAATCAGGACTTCTGTAGTTTTCCAAAAAGTTGTGAACGATGTCCTGGAATGCTTCCCATGCCTCCAAATAAGCTGGACCTAAACACTCAATAAATGCTTGGTCACCCTACAGAGCCCGAATTTGAGGTCCATCAAATATACCAGCTTCAATTTTTCTCGCTGTGGCTCTCGGAAATTTTTGTTTAAGGTAATTCATGGCAAGACTGTCTTTTAGCAACTTTTTCACAATATTTGTAAATACGTTAAAACTGATGGACGCCGAATATAGTGTGTGAGTAATGAAAATGAAAATATTGTCGTTACACAAAATCCTTAATAAAAACTTTATTTTTCATCCATTTTTCTTCAAATTACGCTTAAAATGCTTGTAACTAAATAAACTATTTGGTAAAAAAATAAAACGTTCCAGATCTTTACTATAACGGAGAAAAAAAAAACGAAACAAAATTTAAAAATTTTGAAAAAAACGTAAAAAATAGGCAAATTTTGAACTTTGAGGTGCCATAACTCAACCATTTCTTTTCAGATAGAAATTTGACGCATATTGACGGAAAAGGCATTCAATTACCTTTTCAACGATATGCCATATATCTCGATCGGACTTTTGGGTTGGGCTCCACAAGGGTTTGAGTGGGACCATACACCGAAAAACTCAAAAGTACCGTTATCTAAAAAACGGTACTTAGAAAAAAAAAATTACAGCGTTTTTTCTGTTCAGGAGGTCCCAATTAACTCATCTAGGCATATGGCGTTCTTGGTATTTTTCCAAATTAAAAATTTGTAAACCAGTGTAGTCTATATAATTTGTTGCATACGAATCGGACGATTTAAAGTCGACTAAATTTTTTCATAAAAAATTTAAAAAAAGACGATGTATAGTCCATCAAATTTTTTTCATAAAAAAATTTTTTTTCATGAAAAATGGATGATGTATAGTTTATTAAATTCTTTGCACGAAAAGAAGACGATGTCTATAGTCCACTTAAGTTTTTACATACGAAATTGACGAATTATAGTCAATTTAATTTTTTATAAAAATTTTAAAAATGGACGACGTATAGTCCATTAAATTTTGTATATATAGCCAATCCATTTAATTTTTTGCATGAAAAATAGACGATGTATAGTCTATATAATTTGTTGCATACGAATCGGACGATTTAAGTCGACTAAATTTTTTCATAAAAAATTTAAAAAAAGACGATGTATAGTCCATTAAATTTTTTTCATAAAAAAATTTTTTTCATGAAAAATGGATGATGTATAGTTTATTAAATTCTTTACACGAAAAAAAGACGATGTCTATAGTCCACTTAAGTTTTTACATACGAAATTGACGAATTATAGTCAATTTAATTTTTTATAAAAATTTTAAAAATGGACGATGTATAGTCCATTAAATTTTGTATATATAGCCAGTCCATTTAATTTTTTGCATGAAAAGTAGACGATGTATAGTCTATATAATTGTTTGCATACGAATCGGACGATTTATAGTCGATTAAATTTTTTCATAAAAAATTGAAAAAAAGACGATGTATAGTCCATTAAATTTTTTTCATAAAAAAATTTTTTTCATGAAAAATGGATGATGTATAGTTTATTAAATTCTTTGCACGAAAAGAAGACGATGTATATAGTCCACTTAAGTTTTTACATACGAAATTGACGAATTAGAGTTAATTTAATTTTTTATAAAAATTTTAAAAATGGACGATGTATAGTCCATTAAATTTTGTATATATAGCCAGTTCATTTAATTTTTTGCATGAAAAATAGACGATGTATAGTCTATATAATTGTTTGCATACGAATCGGACGATTTATAGTCGATTAAATTTTTTCATAAAAAATTGAAAAAAAGACGATGTATAGTCCATTAAATTTTTTTCATAAAAAAATTTTTTTCATGAAAAATGGATGATGTATAGTTTATTAAATTCTTTGCACGAAAAGAAGACGATGTATATAGTCCACTTAAGTTTTTACATACGAAATTGACGAATTAGAGTTAATTTAATTTTTTATAAAAATTTTAAAAATGGACGATGTATAGTCCATCAAATTTTTTTCATAAAAAAATTTTTTTCATGAAAAATGGATGATGTATAGTTTATTAAATTCTTTGCACGAAAAGAAGACGATGTATATAGTCCACTTAAGTTTTTACATACGAAATGGACGAATTATAGTCAATTTAATTTTTTATAAAAATTTTAAAAATGGACGATGTATAGTCCATTAAATTTTGTATATATAGCCAGTCCATTTAATTTTTTGCATGAAAAATAGACGATGTATAGTCTATATAATTTGTTGCATACGAATCGGACGATTTAAGTCGACTAAATTTTTTCATAAAAAATTTAAAAAAAGACGATGTATAGTCCATTAAATATTTTTCATAAAAAATTTTTTTTCATGAAAAATGGATGATGTATAGTTTATTAAATTCTTTGCACGAAAAGAAGACGATGTATATAGTCCACTTAAGTTTTTACATACGAAATTGACGAATTATAGTCAATTTAATTTTTTATAAAAATTTTAAAAATGGACGATGTATAGTCCATTAAATTTTGTATATATAGCCAGTCCATTTAATTTTTTGCATGAAAAATAGACGATGTATAGTCTATATAATTGTTTGCATACGAATCGGACGATTTATAGTCGATTAAATTTTTTCATAAAAAATTGAAAAAAAGACGATGTATAGTCCATTAAATATTTTTCATAAAAAAATTTTTTTCATGAAAAATGGATGATGTATAGTTTATTAAATTCTTTGCACGAAAAGAAGACGATGTATATAGTCCACTTAAGTTTTTACATACGAAATTGACGAATTATAGTCAATTTAATTTTTTATAAAAATTTTAAAAATGGACGATGTATAGTCCATTAAATTTTGTATATATAGCCAGTCCATTTAATTTTTTGCATGAAAAATAGACGATGTATAGTCTATATAATTTGTTGCATACGAATCGGACGATTTAAGTCGACTAAATTTTTTCATAAAAAATTTAAAAAAAGACGATGTATAGTCCATTAAATTTTTTTCATAAAAAAATTTTTTTCATGAAAAATGGATGATGTATAGTTTATTAAATTCTTTACACGAAAAGAAGACGATGTCTATAGTCCACTTAAGTTTTTACATACGAAATTGACGAATTATAGTCAATTTAATTTTTTATAAAAATTTTAAAAATGGACGATGTATAGTCCATTAAATTTTGTATATATAGCCAGTCCATTTAATTTTTTGCATGAAAAGTAGACGATGTATAGTCTATATAATTGTTTGCATACGAATCGGACGATTTATAGTCGATTAAATTTTTTCATAAAAAATTGAAAAAAAGACGATGTATAGTCCATTAAATTTTTTTCATAAAAAAATTTTTTTCATGAAAAATGGATGATGTATAGTTTATTAAATTCTTTGCACGAAAAGAAGACGATGTATATAGTCCACTTAAGTTTTTACATACGAAATTGACGAATTAGAGTTAATTTAATTTTTTATAAAAATTTTAAAAATGGACGATGTATAGTCCATTAAATTTTGTATATATAGCCAGTTCATTTAATTTTTTGCATGAAAAATAGACGATGTATAGTCTATATAATTGTTTGCATACGAATCGGACGATTTATAGTCGATTAAATTTTTTCATAAAAAATTGAAAAAAAGACGATGTATAGTCCATTAAATTTTTTTCATAAAAAAATTTTTTTCATGAAAAATGGATGATGTATAGTTTATTAAATTCTTTGCACGAAAAGAAGACGATGTATATAGTCCACTTAAGTTTTTACATACGAAATTGACGAATTAGAGTTAATTTAATTTTTTATAAAAATTTTAAAAATGGACGATGTATAGTCCATTAAATTTTGTATATAAAGCCAGTCCATTTAATTTTTTGCATGAAAAATAGACGATGTATAGTCTATATAATTTGTTGCATACGAATCGGACGATTTATAGTCGATTAAATTTTTTCATAAAAAATTGAAAAAAAGACGATGTATAGTCCATCAAATTTTTTTCATAAAAAATTTTTTTCATGAAAAATGGATGATGTATAGTTTATTAAATTCTTTGCACGAAAAGAAGACGATGTATATAGTCCACTTAAGTTTTTACATACGAAATGGACGAATTATAGTCAATTTAATTTTTTATAAAAATTTTAAAAATGGACGATGTATAGTCCATTAAATTTTGTATATATAGCCAGTCCATTTAATTTTTTGCATGAAAAATATACGATGTATAGTCTATATAATTGTTTGCATACGAATCGGACGATTTATAGTCGATTAAATTTTTTCATAAAAAATTGAAAAAAAGACGATGTATAGTCCATTAAATATTTTTCATAAAAAAATTTTTTTCATCAAAAATGGATGATGTATAGTTTATTAAATTCTTTGCACGAAAAGAAGACGATGTAGATAGTCCACTTAAGTTTTTACATACGAAATTGACGAATTATAGTCAATTTAATTTTTTATAAAAATTTTAAAAATGGACGATGTATAGTCCATTAAATTTTGTATATATAGCCATTCCATTTAATTTTTTGCATGAAAAATAGACGATGTATAGTCTATATAATTGTTTGCATACGAATCGGACGATTTATAGTCGATTAAATTTTTTCATAAAAAATTGAAAAAAAGACGATGTATAGTCCATTAAATTTTTTTTATAAAAAAATTTTTTTCATGCAAAATGGATGATGTATAGTTTATTAAATTCTTTGCACGAAAAGAAGACGATGTATATAGTCCACTTAAGTTTTTACATACGAAATTGACGAATTATAGTTAATTTAATTTTTTATAAAAATTTTAAAAATGGACGATGTATAGTCCATTAAATTTTGTATATATAGCCAGTCCATTTAATTTTTTGCATGAAAAATAGACGATGTATAGTCTATATAATTTGTTGCATACGAATCGGACGATTTAAAGTCGACTAAATTTTTTCATAAAAAATTTAAAAAAGACGATGTATAGTCCATCAAATTTTTTTCATAAAAAAATTTTTTTTCATGAAAAATGGATGATGTATAGTTTATTAAATTCTTTGCACGAACAGAAGACGATGTATATAGTCCACTTAAGTTTTTACATACGAAATTGACGAATTATAGTCAATTTAATTTTTTATAAAACTTTTAAAAATTGACGATGTTTAGTCCATTAAATTTTGTATATATAGCCAGTCCATTTAATTTTTTGCATGAAAAATAGACGATGTATAGTCTATATAATTGTTTGCATACGAATCGGACGATTTGTAGTCGATTAAATTTTTTCATAAAAAATTGAAAAAAAGACGATGTATAGTCCATTAAATTTTTTTTATAAAAAAATTTTTTTCATGCAAAATGGATGATGTATAGTTTATTAAATTCTTTGCACGAAAAGAAGACGATGTATATAGTCCACTTAAGTTTTTACATACGAAATTGACGAATTATAGTTAATTTAATTTTTTATAAAAATTTTAAAAATGGACGATGTTTAGTCCATTAAATTTTGTATATATAGCCAGTCCATTTAGTTTTTTGCATGAAAAATAGACGATGTATAGTCTATATAATTTGTTGCATACGAATCGGACGATTTAAAGTCGACTAAATTTTTTCATAAAAAATTTAAAAAAAGACGATGTATAGTCCATCAAATTTTTTTCATAAAAAAATTTTTTTTCATGAAAAATGGATGATGTATAGTTTATTAAATTCTTTGCACGAAAAGAAGACGATGTATATAGTCCACTTAAGTTTTTACATACGAAATTGACGAATTATAGTCAATTTAATTTTTTATAAAACTTTTAAAAATTGACGATGTTTAGTCCATTAAATTTTGTATGTATAGCCAGTTCATTTAATTTTTTGCATGAAAAATAGACGATGTATAGTCTATATAATTTGTTGCATACGAATCGGACGATTTAAAGTCGATTAAATTTTTTCATAAAAAATTTAAAAAAAGACGATGTATAGTCCATTAAATTTTTTTCATAAAAAAATTTTTTTCATGAAAAATGGATGATGTATAGTTTATTAAATTCTTTGCACGAAAAGAAGACGATGTCTATAGTCCACTTAAGTTTTTACATACGAAATTGACGAATTATAGTCAATTTAATTTTTTATAAAAATTTTAAAAATGGACGACGTATAGTCCATTAAATTTTGTATATATAGCCAGTCCATTTAATTTTTTGCATGAAAAATAGACGATGTATAGTCTATATAATTGTTTGCATACGAATCGGACGATTTATAGTCGATTAAATTTTTTCATAAAAAATTGAAAAAAAGACGATGTATAGTCCATCAAATTTTTTTCATAAAAAAATTTTTTTCATGAAAAAGGGATGATGTATAGTTTATTAAATTCTTTGCACGAAAAGAAGACGATGTATATAGTCCACTTAAGTTTTTACATACGAAATTGACGAATTATACTCAATTTAATTTTTTATAAAAATTTTAAAAATGGACGATGTATAGTCCATTAAATTTTGTATATATAGCCAGTCCATTTAATTTTTTGCATGAAAAATAGACGATGTATAGTCTATATAATTGTTTGCATACGAATCGGACGATTTATAGTCGATTAAATTTTTTCATAAAAAATTTAAAAAAAGACGATGTATAGTCCATCAAATTTTTTTCATAAAAAAATTTTTTTTCATGAAAAATGGATGATGTATAGTTTATTAAATTCTTTGCACGAAAAGAAGACGATGTATATAGTCCACTTAAGTTTTTACATACGAAATTAACGAATTATAGTCAATTTAATTTTTTATAAAACTTTTAAAAATTGACGATGTTTAGTCCATTAAATTTTGTATATATAGCCAGTTCATTTAATTTTTTGCATGAAAAATAGACGATGTATAGTCTATATAATTGTTTGCATACGAATCGGACGATTTATAGTCGATTAAATTTTTTCATAAAAAATTGAAAAAAAGACGATGTATAGTCCATTAAATTTTTTTCATAAAAAAATTTTTTTCATGAAAAATGGATGATGTATAGTTTATTAAATTCTTTGCACGAAAAGAAGACGATGTATATAGTCCACTTAAGTTTTTACATACGAAATTGACGAATTAGAGTTAATTTAATTTTTTATAAAAATTTTAAAAATGGACGATGTATAGTCCATTAAATTTTGTATATAAAGCCAGTCCATTTAATTTTTTGCATGAAAAATAGACGATGTATAGTCTATATAATTGTTTGCATACGAATCGGACGATTTATAGTCGATTAAATTTTTTCATAAAAAATTGAAAAAAAGACGATGTATAGTCCATTAAATTTTTTTTATAAAAAAATTTTTTTCATGCAAAATGGATGATGTATAGTTTATTAAATTCTTTGCACGAAAAGAAGACGATGTATATAGTCTACTTTAGTTTTTACATACGAAATTGACGAATTATAGTTAATTTAATTTTTTATAAAAATTTTAAAAATGGACGATGTATAGTCCATTAAATTTTGTATATATAGCCAGTCCATTTAATTTTTTGCATGAAAAATAGACGATGTATAGTCTATATAATTTGTTGCATACGAATCGGACGATTTAAAGTCGACTAAATTTTTTCATAAAAAATTTAAAAAAAGACGATGTATAGTCCATCAAATATTTTTCATAAAAAAATTTTTTTTCATGAAAAATGGATGATGTATAGTTTATTAAATTCTTTGCACGAAAAGAAGACGATGTCTATAGTCCACTTAAGTTTTTACATACGAAATTGACGAATTATAGTCAATTTAATTTTTTATAAAAATTTTAAAAATGGACGACGTATAGTCCATTAAATTTTGTATATATAGCCAATCCATTTAATTTTTTGCATGAAAAATAGACGATGTATAGTCTATATAATTGTTTGCATACGAATCGGACGATTTATAGTCGATTAAATTTTTTCATAAAAAATTGAAAAAAAAGACAATGTATAGTCCATTAAATTTTTTTTATAAAAAAATTTTTTTCATGCAAAATGGATGATGTATAGTTTATTAAATTCTTTGCACGAAAAGAAGACGATGTATATAGTCCACTTAAGTTTTTACATACGAAATTGACGAATTATAGTTAATTTAAATTTTTATAAAAATTTTAAAAATGGACGATGTATAGTCCATTAAATTTTGTATATATAGCCAGTCCATTTAATTTTTTGCATGAAAAATAGACGATGTATAGTCTATATAATTTGTTGCATACGAATCGGACGATTTAAAGTCGACTAAATTTTTTCATAAAAAATTTAAAAAAGACGATGTATAGTCCATCAAATTTTTTTCATAAAAAAATTTTTTTTCATGAAAAATGGATGATGTATAGTTTATTAAATTCTTTGCACGAACAGAAGACGATGTATATAGTCCACTTAAGTTTTTACATACGAAATTGACGAATTAGAGTTAATTTAATTTTTTATAAAAATTTTAAAAATGACGATGTATAGTCCATTAAATTTTGTATATAAAGCCAGTCCATTTAATTTTTTGCATGAAAAATAGACGATGTATAGTCTATATAATTTGTTGCATACGAATCGGACGATTTAAAGTCGATTAAATTTTTTCATAAAAAATTGAAAAAAAGACGATGTATAGTCCATTAAATTTTTTTCATAAAAAAATTTTTTTCATGAAAAATGGATGATGTATAGTTTATTAAATTCTTTGCACGAAAAGAAAACGATGTATATAGTCCACTTAAGTTTTTACATACGAAATGGACGAATTATAGTCAATTTAATTTTTTATAAAAATTTTAAAAATGGACGATGTATAGTCCATTAAATTTTGTATATATAGCCAGTCCATTTAATTTTTTGCATGAAAAATAGACGATGTATAGTCTATATAATTTGTTGCATACGAATCGGACGATTTAAAGTCGACTAAATTTTTTCATAAAAAATTTAAAAAAAGACGATGTATAGTCCATCAAATTTTTTTCATAAAAAAATTTTTTTTCATGAAAAATGGATGATGTATAGTTTATTAAATTCTTTGCACGAAAAGAAGACGATGTATATAGTCCACTTAAGTTTTTACATACGAAATTGACGAATTATAGTCAATTTAATTTTTTATAAAACTTTTAAAAATTGACGATGTTTAGTCCATTAAATTTTGTATGTATAGCCAGTTCATTTAATTTTTTGCATGAAAAATAGACGATGTATAGTCTATATAATTTGTTGCATACGAATCGGACGATTTAAAGTCGATTAAATTTTTTCATAAAAAATTGAAAAAAAGACGATGTATAGTCCATTAAATTTTTTTCATAAAAAAATTTTTTTCATGAAAAATGGATGATGTATAGTTTATTAAATTCTTTGCACGAAAAGAAGACGATGTCTATAGTCCACTTAAGTTTTTACATACGAAATTGACGAATTATAGTCAATTTAATTTTTTATAAAAATTTTAAAAATGGACGACGTATAGTCCATTAAATTTTGTATATATAGCCAGTCCATTTAATTTTTTGCATGAAAAATAGACGATGTATAGTCTATATAATTGTTTGCATACGAATCGGACGATTTATAGTCGATTAAATTTTTTCATAAAAAATTGAAAAAAAGACGATGTATAGTCCATCAAATTTTTTTCATAAAAAAATTTTTTTCATGAAAAAGGGATGATGTATAGTTTATTAAATTCTTTGCACGAAAAGAAGACGATGTATATAGTCCACTTAAGTTTTTACATACGAGATGGACAATTATAATCAATTTAATTTTTTATAAAAATTTAAAAAATGGACGATGTATAGTCCATTAAATTTTGTATATATAGCCAGTCCATTTAATTTTTTGCATGAAAAGTAGACGATGTATAGTCTATATAATTGTTTGCATACGAATCGGACGATTTATAGTCGATTAAATTTTTTCATAAAAAATTTAAAAAAAGACGATGTATAGTCCATTAAATTTTTTTCATAAAAAAATTTTTTCATGAAAAATGGATGATGTATAGTTTATTAAATTCTTTGCACGAAAAGAAGACGATGTATATAGTCCACTTAAGTTTTTACATACGAAATTGACGAATTATACTCAATTTAATTTTTTATAAAAATTTTAAAAATGGACGATGTATAGTCCATTAAATTTTGTATATATAGCCAGTCCATTTAATTTTTTGCATGAAAAATAGACGATGTATAGTCTATATAATTGTTTGCATACGAATCGGACGATTTATAGTCGATTAAATTTTTTCATAAAAAATTTAAAAAAAGACGATGTATAGTCCATCAAATTTTTTTCATAAAAAAATTTTTTTTCATGAAAAATGGATGATGTATAGTTTATTAAATTCTTTGCACGAAAAGAAGACGATGTATATAGTCCACTTAAGTTTTTACATACGAAATTGACGAATTATAGTCAATTTAATTTTTTATAAAACTTTTAAAAATTGACGATGTTTAGTCCATTAAATTTTGTATATATAGCCAGTTCATTTAATTTTTTGCATGAAAAATAGACGATGTATAGTCTATATAATTGTTTGCATACGAATCGGACGATTTATAGTCGATTAAATTTTTTCATAAAAAATTGAAATAAAGACGATGGTCCATTAAATTTTTTTCATAAAAAAATTTTTTTCATGAAAAATGGATGATGTATAGTTTATTAAATTATTTGCACGAAAAGAAGACGATGTATATAGTCCACTTAAGTTTTTACATACGAAATTGACGAATTAGAGTTAATTTAATTTTTTATAAAAATTTTAAAAATGGACGATGTATAGTCCATTAAATTTTGTATATAAAGCCAGTCCATTTAATTTTTTGCATGAAAAATAGACGATGTATAGTCTATATAATTTGTTGCATACGAATCGGACGATTTAAAGTCGATTAAATTTTTTCATAAAAAATTGAAAAAAAGACGATGTATAGTCCATTAAATTTTTTTCATAAAAAAATTTTTTTCATGAAAAATGGATGATGTATAGTTTATTAAATTCTTTGCACGAAAAGAAGACGATGTCTATAGTCCACTTAAGTTTTTACATACGAAATTGACGAATTATAGTCAATTTAATTTTTTATAAAAATTTTAAAAATGGACGACGTATAGTCCATTAAATTTTGTATATATAGCCAGTCCATTTAATTTTTTGCATGAAAAATAGACGATGTATAGTCTATATAATTGTTTGCATACGAATCGGACGATTTATAGTCGATTAAATTTTTTCATAAAAAATTGAAAAAAAGACGATGTATAGTCCATCAAATTTTTTTCATAAAAAAATTTTTTTCATGAAAAAGGGATGATGTATAGTTTATTAAATTCTTTGCACGAAAAGAAGACGATGTATATAGTCCACTTAAGTTTTTACATACGAGATGGACAATTATAATCAATTTAATTTTTTATAAAAATTTAAAAAATGGACGATGTATAGTCCATTAAATTTTGTATATATAGCCAGTCCATTTAATTTTTTGCATGAAAAGTAGACGATGTATAGTCTATATAATTGTTTGCATACGAATCGGACGATTTATAGTCGATTAAATTTTTTCATAAAAAATTTAAAAAAAGACGATGTATAGTCCATTAAATTTTTTTCATAAAAAAAATTTTTTCATGAAAAATGGATGATGTATAGTTTATTAAATTCTTTGCACGAAAAGAAGACGATGTATATAGTCCACTTAAGTTTTTACATACGAAATTGACGAATTATACTCAATTTAATTTTTTATAAAAATTTTAAAAATGGACGATGTATAGTCCATTAAATTTTGTATATATAGCCAGTCCATTTAATTTTTTGCATGAAAAATAGACGATGTATAGTCTATATAATTGTTTGCATACGAATCGGACGATTTATAGTCGATTAAATTTTTTCATAAAAAATTGAAAAAAAGACGATGTATATATAGTCTATTAAATTTTGTTCATAAAAAAATTTTTTTCATGAAAATTGGATGATGTATAGTTTATTAAATTCCTTGCACGAAAAGAAGACGATGTATATAGTCCACTTAAGTTTTTACATACGAAATTGACGAATTATAGTCAATTAAATTTTTTATAAAAATTTTAAAAATGGACGATGTATAGTCCATTAAATTTTGTATATATAGCCAGTCCATTTAATTTTTTGCATGAAAAATAGACGATGTATAGTCTATGTAATTTGTTGCATACGAATCGGACGATTTAAAGTCGACTAAATTTTTTCATAAAAAATTGAAAAAAAGACGATGTATAGTCCATTAAATTTTTTTCATGAAAAATGGATGACGTATAGTTTATTAAATTCTTTGCACGAAAAGAAGACGATGTATATAGTCCACTTAAGTTTTTACATACGAAATTGACGAATTATAGTCAATTTATTTTTTTATAAAAAAATTTAAAAATGGACGATATAGTCCATTAAATTTTGTATATATAGTCAGTCCATTTAATTTTTTGCATGAAAAATAGACGATGTATAGTCTATATAATTGTTTGCATACGAATCGGACGATTTAAAGTCGCCTAAATTTTTTCATAAAAAATTGAAAAAAAAAGATGTATAGTCATTAAATTTTTTTCATAAAAAATTTTTTTTAATGAAAAATGGATGATGTATAATTTATTAAATTCTTTGCACGAAAAGAAGACGACGTATATAGTCCACTTAAGTTTTTACATACGAAATTGACGAATTATAGTCAATTTAATTTTTTATAAAAATTTTAAAAATGGACGATGTATAGTCCATTAAATTTTGTATATATAGCCAGTCCATTTAATTTTTTGCATGAAAAATAGACGATGTATAGTCTATATAATTGTTTGCATACGAATCGGACGATTTATAGTCGATTAAATTTTTTCATAAGAAATTGAAAAAAAGACGATGTATTATAGTCCATTAAATTTTTTTCATAAAAAAACTTTTTCCATGAAAAATAGATGATGTATAGTTTATTAAATTCTTTGCACGAAAAGAAGACGATGTATATAGTCCACTTAAGTTTTTACATACGAAATGGACGAATTATAGTCAATTTAGTTTTTTATAAAAATTTTAAAAATGAACGATGTATAGTCCATTAAATTTTGTATATATAGCCAGTCCATTTAATTTTTTGCATGAAAAGTAGACGATGTATAGTCTATATAATTGTTTGCATACGAATCGGACGATTTATAGTCGATTAAATTTTTTCATAAAAAATTTAAAAAAAGACGATGTATAGTCTATTAAATTTTTTTCATAAAAAATTTTTTTTCATGAAAAATGGATGATGTATAGTTTATTAAATTCTTTGCACGAAAAGAAGACGATGTATATAGTCCACTTAAGTTTTTACATACGAAATTGACGAATTATAGTCAATTTATTTTTTTATAAAAAAATTTAAAAATGGACGATGTATAGTCCATTAAATTTTGTATATATACCCAGTCCATTTAATTTTTTGCATGAAAAATAGACGATTTATAGTCTATATAATTGTTTGCATACGAATCGGACGATTTAAAGTCGACTAAATTTTTTCATAAAAAATTGAAAAAAAAGACGATGTATAGTCCATTAAATTTTTTTCATAAAAAAATTTTTTTCATGAAAAATGGATGATGTATAGTTTATTAAATTCTTTGCACCAAAAGAAGACGATGTATATAGTCCACTTAAGTTTTTACATACGAAATTGACGAATTTTAGTTAATTTAATTTTTTATAAAAATTTAAAAAATGGACGATGTATAGTCCATTAAATTTTGTATATATAGTCAGTCCATTTAATTTTTTGCATGAAAAGTAGATGATGTATAGTCTATATAATTGTTTGCATACGAATCGGACGATTTATAGTCGATTAAATTTTTTCATAAAAATTGAAAAAAAAGACGATGTATAGTCCATTAAATTTTTTTCATAAAAAATTTTTTTTCATGAAAAATGGATGATGTATAGTTTATTAAATTCTTTGCACGAAAAGAAGACGATGTATATAGTCCACTTAAGTTTTTACATACGAAATTGACGAATTATAGTCAATTTATTTTTTTATAAAAAAATTTAAAAATGGACGATGTATAGTCCATTAAATTTTGTATATATAGTCAGTCCATTTAATTTTTTACATGAAAAATAGACGATGTATAGTCTATATAATTGTTTGCATACGAATCGGACGATTTAAAGTCGCCTAAATTTTTTCATAAAAAATTGAAAAAAAGACGATGTATAGTCATTAAATTTATTTCATAAAAAATTTTTTTGAATGAAAAATGGATGATGTATAATTTATTAAATTCTTTGCACGAAAAGAAGACGACGTATATAGTCCACTTAAGTTTTTACATAAGAAATGGACGAATTATAGTCAATTTAATTTTTTATAAAAATTTAAAAAATGGACGATGTATAGTCCATTAAATTTTGTATATATAGCCAGTCCATTTAATTTTTTGCATGAAAAATAGACGATGTGTAGTCTATATAATTTGTTGCATACGAATCGGACGATTTATAGTCGATTAAATTTTTTCATAAAAAATTGAAAAAAAGACGATGTATTATAGTCCATTAAATTTTTTTCATAAAAAAACTTTTTCCATGAAAAATAGATGATGTATAGTTTATTAAATTCTTTGCACGAAAAGAAGACGATGTATATAGTCCACTTTAGTTTTTACATACGAAATTGACGAATTATAGTCAATTTAGTTTTTTATAAAAATTTAAAAAATGGACGATGTATAGTCCATTAAATTTTGTATATATAGCCAGTCCATTTAATTTTTTGCATGAAAAATAGACGATGTATAGTCTATATAATTGTTTGCATACGAATCGGACGATTTATAGTCGATTAAATTTTTTCATAAAAAATTGAAAAAAGACGATGTATAGTCCATTAAATTTTTTTCATAAAAAAATTTTTTTCATGAAAAATGGATGATGTATAGTTTATTAAATTCTTTGCACGAAAAGAAGACGATGTATATAGTCCACTTAAGTTTTTACATACGATATTGACGAATTATAGTCAATTTAATTTTTTATAAAAATTTTAAAAATGGACGATGTATAGTCCATTAAATTTTGTATATATAAAAAAATTTAAAAATGGACGATGTATAGTCCATTAAATTTTGTATATATAGTCAGTCCATTTAATTTTTTGCATGAAAAATAGACGATGTAAAGTCTATATAATTGTTTGCATACGAATCGGACGATTTAAAGTCGCGTAAATTTTTTCATAAAAAATTAAAAAAAAGACGATGTATAGTCCATTAAATTTTTTTCATAAAAAATTTTTTTTCATGAAAAATTGATGATGTATAGTTTATTAAATTCTTTGCACCAAAAGAAGACGATGTATATAGTCCACTTAAGTTTTTACATACGAAATTGACGAATTATAGTCAATTTATTTTTTTATAAAAAAATTTAAAAATGGACGATGTATAGTCCATTAAATTTTGTATATATAGCCAGTCCATTTAATTTTTTGCATGAAAAATAGACGATGTATAGTCTATATAATTGTTTGCATACGAATCGGACGATTTAAAGTCGACTAAATTTTTTCATAAAAAATTGAAAAAAAAAGACGATGTATAGTCATTAAATTTATTTCATAAAAAATTTTTTTGAATGAAAAATGGATGATGTATAATTTATTAAATTCTTTGCACGAAAAGAAGACGACGTATATAGTCCACTTAAGTTTTTACATAAGAAATGGACGAATTATAGTCAATTTAATTTTTTATAAAAATTTAAAAAATGGACGATGTATAGTCCATTAAATTTTGTATATATAGCCAGTCCATTTAATTTTTTGCATGAAAAATAGACGATGTGTAGTATATATAATTGTTTGCATACGAATCGGACGATTTAAAGTCGACTAAATTTTTTCATAAAAAATTGAAAAAAAGACGATGTATAGTCCATTAAATTTTTTTCATAAAAAATTTTTTTGAATGAAAAATGGATGATGTATAATTTATTAAATTCTTTGTACGAAAAGAAGACGATGTATATAGTCCACTTAAGTTTTTACATAAGAAATGGACGAATTATAGTCAATTTAATTTTTTATAAAAATTTAAAAAATGGACGATGTATAGTCCATTAAATTTTGTATATATAGCCAGTCCATTTAATTTTTTGCATGAAAAATAGACGATGTATAGTCTATATAATTGTTTGCATACGAATGGGACGATTTATAGTCGATTAAATTTTTTCATAAAAAATTTAAAAAAAGACGATGTATTATAGTCCATTAAATATTTTTCATAAAAAAACTTTTTCCATGAAAAATAGATGATGTATAGTTTATTAAATTCTTTGCACGAAAAGAAGACGATGTATATAGTCCACTTTAGTTTTTACATACGAAATTGACGAATTATAGTCAATTTAGTTTTTTATAAAAATTTTAAAAATGGACGATGTATAGTCCATTAAATTTTGTATATATAGCCAGTTCATTTAATTTTTTGCATGAAAAATAGACGATGTATAGTCTATATAATTGTTTGCATACGAATCGGACGATTTAAAGTCGCCTAAATTTTTTCATAAAAAATTGAAAAAAAACGATGTATAGTCATTAAATTTTTTTCATAAAAAATTTTTTTTAATGAAAAATGGATGATGTATAATTTATTAAATTCTTTGTACGAAAAGAAGATGACGTATATAGTCCACTTAAGTTTTTACATAAGAAATGGACGAATTATAGTCAATTTAATTTTTTATAAAAATTTTAAAAATGGACGATGTATAGTCCATTAAATTTTGTATATATAGCCAGTCCATTTAATTTTTTGCATGAAAAATAAACGATGTATAGTCTATATAATTGTTTGCATACGAATCGGACGATTTAAAGTCGACTAAATTTTTTCATAAAAAATTGAAAAAAAGACGATGTATAGTCCATTAAATTTTTTTCATGAAAAATGGATGATGTATAGTTTATTAAATTCTTTGCACGAAAAGAAGACGATGTATATAGTCCACTTAAGTTTTTACATACGAAATTGACGAATTAGAGTCAATTTATTTTTTTATAAAAAAATTTAAAAATGGAAAATGTATAGTCCATTAAATTTTGTATATATAGTCAGTCCATTTAATTTTTTACATGAAAAATAGACGATGTATAGTCTATATAATTGTTTGCATACGAATCGGACGATTTAAAGTCGCCTAAATTTTTTCATAAGAAATTGAAAAAAAGTCGATGTATAGTCATTAAATTTTTTTCATAAAAAATTTTTTTGAATGAAAAATGGATGATGTATAATTTATTAAATTCTTTGCACCAAAAGAAGACGATGTATATAGTCCACTTAAGTTTTTACATACGAAATGGACGAATTATAGTAAATTTAATTTTTTATAAAAATTTAAAAAATGGACGATGTATAGTCCATTAAATTTTGTATATATAGCCAGTCCATTTAATTTTTTGCATGAAAAATAGACGATGTATAGTCTATATAATTGTTTGCATACGAATGGGACGATTTATAGTCGATTAAATTTTTTCATAAAAAATTGAAAAAAAGACGATGTATAGTCCATTAAATTTTTTTTATAAAAAATTTTTTCATGAAAAATGGATGATGTATAGTTTATTAAATTCTTTGCACGAAAAGAAGACGACGTATATAGTCCAGTTTATAGTTTTTTATAAAAATTTTAAAAATGGACGATGTATAGTCCATTAAATTTTGTATATATAGCCAGTCCATTTAATTTTTTGCATGAAAAATAGACGATGTATAGTCTATATAATTGTTTGCATACGAATCGGACGATTTAAAGTCGCCTAAATTTTTTCATAAAAAATTGAAAAAATAAACGATGTATAGTCATTAAATTTTTTTCATAAAAAAATTTTTTAATGAAAAATGGATGATGTATAATTTATTAAATTCTTTGCACGAAAAGAAGACGACGTATATAGTCCACTGAAGTTTTTACATAAGAAATGGACGAATTATAGTCAATTTAATTTTTTATAAAAATTTAAAAAATGGACGATGTATAGTCCATTAAATTTTGTATATATAGCCAGTCCATTTAATTTTTTGCATGAAAAATAGACGATGTATAGTCTATATAATTGTTTGCATACGAATGGGACGATTTATAGTCGATTAAATTTTTTCATAAAAAATTTAAAAAAAGACGATGTATTATAGTCCATTAAATATTTTTCATAAAAAAACGTTTTCCATGAAAAATAGATGATGTATAGTTTATTAAATTCTTTGCACGAAAAGAAGACGATGTATATAGTCCACTTTAGTTTTTACATACGAAATTGACGAATTATAGTCAATTTAGTTTTTTATAAAAATTTTAAAAATGGACGATGTATAGTCCATTAAATTTTGTATATATAGCCAGTCCATTTAATTTTTTGCATGAAAAATAGACGATGTATAGTCTATATAATTGTTTGCATACGAATCGGACGATTTAAAGTCGCCTAAATTTTTTCATAAAAAATTGAAAAAAAAACGATGTATAGTCATTAAATTTTTTTCATAAAAAAATTTTTTTATTGAAAAATGGATGATGTATAATTTATTAAATTCTTTGCACGAAAAGAAGACGATGTATATAGTCCACTTAAGTTTTTACATACGAAATTGACGAATTAGAGTAAATTTATTTTTTTATAAAAAAATTTAAAAATGGACGATGT
This sequence comes from Tachina lurida, assembly GCA_944452675.1. Taxonomy (NCBI): domain Eukaryota; kingdom Metazoa; phylum Arthropoda; class Insecta; order Diptera; family Tachinidae; genus Tachina; species Tachina lurida. The sequence continues at coordinate 141,486,465 of OX101752.1, forward strand.
ATAGTCCATTAAATTTTGTATATATAGTCAGTCCATTTAATTTTTTGCATGAAAAATAGACGATGTATAGTCTATATAATTGTTTGCATACGAATCGGACGATTTAAAGTCGCCTAAATTTTTTCATAAAAAATTTAAAAAAACGATGTATAGTCATTAAATTTTTTTCATAAAAAAATTTTTTTAATGAAAAATGGATGATGTATAATTTATTAAATTCTTTGTACGAAAAGAAGATGACGTATATAGTCCACTTAAGTTTTTACATAAGAAATGGACGAATTATAGTCAATTTAATTTTTTATAAAAATTTTAAAAATGGACGATGTATAGTCCATTAAATTTTGTATATATAGCCAGTCCATTTAATTTTTTACATGAAAAATAGACGATGTATAGTCTATATAATTGTTTGCATACGAATCGGACGATTTAAAGTCGACTAAATTTTTTCATAAAAAATTGAAAAAAAGACGATGTATAGTCCATTAAATTTTTTTCATGAAAAATGGATGATGTATAGTTTATTAAATTCTTTGCACGAAAAGAAGACGATGTATATAGTCCACTTAAGTTTTTACATACGAAATTGACGAATTAGAGTCAATTTATTTTTTTATAAAAAAATTTAAAAATGGAAAATGTATAGTCCATTAAATTTTGTATATATAGTCAGTCCATTTAATTTTTTACATGAAAAATAGACGATGTATAGTCTATATAATTGTTTGCATACGAATCGGACGATTTAAAGTCGCCTAAATTTTTTCATAAAAAATTGAAAAAAAGTCGATGTATAGTCATTAAATTTTTTTCATAAAAAATTTTTTTGAATGAAAAATGGATGATGTATAATTTATTAAATTCTTTGCACGAAAAGAAGACGACGTATATAGTCCACTTAAGTTTTTACATAAGAAATGGACGAATTATAGTCAATTTAATTTTTTATAAAAATTTAAAAAATGGACGATGTATAGTCCATTAAATTTTGTATATATAGCCAGTCCATTTAATTTTTTGCATGAAAAATAGACGATGTATAGTCTATATAATTGTTTGCATACGAATGGGACGATTTATAGTCGATTAAATTTTTTCATAAAAAATTGAAAAAAAGACGATGTATAGTCCATTAAATTTTTTTTATAAAAAATTTTTTCATGAAAAATGGATGATGTATAGTTTATTAAATTCTTTGCACGAAAAGAAGACGACGTATATAGTCCACTTTAGTTTTTACATACAAAATTGACGAATTATAGTCAATTTAGTTTTTTATAAAAATTTTAAAAATGGACGATTTATAGTCCATTAAATTTTGTATATATAGCCAGTCCATTTAATTTTTTGCATGAAAAATAGACGATGTATAGTCTATATAATTGTTTGCATACGAATCGGACGATTTAAAGTCGCCTAAATTTTTTCATAAAAAATTGAAAAAATAAACGATGTATAGTCATTAAATTTTTTTCATAAAAAAATTTTTTAATGAAAAATGGATGATGTATAATTTATTAAATTCTTTGCACAAAAAGAAGACGATGTATATAGTCCACTTAAGTTTTTACATAAGAAATGGACGAATTATAGTCAATTTAATTTTTTATAAAAATTTAAAAAATGGACGATGTATAGTCCATTAAATTTTGTATATATAGCCAGTCCATTTAATTTTTTGCATGAAAAATAGACGATGTATAGTCTATATAATTGTTTGCATACGAATGGGACGATTTATAGTCGATTAAATTTTTTCATAAAAAATTTAAAAAAAGACGATGTATTATAGTCCATTAAATATTTTTCATAAAAAAACTTTTTCCATGAAAAATAGATGATGTATAGTTTATTAAATTCTTTGCACGAAAAGAAGACGATGTATATAGTCCACTTTAGTTTTTACATACGAAATTGACGAATTATAGTCAATTTAGTTTTTTATAAAAATTTTAAAAATGGACGATGTATAGTCCATTAAATTTTGTATATATAGCCAGTCCATTTAATTTTTTGCATGAAAAATAGACGATGTATAGTCTATATAATTGTTTGCATACGAATCGGACGATTTAAAGTCGCCTAAATTTTTTCATAAAAAATTGAAAAAAAAACGATGTATAGTCATTAAATTTTTTTCATAAAAAAATTTTTTTATTGAAAAATGGATGATGTATAATTTATTAAATTCTTTGCACGAAAAGAAGACGATGTATATAGTCCACTTAAGTTTTTACATACGAAATTGACGAATTAGAGTAAATTTATTTTTTTATAAAAAAATTTAAAAATGGACGATGTATAGTCCATTAAATTTTGTATATATAGTCAGTCCATTTAATTTTTTGCATGAAAAATAGACGATGTATAGTCTATATAATTGTTTGCATACGAATCGGACGATTTAAAGTCGCCTAAATTTTTTCATAAAAAATTGAAAAAAAAGACGATGTATAGTCCATTAAATTTTTTTCATAAAAAAATTTTTTTCATGAAAAATGGATGATGTATAGTTTATTAAATTCATTGCACCAAAAGAAGACGATGTATATAGCCCACTTAAGTTTTTACATACGAAATGGACGAATTATAATCAATTTAATTTTTTATAAAAATTTAAAAAATGGACGATGTATAGTCCATTAAATTTTGTATATATAGCCAGTCCATTTAATTTTTTGCATGAAAAGTAGATGATGTATAGTCTATATAATTGTTTGCATACGAATCGGACGATTTATAGTCGATTAAATTTTTTCATAAAAAATTGAAAAAAAGACGATGTATAGTCTATTAAATTTTTTTCATAAAAAATTTTTTTCATGAAAAATGGATGATGTATAGTTTATTAAATTCTTTGCACGAAAAGAAGACGATGTATATAGTCCACTTAAGTTTTTACATACGAAATTGACGAATTATAGTAAATTTAATTTTTTATAAAAATTTTAAAAATGGACGATGTATAGTCCATTAAATTTTTTTCATAAAAAAATTTTTTTCATGAAAAATGGATGATGTATAGTTTATTAAATTCATTGCACCAAAAGAAGATGATGTATATAGCCCACTTAAGTTTTTACATACGAAATGGACGAATTATAATCAATTTAATTTTTTATAAAAATTCAAAAAATGGACGATGTATAGTCCATTAAATTTTGTATATATAGCCAGTCCATTTAATTTTTTGCATGAAAAATAGACGATGTATAGTCTATATAATTGTTTGCATACGAATCGGACGATTTATAGTCGATTAAATTTTTTCATACAAAATTTAAAAAAAGACGATATTATAGTCCATTAAATTTTTTTTATAAAAAATTTTTTCATGAAAAATGGATGATGTATAGTTTATTAAATTCTTTGCACGAAAAGAAGACGACGTATATAGTCCACTTAAGTTTTTACATAAGAAATGGACGAATTATAGTCAATTTAATTTTTTATAAAAATTTAAAAAATGGACGATGTATAGTCCATTAAATTTTGTATATATAGCCAGTCCATTTCATTTTTTGCATGAAAAATAGACGATGTATAGTCTATATAATTGTTTGCATACGAATGGGACGATTTATAGTCGATTAAATTTTTTCATAAAAAATTTTAAAAAAGACGATGTATAAAAAAACTTTTTCCATGAAAAATAGATGATGTATAGTTTATTAAATTCTTTGCACAAAAAGAAGACGATGTATATAGTCCACTTTAGTTTTTACATACGAAATTGACGAATTATAGTCAATTTAGTTTTTTATAAAAATTTTAAAAATGGACGATGTATAGTCCATTAAATTTTGTATATATAGCCAGTCCATTTCATTTTTTGCATGAAAAATAGACGATGTATACTCTATATAATTGTTTGCATACGAATGGGACGATTTATAGTCGATTAAATTTTTTCATAAAAAATTTAAAAAAAGACGATGTATAAAAAAACTTTTTCCATGAAAAATAGATGATGTATAGTTTATTAAATTCTTTGCACAAAAAGAAGACGATGTATATAGTCCACTTTAGTTTTTACATACGAAATTGACGAATTATAGTCAATTTAGTTTTTTATAAAAATTTTAAAAATGGACGATGTATAGTCCATTAAATTTTGTATATATAGCCAGTCCATTTAATTTTTTGCATGAAAAATAGACGATGTATAGTCTATATAATTGTTTGCATACGAATCGGACGATTTATAGTCGATTAAATTTTTTCATACAAAATTTAAAAAAAGACGATATTATAGTCCATTAAATTTTTTTCATAAAAAAATTTTTTTCATGAAAAATGGATGATGTATAGTTTATTAAATTCTTTGCACAAAAAGAAGACGATGTATATAGTCCACTTAAGTTTTTACATACGAAATTGACGAATTATAGTCAATTTAATTTTTTATAAAAATTTTAAAAATGGACGATGTATAGTCCATTAAATTTTGTATATATAAAAAAATTTAAAAATGGACGATGTATAGTCCATTAAATTTTGTATATATAGTCAGTCCATTTAATTTTTTGCATGAAAAATAGACGATGTGTAGTCTATATAATTGTTTGCATACGAATCGGACGATTTAAAGTCGCGTAAATTTTTTCATAAAAAATTGAAAAAAAGACGATGTATAGTCCATTAAATTTTTTTCATAAAAAAAATTTTTTCATGAAAAATGGATGATGTATAGTTTATTAAATTCTTTGCACCAAAAGAAGACGATGTATATAGCCCACTTAAGTTTTTACATACGAAATGGACGAATTATAATCAATTTAATTTTTTATAAAAATTTAAAAAATGGACGATGTATAGTCCATTAAATTTTGTATATATAGCCAGTCCATTTAATTTTTTGCATGAAAAATACACGATGTATAGTCTATATAATTGTTTGCATACGAATCGGACGATTTATAGTCGATTAAATTTTTTCATAAATAATTGAAAAAAAGACGATGTATAGTCAATTAAATTTTTTTCATAAAAAAATTTTTTTCATGAAAAATAGATGATGTATAGTTTATTAAATTCTTTGCACCAAAAGAAGACGATGTATATAGCCCACTTAAGTTTTTACATACGAAATGTACGAATTATAATCAATTTAATTTTTTATAAAAATTTAAAAAATTAACGATGTATAGTCCATTAAATTTTGTATATATAGCCAGTCCATTTAATTTTTTGCATGAAAAGTAGACGATGTATAGTCTATATAATTGTTTGCATACGAATCGGACGATTTATTGTCGATTAAATTTTTTCATAAAAAATTGAAAAAAAAAAAAAAGAAGATGTATAGTCCATTAAATTTTTTTCATAAAAAAATTTTTTTCATGAAAAATGGATGATGTATAGTTTATTAAATTCTTTGCACGAAAAGAAGACGATGTATATAGTCCACTTAAGTTTTTACATACGAAATTGACGAATTATAGTCAATTTATTTTTTTATAAAAAAATTTAAAAATGGACGATGTATAGTCCATTAAATTTTGTATATATAGTCAGTCCATTTAATTTTTTACATGAAAAATAGACCATGTATAGTCTATATAATTGTTTGCATACGAATCGGACGATTTATAGTCGATTAAATTTTTTCATAAAAAATTGAAAAAAAGACGATGTATAGTCAATTAAATTTTTTTCATAAAAAAATTTTTTTCATGAAAAATGGATGATGTATAGTTTATTAAATTCTTTGCACCAAAAGAAGACGATGTATATAGTCCACTTAAGTTTTTACATACGAAATGGACGAATTATAGTAAATTTAATTTTTTATAAAAATTTTAAAAATGGACGATGTATAGTCCATTAAATTTTGTATATATAGCCAGTCCATTTAATTTTTTGCATGAAAAGTAGACGATGTATAGTCTATATAATTGTTTGCATACGAATCGGACGATTTATAGTCGATTAAATTTTTTCATAAAAAATTGAAAAAAAGACGATGTATAGTCCATTAAATTTTTTTTATAAAAAATTTTTTCATGAAAAATGGATGATGTATAGTTTATTAAATTCTTTGCACGAAAAGAAGACGACGTATATAGTCCACTTAAGTTTTTACATAAGAAATGGACGAATTATAGTCAATTTAATTTTTTATAAAAATTTAAAAAATGGACGATGTATAGTCCATTAAATTTTGTATATATAGCCAGTCCATTTCATTTTTTGCATGAAAAATAGACGATGTATAGTCTATATAATTGTTTGCATACGAATGGGACGATTTATAGTCGATTAAATTTTTTCATAAAAAATTTAAAAAAAGACGATGTATTATAGTCCATTACATTTTTTTCATAAAAAAACTTTTTCCATGAAAAATAGATGATGTATAGTTTATTAAATTCTTTGCACGAAAAGAAGACGATGTATATAGTCCACTTTAGTTTTTACATACGAAATTGACGAATTATAGTCAATTTAATTTTTTATAAAAATTTAAAAAATGGACGATGTATAGTCCATTAAATTTTGTATATATAGCCAGTCCATTTCATTTTTTGCATGAAAAATAGACGATGTATAGTCTATATAATTGTTTGCATACGAATCGGACGATTTAAAGTCGCCTAAATTTTTTCATAAAAAATTGAAAAAAAAACGATGTATAGTCATTAAATTTTTTTCATAAAAAATTTTTTAATGAAAAATGGATGATGTATAATTTATTAAATTCTTTGCACGAAAAGAAGACGACGTATATAGTCCACTTAAGTTTTTACATAAGAAATGGACGAATTATAGTCAATTTAATTTTTTATAAAAATTTTAAAAATGGACGATGTATAGTCCATTAAATTTTGTATATATAGCCAGTCCATTTAATTTTTTGCATGAAAAATAGACGATGTATAGTCTATATAATTGTTTGCATACGAATGGGACGATTTATAGTCGATTAAATTTTTTCATACAAAATTTAAAAAAGACGATATTATAGTCCATTAAATATTTTTCATAAAAAAACTCTTTCCATGAAAAATAGATGATGTATAGTTTATTAAATTCTTTGCACGAAAAGAAGACGATGTATATAGTCCACTTAAGTTTTTACATACGAAATTGACGAATTATAGTCAATTTAATTTTTTATAAAAATTTTAAAAATGGACGATGTATAGTCCATTAAATTTTGTATATATAGTCAGTCCATTTAATTTTTTACATGAAAAATAGACCATGTATAGTCTATATAATTGTTTGCATACGAATCGGACGATTTATAGTCGATTAAATTTTTTCATAAAAAATTGAAAAAAAGACGATGTATAGTCAATTAAATTTTTTTCATAAAAAAATTTTTTTCATGAAAAATGGATGATGTATAGTTTATTAAATTCTTTGCACCAAAAGAAGACGATGTATATAGTCCACTTAAGTTTTTACATACGAAATGGACGAATTATAGTAAATTTAATTTTTTATAAAAATTTTAAATATGGACGATGTATAGTCCATTAAATTTTGTATATATAGCCAGTCCATTTAATTTTTTGCATGAAAAGTAGACGATGTATAGTCTATATAATTGTTTGCATACGAATGGGACGATTTATAGTCGATTAAATTTTTTCATAAAAAATTGAAAAAAAGACGATGTATAGTCCATTAAATTTTTTTTATAAAAAATTTTTTCATGAAAAATGGATGATGTATAGTTTATTAAATTCTTTGCACGAAAAGAAGACGACGTATATAGTCCACTTAAGTTTTTACATAAGAAATGGACGAATTATAGTCAATTTAATTTTTTATAAAAATTTAAAAAATGGACGATGTATAGTCCATTAAATTTTGTATATATAGCCAGTCCATTTCATTTTTTGTATGAAAAATAGACGATGTATAGTCTATATAATTGTTTGCATACGAATGGGACGATTTATAGTCGATTAAATTTTTTCATAAAAAATTTAAAAAAAGACGATGTATTATAGTCCATTACATTTTTTTCATAAAAAAACTTTTTCCATGAAAAATATATGATGTATAGTTTATTAAATTCTTTGCACGAAAAGAAGACGATGTATATAGTCCACTTTAGTTTTTACATACGAAATTGACGAATTATAGTCAATTTAGTTTTTTATAAAAATTTTAAAAATGGACGATGTATAGTCCATTAAATTTTGTATATATAGCCAGTCCATTTAATTTTTTGCATGAAAAATAGACGATGTAAAGTCTATATAATTGTTTGCATACGAATCGGACGATTTAAAGTCGCCTAAATTTTTTCATAAAAAATTGAAAAAAAAAACGATGTATAGTCATTAAATTTTTTTCATAAAAAATTTTTTAATGAAAAATGGATGATGTATAATTTATTAAATTCTTTGCACGAAAAGAAGACGACGTATATAGTCCACTTAAGTTTTTACATAAGAAATGGACGAATTATAGTCAATTTAATTTTTTATAAAAATTTTAAAAATGGACGATGTATAGTCCATTAAATTTTGTATATATAGCCAGTCCATTTAATTTTTTGCATGAAAAATAGACGATGTATAGTCTATATAATTGTTTGCATACGAATGGGACGATTTATAGTCGATTAAATTTTTTCATACAAAATTTAAAAAAAGACGATATTATAGTCCATTAAATATTTTTCATAAAAAAACTTTTTCCATGAAAAATAGATGATGTATAGTTTATTAAATTCTTTGCACGAAAAGAAGACGATGTATATAGTCCACTTTAGTTTTTACATACGAAATTGACGAATTATAGTCAATTTAGTTTTTTATAAAAATTTTAAAAATGGACGATGTATAGTCCAGTAAATTTTGTATATATAGCCAGTCCATTTAATTTTTTGCATGAAAAATAGACGATGTATAGTCTATATAATTGTTTGCATACGAATCGGACGATTTATAGTCGATTAAATTTTTTCATACAAAATTTAAAAAAAGACGATATTATAGTCCATTAAATTTTTTTCATAAAAAAATTTTTTTCATGAAAAATGGATGATGTATAGTTTATTAAATTCTTTGCACGAAAAGAAGACGATGTATATAGTCCACTTAAGTTTTTACATACGAAATTGACAAATTATAGTCAATTTAATTTTTTATAAAAATTTTAAAAATGGACGATGTATAGTCCATTAAATTTTGTATATATAAAAAAAATTTAAAAATGGACGATGTATAGTCCATTAAATTTTGTATATATAGTCAGTCCATTTAATTTTTTGCATGAAAAATAGACGATGTATAGTCTATATAATTGTTTGCATACGAATCGGACGATTTAAAGTCGCGTAAATTTTTTCATAAAAAATTGAAAAAAAGACGATGTATAGTCCATTAAATTTTTTTCATAAAAAAAATTTTTTCATGAAAAATGGATGATGTATAGTTTATTAAATTCTTTGCACCAAAAGAAGACGATGTATATAGCCCACTTAAGTTTTTACATACGAAATGGACGAATTATAATCAATTTAATTTTTTATAAAAATTTTAAAAATGGACGATGTATAGTCCATTAAATTTTGTATATATAGCCAGTCCATTTAATTTTTTGCATGAAAAATACACGATGTATAGTCTATATAATTGTTTGCATACGAATCGGACGATTTATAGCCGATTAAATTTTTTCATAAATAATTGAAAAAAAGACGATGTCAATTAAATTTTTTTCATAAAAAAATTTTTTTCATGAAAAATAGATGATGTATAGTTTATTAAATTCTTTGCACCAAAAGAAGACGATGTATATAGTCCACTTAAGTTTTTACATACGAAATGGACGAATTATAATCAATTTAATTTTTTATAAAAATTTAAAAAATGGACGATGTATAGTCCATTAAATTTTGTATATATAGCCAGTCCATTTAATTTTTTGCATGAAAAATACACGATGTATAGTCTATATAATTGTTTGCATACGAATCGGACGATTTAAAGTCGACTAAATTTTTTCATAAAAAATTGAAAAAAAGACGATGTATAGTCATTAAATTTTTTTCATAAAAAATTTTTTTGAATGAAAAATGGATGATGTATAATTTATTAAATTCTTTGCACGAAAAGAAGACGACGTATATAGTCCACTTAAGTTTTTACATAAGAAATGGACGAATTATAGTCAATTTAATTTTTTATAAAAATTTAAAAAATGTACGATGTATAGTCCATTAAATTTTGTATATATAGCCAGTCCATTTAATTTTTTGCATGAAAAATAGACGATGTATAGTCTATATAATTGTTTGCATACGAATGGGACGATTTATAGTCGATTAAATTTTTTCATAAAAAATTTAAAAAAAGACGATGTATTATAGTCCATTAAATATTTTTCATAAAAAAACTTTTTTCATGAAAAATAGATGATGTATAGTTTATTAAATTCTTTGCACGAAAAGAAGACGATGTATATAGTCCACTTTAGTTTTTACATACGAAATTGACGAATTATAGTCAATTTAGTTTTTTATAAAAATTTTAAAAATGGACGATGTATAGTCCATTAAATTTTGTATATATAGCCAGTCCATTTAATTTTTTGCATGAAAAATAGACGATGTATAGTCTATATAATTGTTTGCATACGAATCGGACGATTTAAAGTCGCCTAAATTTTTTTCATAAAAAATTGAAAAAAAAACGATGTATAGATAGTCATTAATTTTTTTTCATAAAAAAATTTTTTTAATGAAAAATGGATGATGTATAATTTATTAAATTCTTTGTACGAAAAGAAGACGATGTCTATAGTCCACTTAAGTTTTTACATAAGAAATGGACGAATTATAGTCAATTTAATTTTTTATAAAAATTTTAAAAATGGACGATGTATAGTCCATTAAATTTTGTATATATAGCCAGTCCATTTGATTTTTTGCATGAAAAATAGACGATGTATAGTCTATATAATTGTTTGCATACGAATGGGACGATTTATAGTCGATTAAATTTTTTCATAAAAAATTTAAAAAAAGATGATGTATAGTCCATTAAATTTTTTTCATAAAAAAATTTTTTTCATGAAAAATGGATGATGTATAGTTTATTAAACTCCTTGCACGAAAAGAAGACGATGTATATAGCCCACTTAAGTTTTTACATACGAAATGGACGAATTATAATCAATTTAATTTTTTATAAAAATTTAAAAAATGGACGATGTATAGTCCATTAAATTTTGTATATATAGCCAGTCCATTTAATTTTTTGCATGAAAAATAGACGATGTATAGTCTATATAATTGTTTGCATACGAATGGGACGATTTAAAGTCGATTAAATTTTTTCATAAAAAATTGAAAAAAAGATGATGTATAGTCCATTAAATTTTTTTCATAAAAAAATTTTTTTCATGAAAAATGGATGATGTATAGTTTATTAAATTCTTTGCACGAAAAGAAGACGATGTATATAGTCCACTTAAGTTTTTACATACGAAATTGACGAATTATAGTCAATTTAATTTTTTATAAAAATTTTAAAAAGGGACGATGTATAGTCCATTAAATTTTGTATATATAGCCAGTCCATTTAATTTTTTGCATGAAAAATAGACGATGTGTAGTCTATATAATTGTTTGCATACGAATCGGACGATTTATAGTCGATTAAATTTTTTTCATAAAAAATTTAAAAAAAGACGATGTATAGTCCATTAAATTTTTTTCATAAAAAAATTTTTTTCATGAAAAATGGATGATGTATAGTTTATTAAATTCTTTGCACCAAAAGAAGACGATGTATATAGCCCACTTAAGTTTTTACATACGAAATTGACGAATTATAGTCAATTTAACTTTTTTTATAAAAATTTTAAAAATGGACGATGTATAGTCCATTAAATTTTGTATATGTAGCCAGTCCATTTAATTTTTTGCATGAAAAATAGACGATGTATAGTCTATATAATTGTTTGCATACGAATCGGACGATTTAAAGTCGACTAAATTTTTTCATAAAAAATTTAAAAAAGACGATGTATAGTCCATTAAATTTTTTTCATAAAAAAATTTTTTTCATGAAAAATGGATGATGTATAGTTTATTAAATTCTTTGCACGAAAAGAAGACGATGTATATAGTCCACTTAAGTTTTTACATACGAAATTGACGAATTATAGTCAATTTAATTTTTTATAAAAATTTTAAAAATGGACGATGTATAGTCCATTAAATTTTGTATATATAGCCAGTCCATTTAATTTTTTGCATGAAAAATAGACGTTGTATAGTCTATATAATTGTTTGCATACGAATCGGACGATTTAAAGTCGACTAAATTTTTTCATAAAAAATTGAAAAAAAGACGATGTAGTCCATTAAATTTTTTTCATAAAAAAAATTTTTTCATGAAAAATGGATGATGTACAGTTTATTAAATTCTTTGCACGAAAAGAAGACGATGTATATAGTCCACTTAAGTTTTTACATACGAAATGGACGAATTATAATCAATTTAATTTTTTATAAAAATTTAAAAAATGGACGATGTATAGTCCATTAAATTTTGTATATATAGCCAGTCCATTTAATTTTTTGCATGAAAAGTACACGATGTATAGGCTATATAATTGTTTGCATACGAATCGGACGATTTATAGTCGATTAAATTTTTTCATAAAAAATTTAAAAAAAGACGATGTATAGTCCATTAAATTTTTTTCATAAAAAAATTTTTTTCATGAAAAATGGATGATGTATAGTTTATTAAATTCTTTGCACGAAAAGAAGACGATGTATATAGTCCACTTAAGTTTTTACATACGAAATTGACGAATTATAGTCAATTTAATTTTTTATAAAAATTTTAAAAATGGACGATGTATAGTCCATTAAATTTTGTATATATAGCCAGTCCATTTAATTTTTTGCATGAAAAATAGATGATGTATAGTCTATATAATTTGTTGCATACGAATCACACGATTTAAAGTCGACTAAATTTTTTCATAAAAAATTTAAAAAAAGACGATGTATAGTCCATTAAATTTTTTTCATAAAAAAAATTGTTTCATGAAAAATGGATGATGTATAGTTTATTAAATTCTTTGCACGAAAAGAAGACGATGTATATAGTCCACTTAAGTTTTTACATACGAAATTGACGAATTATAGTTAATTTAATTTTTTATAAAAATTTTAAAAATGGACGATGTATAGTCCATTCAATTTTGTATATATAGCCAGTCCATTTAATTTTTTGCATGAAAAATAGACGATGTATAGTCTATATAATTTGTTGCATACGAATCGGACGATTTAAAGTCGACTAAATTTTTTCATAAACAATTTAAAAAAAGACGATGTATAGTCCATCAAATTTTTTTCATAAAAAAATTTTTTTCATGAAAAATGGATGATGTATAGTTTATTAAATTCTTTGCACGAAAAGAAGACGATGTATATAGTCCACTTAAGTTTTTACATACGAAATTGACGAATTATAGTCAATTTAATTTTTTATAAAAATTTTAAAAAAGGACGATGTATAGTCCATTAAATTTTGTATATATAGCCAGTCCATTTAATTTTTTGCATGAAAAATAGACGATGTATAGTCTATATAATTTGTTGCATACGAATCGGACGATTTAAAGTCGACTAAATTTTTTCATAAACAATTTAAAAAAAGACGATGTATAGTCCATCAAATTTTTTTCATAAAAAAATTTTTTTCATGAAAAATGGATGATGTATAGTTTATTAAATTCTTTGCACGAAAAGAAGACGATGTATATAGTCCACTTAAATTTTTACATACGAAATTGACGAATTATAGTCAATTTAATTTTTTATAAAAATTTTAAAAATGGACGATGTATAGTCCATTAAATTTTGTATATATAGCCAGTCCGTTTAATTTTTTGCATGAAAAATAGACGATGTATAGTCTATATAATTGCTTGCATACGAATCGGACGATTTATAGTCGATTAAATTTTTTCATAAAAAATTTAAAAAATTGTCCATTAAATTTTTTTCATAAAAAAATTTTTTTCATGAAAAATGGATGATGTATAGTTTATTAAATTCTTTGCACGAAAAGAAGACGATGTATATAGTCCACTTAAGTTTTTACATACGAAATTGACGAATTATAGTCAATTTAACTATTTTTATAAAAATTTTAAAAATGGACGATGTATAGTCCATTAAATTTTGTATATATAGCCAGTCCATTTAATTTTTTGCATGAAAAATAGACGATGTATAGTCTATATAATTGTTTGCATACGAATCGGACGATTTATAGTCGATTAAATTTTTTCATAAAAAATTGAAAAAAAGACGATGTATAGTCCATTAAATTTTTTTCATAAAAAAATTTTTTTCATGAAAAATGGATGATGTATAGTTTATTAAATTCTTTGCACGAAAAGAAGACGATGTATATAGTCCACTTAAGTTTTTACATACGAAATTGACGAATTATAGTTAATTTAATTTTTTATAAAAATTTTAAAAATGGACGATGTATAGTCCATTAAATTTTGTATATATAGCCAGTCCATTTAATTTTTTGCATGAAAAATAGACGATGTATAGTCTATATAATTGTTTGCATACGAATCGGACGATTTATAGTCGATTAAATTTTTTCATAAAAAATTGAAAAAAAGACGATGTATAGTCCATTAAATTTTTTTTATAAAAAAATTTTTTTCATGAAAAATGGATGATGTATAGTTTATTAAATTCTTTGCACGAAAAGAAGACGATGTATATAGTCCACTTAAGTTTTTACATACGAAATTGACGAATTATAGTTAATTTAATTTTTTATAAAACTTAAAAATGGACGATGTATAGTCCATTAAATTTTGTATATATAGCCAGTCCATTTAATTTTTTGCATGAAAAATAGACGATGTATAGTCTATATAATTGTTTGCATACGAATCGGACGATTTATAGTCGATTAAATTTTTTCATAAAAAATTGAAAAAAGACGATGTATAGTCCATTAAATTTTTTTCATAAAAAAATTTTTTTCATGAAAAATGGATGATGTATAGTTTATTAAATTCTTTGCACGAAAAGAAGACGATGTATATAGTCCACTTAAGTTTTTACATACGAAATTGACGAATTATAGTTAATTTAATTTTTTATAAAAATTTTAAAAATGGACGATGTATAGTCCATTCAATTTTGTATATATAGCCAGTCCATTTAATTTTTTGCATGAAAAATAGACGATGTATAGTCTATATAATTTGTTGCATACGAATCGGACGATTTAAAGTCGACTAAATTTTTTCATAAACAATTTAAAAAAAGACGATGTATAGTCCATCAAATTTTTTTCATAAAAAAATTTTTTTCATGAAAAATGGATGATGTTTAGTTTATTAAATTCTTTGCACGAAAAGAAGACGATGTATATAGTCCACTTAAGTTTTTACATACGAAATTGACGAATTATAGTCAATTTAATTTTTTATAAAAATTTTAAAAAAGGACGATGTATAGTCCATTAAATTTTGTATATATAGCCAGTCCATTTAATTTTTTGCATGAAAAATAGACGATGTATAGTCTATATAATTTGTTGCATACGAATCGGACGATTTAAAGTCGACTAAATTTTTTCATAAACAATTTAAAAAAAGACGATGTATAGTCCATCAAATTTTTTTCATAAAAAAATTTTTTTCATGAAAAATGGATGATGTATAGTTTATTAAATTCTTTGCACGAAAAGAAGACGATGTATATAGTCCACTTAAGTTTTTTGCATGAAAAATAGACGATGTATAGTCTATATAATTGTTTGCATACGAATCGGACGATTTATAGTCGATTAAATTTTTTCATAAAAAATTGAAAAAAGACGATGTATAGTCCATTAAATTTTTTTCATAAAAAAATTTTTTTCATGAAAAATGGATGATGTATAGTTTATTAAATTCTTTGCACGAAAAGAAGAAGATGTATATAGTCCACTTAAGTTTTTACATACGAAATTGACGAATTAGAGTTAATTTAATTTTTTATAAAAATTTTAAAAATGGACGATGTATAGTCCATTCAATTTTGTATATATAGCCAGTCCATTTAATTTTTTGCATGAAAAATAGATGATGTATAGTCTATATAATTTGTTGCATACGAATCGGACGATTTAAAGTCGACTAAATTTTTTCATAAACAATTTAAAAAAAGACGATGTATAGTCCATCAAATTTTTTTCATAAAAAAATTTTTTTCATGAAAAATGGATGATGTATAGTTTATTAAATTCTTTGCACGAAAAGAAGACGATTTATATAGTCCACTTAAGTTTTTACATACGAAATTGACGAATTATAGTCAATTTAATTTTTTATAAAAATTTTAAAAATGGACGATGTATAGTCCATTAAATTTTGTATATATAGCCAGTCCATTTAATTTTTTGCATGAAAAATAGACGATGTATAGTCTATATAATTGTTTGCATACGAATCGGACGATTTAAAGTCGACTAAATTTTTTCATAAAAAATTGAAAAAAGACGATGTATAGTCCATTAAATTTTTTTCATAAAAAAATTTTTTTCATGAAAAATGGATGATGTATAGTTTATTAAATTCTTTGCACGAAAAGAAGACGATGTATATAGTCCACTTAAGTTTTTACATACGAAATTGACGAATTATAGTCAATTTAATTTTTTATAAAAATTTTAAAAATGGACGATGTATAGTCCATTAAATTTTGTATATATAGCCAGTCCATTTAATTTTTTGCATGAAAAATAGACGTTGTATAGTCTATATAATTGTTTGCATACGAATCGGACGATTTAAAGTCGACTAAATTTTTTCATAAAAAATTGAAAAAAAGACGATGTATAGTCCATTAAATTTTTTTCATAAAAAAAATTTTTTCATGAAAAATGGATGATGTATAGTTTATTAAATTCTTTGCACGAAAAGAAGACGATGTATATAGTCCACTTAAGTTTTTACATACGAAATGGACGAATTATAATCAATTTAATTTTTTATAAAAATTTAAAAAATGGACGATGTATAGTCCATTAAATTTTGTATATATAGCCAGTCCATTTAATTTTTTGCATGAAAAGTAGACGATGTATAGGCTATATAATTGTTTGCATACGAATCGGACGATTTATAGTCGATTAAATTTTTTCATAAAAAATTTAAAAAAAGACGATGTATAGTCCATTAAATTTTTTTCATAAAAAAATTTTTTTCATGAAAAATGGATGATGTATAGTTTATTAAATTCTTTGCACGAAAAGAAGACGATGTATATAGTCCACTTAAGTTTTTACATACGAAATTGACGAATTATAGTCAATTTAATTTTTTATAAAAATTTTAAAAATGGACGATGTATAGTCCATTAAATTTTGTATATATAGCCAGTCCATTTAATTTTTTGCATGAAAAATAGATGATGTATAGTCTATATAATTTGTTGCATACGAATCACACGATTTAAAGTCGACTAAATTTTTTCATAAAAAATTTAAAAAAAGACGATGTATAGTCCATTAAATTTTTTTCATAAAAAAAATTGTTTCATGAAAAATGGATGATGTATAGTTTATTAAATTCTTTGCACGAAAAGAAGACGATGTATATAGTCCACTTAAGTTTTTACATACGAAATTGACGAATTATACTCAATTTAATTTTTTATAAAAATTTTAAAAATGGACGATGTATAGTCCATTAAATTTTGTATATATAGCCAGTCCATTTAATTTTTTGCATGAAAAATAGACGATGTATAGTCTATATAATTGTTTGCATACGAATCGGACGATTTAAAGTCGACTAAATTTTTTCATAAAAAATTGAAAAAAGACGATGTATAGTCCATTAAATTTTTTTCATAAAAAAATTTTTTTCATGAAAAATGGATGATGTATAGTTTATTAAATTCTTTGCACGAAAAGAAGACGATTTATATAGTCCACTTAAGTTTTTACATACGAAATTGACGAATTATAGTCAATTTAATTTTTTATAAAAATTTTAAAAATGGACGATGTATAGTCCATTAAATTTTGTATATATAGCCAGTCCATTTAATTTTTTGCATGAAAAATAGACGATGTATAGTCTATATAATTGTTTGCATACGAATCGGACGATTTAAAGTCGACTAAATTTTTTCATAAAAAATTGAAAAAAGACGATGTATAGTCCATTAAATTTTTTTCATAAAAAAATTTTTTTCATGAAAAATGGATGATGTATAGTTTATTAAATTCTTTGCACGAAAAGAAGACGATGTATATAGTCCACTTAAGTTTTTACATACGAAATTGACGAATTATAGTCAATTTAATTTTTTATAAAAATTTTAAAAATGGACGATGTATAGTCCATTAAATTTTGTATATATAGCCAGTCCATTTAATTTTTTGCATGAAAAGTAGACGATGTATAGGCTATATAATTGTTTGCATACGAATCGGACGATTTAAAGTCGACTAAATTTTTTCATAAAAAATTGAAAAAAAGACGATGTATAGTCCATTAAATTTTTTTCATAAAAAAAATTTTTTCATGAAAAATGGATGATGTATAGTTTATTAAATTCTTTGCACGAAAAGAAGACGATGTATATAGTCCACTTAAGTTTTTACATACGAAATGGACGAATTATAATCAATTTAATTTTTTATAAAAATTTAAAAAATGGACGATGTATAGTCCATTAAATTTTGTATATATAGCCAGTCCATTTAATTTTTTGCATGAAAAGTAGACGATGTATAGGCTATATAATTGTTTGCATACGAATCGGACGATTTATAGTCGATTAAATTTTTTCATAAAAAATTTAAAAAAAGACGATGTATAGTCCATTAAATTTTTTTCATAAAAAAATTTTTTTCATGAAAAATGGATGATGTATAGTTTATTAAATTCTTTGCACGAAAAGAAGACGATGTATATAGTCCACTTAAGTTTTTACATACGAAATTGACGAATTATAGTCAATTTAATTTTTTATAAAAATTTTAAAAATGGACGATGTATAGTCCATTAAATTTTGTATATATAGCCAGTCCATTTAATTTTTTGCATGAAAAATAGATGATGTATAGTCTATATAATTTGTTGCATACGAATCACACGATTTAAAGTCGACTAAATTTTTTCATAAAAAATTTAAAAAAAGACGATGTATAGTCCATTAAATTTTTTTCATAAAAAAAATTGTTTCATGAAAAATGGATGATGTATAGTTTATTAAATTCTTTGCACGAAAAGAAGACGATGTATATAGTCCACTTAAGTTTTTACATACGAAATTGACGAATTATACTCAATTTAATTTTTTATAAAAATTTTAAAAATGGACGATGTATAGTCCATTAAATTTTGTATATATAGCCAGTCCATTTAATTTTTTGCATGAAAAATAGACGATGTATAGTCTATATAATTGTTTGCATACGAATCGGACGATTTAAAGTCGACTAAATTTTTTCATAAAAAATTGAAAAAAGACGATGTATAGTCCATTAAATTTTTTTCATAAAAAAATTTTTTTCATGAAAAATGGATGATGTATAGTTTATTAAATTCTTTGCACGAAAAGAAGACGATTTATATAGTCCACTTAAGTTTTTACATACGAAATTGACGAATTATAGTCAATTTAATTTTTTATAAAAATTTTAAAAATGGACGATGTATAGTCCATTAAATTTTGTATATATAGCCAGTCCATTTAATTTTTTGCATGAAAAATAGACGATGTATAGTCTATATAATTGTTTGCATACGAATCGGACGATTTAAAGTCGACTAAATTTTTTCATAAAAAATTGAAAAAAGACGATGTATAGTCCATTAAATTTTTTTCATAAAAAAATTTTTTTCATGAAAAATGGATGATGTATAGTTTATTAAATTCTTTGCACGAAAAGAAGACGATGTATATAGTCCACTTAAGTTTTTACATACGAAATTGACGAATTATAGTCAATTTAATTTTTTATAAAAATTTTAAAAATGGACGATGTATAGTCCATTAAATTTTGTATATATAGCCAGTCCATTTAATTTTTTGCATGAAAAATAGACGTTGTATAGTCTATATAATTGTTTGCATACGAATCGGACGATTTAAAGTCGACTAAATTTTTTCATAAAAAATTGAAAAAAAGACGATGTATAGTCCATTAAATTTTTTTCATAAAAAAAATTTTTTCATGAAAAATGGATGATGTATAGTTTATTAAATTCTTTGCACGAAAAGAAGACGATGTATATAGTCCACTTAAGTTTTTACATACGAAATGGACGAATTATAATCAATTTAATTTTTTATAAAAATTTAAAAAATGGACGATGTATAGTCCATTAAATTTTGTATATATAGCCAGTCCATTTAATTTTTTGCATGAAAAGTAGACGATGTATAGGCTATATAATTGTTTGCATACGAATCGGACGATTTATAGTCGATTAAATTTTTTCATAAAAAATTTAAAAAAAGACGATGTATAGTCCATTAAATTTTTTTCATAAAAAAATTTTTTTCATGAAAAATGGATGATGTATAGTTTATTAAATTCTTTGCACGAAAAGAAGACGATGTATATAGTCCACTTAAGTTTTTACATACGAAATTGACGAATTATAGTCAATTTAATTTTTTATAAAAATTTTAAAAATGGACGATGTATAGTCCATTAAATTTTGTATATATAGCCAGTCCATTTAATTTTTTGCATGAAAAATAGATGATGTATAGTCTATATAATTTGTTGCATACGAATCACACGATTTAAAGTCGACTAAATTTTTTCATAAAAAATTTAAAAAAAGACGATGTATAGTCCATTAAATTTTTTTCATAAAAAAAATTGTTTCATGAAAAATGGATGATGTATAGTTTATTAAATTCTTTGCACGAAAAGAAGACGATGTATATAGTCCACTTAAGTTTTTACATACGAAATTGACGAATTATACTCAATTTAATTTTTTATAAAAATTTTAAAAATGGACGATGTATAGTCCATTAAATTTTGTATATATAGCCAGTCCATTTAATTTTTTGCATGAAAAATAGACGATGTATAGTCTATATAATTGTTTGCATACGAATCGGACGATTTAAAGTCGACTAAATTTTTTCATAAAAAATTGAAAAAAGACGATGTATAGTCCATTAAATTTTTTTCATAAAAAAATTTTTTTCATGAAAAATGGATGATGTATAGTTTATTAAATTCTTTGCACGAAAAGAAGACGATGTATATAGTCCACTTAAGTTTTTACATACGAAATTGACGAATTATAGTCAATTTAATTTTTTATAAAAATTTTAAAAATGGACGATGTATAGTCCATTAAATTTTGTATATATAGCCAGTCCATTTAATTTTTTGCATGAAAAATAGACGTTGTATAGTCTATATAATTGTTTGCATACGAATCGGACTATTTAAAGTCGACTAAATTTTTTCATAAAAAATTGAAAAAAAGACGATGTATAGTCCATTAAATTTTTTTCATAAAAAAAATTTTTTCATGAAAAATGGATGATGTATAGTTTATTAAATTCTTTGCACGAAAAGAAGACGATGTATATAGTCCACTTAAGTTTTTACATACGAAATGGACGAATTATAATCAATTTAATTTTTTATAAAAATTTAAAAAATGGACGATGTATAGTCCATTAAATTTTGTATATATAGCCAGTCCATTTAATTTTTTGCATGAAAAGTAGACGATGTATAGGCTATATAATTGTTTGCATACGAATCGGACGATTTATAGTCGATTAAATTTTTTCATAAAAAATTTAAAAAAAGACGATGTATATATAGTCCATTAAATTTTTTTCATAAAAAAATTTTTTTCATGAAAAATGGATGATGTATAGTTTATTAAATTCTTTGCACGAAAAGAAGACGATGTATATAGTCCACTTAAGTTTTTACATACGAAATTGACGAATTATAGTCAATTTAATTTTTTATAAAAATTTTAAAAATGGACGATGTATAGTCCATTAAATTTTGTATATATAGCCAGTCCATTTAATTTTTTGCATGAAAAATAGATGATGTATAGTCTATATAATTTGTTGCATACGAATCACACGATTTAAAGTCGACTAAATTTTTTCATAAAAAATTTAAAAAAAGACGATGTATAGTCCATTAAATTTTTTTCATAAAAAAAATTGTTTCATGAAAAATGGATGATGTATAGTTTATTAAATTCTTTGCACGAAAAGAAGACGATGTATATAGTCCACTTAAGTTTTTACATACGAAATTGACGAATTATAGTTAATTTAATTTTTTATAAAAATTTTAAAAATGGACGATGTATAGTCCATTCAATTTTGTATATATAGCCAGTCCATTTAATTTTTTGCATGAAAAATAGACGATGTATAGTCTATATAATTTGTTGCATACGAATCGGACGATTTAAAGTCGACTAAATTTTTTCATAAACAATTTAAAAAAAGACGATGTATAGTCCATCAAATTTTTTTCATAAAAAAATTTTTTTCATGAAAAATGGATGATGTATAGTTTATTAAATTCTTTGCACGAAAAGAAGACGATGTATATAGTCCACTTAAGTTTTTACATACGAAATTGACGAATTATAGTCAATTTAATTTTTTATAAAAATTTTAAAAAAGGACGATGTATAGTCCATTAAATTTTGTATATATAGCCAGTCCATTTAATTTTTTGCATGAAAAATAGACGATGTATAGTCTATATAATTTGTTGCATACGAATCGGACGATTTAAAGTCGACTAAATTTTTTCATAAACAATTTAAAAAAAGACGATGTATAGTCCATCAAATTTTTTTTATAAAAAATTTTTTTCATGAAAAATGGATGATGTATAGTTTATTAAATTTTTTGCACGAAAAGAAGACGATGTATATAGTCCACTTAAGTTTTTACATACGAAATTGACGAATTATAGTCAATTTAATTTTTTATAAAAATTTTAAAAATGGACGATGTATAGTCCATTAAATTTTGTATATATAGCCAGTCCATTTAATTTTTTGCATGAAAAATAGACGATGTATAGTCTATATAATTGCTTGCATACGAATCGGACGATTTATAGTCGATTAAATTTTTTCATAAAAAATTTAAAAAATTGTCCATTAAATTTTTTTCATAAAAAAATTTTTTTCATGAAAAATGGATGATGTATAGTTTATTAAATTCTTTGCACGAAAAGAAGACGATGTATATAGTCCACTTAAGTTTTTACATACGAAATTGACGAATTATAGTCAATTTAACTATTTTTATAAAAATTTTAAAAATGGACGATGTATAGTCCATTAAATTTTGTATATATAGCCAGTCCATTTAATTTTTTGCATCAAAAATAGACGATGTCTAGTCTATATAATTGTTTGCATACGAATCGGACGATTTATAGTCGATTAAATTTTTTCATAAAAAATTGAAAAAAAGACGATGTATAGTCCATTAAATTTTTTTTATAAAAAAATTTTTTTCATGAAAAATGGATGATGTATAGTTTATTAAATTCTTTGCACGAAAAGAAGACGATGTATATAGTCCACTTAAGTTTTTACATACGAAATTGACGAATTATAGTTAATTTAATTTTTTATAAAACTTAAAAATGGACGATGTATAGTCCATTAAATTTTGTATATATAGCCAGTCCATTTAATTTTTTGCATGAAAAATAGACGATGTATAGTCTATATAATTGTTTGCATACGAATCGGACGATTTATAGTCGATTAAATTTTTTCATAAAAAATTGAAAAAAGACGATGTATAGTCCATTAAATTTTTTTCATAAAAAAATTTTTTTCATGAAAAATGGATGATGTATAGTTTATTAAATTCTTTGCACGAAAAGAAGATGTATATAGTCCACTTAAGTTTTTACATACGAAATTGACGAATTAGAGTTAATTTAATTTTTTATAAAAATTTTAAAAATGGACGATGTATAGCAGAGAAACAAGTCGAGGCAAAATTATCGGCGGCGGCGGCGCAGTAGTTTTGTGACCGGCGGCGGCGCGCCGAGAGAATTTTCGGCGGCGCAAAAGAGCGTATAAAAATTTAAAGAAAAAATAAAAATTGAAACTGAAAATCGATTTTCAAATTTTTTTTTCCGAAATTTGTGTTTCTGAGCAGATAAAATTTCGGCTAATTTTGAGCCGATGCGAGCCGATAGAATCGGCGGCGGCTTGATGCACAGAAAATTAACCGGCGGCGGCGCGCCGTCGGCTTGGAGCCGGTCGACTTGTTTCTCTGATGTATAGTCCATTCTATTTTGTATATATAGCCAGTCCATTTAATTTTTTGCACGAAAAATAGATGATGTATAGTCTATATAATTTGTTGCATACGAATCGGACGATTTAAAGTCGACTAAATTTTTTCATAAACAATTTAAAAAAAGACGATGTATAGTCCATCAAATTTTTTTCATAAAAAAATTTTTTTCATGAAAAATGGATGATGTATAGTTTATTAAATTCTTTGCACGAAAAGAAGACGATTTATATAGTCCACTTAAGTTTTTACATACGAAATTGACGAATTATAGTTAATTTAATTTTTTATAAAAATTTTAAAAATGGACGATGTATAGTGCATTAAATTTTGTATATATAGCCAGTCCATTTAATTTTTTGCATGAAAAATAGACGATGTATAGTCTATATAATTGTTTGCATACGATTCGGACGATTTATAGTCGATAAAATTTTTTCATAAAAAATTGAAAAAAAGACGATGTATAGTCCATTAAATTTTTTTTATAAAAAAATTTTTTTCATGAAAAATGGATGATGTATAGTTTATTAAATTCTTTGCACGAAAAGAAGACGATGTATATAGTCCACTTAAGTTTTTACATACGAAATTGACGAATTTTAGTTAATTTAATTTTTTATAAAACTTTTAAAAATGGACGATGTATAGTCCATTAAATTTTGTATATATAGCCAGTTCATTTAATTTTTTGCATGAAAAATAGACGATGTATAGTCTATATAATTTTTTGCATACGAATCGGACGATTTAAAGTCGATTAAATTTTTTCATAAAAAATTGAAAAAAAGACGATGTATAGTCCATTAAATTTTTTTCATAAAAAAATTTTTTCATGAAAAATGGATGATGTATAGTTTATTAAATTCTTTGCACGAAAAGAAGACGATGTATATAGTCCACTTAAGTTTTTACATACGAAATTGACGAATTATAGTTAATTTAATTTTTTATAAAACTTTTAAAAATGGACGATGTATAGTCCATTAAATTTTGTATATATAGCCAGTCCATTTAATTTTTTGCATGAAAAATAGACAATGTATAGTCTATATAATTTGTTGCATGTGAATTGGACGATTTAAAGTCGACTAAATTTTTTCATAAAAAATTGAAAAAAAGACTATGTATAGTCCATTAAATTTTTTTCATAAAAAAATTTTTTTCATGAAAAATGGATGATGTATAGTTTATTAAATTCTTTGCACGAAAAGAAGACGATGTATATAGTCCACTTAAGTTTTTACATATGAAATTGACGAATTAGAGTTAATTTAATTTTTTATAAAAATTTTAAAAATGGACGATGTATAGTCCATTAAATTTTGTATATATAGCCAGTCCATTTAATTTTTTCCATGAAAAATAGACGATGTATAGTCTATATAATTGTTTGCATACGAATCGGACGATTTATAGTCGATTAAATTTTTTCATAAAAAATTGAAAAAAAGACGATGTATAGTCCATTAAATTTTTTTTATAAAAAAATTTTTTTCATGAAAATTGGATGATGTATAGTTTATTAAATTCTTTGCACGAAAAGAATACGATGTATATAGTCCACTTAAGTTTTTACTTACGAAATTGACGAATTATAGTTAATTTAATTTTTTATAAAAATTTTAAAAATGGACGATGTATAGTCCATTAAATTTTGTATATATAGCCAGTCCATTTAATTTTTTGCATGAAAAATAGACGATGTATAGTCTATATAATTGTTTGCATACGAATCGGACGATTTATAGTCGATTAAATTTTTTCATAAAAAATTGAAAAAAAGACGATGTATAGTCCATTAAATTTTTTTTATAAAAAAATTTTTTTCATGAAAAATGGATGATGTATAGTTTATTAAATTCTTTGCACGAAAAGAAGACGATGTATATAGTCCACTTAAGTTTTTACATACGAAATTGACGAATTATAGTTAATTTAATTTTTTATAAAACTTAAAAATGGACGATGTATAGTCCATTAAATTTTGTATATATAGCCAGTCCATTTAATTTTTTCCATGAAAAATAGACGATGTATAGTCTATATAATTGTTTGCATACGAATCGGACGATTTATAGTCGATTAAATTTTTTCATAAAAAATTGAAAAAAAGAAAAAATTTTTTTCATGAAAAATGGATGATGTATAGTTTATTAAATTCTTTGCACGAAAAGAAGAAGATGTATATAGTCCACTTAAGTTTTTACATACGAAATTGACGAATTAGAGTTAATTTAATTTTTTATAAAAATTTTAAAAATGGACGATGTATAGTCCATTCAATTTTGTATATATAGCCAGTCCATTTAATTTTTTGCATGAAAAATAGATGATGTATAGTCTATATAATTTGTTGCATACGAATCGGACGATTTAAAGTCGTTTAAATTTTTTCATAAACAATTTAAAAAAAGACGATGTATAGTCCATTAAATTTTTTTTATAAAAAAATTTTTTTCATGAAAAATGGATGATGTATAGTTTATTAAATTCTTTGCACGAAAAGAAGACGATTTATATAGTCCACTTAAGTTTTTACATACGAAATTGACAAATTATAGTCAATTTAATTTTTTATAAAAATTTTAAAAATGGACGATGTATAGTCCATTAAATTTTCTATATATAGCCAGTCCATTTAATTTTTTGCATGAAAAATAGACGATGTATAGTCTATATAATTGTTTGCATACGAATCGGACGATTTATAGTCGATTAAATTTTTTCATAAAAAATTGAAAAAAAGAAAAAATTTTTTTCATGAAAAATGGATGATGTATAGTTTATTAAATTCTTTGCACGAAAAGAAGAAGATGTATATAGTCCACTTAAGTTTTTACATACGAAATTGACGAATTAGAGTTAATTTAATTTTTTATAAAAATTTTAAAAATGGACGATGTATAGTCCATTCAATTTTGTATATATAGCCAGTCCATTTAATTTTTTGCATGAAAAATAGATGATGTATAGTCTATATAATTTGTTGCATACGAATCGGACGATTTAAAGTCGTTTAAATTTTTTCATAAACAATTTAAAAAAAGACGATGTACAGTCCATCAAATTTTTTTCATAAAAAAATTTTTTCATGAAAAATGGATGATGTATAGTTTATTAAATTCTTTGCACGAAAAGAAGACGATTTATATAGTCCACTTAAGTTTTTACATACGAAATTGACAAATTATAGTCAATTTAATTTTTTATAAAAATTTTAAAAATGGACGATGTATAGTCCATTAAATTTTGTATATATAGCCAGTCCATTTAATTTTTTGCATGAAAAATAGACGATGTATAGTCTATATAATTGTTTGCATACGAATCGGACGATTTATAGTCGATTAAATTTTTTCATAAAAAATTGAAAAAAAGACGATGTATAGTCCATTAAATTTTTTTTATAAAAAAATTTTTTTCATGAAAAATGGATGATGTATAGTTTATTAAATTCTTTGCACGAAAAGAAGACGATGTATATAGTCCACTTAAGTTTTTACATACGAAATTGACGAATTTTAGTTAATTTAATTTTTTATAAAACTTTTAAAAATGGACGATGTATAGTCCATTAAATTTTGTATATATAGCCAGTTCATTTAATTTTTTGCATGAAAAATAGACGATGTATAGTCTATATAATTGTTTGCATACGAATCGGACGATTTATAGTCGATTAAATTTTTTCATAAAAAATTGAAAAAAAAGACGATGTATAGTCCATTAAATTTTTTTTATAAAAAAATTTTTTTCATGAAAAATGGATGATGTATAGTTTATTAAATTCTTTGCACGAAAAGAAGACGATGTATATAGTCCACTTAAGTTTTTACATACGAAATTGACGAATTATAGTTAATTTAATTTTTTATAAAACTTAAAAATGGACGATGTATAGTCCATTAAATTTTGTATATATAGCCAGTTCATTTAATTTTTTGCATGAAAAATAGACGATGTATAGTCTATATAATTGTTTGCATACGAATCGGACGATTTATAGTCGATTAAATTTTTTCATAAAAAATTGAAAAAAAGACGATGTATAGTCCATTAAATTTTTTTTATAAAAAAATTTTTTTCATGAAAAATGGATGATGTATAGTTTATTAAATTCTTTGCACGAAAAGAAGACGATGTATATAGTCCACTTAAGTTTTTACATACGAAATTGACGAATTATAGTTAATTTAATTTTTTATAAAACTTAAAAATGGACGATGTATAGTCCATTAAATTTTGTATATATAGCCAGTTCATTTAATTTTTTGCATGAAAAATAGACGATGTATAGTCTATATAATTGTTTGCATACGAATCGGACGATTTATAGTCGATTAAATTTTTTCATAAAAAATTGAAAAAAAGACGATGTATAGTCCATTAAATTTTTTTTATAAAAAAATTTTTTTCATGAAAAATGGATGATGTATAGTTTATTAAATTCTTTGCACGAAAAGAAGACGATGTATATAGTCCACTTAAGTTTTTACATACGAAATTGACGAATTATAGTTAATTTAATTTTTTATAAAACTTAAAAATGGACGATGTATAGTCCATTAAATTTTGTATATATAGCCAGTTCATTTAATTTTTTGCATGAAAAATAGACGATGTATAGTCTATATAATTGTTTGCATACGAATCGGACGATTTATAGTCGATTAAATTTTTTCATAAAAAATTGAAAAAAAGACGATGTATAGTCCATTAAATTTTTTTTATAAAAAAATTTTTTTCATGAAAAATGGATGATGTATAGTTTATTAAATTCTTTGCACGAAAAGAAGAAGATGTATATAGTCCACTTAAGTTTTTACATACGAAATTGACGAATTAGAGTTAATTTAATTTTTTATAAAAATTTCAAAAATGGACGATGTATAGTCCATTCAATTTTGTATATATAGCCAGTCCATTTAATTTTTTGCATGAAAAATAGATGATGTATAGTCTATATAATTTGTTGCATATGAATCGGACGATTTAAAGTCGTTTAAATTTTTTCATAAACAATTTAAAAAAAGACGATGTATAGTCCATCAAATTTTTTTCATAAAAAAATTTTTTTCATGAAAAATGGATGATGTATAGTTTATTAAATTCTTTGCACGAAAAGAAGACGATTTATATAGTCCACTTAAGTTTTTACATACGAAATTGACAAATTATAGTCAATTTAATTTTTTATAAAAATTTTAAAAATGGACGATGTATAGTCCATTAAATTTTGTATATATAGCCAGTCCATTTAATTTTTTGCATGAAAAATAGACGATGTATAGTCTATATAATTGTTTGCATACGAATCGGACGATTTATAGTCGATTAAATTTTTTCATAAAAAATTGAAAAAAAGACGATGTATAGTCCATTAAATTTTTTTTATAAAAAATTTTTTTCATGAAAAATGGATGATGTATAGTTTATTAAATTCTTTGCACGAAAAGAAGACGATGTATATAGTCCACTTAAGTTTTTACATACGAAATTGACGAATTTTAGTTAATTTAATTTTTTATAAAACTTTTAAAAATGGACGATGTATAGTCCATTAAATTTTGTATATATAGCCAGTTCATTTAATTTTTTGCATGAAAAATAGACGATGTATAGTCTATATAATTGTTTGCATACGAATCGGACGATTTATAGTCGATTAAATTTTTTCATAAAAAATTGAAAAAAAGAAAAAATTTTTTTCATGAAAAATGGATGATGTATAGTTTATTAAATTCTTTGCACGAAAAGAAGAAGATGTATATAGTCCACTTAAGTTTTTACATACGAAATTGACGAATTAGAGTTAATTTAATTTTTTATAAAAATTTCAAAAATGGACGATGTATAGTCCATTCAATTTTGTATATATAGCCAGTCCATTTAATTTTTTGCATGAAAAATAGATGATGTATAGTCTATATAATTTGTTGCATATGAATCGGACGATTTAAAGTCGTTTAAATTTTTTCATAAACAATTTAAAAAAAGACGATGTATAGTCCATCAAATTTTTTTCATAAAAAAATTTTTTTCATGAAAAATGGATGATGTATAGTTTATTAAATTCTTTGCACGAAAAGAAGACGATTTATATAGTCCACTTAAGTTTTTACATACGAAATTGACAAATTATAGTCAATTTAATTTTTTATAAAAATTTTAAAAATGGACGATGTATAGTCCATTAAATTTTGTATATATAGCCAGTCCATTTAATTTTTTGCATGAAAAATAGACGATGTATAGTCTATATAATTGTTTGCATACGAATCGGACGATTTATAGTCGATTAAATTTTTTCATAAAAAATTGAAAAAAAGACGATGTATAGTCCATTAAATTTTTTTTATAAAAAATTTTTTTCATGAAAAATGGATGATGTATAGTTTATTAAATTCTTTGCACGAAAAGAAGACGATGTATATAGTCCACTTAAGTTTTTACATACGAAATTGACGAATTTTAGTTAATTTAATTTTTTATAAAACTTTTAAAAATGGACGATGTATAGTCCATTAAATTTTGTATATATAGCCAGTTCATTTAATTTTTTGCATGAAAAATAGACGATGTATAGTCTATATAATTGTTTGCATACGAATCGGACGATTTATAGTCGATTAAATTTTTTCATAAAAAATTGAAAAAAAGAAAAAATTTTTTTCATGAAAAATGGATGATGTATAGTTTATTAAATTCTTTGCACGAAAAGAAGAAGATGTATATAGTCCACTTAAGTTTTTACATACGAAATTGACGAATTAGAGTTAATTTAATTTTTTATAAAAATTTTAAAAATGGACGATGTATAGTCCATTCAATTTTGTATATATAGCCAGTCCATTTAATTTTTTGCATGAAAAATAGATGATGTATAGTCTATATAATTTGTTGCATATGAATCGGACGATTTAAAGTCGTTTAAATTTTTTCATAAACAATTTAAAAAAAGACGATGTATAGTCCATCAAATTTTTTTCATAAAAAAATTTTTTTCATGAAAAATGGATGATGTATAGTTTATTAAATTCTTTGCACGAAAAGAAGACGATTTATATAGTCCACTTAAGTTTTTACATACGAAATTGACAAATTATAGTCAATTTAATTTTTTATAAAAATTTTAAAAATGGACGATGTATAGTCCATTAAATTTTGTATATATAGCCAGTCCATTTAATTTTTTGCATGAAAAATAGACGATGTATAGTCTATATAATTGTTTGCATACGAATCGGACGATTTATAGTCGATTAAATTTTTTCATAAAAAATTGAAAAAAAGACGATGTATAGTCCATTAAATTTTTTTTATAAAAAAATTTTTTTCATGAAAAATGGATGATGTATAGTTTATTAAATTCTTTGCACGAAAAGAAGAAGATGTATAAAGTCCACTTAAGTTTTTACATACGAAATTGACGAATTAGAGTTAATTTAATTTTTTATAAAAATTTTAAAAATGGACGATGTATAGTCCATTCAATTTTGTATATATAGCCAGTCCATTTAATTTTTTGCATGAAAAATAGATGATGTATAGTCTATATAATTTGTTGCATACGAATCGGACGATTTAAAGTCGTTTAAATTTTTTCATAAACAATTTAAAAAAAGACGATGTATAGTCCATCAAATTGTTTTCATAAAAAAATTTTTTTCATGAAAAATGGATGATGTATAGTTTATTAAATTCTTTGCACGAAAAGAAGACGATTTATATAGTCCACTTAAGTTTTTACATACGAAATTGACAAATTATAGTCAATTTAATTTTTTATAAAAATTTTAAAAATGGACGATGTATAGTCCATTAAATTTTGTATATATAGCCAGTCCATTTAATTTTTTGCATGAAAAATAGACGATGTATAGTCTATATAATTGTTTGCATACGAATCGGACGATTTATAGTCGATTAAATTTTTTCATAAAAAATTGAAAAAGAGACGATGTATAGTCCATTAAATTTTTTTTATAAAAAATTTTTTTCATGAAAAATGGATGATGTATAGTTTATTAAATTCTTTGCACGAAAAGAAGACGATGTATATAGTCCACTTAAGTTTTTACATACGAAATTGACGAATTTTAGTTAATTTAATTTTTTATAAAACTTTTAAAAATGGACGATGTATAGTCCATTAAATTTTGTATATATAGCCAGTTCATTTAATTTTTTGCATGAAAAAAAAACGATGTATAGTCTATATAATTGTTTGCATACGAATCGGACGATTTATAGTCGATTAAATTTTTTCATAAAAAATTGAAAAAAAGACGATGTATAGTCCATTAAATTTTTTTTATAAAAAAATTTTTTTCATGAAAAATGGATGATGTATAGTTTATTAAATTCTTTGCACGAAAAGAAGAAGATGTATATAGTCCACTTAAGTTTTTACATACGAAATTGACGAATTAGAGTTAATTTAATTTTTTATAAAAATTTTAAAAATGGATAGTATAGTCCATTCAATTTTGTATATATAGCCAGTCCATTTAATTTTTTGCATGAAAAATAGATGATGTATAGTCTATATAATTTGTTGCATACGAATCGGACGATTTAAAGTCGTTTAAATTTTTTCATAAACAATTTAAAAAAAGACGATGTATAGTCCATCAAATTTTTTTCATAAAAAAATTTTTTTCATGAAAAATGGATGATGTATAGTTTATTAAATTCTTTGCACGAAAAGAAGACGATTTATATAGTCCACTTAAGTTTTTACATACGAAATTGACAAATTATAGTCAATTTAATTTTTTATAAAAATTTTAAAAATGGACGATGTATAGTCCATTAAATTTTGTATATATAGCCAGTCCATTTAATTTTTTGCATGAAAAATAGACGATGTATAGTCTATATAATTGTTTGCATACGAATCGGACGATTTATAGTCGATTAAATTTTTTCATAAAAAATTGAAAAAGAGACGATGTATAGTCCATTAAATTTTTTTTATAAAAAATTTTTTTCATGAAAAATGGATGATGTATAGTTTATTAAATTCTTTGCACGAAAAGAAGACGATGTATATAGTCCACTTAAGTTTTTACATACGAAATTGACGAATTTTAGTTAATTTAATTTTTTATAAAACTTTTAAAAATGGACGATGTATAGTCCATTAAATTTTGTATATATAGCCAGTTCATTTAATTTTTTGCATGAAAAATAGACGATGTATAGTCTATATAATTGTTTGCATACGAATCGGACGATTTATAGTCGATTAAATTTTTTCATAAAAAATTGAAAAAAAGACGATGTATAGTCCATTAAATTTTTTTTATAAAAAAATTTTTTTCATGAAAAATGGATGATGTATAGTTTATTAAATTCTTTGCACGAAAAGAAGACGATGTATATAGTCCACTTAAGTTTTTACATACGAAATTGACGAATTATAGTTAATTTAATTTTTTATAAAACTTAAAAATGGACGATGTATAGTCCATTAAATTTTGTATATATAGCCAGTTCATTTAATTTTTTGCATGAAAAATAGACGATGTATAGTCTATATAATTGTTTGCATACGAATCGGACGATTTATAGTCGATTAAATTTTTTCATAAAAAATTGAAAAAAAGACGATGTATAGTCCATTAAATTTTTTTTATAAAAAAATTTTTTTCATGAAAAATGGATGATGTATAGTTTATTAAATTCTTTGCACGAAAAGAAGACGATGTATATAGTCCACTTAAGTTTTTACATACGAAATTGACGAATTATAGTTAATTTAATTTTTTATAAAACTTAAAAATGGACGATGTATAGTCCATTAAATTTTGTATATATAGCCAGTTCATTTAATTTTTTGCATGAAAAATAGACGATGTATAGTCTATATAATTGTTTGCATACGAATCGGACGATTTATAGTCGATTAAATTTTTTCATAAAAAATTGAAAAAAAGACGATGTATAGTCCATTAAATTTTTTTTATAAAAAAATTTTTTTCATGAAAAATGGATGATGTATAGTTTATTAAATTCTTTGCACGAAAAGAAGACGATGTATATAGTCCACTTAAGTTTTTACATACGAAATTGACGAATTATAGTTAATTTAATTTTTTATAAAACTTAAAAATGGACGATGTATAGTCCATTAAATTTTGTATATATAGCCAGTTCATTTAATTTTTTGCATGAAAAATAGACGATGTATAGTCTATA
The DNA here is from genome assembly GCA_944452675.1 of Tachina lurida. Lineage (NCBI taxonomy): Eukaryota > Metazoa > Arthropoda > Insecta > Diptera > Tachinidae > Tachina > Tachina lurida. The sequence goes on from OX101752.1 coordinate 141,520,993, forward strand.
TAATTGTTTGCATACGAATCGGACGATTTATAGTCGATTAAATTTTTTCATAAAAAATTGAAAAAAAGAAAAAATTTTTTTCATGAAAAATGGATGATGTATAGTTTATTAAATTCTTTGCACGAAAAGAAGAAGATGTATATAGTCCACTTAAGTTTTTACATACGAAATTGACGAATTAGAGTTAATTTAATTTTTTATAAAAATTTTAAAAATGGACGATGTATAGTCCATTCAATTTTGTATATATAGCCAGTCCATTTAATTTTTTGCATGAAAAATAGATGATGTATAGTCTATATAATTTGTTGCATACGAATCGGACGATTTAAAGTCGTTTAAATTTTTTCATAAACAATTTAAAAAAAGACGATGTATAGTCCATCAAATTTTTTTCATAAAAAAATTTTTTTCATGAAAAATGGATGATGTATAGTTTATTAAATTCTTTGCACGAAAAGAAGACGATTTATATAGTCCACTTAAGTTTTTACATACGAAATTGACAAATTATAGTCAATTTAATTTTTTATAAAAATTTTAAAAATGGACGATGTATAGTCCATTAAATTTTGTATATATAGCCAGTCCATTTAATTTTTTGCATGAAAAATAGACGATGTATAGTCTATATAATTGTTTGCATACGAATCGGACGATTTATAGTCGATTAAATTTTTTCATAAAAAATTGAAAAAAAGACGATGTATAGTCCATTAAATTTTTTTTATAAAAAAATTTTTTTCATGAAAAATGGATGATGTATAGTTTATTAAATTCTTTGCACGAAAAGAAGACGATGTATATAGTCCACTTAAGTTTTTACATACGAAATTGACGAATTATAGTTAATTTAATTTTTTATAAAAATTTTAAAAATGGACGATGTATAGTGCATTAAATTTTGTATATATAGCCAGTCCATTTAATTTTTTGCATGAAAAATAGACGATGTATAGTCTATATAATTGTTTGCATACGAATCGGACGATTTATAGTCGATAAAATTTTTTCATAAAAAATTGAAAAAAAGACGATGTATAGTCCATTAAATTTTTTTTATAAAAAATTTTTTTACATGAAAAATGGATGATGTATAGTTTATTAAATTCTTTGCACGAAAAGAAGACGATGTATATAGTCCACTTAAGTTTTTACATACGAAATTGACGAATTTTAGTTAATTTAATTTTTTATAAAACTTTTAAAAATGGACGATGTATAGTCCATTAAATTTTGTATATATAGCCAGTTCATTTAATTTTTTGCATGAAAAATAGACGATGTATAGTCTATATAATTGTTTGCATACGAATCGGACGATTTATAGTCGATAAAATTTTTTCATAAAAAATTGAAAAAAAGACGATGTATAGTCCATTAAATTTTTTTTATAAAAAAATTTTTTTCATGAAAAATGGATGATGTATAGTTTATTAAATTCTTTGCACGAAAAGAAGACGATGTATATAGTCCACTTAAGTTTTTACATACGAAATTGACGAATTAGAGTTAATTTAATTTTTTAATAAAATTTTAAAAATGGACGATGTATAGTCCATTAAATTTTGTATATAAAGCCAGTCCATTTAATTTTTTGCATGAAAAATAGACGATGTATAGTCTATATAATTTGTTGCATACGAATCGGACGATTTAAAGTCGATTAAATTTTTTCATAAAAAATTGAAAAAAAGACGATGTATAGTCCATTAAATTTTTTTCATAAAAAAATTTTTTCATGAAAAATGGATGATGTATAGTTTATTAAATTCTTTGCACGAAAAGAAGACGATGTCTATAGTCCACTTAAGTTTTTACATACGAAATTGACGAATTATAGTCAATTTAATTTTTTATAAAAATTTTAAAAATGGACGATGTATAGTCCATTAAATTTTGTATACATATATAGCCAGTCCATTTAATTTTTTGCATGAAAAATAGACGATGTATAGTCTATATAATTGCTTGCATACGAATCGGACGATTTATAGTCGATTAAATTTTTTCATAAAAAATTGAAAAAAAGACGATGTATAGTCCATCAAATTTTTTTCATAAAAAAATTTTTTTCATGAAAAATGGACGATGTATAGTTTATTAAATTCTTTGCACGAAAAGAAGACGATGTATATAGTCCACTTAAGTTTTTACATACGAAATGGACGAATTATAATCAATTAAATTTTTTGTAAAAATTTTAAAAATGGACGATGTATAGTCCATTAAATTTTGTATATATAGCCAGTCCATTTAATTTTTTGCATGAAAAGTAGACGATGTATAGTCTATATAATTGTTTGCATACGAATCGGACGATTTATAGTCGATTAAATTTTTTCATAAAAAATTGAAAAAAAGACGATGTATATATAGTCCATTAAATTTTTTTTATAAAAAAATTTTTTTCATGAAAAATGGATGATGTATAGTTTATTAAATTCTTTGCACGAAAAGAAGACGATGTATATAGTCCACTTAAGTTTTTACATACGAAATTGACGAATTTTAGTTAATTTAATTTTTTATAAAACTTTTAAAAATGGACGATGTATAGTCCATTAAATTTTGTATATATAGCCAGTTCATTTAATTTTTTGCATGAAAAATAGACGATGTATAGTCTATATAATTGTTTGCATACGAATCGGACGATTTATAGTCGATTAAATTTTTTCATAAAAAATTGAAAAAAGACGATGTATAGTCCATTAAATTTTTTTCATAAAAAAATTTTTTTCATGAAAAATGGATGATGTATAGTTTATTAAATTCTTTGCACGAAAAGAAGACGATGTATATAGTCCACTTAAGTTTTTACATACGAAATTGACGAATTAGAGTTAATTTAATTTTTTATAAAAATTTTAAAAATGGACGATGTATAGTCCATTAAATTTTATATATAAAGCCAGTCCATTTAATTTTTTGCATGAAAAATAGACGATGTATAGTCTATATAATTTGTTGCATACGAATCGGACGATTTAAAGTCGATTAAATTTTTTCATAAAAAATTTAAAAAAAGACGATGTATAGTCCATTAAATTTTTTTCATAAAAAAATTTTTTCATGAAAAATGGATGATGTATAGTTTATTAAGTTCTTTGCACGAAAAGAAGACGATGTATATAGTCCACTTAAGTTTTTACATACGAAATTGACGAATTAGAGTTAATTTAATTTTTTATAAAAATTTTAAAAATGGACGATGTATAGTCCATTCAATTTTGTATATATAGCCAGTCCATTTAATTTTTTGCATGAAAAATAGACGATGTATAGTCTATATAATTGTTTGCATACGAATCGGACAATTTATAGTCGATTAAATTTTTTCATAAAAAATTGAAAAAAAGACGATGTATAGTCCATTAAATTTTTTTCATAAAAAAATTTTTTTCATGAAAAATGGATGATGTATAGTTTATTAAATTCTTTGCACGAAAAGAAGACGATGTATATAGTCCACTTAAGTTTTTACATACGAAATTGACGAATTAGAGTTAATTTAATTTTTTATAAAACTTTTAAAAATGGAGGATGTATAGTCCATTAAATTTTGTATATAAAGCCAGTCCATTTAATTTTTTGCATGAAAAATAGACGATGTATAGTCTATATAATTTGTTGCATACGAATCGGACGATTTAAAGTCGATTAAATTTTTTCATAAAAAATTGAAAAAAAGACGATGTATAGTCCATCAAATTTTTTTCATAAAAAAATTTTTTTCATGAAAAATGGACGATGTATAGTTTATTAAATTCTTTGCACGAAAAGAAGACGATGTATATAGTCCACTTAAGTTTTTACATACGAAATGGACGAATTATAATCAATTAAATTTTTTATAAAAATTTAAAAAATGGACGATGTATAGTCCATTAAATTTTGTATATATAGCCAGTCCATTTAATTTTTTGCATGAAAAGTAGACGATGTATAGTCTATATAATTGTTTGCATACGAATCGGACGATTTATAGTCGATTAAATTTTTTCATAAAAAATTGAAAAAAAGACGATGTATAGTCCATCAAATTTTTTTCATAAAAAAATTTTTTTCATGAAAAATGGATGATGTATAGTTTATTAAATACTTTGCACGAAAAGAAGACGATGTATATAGTCCACTTAATTTTTTACATACGAAATTGACGAATTAGAGTTAATTTAATTTTTTATAAAAATTTTAAAAATGGACGATGTATAGTCCATTAAATTTTGTATATATAGCCAGTCCATTTAATTTTTTGCATGAAAAATAGACGATGTATAGTCTATATAATTGTTTGCATACGAATCGGACGATTTATAGTCGATAAAATTTTTTCATAAAAAATTGAAAAAAAGACGATGTATAGCCCATTAAATTTTTTTTATAAAAAATTTTTTTACATGAAAAATGGATGATGTATAGTTTATTAAATTCTTTGCACGAAAAGAAGACGATGTATATAGTCCACTTAAGTTTTTACATACGAAATTGACGAATTTTAGTTAATTTAATTTTTTATAAAACTTTTAAAAATGGACGATGTATAGTCCATTAAATTTTGTATATATAGCCAGTTCATTTAATTTTTTGCATGAAAAATAGACGATGTATAGTCTATATAATTGTTTGCATACGAATCGGACGATTTATAGTCGATAAAATTTTTTCATAAAAAATTGAAAAAAAGACGATGTATAGTCCATTAAATTTTTTTTATAAAAAAATTTTTTTCATGAAAAATGGATGATGTATAGTTTATTAAATTCTTTGCACGAAAAGAAGACGATGTATATAGTCCACTTAAGTTTTTACATACGAAATTGACGAATTATAGTTAATTTAATTTTTTATAAAACTTTTAAAAATGGACGATGTATAGTCCATTAAATTTTGTATATATAGCCAGTTCATTTAATTTTTTGCATGAAAAATAGACTATGTATAGTCTATATAATTGTTTGCATACGAATCGGACGATTTATAGTCGATTAAATTTTTTCATAAAAAATTGAAAAAAATACGATGTATATATAGTCCATTAAATTTTTTTCATAAAAAAATTTTTTTCATGAAAAATGGATGATGTATAGTTTATTAAATACTTTGCACGAAAAGAAGACGATGTATATAGTCCACTTAATTTTTTACATACGAAATTGACGAATTAGAGTTAATTTAATTTTTTATAAAAATTTTAAAAATGGACGATGTATAGTCCATTAAATTTTGTATATAAAGCCAGTCCATTTAATTTTTTGCATGAAAAATAGACGATGTATAGTCTATATAATTTGTTGCATACGAATCGGACGATTTATAGTCGATTAAATTTTTTCATAAAAAATTGAAAAAAATACGATGTATATATAGTCCATTAAAATTTTTTCACAAAAAAATTTTTTTCATGAAAAATGGATGATGTATAGTTTATTAAATTCTTTGCACGAAAAGAAGACGATGTATATAGTCCACTTAAGTTTTTACATACGAAATTGACGAATTATAGTCAATTTAATTTTTTATAAAAATTTTAAAAATGGACGATGTATAGTCCATTAAATTTTGTATATATAGCCAGTCCATTTAATTTTTTGCATGAAAAATAGACGATGTATAGTCTATATAATTTGTTGCATACGAATCGGACGATTTAAAGTCGACTAAATTTTTTCATAAACAATTTAAAAAAAGACGATGTATAGTCCATCAAATTTTTTTCATAAAAAAATTTTTTTCATGAAAAATGGATGATGTATAGTTTATTAAATTCTTTGCACGAAAAGAAGACGATGTATATAGTCCACTTAAGTTTTTACATACGAAATTGACGAATTATAGTCAATTTAATTTTTTATAAAAATTTTAAAAATGGACGATGTATAGTCCATTAAATTTTGTATATATAGCCAGTCCATTTAATTTTTTGCATGAAAAATAGACGATGTATAGTCTATATAATTGTTTGCATACGAATCGGACGATTTATAGTCGATTAAATTTTTTCATAAAAAATTGAAAAAAAGACGATGTATACATTAAATTTTTTTCATAAAAAATTTTTTTTCATGAAAAATGGATGATGTATAGTTTATTAAATTCTTTGCACGAAAAGAAGACGATGTATATAGTCCACTTAAGTTTTTACATACGAAATTGACGAATTAGAGTCAATTTATTTTTTTATAAAAAAATTTAAAAATGGACGATGTATATCCATTAAATTTTGTATATATAGTCAGTCCATTTAATTTTTTGCATGAAAAATAGACGATGTATAGTCTATATAATTGTTTGCATAGGAATCGGACGATTTATAGTCGATTAAATTTTTTCATAAAAAATTTAAAAAAAGACGATGTATAGTCCATTAAATTTTTTTCATAAAAAAATTTTTTTCATGAAAAATGGATGATGTATAGTTTATTAAATTCTTTGCACGAAAAGAAGACGATGTATATAGTCCACTTAAGTTTTTACATACGAAATTGACGAATTATAGTTAATTTAATTTTTTATAAAAATTTAAAAAATGGACGATGTATAGTCCATTAAATTTTGTATATATAGCCAGTCCATTTAATTTTTTGCATGAAAAGTAGACGATGTATAGTCTATATAATTGTTTGCATACGAATCGGACGATTTATAGTCGATTAAATTTTTTCATAAAAAATTTAAAAAAAGACGATGTATAGTCCATTAAATTTTTTTCATAAAAAATTTTTTTCATGAAAAATGGATGATGTATAGTTTATTAAATTCTTTGCACTAAAAGAAGACGATGTATATAGTCCACTTAAGTTTTTACATACGAAATGGACGAATTATAATCAATTTAATTTTTTATAAAAATTTAAAAAATGGACGATGTATAGTCCATTAAATTTTGTATATATAGCCAGTCCATTTAATTTTTTGCATGAAAAGTAGACGATGTATAGTCTATATAATTGTTTGCATACGAATCGGACGATTTATAGTCGTTTAAATTTTTTCATAAAAAATTGAAAAAAAGACGATGTATAGCCCATTAAATTTTTTTCATAAAAAATTTTTTTTCATGAAAAATGGATGATGTATAGTTTATTAAATTCTTTGCACGAAAAGAAGACAATGTATATAGTCCACTTAAGTTTTTACATACGAAATTGACGAATTATAGTCAATTTAACTTTTTTTATAAAAATTTTAAAAATGGACGATGTATAGTCCATTAAATTTTGTATATATAGCCAGTCCATTTAATTTTTTGCATGAAAAATAGACGATGTATAGTCTATATAATTGTTTGCATACGAATCGGACGATTTAAAGTCGACTAAATTTTTTCATAAAAAATTGAAAAAAAGACGATGTATAGTCCATTAAATTTTTTTCATAAAAAATTTTTTTCATGAAAAATGGATGATGTATAGTTTATTAAATTCTTTGCACGAAAAGAAGACGATGTATATAGTCCACTTAAGTTTTTACATACGAAATGGACGAATTATAATCAATTTAATTTTTTATAAAAATTTAAAAAATGGACGATGTATAGTCCATTAAATTTTGTATATATAGCCAGTCCATTTAATTTTTTGCATGAAAAGTAGACGATGTATAGTCTATATAATTTGTTGCATACGAATCGGACGATTTAAAGTCGGCTAAATTTTTTCATAAAAAATTTAAAAAAAGACGATACATATATATAGTCCATTAAATATTTTTCATAAAAAATTTGTTTTCATGAAAAAGGGATGATGTATAGTTTATTAAATTCTTTGCACGAAAAGAAGACGATGTATATAGTCCACTTAAGTTTTTACATACGAAATGGACGAATTATAATCAATTTAATTTATTATAAAAATTTAAAAAATGGACGATGTATAGTCCATTAAATTTTGTATATATAGCCAGTCCATTTAATTTTTTGCATGAAAAGTAGACGATGTATAGTCTATATAATTGTTTGCATACGAATCGGACGATTTATAGTCGATTAAATTTTTTCATAAAAAATTTAAAAAAAGACGATGTATAGCCCATTAAATTTTTTTCATAAAAAAATTTTTTTCATGAAAAATGGATGATGTATAGTTTATTAAATTCTTTGCACTAAAAGAAGACGATGTATATAGTCCACTTAAGTTTTGACATACGAAATTGACGAATTATAGTCAATTTAATTTTTTATAAAAATTTAAAAAATGGACGATGTATAGTCCATTAAATTTTGTATATAAAGCCAGTCCATTTAATTTTTTGCATGAAAAATAGACGATGTATAGTCTATATAATTTGTTGCATACGAATCGGACGATTTATAGTCGATTAAATTTTTTCATAAAAAATTGAAAAAAATACGATGTATATATAGTCCATTAAAATTTTTTCACAAAAAAATTTTTTCATGAAAAATGGATGATGTATAGTTTATTAAATTCTTTGCACGAAAAGAAGACGATGTCTATAGTCCACTTAAGTTTTTACATACGAAATGGACGAATTATAGTCAATTTAATTTTTTATAAAAATTTTAAAAATGGACGATGTATAGTCCATTAAATTTTGTATATATAGCCAGTCCATTTAATTTTTTGCATGAAAAATAGACGATGTATAGTCCATCAAATTTTTTTCATAAAAAAATTTTTTTCATGAAAAATGGACGATGTATAGTTTATTTTAATTCTTTGCACGAAAAGAAGACGATGTATATAGTCCACTTAAGTTTTTACATACGAAATGGACGAATTATAATCAATTAAATTTTTTATAAAAATTTAAAAAATGGACGATGTATAGTCCATTAAATTTTGTATATATAGCCAGTCCATTTAATTTTTTGCATGAAAAGTAGACGATGTATAGTCTATATAATTGTTTGCATACGAATCGGACGATTTATAGTCGATTAAATTTTTTCATAAAAAATTTAAAAAAAGACGATGTATAGTCCATTAAATTTTTTTCATAAAAAAATTTTTTTCATGAAAAATGGATGATGTATAGTTTATTAAATTCTTTGCACGAAAAGAAGACAATGTATATAGTCCACTTAAGTTTTTACATACGAAATTGACGAATTATAGTCAATTTAACTTTTTTTATAAAAATTTTAAAAATGGACGATGTATAGTCTATTAAATTTTGTATATATATCCAGTCCATTTAATTTTTTGCATGAAAAATAGACGATGTATAGTCTATATAATTGTTTGCATACGAATCGGACGATTTAAAGTCGACTAAATTTTTTCATAAAAAATTGAAAAAAGACGATGTATAGTCCATTAAATTTTTTTCATAAAAAATTTTTTTTCATGAAAAATGGATGATGTATAGTTTATTAAATTCTTTGCACGAAAAGAAGACGATGTATATAGTCCACTTAAGTTTTTACATACGAAATTGACGAATTATAGTCAATTTAATTTTTTATAAAAATTTTAAAAATGGACGATGTATAGTCCATTAAATTTTGTATATATAGCCAGTCCATTTAATTTTTTGCATGAAAAATAGACGATGTATAGTCTATATAATTGTTTGCATACGAATCGGACGATTTAAAGTCGACTAAATTTTTTCATAAAAAATTGAAAAAAAGACGATGTATAGTCCATTAAATATTTTTCATAAAAAAATTTTTTTCATGAAAAATGGATGATGTATAGTTTATTAAATACTTTGCACGAAAAGAAGACGATGTATATAGTCCACTTAATTTTTTACATACGAAATTGACGAATTAGAGTTAATTTAATTTTTTATAAAAATTTTAAAAATGGACGATGTATAGTCCATTAAATTTTGTATATATAGCCAGTCCATTTAATTTTTTGCATGAAAAATAGACGATGTATAGTCTATATAATTGTTTGCATACGAATCGGACGATTTATAGTCGATTAAATTTTTTCATAAAAAATTGAAAAAAAGACGATGTATAGTCCATTAAATTTTTTTTATAAAAAAATTTTTTTCATGAAAAATGGATGATGTATAGTTTATTAAATTCTTTGCACGAAAAGAAGACGATGTATATAGTCCACTTAAGTTTTTACATACGAAATTGACGAATTATAGTTAATTTAATTTTTTATAAAAATTTTAAAAATGGACGATGTATAGTGCATTAAATTTTGTATATATAGCCAGTCCATTTAATTTTTTGCATGAAAAACAGACGATGTATAGTCTATATAATTGTTTGCATACGAATCGGACGATTTATAGTCGATAAAATTTTTTCATAAAAAATTGAAAAAAAGACGATGTATAGTCCATTAAATTTTTTTTATAAAAAAATTTTTTTCATGAAAAATGGATGATGTATAGTTTATTAAATTCTTTGCACGAAAAGAAGACGATGTATATAGTCCACTTAAGTTTTTACATACGAAATTGACGAATTATAGTTAATTTAATTTTTTATAAAACTTTTAAAAATGGACGATGTATAGTCCATTAAATTTTGTATATATAGCCAGTTCATTTAATTTTTTGCATGAAAAATAGACGATGTATAGTCTATATAATTGTTTGCATACGAATCGGACGATTTAAAGTCGATTAAATTTTTTCATAAAAAATTGAAAAAAATACGATGTATATATAGTCCATTAAATTTTTTTCATAAAAAAATTTTTTTCATGAAAAATGGATGATGTATAGTTTATTAAATTCTTTGCACGAAAAGAAGACGATGTATATAGTCCACTTAAGTTTTTACATACGAAATTGACGAATTAGAGTTAATTTAATTTTTTAATAAAATTTTAAAAATGGACGATGTATAGTCCATTAAATTTTGTATATAAAGCCAGTCCATTTAATTTTTTGCATGAAAAATAGACGATGTATAGTCTATATAATTTGTTGCATACGAATCGGACGATTTATAGTCGATTAAATTTTTTCATAAAAAATTGAAAAAAATACGATGTATATATAGTCCATTAAAATTTTTTCACAAAAAAATTTTTTCATGAAAAATGGATGATGTATAGTTTATTAAATTCTTTGCACGAAAAGAAGACGATGTCTATAGTCCACTTAAGTTTTTACATACGAAATTGACGAATTATAGTCAATTTAATTTTTTATAAAAATTTTAAAAATGGACGATGTATAGTCCATTAAATTTTGTATATATAGCCAGTCCATTTAATTTTTTGCATGAAAAATAGACGATGTATAGTCTATATAATTGTTTGCATACGAATCGGACGATTTATAGTCGATTAAATTTTTTCATAAAAAATTGAAAAAAAGACGATGTATAGTCCATCAAATTTTTTTCATAAAAAAATTTTTTTCATGAAAAATGGACGATGTATAGTTTATTAAATTCTTTGCACGAAAAGAAGACGATGTATATAGTCCACTTAAGTTTTTACATACGAAATGGACGAATTATAATCAATTAAATTTTTTATAAAAATTTAAAAAATGGACGATGTATAGTCCATTAAATTTTGTATATATAGCCAGTCCATTTAATTTTTTGCATGAAAAGTAGACGATGTATAGTCTATATAATTGTTTGCATACGAATCGGACGATTTATAGTCGATTAAATTTGTTCATAAAAAATTGAAAAAAAGACGATGTATAGTCCATTAAATTTTTTTCATAAAAAAATATTTTTCATGAAAAATGGATGATGTATAGTTTATTAAATTCTTTGCACGAAAAGAAGACGACGTATATAGTCCACTTAAGTTTTACATACGAAATGGACGAATTATAGTCAATTTAATTTTTTATAAAAATTTAAAAAATGGACGATGTATAGTCCATTAAATTTTGTATATATAGTCAGTCCATCTAATTTTTTCCATGATTTTTATTCAAATATTGAGTTGTAAATAAGCTTAGCACGTATTTCAATAATGTTATTTAATTTAAAAAACCTTATTCATAAATACTGTTTGTGATCTCTAAGAGCTTTTATCAAACAGTCTTCCATATTAATTTTTTTGAAAAATAGTTGATAAAACAAAATATTTTATTTTTATTTTAAAAAAGCAGCCAATGCCCATATACATATATAAATTTAGTCGCTGAATTTATTCTGTAGATTAAATAAATGAATAACAATACGAGTATTTTATAAATATTGGCAGTAACTATTTTATAAATGATAGTTTAATTTTGCTTAGGCTTATAAAATAAAATATTTTTTATCAGTTCTAAATTTAAATATCAATGTGACCTAAATTTAAAAAATGCCCATACATGTATAAAATACCAGGAGTTACTATTTTATTTTATGGCTACGAGTACATGCCTTTCTAACATGTACATACATATGTACATAAAGGTATGTACATATATGTACTTAAATATGCGTTATAAAAGTTTATAAAATTAATTAACACTTTCTATTATGGCTGCAAGATTTTCATTTGTCGTTGTTGTTGTTTTTTTTTCTTTACTTTGAATAAAAAATAATTTCTTTTACTCTTTATGGAACATTGACCTAAATTGTTTCAATTTAAATGTTATTATTGTACAAAATTCGTTTTAAGTTCTTCGAACGAACGAAAGAATTTTGTATCTGGATTTTACGCTCGTAAAACTTTTACTTATAAATAAAGTATGACATTCCATAAACGTACTCGTATTATAAAAAGGAAAGTGCTCAATAATTGCAGAGAAATTTGGGATATTATTTATGCGTATGGAAGCTATTTTTAAACTTTCTGTATAGAAAAATGTTTGAACTTTAAGTCGCTTCTATCTGCTGCAAAATATGAATGAAAATCGTTGCACCCTCTGAATTTAGCAGCTTTGGTAAGATTCCTGATGTAAGTTTTGACAGTTCACTGCTGGGTTATAGCACAGATCAGGAAAGATGGCACCCACCATTTTCGCAAGCTTTACATACAGAAAAATTGCAATTTAAAATCTACGTAAACAAGGTTTTTTTAAACTTTTTCATGTTTTTCATGTTTCATGTTAGTGTAAAATGATTTACAGTAAAAACAGGTTTCATTTGAAATTACATACTTTATTTAAGGTTGATTTAACATTCCCATACTGTTGAACCAAAATGAAGAGTCGTATTGAATCAAAGTGATTTCAAGTTGGAACAACATAAATTTGGTACTGAAATATCACAGAGAACCATGTTGAATCGAAATTATTTCAAGTTGAAGCAACATGAATTTAATTTAATGTAGTCATTGTATTTTATTTATTACTTAACTTACGTTTAAATATTGATTTGAACTCGGTATTCATCACTGCAGCCACAAAAACCTTAAATATTCTTTAGATACACACTAAATATATACTATCAATTCAACATGATTTCATATGATTTCAAATCAAAATTTCTTTCATAGGGAATTTAGATTGGTATATTTTTCTGTTTGAATTGAAACTCCTGGACTTCAGAGGGGCCAACATGACAATCAAGTGGCTTAATGATATGCAGTATGCACTTGGAGCTCATTTTGAAAACGATTGAAAAATGCTGGAAAATATTATGCACTATTGCCCAAGGTCACAATGCCACATATTCCGACGGCTGAGTGGTAGGTTTCACGGGGAAATAAAGGATATCGCTGAGTTTAGACTCGAGGACGCCAGAGGGCCCAACATGACAATCAGGTGGCTTAATTACATGAAGTATGCACCTGGATGCTCATCTTGTTTTTAAGTTAAGGACAGGGTTGTTGTCAGAAGAGATTCATAATGACACTTTCAAACGTAACTTAATCTAAAAGCCAAATAACTTTTGTCCGAAGTTTCCTATTAATCCTTCGATTACAAGCACATAAAATATAATGCAAAATTTTAGTTGTAATGACCTCGCCCACTTTTCCAAAAGGAAGATTGAGTCATTAAAAACCCCAAGTTATATGCAAAGTTTTTTAAGAATCAGGCGGGCAGAAATTCATGAAATATTGTGTGTTCTGAAGTAACAAACATATTTTTTCAATACAACTCAGTGGATAACTTTTGGTTCAAAATGTGGGAAGAGTCGACATAAACTTACATGGTCCTTTTGTTACAGAATAAAAAGTTGTGGTTTAATTTTCATTTTTTATACTCAGCGGTTTCAACTATAGACTATTTTGGGAATGCAACTTGCGGCCCTCAAGCTGCACAAATCGTATTATTTATACTACATACAGAAAAATTTCAACGTAAAATCTACTTAAACAAGATTAATCTAATATTTTTCGGCAATGATTTTGCTTCATGTGCGTTTCATGTTAATCTAACATGATTTATAGTAATTTTCAAAGAAAGTTTTTCCTTTGGAAATAACTTTCATATCACGTTGATTTAACATTTACGTACTGTTAAAATCAAAATACAGAATCATATTGAATCAAAGTTATTTCAAGTTGGAACAACATGAATTTAATTTAATGTAGTAATTGTACTTTATTAATTACACAGTGTGACAAAAAATACCTGCGAAATATTACTATTTTTCTGGTAGTTATTGTCGAGTATAACAACACTGTGTATTTGAAATTTTCCAAAAACCTCCTAAATCTTGAGTTACGGGTAAAAAACCGTGTCTTCGTACCCGTAGGCACTTATCAACCTCTATCTAAGTTAAATATCAACCGATTTTAAATTTATAAACGAATATAAAAAGAAGAGAGTAAGACCTTTTGAACCATATATGTATGTATGTATATCTTGTTTCAATGAATAAATAATAATATAATTTTTTCTAGTTAATTTAATTATTATTTTTCGAACTGCATTTGTTTCTATATTCTTATGAATTGAATAGGCTAATGTTCGTATCGCCTTTTAAGCCAAATTACATGTGATAATTATTAATGAACAAATAACACCAAAGTAATTCGCAGGTTTGTTTTAAAAAATTCCGTAGAAATTTACTGAGTTATTAACCATTTTATTAAAATACTTTTTTGTTAAAAAACTACTAGTATGATGTATTTAAGCTTCCAGGATGATGAAAGTACAATTTAATAGCCATATATAAACAAAGAATAGCAAATTTGTAAAACAGTGGTCGCCAAACTTTATTCTTGAGAACCTCAATTTATCAAAAAGTAATAATAAACAAATAAAGATTTTAATTAAAATCTGCTGGATTTCGTGCAGGTGTAAATGCCCTATTAAGGCCTTTAATATTAAAGCCAGTAGCTGCTATTCATTTTGTTACCCAGCAAAAAACTTTGCCTACTAGATGCAAAAAAGTGTATGTACTCCTCAGTCGTAAGTACTTACAATTTGACTGAATAACCCATTATTTTTGTTTGAGAAGTTCAAAAAGTATGCGGTACCCTATACTTTTTGCCTACAAACATGCAAAAGTTAATATATTATTGATTGCCTAAAAGTACTCAAAATTTAATGGGTTATTTTTTGCTTACAAATATGCAAAATTTTATAGATTAAATTTTGCTTAAACTTATTCTAAATTAATTTGCTAGTTTTTCTAATTAAAATAATTTTCCCGATCAATAAATTTTTTTCTAGATATATTTCCTTATTAACTGGAAAGCACTACAATAAGTAATTTCACGTAATGATATAAATAAGTTCTTGTTTTATTCATTACGGGGCAGTCATTATTATGCACATAAAATAATTACATAAATAAGTATCAGTCATTACTTTGTAAGCCATTACAAAATTTCGAAAATTTTTTGCTGGGTAGTTACAAAGTAAAGGAACTTTGAAATAAACTTTTTCTTTTTATATAAAAGTTTCAGTAAATTTGGAAGAAGAAGTGATGTTCTCCTTATTTTCTTTTAAGTTCTATGAATTTAAAGCTGCAGTTAATATTATACCACTTCTGTTATTACTTTTATTACTCTAGAGTAATAAAATGTGTAGTTTGATTTAAGATTCCTCTTCACAAGCGCAAATGTTTTCATTTTGAAAATAATACGTAGCGCTGATTTGTTGTTAAGACCAACAAATATTATTGTTGGTAACATAGAAAATTATCAAGGCATATCGCTTAATAACTCATACACTACACAAATGTGTGTACAAACAAACATACATACATACATACACACATACATATATTCATGGTATTTACACATTCGCATTTTCTAGATAGAAGCAGGCGCCAGTTGCTGCTGCCGGCAAGTACATGCATGCAATAATGCAAGTTGCCAACAAACTACCTACCAGCAGCATGTACGAGTAGTTTTAAAAAAATATATTGACAACTTTGTTTTGCAACACAACTGGTATATCAGCAATACATACTTGCTTATTTGACTATAAGTCAGTCGTTGGTGTTTCAGTGCAATTTCTTTTCAACTCTCTTTCATGATAAAGTGTCAAATGGCCTTTTCCATGGAATGGTATCGGTGAGTGTGTGTGCTCCAGTGGCTTTAGGAAACAGCAAGTGCTGCGCTGCGATTTTTCGTGTTCATTTTAGTATATTACTAAAGCAAGGTTTTCATTTTTGTTATTTTTATCGTTATGGCATGTAAATAAAATTAAACGATATAAGAAGAAGAAGCAAACTAGGCAATTGGGTCACAATTTAGGAAAACTTGTTTAAATCAAAATAATAAAGAAAAGAAAATAATAATAAAAAATAAGAAAATATGTTTAAAAAAAAAAGAAACATAAAATAATAAACGTGAGTTTGCCTAATGAATTGAAGTTTATTTCAAAATTGTGGCAGAAATATTTAAACAAGCTTCATTCAGTGCGTGTTCTGTGTTGGAAGAGTTAATGAATAAAGAAATTACAACTTATTTTGTTGTGTGATATGTATTTTGAATTCTTATATGCAAATATATAACAAAAATGAAAATGGGAATCTATAATTTTGTATGTAAATGTTAATACTAGTATTTGTTTTAAGAGCGTGAAGCCCATCGAAGCAGTGCAAGATTCCAAAGAAAGGTATCAGAATAGAGTTCTATAAAAATATAGTATTTATTTCATAATGTGTCAACCAATCCTCAATTGATATTTCTGCAAGAGCAGATTTAATCGTTTCAGTCAACATTTTCTCTATTCATGTCAATACACACAGACAAATTTTAACTTAAAATCTACGTAAACAAGGTTAATCTAATCTTTTTCGGCAATGATTTTGCTTCATATGTGTTTCATGTTAATCACACATGATTTAAAGTAATTTTCAAAGAAAGTTTTTCCTTTGGAAATAACTTTCATTTCACGTTGATTTAACATTTACGTACTGTTAAAATCAAAATGAAGAATCATGTTGAATCAAAGTTATTTCAAATTGGAACAACATGAATTTAATTTAATGTAGTAATTGTATTTTATTAGTTATTCAACTTACGTGTGTTTGGCACGAGCAGCAGAAAAATTTTTGCTTGTACATATATAAATTAATTGGCTTCCCCGGCCAAGACTTTAACTCGGAACTCATCGCGTGGTACTACTGCGTGCTTACCACTGCAGCCACAGCAACGTTAAATATTCTTTAGATACACACTAACGGCCTTATTTATAAAAATGATTAAGTCTTTATAAAGGGTTTTTAAGACAAATGTTCATAAAAAATTTTACCTATTTAGCCTTTATAAAGCCTTAATAATATTTATAAATAAGGCTGTAAATATGTACTATCATGAATAAACTTTTAATTCAACAGTATTTCATTGATCACTTAAAAAAAATATAAAATACTTTGACTTGAAAAGTTTTAGTTAAAACAAAATACAAAATACTTGACTCCAGGATTCGAACCTGCGATCCTCCGACTGCAAGGCTAGTACACTGCCTACCAGCACATGATTTAAAGTAATTTTCAAAGAAAGTTTTTCCTTTGGAAATAACTTTCATTTCACGTTGATTTAACATTTACGTACTGTTAAAATCAAAATGAAGAATCATGTTGAATCAAAGTTATTTCAAATTGGAACAACATGAATTTAATTTAATGTATTAATTGTATTTTATTAGTTATTCAACTTACGTGTGTTTGGCACGAGCAGCAGAAAAATTTTTGCTTGTACATATATAAATTAATTGGCTTCCCCGGCAAAGACTTTAACTCGGAACTCATCGCGTGGTACTACTGCGTGCTTACCACTGCAGCCACAGCAACGTTAAATATTCTTTATATACACACTAACGGCCTTATTTATAAAAATGATTAAGTCTTTATAAAGCGTTTTTAAGACAAATGTTCATAAAAAATTTTACCTATTTAGCCTTTATAAAGCCTTAATAATATTTATAATTAAGGCTGTAAATATGTACTATCATGAATAAACTTTTAATTCAACATTATTTCATTGATCACTTAAAAAAAACATAAAATACTTTGACTTGAAAAGTTTTAGTTAAAACAAAATACAAAATACTTGACTCCAGGATTCGAACCTGCGATCCTCCGACTGCAAGGCTAGTACACTGCCTAACAGCCAGCAGCAGTTTGTCGGCAGCTTACAAACATCAAAAAAACAACAACAATATAAAATCAACTCACACAACTAAGCACAAAAGTGTATTGGAGCTACCCTGAAGGAAACGTGGGGTTAAGTGTCCCCAAGTAACCACTTTTGTCGACTATTTTGGTGACATTGTCAACGGAGCGTCTACATATTAATATTGTTTTTTATGCGTAGAAAGAGAAGTAACACTCAGGCAAATACCTACTACTATTACTAGGTGTTACCTTCTTTAGGAAAGGGATAGTGATAGAGAAGACAGGTGGTCATTTTACTATTGACATTTCCTGCAGGTGGTGACAGCGTCCATAGTGAATCAGTACAGTTTTACTACGGACATTTCCCACAGTGTGGTGATATCGTCAATAGTAAGTCAGTACAATGATACTACTGACATTTTCGCCATATGGTCCCACAAGAACTACCTAGTCAGTATTGACGAAGTCTACTGGTAGATTTCGTAGGACAAGCCTTTGTTAAATGTCAAAAGTAGATAGCATTAGTTGGGGTATAATTTGTCAGTAGTACTGGCGATATCGTCAATAGATAATCAGTATAATTTTCCTATTGACATTTCCTGAAGGGTATGAACAAGGCAAATAAACGCCAACACACCTAAACAACATATTTTCTTTTAAATTTAATGTGATTTTAGTGAAATTGAATCAAACTTTTTGCATGGTGATTTTACATTGGTATATTTTTTTGTGTGTACGAAACGAAATATATCAGCAAAAGTAACTCCAAAACTCTATACAGTCTTTCGACTACGATTACCACGAGCATATACCCACTGAAATTTTAGTGCTCTGTGTTCAGCATTTTAGTCGAATTTACCAGCAACTGGCTGGTACTGATTTATTTATGAAACCACTTTTTATCTTACATGCAGCCTGTCATTGGTAAACATTGAATTCGGGTAACAAAAATTCTATCAAATATAGAACCAGACTATACAAGACCTATGATATGAGTAAATGACCATTTAAAGAAAGCCTTGTAAAAAGCCTTTCATTAACAACCAAATCATTTTCGTATATTTATTTAATGCAAAATTCTTTAAAACTATATTTATAGAATATTAAAAAAACTTATAATGTAAAACTTGTAAAAGATAAAAAGAACTCGCATCCATACTTAGATGGAAATGTGTCTAAGTAGATAAATAAATATCCATGCATCTGCAGTGTAGGTAGATTCTGCATCTACTCAAATGCAAGTGTTTTTAAATAAATATATGCATAATTATGTGAAACGAAGATAAATGTCACTTTTTTTTATCAAATAAATAGAAGTGCTAATTCAATATGAATCTAGTTTGAAACTGGTTTATTATTATTATTATTATTTATGATACACTTTACTAGTTGTTAGCTACTTCAGTTTGCAGTGAAGAAAGAGTCTTATACAAATTTTCCTAAAAAAGTATGTAATCTAAAAAGTTAAATATATATTTTATGGTATTTTTCTTTCCTTTTTTTTGTAATCAAGCAATGTTGTTTTTAATTACTGGAGAAATTTTGTTTAAGAACATAATATTTTTGTACATATTTTCTTGTATTTTTTTTTTTACATTTTATTGAGCAGTTTTCTATTGCTATTTTTTCCGGCGTGAAAGTCCATTATTTGCTAAATATTTATTACCAACACGTTTTTTATCTTTTATTTAAAACAGTTTTTTTTTCTTCTTATTTTATTTTACAGATTTAAAACATTAAGAAAAACGTGTAAAATTGTCTAAGAGTTCACTATAGGTAAGTAATAATTTCTTATTAAAAAACAGTTTTTATTTTCTTCCTATTTCCTTTTGGTTTTTCTTGCTATACATATGCATACTTGAATGTATGTATGTATGTATGTATTATTTATAGCAATTATTTTTCCTGCCTTGTTTCCTTCTTTCCTTGGAACTTTTATGGGAACTAACTATTACGAAATTGAAAATTATTTATATGCATGTATAAAAATTTAATGTAATATTTTAGCAGTAGAATCGATAACTTTAATTTTTGAACATATTTTCAAAAGAAATAAGTAATTTGAAACTATTTTAAAATTTCTTGGTTCCAAATCATGAGAGATATTTTCTTATAACCTTTATCAGAAATAGTTATTTAAAATTACATACATAATTTAAAATTACATTTAATTATTTACTTAATTGTTTTTGAATAAACAAAAAAATCGTGCCGAAAGTGCAGTTGTGGACGTGACTAAAAATGGAAGTCAGTTCTAAGGAGGGTAATGAATTTCTAGGTTTACCCAAAAAAAAATTTAATTACTGCCTATTTCACAATATCGAATGAATTCTTTCTTTCGTAGAAATACATTTGAAACAGAAACAAAATTTTAAAATTTATATACCCCTCTTTTCATAATTTGTTTAGAAATACCAAAAAATGCCAATCGAAATTTTTATCGAAATGCTAGATTAAATAATAAGTTCAATTGCATTAAGATTATCTGCATAAATTGTTCGCTCGTTCAATAAAAACCACCAATTAAAAAAATTTTAAATGAGAGTGTCAAATAAATCTTCTTTAATTATCACAAAAATATATAAAAGTCGTTTAAAATGCTCGCATCGAACAAAAATAATATTTAAATAAAAACTTTCTTTTTTATATATATGTATGTATATATTTCTGTTCCTCTTTAAAAAATTTAATTAAAATTTTTTTTCAACTATATAAATACAAATTTTAAATAATTACGATGATTTTATAATTTTTTTCAACTGAATCTTATTATTTCTTTTATTTCTCTGTTTGATATTTATCAATTTTCATTTTCAACTAATAGCCATCAGCTGCGACAACATTAAGCCATCATACGTAAAATCCTATCCTACTTTACTTTAACGATAGTTTTGGTATTAAAGTCTTGATGAAGAATTACTAATAAATCAAGTGTATATGATTATAAACATAAATATTATACATATACTACTTATAATGGAGATATACTCTCAACAGATTTGCAGTTCGACATGTATATTTGTTGGTTGACGTTGAAAACAAATCTGATGAGCATAGACGAATAATTTAAATGCTACAATGAAAATTGTTTGCCACATTACAGAGATTTGACACTTTCTTATTATTTTAACTATATTTAATAGACCTATTTAGTTTATTTTCTTATGTTTGTTAAGCTCGAGGTTGTTTTTATAAAATTGTAATGGATTTTTTTGATATTTCGTTAACAGTTTGTTAACTTCGTCAGAAAATAAGCAATTGAAATTTATATATTATTATTATGTTAAAATCCCTCTCTAATAGGTGCTGATAGTTACTTTGTGTAGGGTATCTGGCAAGAAGTTTTAAGTCATATATATAGACATACATGATATCATACTTGATTTTGTAGCGCTAAAGTGTTTTTGGAAGGCTTTTGTTTTAGTTACCATATGAATGAAAGTTGGACTCCTACATTCCACAAGTTTAAAAAAAAAACATTATTTTCTTGTATAGCATTTTGCAAGGCTTAAAGTGACAAATGCTATTTTCCAATACTTCATTGTTTTTGTTATTCGATGTTTTCATTTGTTTTGCTTTGTGTTAAATGATGATTTTTCAAAGCCTCACTTTAGTTAACCATAGACAGCATTGCAATGAAAAATATCTTTAAAATAGTATTGAAAGAAAAAACATGACTTGAGACCGCATAAGGTAAAAAAGCGACAAGTGTTTTAAATGCACTTTCGTTGGAAAATTCTTTTCAAGTTTAACACGTAATAAAATGTTTGCAGAAAAACAGAAATATATAAACAAGTACATGGACTTAAAAAGAAGTTAAAGTTTTAAAATAATAGAGATACATACTCGTATTTTACATTAGGAGGTGGTTTTGCTGCTTATATGTAACTTATTGAAAGGAAAAGTAATTTTATCTCTCTCCCTCTCTCTGTCACTCATATTGGTTGTACAATAAAAGACTTAAGAAGCGAGCACCGTTTCAGCTGCCTTGTAGTAGTGCTTGTTTCTTAACTCTTTTGTTTGGCATATACATATGTACAAGTAGCATGCAAGTATGTATATGAATAAGAAATTAACATATGGTTTAAAACATATACATATGTATGTACATAAAATCAACTGACGCTTTGACCTATACCCTTCCGATTTTGATCAAATTTTGTACTAGCCATGCCCTTGGAGAAAGTTAACATACATGCAAAATTTTGGCACATTATCGTGGCCCACTCTTGAGATATAGCGACATGAAAATTTAAAAGTTCAACAAAAATGTATAGTACATTTACTTAGAAACTTATTTTTACTTCTGGAACTTCTTAAGCAATATTCTTCGTTGTGACACGAAATCAAAGAGGAAAAAAGAAGCTTTTAAGGGGTTTAAATTGTATATATTTGAAATTCAAAGATCAAAGGTCAAAATTTTATCATCTGTTTTTGTTGGTTATTTTTCTAAAAAAGACGCTATTTTTAAAATTTAAAAAATATATGTTAAAGAACAACGTCTTATCTACAATTTCTGTAAGTTTTATTTTGGTATACAAAATGGTTTATAAGATATTAAAAACACATCATGTAAAGCTTAAAAAATTATTTAAAAATACTGTATTATCAAATATCACAAATTCCATAAAAGTAATTTAATTTTGTAATTTTAATTTCCACAGCAAAATCGACGAAAAAAATTTGGAAGAAATAGTTAGAAATAGAAGAATAGTTTTATTTATATCTCATAAACGATTTTGTATCCCAAAATTAAACTTTATATTATTATATATATGTATAGATTTAGTGCAATGAGATTCATAACGAATATAAAATATAAATTATTTTCTGGGTTTTGTACACGTTTCTACTACGCTTAAGCTATGTACAGACGGTTATCAGATCTTACAATATTGCCAGTGAAATGTGTTCAAAATTTCTTACAAACGTGTGAACTGGCAATTTTTGTCCGACATCGGTGCAAGAAAAAGCATTGTTGATATTTTTAAGTAAGTTTTTACAGGGTCCTTAATTAAGCGCTTCCTATCTTTAAATTTAAATAAAACAAAGAGTGTTTGAGAGAAAGGAATATAAAATCGTACAAATTTCTGCCGCGACTTCGCTCGATGGTGCCCATCCGAAATTCCCAATTTTGCTTAATTTGAACAATGGCATGGGTTATGTTAATTTTAATACCCGCTGTAGCTTGTGACTTATGCGCATAGACCTGAAACTTATGAAAACCACAGCAGCTGGTTCACATCACTTCCACGTGAGATAACCACGCCCACGCACACGGGATGAGCTGTGTGGCACGTAGCGCCATCCTTTTGAAACCACATATCTGTCGTTATGTTCCATATTCTGCCCAAAACAAATTGGTTGTCATTGACTTGTAGTAAAATTTGCCAAGTTGTGATCTGTGAATGGGTGAATATATGTGAGGGACATGAAAGTGACTGCATCGGATTCTCTTGCATACTACCACGGGTAGCGGCCATGTTTTCGGTATATCAGCTTGGTCGACATTTATTATGGTTTGCTGTACCATTAGGCTCAAAATTTATTCACCACACTGCGAATAGTCCCCTCTGTAAGACGATTGTGGCGACCATAAAGTTGGCAACGTTGCTCAAACAGTACACCCATTTTGACAAAACAATTTCATCACTTGCACGTGTTTTTTAACCCTATATCTGACCATGGTAGTTTGGCAAAACTTACTAGATAAACGACATGCCCTTTGTAAAGACCCGTTCTTACACTGAGACTTCAATGTGAATCAGTTGGCTTGCATGCATTATATTATTAATATTAATTAACAGACTTAATATGGGCATTTCCACAGAAAAATTCACTTTTTATCACGTTACATTGCTTGGTGACATAGATTGTTTTACCAAGAAGAATGTATGTTTTATATGCTTTTTCGTGTATTGGTTTAGAACGTAGTTAGCTCTACAGTTAGTAAAAGATAAGAACAAATCAGCATGGCTCTAAATTACAAGCTTAATGACTTGATGACGTAACGTGACAATTGTGTAACGTGATTGTGGAAATGCACATATGGCTCGAACCGAAAGGAAACAGCAACAAAGCAATTAGCTCCTCCGTTGTATGCCAAAGCTTTTTTGATATTGTTGAACAAAAATTATAGATTTTAATACTATAAATTTAACTTTTATTTCACCGGCTGCACTCATACATACATATGTATGTCGCAAGTTTGATTTAATCTAACGACTCTTACATTTTCCTCTTAAAAATATAATTTTAAATTGATTGTAATAAATGTATGCATGCATATCTAAATTTATGTATTTTAGTATGCAACCAACAAAAAGCAAAATTAAAACTTTAAACTATTTTTCGTTTTATAAAATAAAATGCATTAAAGTGTAAATGGCAGGAAGAAGCCTTCAAATTGATAAAATATTCACGCATTCAATTTTGTAAGTATGTATGTAGTATTAGAGGTATAACCAATTTTTTGGCATAGTACCATAAGGTCAACCATGTCCTAGTAACCACGAAAATCATAATCTTTTGTAATTATCTCAAAAAAGTTCACGCACCAATTGGTTTTTCTAAACATTATATCTGCCAATTATTATTTCCTTGGGAGGCATTTTACTGAAATGATTTAGTCCAAAACCAATGTTTTGGATTTTACGCGGCGTTACTAAAGTGTTTTTGAATATAGTTAACTGGTTTTTCCAAATTGTGGAATTATTAATTCTTCTTAACCAAAAAGAAAGTTAAAAACTGGTGCGTGAACTTTTTTGACCGTAGCGAAAAAATAAATATACGTTCCCTTATATTTTTTGATGCTCTATCGGACTGTGCTATGCCAATTTTGATATTTTAAAAAATTGTTAAAAAGTTATATCCCTAATGTAGTATGTTTCTATATGCATGCGTGCTTTTATCAGTTAACACTAGCAACGTCAATTTCATGGCTAATATGTTAAAGCCTGCAACAATTAGCAATTGTTGCAACATCACCATGAAATACACAAAAAAAAACAAAATATTACAATAAATAAAAATAAAAAGCAGCAAATTAAAAAAAAGACGTTGATATATGAACTGTTAGGCAACAAAAAAAAAATAAAAATATAAACAAGAAAGTTACATTTTTACTTTCAAATCAAATATTCACTTTCATTATCATCAATCACATGCAACTTAAGATGAATCACAGGCACTCCGTTAAGCGTTACGCATTAAAATATTATAATTTTTTTTTGTGTTGTTTAAAAATAAAAGTAAATATTTTAACATTTCCTGCACAAACGTAACACACATGCTAAATACTGAAGTTTATATTATAAAAACGCTGGTATAAGAAAAAAACTTGAGCCAAATGCTTATCATCAATTCAATTGGAAGTTATTTAAATTTCTTTAAGGAGAGGAACAAAAACAGAAACAGTTGAACTCACCATACATATTAGATTTTATGTTAAAAAATTCGAAATAATTTTATTTCTTGCTGATGGCTGCTTAGGATTTAAAATTGATAGTATGTGTTTTTGAATATGTTTAAGCTGTCCAGATCTTTTCAAATCAAATTGTAAAATTAAATATTTTCAATGTCAATCTTTTGGGCTTTTTTCTTGGCATGTTTGTTTAACTTTTCATTGCTACTCTTGTTCATGTCAATCAATCATTAACAAATTTCTTTTTATATATATTTTTTTTTAAATATTGATTTCGTTTAATCTTACCGCTTGCAGCATGTTTATTTAATCTTGACTTTTAAGTTTATCTCCATTTGACTTTCATGGCTTATTAGAGACAAAAAATGCTTCGAAAATATTTATTGTTGTTTTTCACTTTTAGGGTTAATACGTGATTGATTGCTTACAGTTGATTGAGCGGGGATTGAAAGATGCATGTGTGTGTGTGTATGTATATAAAACTAATAATAGAAAACATTTGACCTTTTATTGGTTTACTCTCTCCCACAGCTCATCATCTTGCAGTCAATTACTTTCGATTTTGTATAAAAATTTTTTTGACTTGCATAAATTTTTGTTATTTTTGCAATATTTTTGAAGATTTGCATATTTATGTACAGCAATATTAGTTGTATGTAGGCTCAAAAGGAGACTTTGCTAAGAGATACATAGACTTCAAGAGCTTGAGAATTGGATTGAAAAAGTGACTTGTTTGCGATAAAATTCACATGAAATATTCACGAAAAATTCCGAGGCTCGTGCTCTCGGCTAAACACAAGTTAATTATGTAATACGAATACATGTACGAAAAATGCAGAGGTTCGTACATCCCATAACTACAGCTTAGCCAAGGTCTATTTAATAGGTATATGCAACTATACAAAAAACAACACTATGTTTTTTAAGTTATCAGAAGGACACACAAACATGAACTAAAGTATATGTTTAAACAACTTTTGACAGTTTAAACACGAAAACACTGTATATCATCTGGACGATTGCATTGACCTGATAAATAGACCTTGAGCTCAACTATAAATATATGCTACTTTATAATATAGGGACAAAAATCGGCAAAGCTCTCAGGTACATTCACCAACATTAATGTTAAACCTTAGAGTACGGAGTCTAGTTTATAACATAAAGTAGCGAGTGGTGTCACTAAGGTCTCCCACACATACATATATGGTTTTGTTTTGGTTATAATTTTGCATAATAATTAGGGATATAACGATACGCCGTTTTGCCGATCCCATACCGATACTCAACAAAAATATCACGGATACCGATACGCATATTGATATTGAAATCAAGTTAAAATTAAGAAAACTCAAGTCGAGTAATTCTTTTATTATACAAAATTCTTCTTTCTAAATCTGTTTTTAAATTTAAAATCGGTTGATATTTAAGTTTGTTAGAGGCTGATAAGTGCCTACGGGCACCGGTTTTTACCCGTACCTCAGGATTTTGGGGGTGTTTGGAAAATTTTAAATACAGATTGTTGTTATGCTCGACAATACCTACCAAAAATATAGTAACACGTTCCAGGTATTTCGATTTCATTAAAATTTGTCACACAGTGTAATTAATTGCTGTAAATGATCAAACAGAATAAGTCCGCAACTTCAGGAAAAATCGCTGTCAAATTAACAATGCCCATAATAAAATCTAAGGCAGTAACTTCAAATGCTCTCTAATTTTTGTTTTATTTTCTTTTGTACTTATTTTTCTTTGTAGTTTTGTTCACAAAATGTATGAAATTTATTGAAAGTATGGTAACATGTTTGAGAGAATATTTATTTATATGTGAGAGTATAAGAAAAAACGTTCTCAAAATAAAATAGATTCTATCTATCGACTGCTTTCTGAGGCTAGTTTTTTGTGTCATTTTGTATGGAAAATGTGTTTATGCCCCAATTCTGTTTGATCATTAAGAGTGGGCAACGTCATGATGATAAGTGAGGAGCTGGCGAACAAAACTAAATATGTTCTCAGTAAATGATTTTGTTTTTAATTTTTTTTCGCTCTGTTGAAGTACACTTCTACGAAGTCACGAAATATTTTCAACCAGTTCGGTCATACCTTAAAAAAATAACGAAAACTGACTTTTCCTTACTAGTTAGTCTCTATGTAGGTAGTTCAGTAATTTGCCTTTCCTGTAAAAAAAAAACAGTTAACGGCACTAATCTGGTTTTGTTCGCCAGCTCCTCAAATGTCACGTGAACAAAAGCCAAGAGACTTGACATAGTATTACGGCCTATACCACGATGTCGACAGAAAACTTTTGGCCGATTACTTACATATATGTATTGAAAACAAAAACAAATTTTATTATTTTATTGATCTTTTCAATACAAGTTGTCGATCGAACGTTTGCTGTCGACATCATGGGATAAGCCGTTAAAGTTAAATTACATCAGTGTTAATACAGTCTTGCTGTCAGTGTGAGTGCAATTTTTGCCTTACTGTATAGTTAATATTAAGCATTACCAAGAGAAATAGTCTGGGAAAGTAATTTTATAAGTAAATTAAAACCTCAACAAATTGATTTCCCCAGCAATAGCTCCACTGTAGAACAAAATAAATCAAGCAAAAAAAATTTGCATCATAACGAAATATTACATAAAAGTAATAACATTAAAAATAAGAAGCAAAACAAAGAGAGAAAATAATTAATAATCTTAATAATTAAATAAAACCTTTTAAGCATTAATCAAATTGTTATGAAGTAAAAAAAAATAAATAAAAAAATAACACATTAAATACATATTTATTATCATTTTGATTTTAATCAACAGTAATACGAAATACTAAGAAATACTGATTAAATAATAAAAGAAAGCTGTGACTAAGTTGCTTGTACAATCTTTCAAGTATTTTCATGGTTTGCAGCCAGTCAGTCCAGCTTGTTGCAATTGTACATACATATTTATAACACTTTTAGTTTTGTTTTTCTCATACATTTATTGTGTTGGTACAAATGTCCAATAATGGTGTAAGAGTATGTCTGAAAACAGCCATAACACTTGAAGAAATAAATAAAAATCAAAGGAATGAAAACAAAATTAAAACATAATAATAACAAGTCCATGCGATTTAGGCTTTAACACTATTTCCAAGCTCAATCATAAAAATATGTAGGCATTCCGCTTGAGATAATTTTGTCGAGTTAGGAAATGTTAAGTGATATACATATGTATGTATATGTGTATTAGAAAGTAAATTAATTGTACAAATTCAACCCTTTGCGACCAGGGGGCTAATTACGGCACTCGTTATCGAACGAACTTACGAAATATTTCAATAGAGTTTATATGGAAACATTTTAAAATTTCGAACCGTATCGAATGCTGCAATTTGCACACAGGTTTTTTTGATTTGAAAACTCCATAATCAACCCGTAATACTAGAAAAGTGTCCACGTTTTAACCGCCACTATTATACTAAGTTTTAACTATTTTTATGGGGTCTTAGGTTATTAAATGATCCAATTCGTAAATGGCACACTTTAGTGCGTCGCACTGTGAACCATTTTACGAGATGGCGGCCAAAAGTCATTTTTTTATGGTAACTGATTGTAAAATGTTAAAGTTTATTCGAAAGTAGACACTAGTGTACCTCGAGAGCCAAAAAATTAAAACTTTATTTCAAATATATCACAGTAAACAGGGTGACTCAAAAAGGACATTTTCAGTATTTTGCTAAAATGAGAAATTTCTTACTAATAGGGCATTTACATCAGCACAAAATCTAGCATATTCTGAATAAAATCTTTATGAAAATCTATACCGTTTACACCAACTTTTTTTGACATCCATCAAGATTTTTTATCCAAAACAAAACCCATCAACTGAATTGTTTCCAAAACTACAACCAAACAACTGCATTGTTGCCAATTCACACTCTTTTTTAAACAGACCATAGCTAATTCACTCACCTTTTGTTGTACAGGGTATTAAAGAATAAATAAAAACATTTGATTTCGTTTTGTATGATTTAGCTTGATTTAGCTCGAAATCTCGAAACTACTAGATTTCGAGACAGTGTAAATGCACTATTAAGCTTAACTATTTAAGTTTTTATATAAATAACCCAATACAATTGTTTAATTTTTCTTGATGCGAGAATTTCTCACAAATTACCTAAACGAGACACAGATTACAGATATTTAGCAGCTGATAGCCTCGCCAGAGCGGCGTCTTTGAAACCAGTGAATTGACAACCCTGTTTAGTTTTCAGTATTATATATTAAACCTATTCACCGTATCAGGCTACACGAACATACGATTTCAAATGCCGCTGGCTGCATTTTCCGCCTCGTAGCCAGCTATTTAATTCTTTCTGGAGACGGCAGCAGCATAATCACCACCTGATATTCAAGTACAAAAACATTTATCAGTATTGCCACCATCAAATATTTCGCATTTATTCATTCTTTTAAAATGTACTTACATCACGTAAACATATTTTAGTTAAATAATAATCACGCCTATGGCGAATAACAAGTGGAATTTTTGTTCACTTGAAATTTTAATTTCCCTCGAAGGTAAAAACCAAAAAGATTCATACTCCATAAAAAAAGGTGTTGCAGGGAGTTATTGTGAATAATCATGAACTTTACTTACTAATCTTGTCCTAAAAATAAATATTTATAACTATTAATATATAATTCAAAGGAAAATATCAAAATTATTCAATGAAATAATTCACTTCGCCTGCAAAATAAAGTGAAAAAAACCAAAAAAATTCACGTGAAAAATATTATTCACGATAAAGGGAAAAATTTCAAGGGAAAAATTATTCACGATTGCAATTTGGTGAAAAGTGGAAATATTTCGAGGGATAACATTTTCACGATAGGGATGAATAAATAATTGTAAGATAACATTCATTCAACATTTTGTATTATACTGGCAACAATGTATTTGCTCATTATAGACAAAGAAATAGAAATTCACACATTCACTCCAGCAGGCAATCGATTACAGGACTACAAATGCCGCTAGCAACAATTGTAGACATATAGCCAGCAACCTAATTATTTTGAAAGCGGCAGCGGCAGCGACATCATCATCAGTGGTGCCACTTTCAAATACTTCACATGTATAGAAATAAAATTACTCACTTAAAATGTTCAATGTGTACCTTTATATGAGTTTTGAGATTTTATTTCTGTTAAATAATATCCAATAATTTCAAATTATAATTCATTTTACATTTTGTATTATATTGACAGCACTGTATTTGCTCATTGTCGCCAACAAAAATAGAAATTAGTCTAAGTTGGCTACAGCCAAAAAAGTGGTCGTGTAGTCGTGTAGATGTGTTGCCGTATTGCCTTTAAAATAATCATTTTCATATGGACACATGTATTCCATTTTTGACAAGTTATAGTTGGCAGCCTGCTGTGGTGAATGTGTTTATAGAGCATTAGTTTAATTTAACAACGACAAAATCATCATAGACAACAACCTGCCGCCCTGTTACTTTGCTGTAGTCAAAAGAATCATACTCATATAAACATATGTATTTTATCCTTGACACTTTATAGTCGGTAGCTTGATGCGGTGAATGGATTAAATGCATTTTACGACATTTCTGGGCATACACCTATAAAAATGTTGTCAAGCATCATAACAATCAAAAACACTATTTTGAATTTTGTGTCAATTATGCTTTTTTTATTGTATGTGAAATATATTCTGTAAATTTTTAATTGCATATTCCCTTGCCCCTAGAAACGGTCTATTGTATGGTATATTTATTTTGTTACTTTAACTAGGAGCACATACTGCCTTATTTGAAATGCGAAACAGTCAGCTTTTCACTGCACATCACTTGTTATGTAACATGTGTTGTTTAGAGTTGTAAAATGGAATCTTTGAGAATAAAAATTACAATTTGTCAAATATCATTAAAACGTAATAGGTGATGAAAAACATACATATGTATATGTAAGTATATACATATATAGTTTTTCCTTACAAATCAAATATAAAAATAGAAATTAATCTTCTCGTTATGAATAAATATTTATTTTTAAGTTGTTCCTCTTCACGTTTCAAAATCTAATTGGTCAAACATGGTGTGACTCGCGTGGGTGATTTAAATTTATACGAGTAATTTCCTCTCCAGTATCGACATCAACATCGATAAGTTTTAGCGAATGCTTAGTTTCTTTGAAATCGCAAATACATGTTGTAGCGGTACAACATTATTTTATTAGTTATATTTCATTTGTAATGTTTCATTTTACTTTACATAACAATTTGTTTCGACTTATTGTATACAAACGTTTATTATTTATTTTTTTTGTTACATGAACTAATTTCTGTTAATTTTATAAATTTATTTTGAACATAGAATCCATGACTTAAAAGTCAAAGTATTGAGTCATACGAATATTGTACAGATAATGAGAGAGAAATATTAACATGAAATACATTACATGTATAGAATTGATCTCATTGTATTTATGTAAAATATTGAAATTCTACTCAAATTTATATAACTCAAAATTTATAAAATGTTATTTAAAATTTTGTTTAGCTATGTAAGAATTTTTCATTAAAATAAAAATCATTCTTTGCTAACCATTGAACGAACAAACATCGTCGCCTTTTAAATAAAAAAATAATAAAATAAAAAGAAGACATTTTAAGACTTTCATAGTCCGATTTGTCTCTAAATAAATAAAATAAAAAGTATTATCCAAACTTGGACGTATATCGTCTGGTCTGGGTTTACTCAATAAATTAAAAACATAGAAAGGATTAATTCCTCCTTCCTACAATGTGCGTTTTGCATATAGTCTTTAAAATTCTTATTCCACTATGAATTAACATTTGAGGTATTATTCTGATTTCCATGTAAAATCGTTGATTTTTTAGTTCATTTAGAACTGAAAAAATAAAAAAATAAATTAAAATTATCAGCCTCATGCTAACAACATCTCCCCGGGAGTTTATTTCTTATTGATTAGACACTCATTTGCAAGATTTCATTTAAAATAAAACAAATGGAAACAAAATAGCTGACTTCGAAAATTCGAATAGGTAGATTTTATTTTTTAGAAAATATATATAATATAGAATTGGGCTGTATCGGGCTCAAGTTCTATATTTTTCAATTCATGTTATATAAAGAGATATTTTAATTATTAATGTGATTTCGTAAGGAACGCAAGCAAAGCTTACCTAGACTTAGCTGGAGAAAAAGACGCATTTTTCTGTAGCACATTTCATTCTCGTATAACCTCTGAGTTTTTTTTTCATGAAATCTGGTAGATTTGTTCAATTTTGACGAAAAATTAATTCATCAGGCAAAACTATAAGATGGTGGGGAAAAGTTCAAGTTTATTTGGAGCAGATTATGCAGAGTTTTACAAGGTAAACTAGCTGAGCCCGGCACGCATAGTGGTCACTTGTTGGATGACGAAAACCTGTGTTGAATATTTCAGCTCCACAGATCTTATAGTTCCAGAGATCAAACATCTTTTTGTGGAAATTACGGGCATTAATTGGGCTTAAGTTCATATTACATAATTATATAATTAGCTGGGGAAAATGTCGAATTTTTTTCTGTAGCCCATTTCATTCTATTAATCTTTCACACCTGAGTTTTTTCAGGAAATCTGTTAGATTTTTTTTTAAATTTTGACGGAAAATTATTCGCCAGGCATAAGTATAAAATATTATGCTGAGTTTTTCAAGGTAATTGAATTTTCTAGATTATAATTGAAAATTATACAAAGTTCAAAGTCATTCGTTTTGAGTTCTTCAAGCCATTGTCCCCGATTATGCCTCACAATAAGTAATCGTACACTGCTTTTCAACTTAATTTGAATTTAAAATTTTCTTTAAAAAACTATTCCTCTTTTAATGATAAACCTTTTCTTTTTAATTTCATTCTAGAGTTTTTTGAATCATGATTAAGCTTTTATTAATGCTTTCATTGGCCTTTTCTTTGTGCTCATGCTGTTTTGCTGCAATTTCATCGTCAGCAGAGCTTCCTTTGGAAGCACGTAATGCCCAAGAGTCTTCAGAAGAGGAAGAAGTTATTTCTTCCAGTTATGTTTTGCCAAACCAAATTTTTAACAACGGTAAACCTTATTATGCCAGTAAGGATCCTGTTTCGGGCCAATTGGATTTTAATATTAAGAAACCAGCTGGTATTGATTCGGCCGTCAATGAAGTTATCGATCCAAATGAAAAGGCCATCATTACGTCATCATCGCCCAATATTCACGATTTTCTTAATTTGCCCGTGAAGTATTCATCGTCAAAGTTCGTTTATCCCTTGGTTTCAAGTTCTTACGCGAACCTGAAATATCAAGGTAGTAATAAAAACTACATAACAAACAAAAAGCCAACGCAAATAGTGCAAGATACTTCCGCTACAAACTATCATACAGCTAATTACTATACAGTGCCTACAACGAAACTGACACCTGTTGATACCATATTTCCTGCATTAACTAATACTTCTATTATAACAACTTCCATGACACTTACTACAACCACAAAGAATCCAACAAATGCTTTAACTTCAGCCTCCAGCTCAACATCTACAACTTCCACTTCAACATCAACATCGACGACAACTAGTACTACAACTAGCACAACTAAAGTCCCCACAGCTCATACCTCCGTATCTGTCCAATCTAGCAGCAGTTCGCAAAAATATTCCACTTCTACACGTAAACCTGCTCAGCTCACAACTACTACTACAGCTCCTAGGACTTCCACTACACGCAAAAAGTTTGTGCCAAATAAAAAATATTCTCCAACACCGTCTCAAACAACAAAAATCCCCTTACGTTTCCCCGACCAAGATCCATTTAATTATACGGCATCTCCCACACCAATTGCCACTTCCGTTCTAAGCACGAATCTCACAAATATAAAAACTACACCACCCGTAGATTTTACGGAAGATCCCAACGCTCCACCACCATTTAGTCCCTTTCCCAGCAGCACTCACATTCCTGATATGGACCCGGCTGATATTTACAACTCTATGAATCAAAAGAACACAGAAACTAAATTTGAACAAAAACCTACCATGACATTGGCGGATATTTTCAACAGTTTAGTAGAGGAAGAATCTGCTGTTGCAGCCAATAACCCCATTAATCAAGGCCTTGATGCTCAAGGCAATTTAATGGAGCCTTTAGATCCCTCAAAACCTTCGCCATTTGCAATACATGATAATGGACCATTAAGACATCCAGGTCCCAATTTTAGTTCGGCAGATATACCTCAAAATGGTCAAGAACAACCGCAGCCTCCGCAGCTTCCACAGATTCCACAGTCTCCGCAGCTTCCACATCAAACACAACAGCCACCGCAAGCGCATCAACAACCTTCTGTCATATCAGGCAGCCAGGAGAATTTCAGTAATGAGTACGTCTCCTATCAAGTTCAGCAACCAAATATTATGCAATACAGGCCAGCCCCGGGGGCAATGAACAATGTTGTCATATCTCCTGGCCAAAATTCTGCTTCCCTTGTACTGGGTAGCCAACAACAGGTGGGTCAAAATGCCTTTGGGACCGTGGAAAAGGAACCCTTATTCTCTAAAGAACACCCTGTTCAGTATGGTACAGTTATTAGTGAAGATATTAGCGGTCTTAAGAGGCAACCTCTGGCCAGTGCTCCCAACT
Organism: Tachina lurida; assembly: GCA_944452675.1. Classification (NCBI taxonomy): domain Eukaryota; kingdom Metazoa; phylum Arthropoda; class Insecta; order Diptera; family Tachinidae; genus Tachina; species Tachina lurida. Next base: position 141,556,474 of record OX101752.1, read on the forward strand.
TTTACCAGGAAGTACCAAGCAAAAGTCCTATTTCTAATTTTCACCAAAACGGCAATTTTATTTCTAATCAAGAGCCGAAAAGAACAGAACCTCAGCGACCTCTACCTTCGCCTGCCCACAACTACCATGACTCTCCACCCTCTCCACTCTCGCCTTATCAGCAATTACCTTTGATTAGCAACATCAGAAATAAACCCAGCAATTCTGCGCATCAAAAACCTTTAACACTACCACAAACAGCACAAAGTCAGGTTCAACCCAAACCCCAACCCCAAGCCCAGCCACAGCCACAGCCGCAGCCCATGCCGCCTAATCCAGTTGGATCAGTTCAATCAATAAGCCCTCAAGAGAATATCGATAATTCCCTAAACTTAGGTTCGAATCAAGACACTAAAGAGCTATTGGTTTCCACAAATATACGCTTCCCAGCTAACGAAGAACAATCGGCTGAAGTGCCTTCATTACCAGTAGCCAATGGTCCTCCAGCTGGTCCTCAAGTCAATGGTCATGCCCAACCTTTAAGTTTGCAACAAATACAAAATTCGAATCCCGTTGTGTTTCCTAAGTCAGACGATAGTAAGCCCCAGCAGAATGAAATTATTTTTCACAATACTCTCAACTCTAACGCCGACAATGTTCAAATTCAAAAACAAGAGGTCTTGACCATGAGTCAACATCAACAAAAATTGGTGAGTAATTGGTATAAATTAAAAAATATAAATTCTAATGCTTTTCCAACTTCCGTTAGACATTCCCTCCTGCAAATGAACCAGCTCAACACATGGTGCCTCCTCCACTGCCAAACAGCATTGGCTCTGAGCATGATGTACAGAAACCTAATCGACCACACACTACTCCTCACTATAACTACAATGAGTATACTCGTAAACCTCTGCAAGGCATTGCACGTCCAAATCCCGATCGTCATTTGCCTAATATTTTGCCGCAATTCCGTCCAAATGCAAAAATTTCCAATGGTCATCCGCAGCAAGCGAATTTCAATCAGGAACCCGGAAATATAAGAGTTACTGGACCGCAGCCACCAAAGAGAGGACCGGTTAATGGCAATCCCCAATTTTCTCATAGACGCCAACCTTTAGGAAATCAGCCCAAAAGATATCCACTAACTAGAATGGCGGATTATGCGACGGGAGTGCCATCACAAAATGAAATGGCCAACAGAAGAGTATACAGAGTTCCTCCCTATGGAGGTTCTAGTATACAGTATGTAGATCGACCAGGATTACTTGCTCGAAGACCATTACCACCTCAGAATTTAAAACCAGCTGAATCTATAAATGTTGAAAGGCATTCCTTAGCTCCAGTATTGGAAAAATTACCCGCTTTCGAAGAAGAGGATTTGGTTATTAATGATATACCTCAACCAATTGCATCGACAAAAGATTCTATTAGTTTTAATGAAGCTAAATTGGAACCTGTTGTGACTTTGCAAATGTTACAATCCCAGAAAAAAGCGGTCTCTTTACCCAGTGATGACAGTGGTGATGGAGAAATTCAAGTTTACAGTATAGATAACGAAGAACCTGAGGCAGCAGGCCAACACAATCCAAATGGATTGTATGTAGTTTATCCCATCAAAGGAGGCCAAAAATCTGAAGACCCAGAAGCCGCTGAGAGTCAAAATGCTTTACCTGCCGTAGCTCACATAGATCCACCCACTGGTAGTGATTATCAGAACACCCCTTTTTCCATTATCAGGGACCGTCAACAGGAACCTGTCTTGAAGAACAAGAAACCTCTCTCACTGCAACAGCATAACAAGGTACAACAGAAGAGCAAAGACTCATTTCCATATCCCATAGAAAAACCAGACCCTTCTTTTGGTGAATTAAACTCAGCACATAGAGTACCAGGTGTAGTCATTGCTCCTAAAATAGCGAATGGTGCTTATGGCCCTGCCACCGAGACTCCCATTGCAATTGCTTACACACCCACTGAGCCCAGTCGTCATCAGGCTGTAGTTAGTACCCATCAACAGCTGCGGCAACAACAACCGATGTACTCAAACATTAATTTAGCCACTCCTGTTATCAAGGAAATACGCACCGATGTGAAAAAAGATCAGGCATTGAATGATCATGATTTTGATTTAAGAGCTCAGCACTATGAAAAGGATTTCATTGCACCATTTTATCCAAGTGTAAGCCTTGATTCGGTTGCCGTTACTCCAACAAATGGCTGGAACATTCTGCCTTCTTCCACGGAAAAGGCTTTACATGAAAAGAATGAAATAAATAGATCAGATGTTGCTCATGGAGAAATCAAAGCCAACGAGGGCACGGAATTGTCAACAAAATCATTTGAATTAGATAAATTCCAGCCAGAGTTGCAAGGAGGCTTTAAACCCATCTATCCTCCTGGCTATAAACTTGATAATGAACAAGAAGAACGAGAACAGCTGCAAAAACATGAAACGAACAATGTACCTGTGGCATTGGCTAGTCGTATGGATCCACCTCATAAACTCCAGCCATCGTCCCAAGACCTTAAAGCCAGCACACCAATATCTTCTACTACTTCCACCACACCGAAACCTTCACAAAATAACGAAAAACCAGAGGAAAATTTAAAAGCCAACACCAATGATGATAAATCTATTTCTACGGTAAAACCCACCAAACGAACGAAATCCAAATTTGAAACCAGCTTAGCAGCCCTACTATTCGGTGAAGATGAAGAAGACGCTGTAGAAGTTGATGAGCCCGTTGAACAAAGTCAGCCCCGTCAAGAACCAACCAAAGCCATGATGAGCGGTCCTAGAAGCATGCCTCGTATGGGTCCACGTAGTTTGAAAATATAAGATTAATTTCTTTAGATTTAGGCGTCAATTATTTTTAATTATAATTTATTTTTAATATTTGCTTTAATTTATTTAACTTATAAATTTTTCGGTTTCTCATCTCTCTCTCTCTCTCTACGAATTATTTTAATTATATTTTATGATGAATATTATTATTAAAAGCTGCAGCTGACAAAATCCATCTCCTTTACATTTATGTACTTCTACGTTTTCTATAGAACGTGCAAATCTTATAAATTCCAAAAGTGACAACTCTTGCGAGTCTAATTCGAAATTTTGTTATTGAAAGAAAAACACTTTGGTAGTTTCTTATTAGACTAGCGATTTGTTGAACTTTTTCAAAACCAAAAATTAAAATTTCTCTTACATAAAATATTTTACATATATTTTTACTATATAAAGAAGAATACTGCTGATATGTAATTAAATATTTGGAAATGTTGCAATAGAAAGAATACAAACAATAACACAAGTTTCAAAGTAAACAATACTGTAACTCATAATTATATAATTATAAATCAATATAAACATACGAACATATAATCATGGTATATCATGATATATAATTATGTACATACATAAATATGTTATATACATTTTTTAATTAAATAATAGTTACATATTTTTTGTAATTAAATAATAAGTGTTTAATAAAGAGCCTTACAATACAAATGAATATAGTGACAATAAAGGAAAAAAAGATTTAGTGCTTGGTATATTATAATATAATTTCTATTCAAGAAATTTATTAGCCGACATATTGTCATAAACCCACCTCAATCCGAAATTTATTTGCTGGTGGTTTAGCTTTGTCTATATGCAGCTTTTTGAATACATCTACAGCGTTCACTCAAAAAGGCAATAACTAAAAATAAACTTCATTGAAGTCCATTAAAAATAATTGCTGTTATTAAGTAAATCTACAGACGGTTTTCAGAATATCTGGATGACATTGAAAAGAATTACAGAATGGCTTTCATACCAGGTCACACCCGTCACATTAAAAGAACACTCCATTACTTTCGAAAAAGTTTATTAAGAACATTTTTTTTTGTCAAGCAGTAAGTATTTAATATAATCAAGAGTACTTTAAACCATTTACTTCACCAAAATTATTCTGCCTTATCGTGGTTGGCGTATTTCAAATACGACTACTACAGTTTGGTAATAGATTAAAGAAGACTTCAACAGTTTTTCTTTAATCTATTACCAAACAGTCGTAGTCGTATTTGAAATACGCCAACCACGATAAGGCAGATTATGTACGATCACACACGCCCCAGCCTTCTGATGAGAATTCGGAGCATAAATCACGTTCTTTCAGTATCTAGCTGTTGTTAAATTTTTTCAGATTAACATCCTTGGAAACAGCACCCTTTTCAAAAATTATGAATTGTATATTTTTGAATTACATATAACAAAAAATGTGAATTTCGTGGTCACACCCACACACACAATGGAATTACCCATATACATATGTAAATACATATGTAAGTATTTTTAACTTGCGTACCACAAGTCTCCTATGTGTATTCAAAACTTATTTATTTGCTTGTAAGAGTTAATAATTGAAAATATTTTTACCTTAAGTAGAAATATTTTTTTTTTTCTTATAATGAAATTATTGATGAATTATGGGCAGATAAATTCACTATTATTAATATTTCCGCTTGCTAAATCTTGTCCCCCAACATTTATGTAACGAACGAAAACATTTCCACGAATGTGTGCTGTTGTCACTGTTGCCAGACTTGCAGATTTCTCTGCATTTTGCTGATTTTTCATTGTAAAAATTATAAAGTGAGATTTGCAGATTTTCATTGCCAAATTGCAGATTTTCTGAAATACTTGGGTAACATCAATATTTAGTGTTTATCTTAACTCCGTAAAAGAAATAACCATAGTGTTACTGTCAGAAACAGACACCATCATAACTTTGTTAAAAAGAAACTAACAAATCTGTGCAAAGATATGTATATGCATATCGCGCACTAAATCATAAACAGTCACAACTTAAAATTATGAAAATGGTTCTGTTTTTCATGTGCCGCAAAAATTTCTTTTTCAGCAATGTTTTCTTAAAGAGTTTTGTGCCATTCCCGAACATCTGGGATTTTTGAGTTGTGACTGTTTATGTATTAGTGTTAGATATGTCTGCATATTTCTTTGCACAGATTTGTATGTAATATACCATTTTCTTAAGTTGTATGTAGAAAACTTGTGCATATATGTATATGTCCTCATCCTTTTGTTAATGTTTATTTTTATCAAACAATTTGTATAGCAAGATAATTTATGTTAATTCGAAAACAAAATGAAAAAAAAATTCAAAGTGAAGGTGTTTTTATTGTTGCAGATTTTTTAAAATTATTTTTCAGATTTTTTAGCCAATTTTTGCAGATTTTTGACAAAATTATCTGGCAACAGTGGCTGTTGTGGTACATAAGAAAATCTTTGAAATATTTCATAGGAGACTTGTGGTACTTAAGTTGTGAAAGACTTAAGACATATGCGGGCAATAGAAAAATTTTAGCTACAGTTTCTACCAACCATGTAAAAAAGCCTTAAGGTATGCATTGGTATTTTCTTGTAATTTATATCAAAGTTATTGTTAAGACAAACAAAAATTTTTTTTTCACTCGCAGGTGACGCTGAAAACGGTAAGAATAAAAACTTTTGGATTAATTTTAAATATGTGTGTGTTTATATATTTTTATTTCAAAAATTTCGTCTTAAATTACTAAGTTCATTAAATATTTCAATAGTTTATTTTTTACATACATAGATTTTTATAATTAATACTTTTTATTTATTGTTTGATTTAGGTGTGATTTCTATAACATGACAAAATTAACAAATATGTATATGTACTTGTAAAAAAAATCGTGTGATTCCAAGTGATGACTGATTGCTTTTCGTTAATAAAATAATTTTTTTTTTAAATAAAACAAATATTTTGGCAACAATGAGCGATGTGTTTGTTGGTACATGGAAGAAATAAATTTATGAGGTTTTCGTGTATGTACGAGTATATGTGGAAGTTGTTAATTCATTTTAATGTTATAATTAATGATATGCTAAAAAGTCTAGACATTTAAAATTATTTTTGTTTAATAAAAGTAATTATAAAACTATTATTAGATAAACTTTATGATTTAGTTTTTTAATATGAATAAATTGCATAATTCAAAAATGTTTACGATTAATAATTTTAATGGACGATTTATTTTAAATACTTGATATATAAGCTTAAGGAGTTAATTTTTTTTTATTATTTACGTTACAATTCTCAATTCCAATTTAAATATATTATTTTTCATACCACTACGTCTTATATTTATGTATATTTCTATTAAAAATTCATACATACATGTATTTAATAAAATTGACTAATATATTACTACTCGTATATATTTATATAAACATACACTATTTTATGAATATTTGTGTTTTTTTTTCCATAATTTCTCTCTCTTTAAAGTAAAAAATTTCGAATATTTTATATTTTTCATCAATAAATACCCACAGAAATTCAGTCTTTGTCGATGTTATTTTCAATAAAAGAAAATATTCGAAATTTAATGAACTTCTGTACAAATTTGCTATTTACATATGATAGTGGAATAAATTATATATTATAGTTTTATGAGAATTCAAATACTTTACATCAGCCATATAAACATACATATATGACTGACTATGTACACATATGTTTCAACACGTTTGACCAAGACTTTATACAGTATCTTGAATTATTTTTAAGAAAAAATTTCTCTTTTAGCTTTAAATCATATTTTAGTCTTTACAAAGTATTTATTCAATTGAATTTTATTTTTATAATTTGTTAAATTTTACCACCTTTTTGCTTTAAAAACTATGCAGCAACTAAAAATTTGTGATTGGCAATATTATTGAAATTTACCAATAGTTAACAGCTGTTAGTTGTCAATTGCCATACCTCACAACTTTTTTGGCCATTAAAACTAGTTGCTTATTTTTACTATGATTTTGATTTTAGATTTTGACCCAATTAACACATCTTTTTAAATCAATTTGATTATAAAACTTCAACCGTATTTGCAAAATTGTTTTTTATTTCTCCTGACATGAGATTATTTAGTGGACGATACACATGTGTACTGAATAGCTCGAAGAAATCCTGGTCGTGGGTTCTAATATTCCCCTTGTCGCGGTTAGCGTATTTCGACTTTGACCATAACGTTTTTGTAATAGATTAAAGAACATCGCAACATATCTTAAGCACGATGCCGTTTAGCTTCAGGCTTTGAGAAAATTCAGAGTATCAAGACTTAACAGTCGCTTCCTGAAGTATTGAAACTTCGAGCATTCAAATGCTGAAATTATTAATTACACATAAATTCATTTATCTCTCAAGGCAAGAAAAACAAAAATTATTTGCAGTTAGTTTTAAAAAGCCTTTTTTTTTAATTTATATTGCAAATGAACAACAAACTGTTGTATTTTAATAGGCCTCTCATTACGGCTTTCAAATTATGTATTTAACTTCGACAAAATAAGAATGTAAAATGTTCATTTAAGCAAGTACAAACTGCGGAAGACCAATATAAAAATTCTGCAACCGTAATAAATCAGAATTGTGTTTTTTAATATACTAAAACTGCCTAAGCATATGTATTGTTCGTTTTCTGGAAACTACACATTTTACAGTATTTCTGTACTGAAAATAAAATTTCATCAAGCCACAAAAACACTGTTGTGTGATTTCAAAACGTTTAGATAAGTCTCTAACGTTTTCAAATCACTTATTTTCGGGGTTATTATATGGCGAAACTTTTAACAAATTACATACTTAAGTAAATTACTCAATATGTATAGAAAAATCTAGATATGCCCTTTCTGCTGATAAAAATATTCGACCCGGTTCTCTCAAACGAATCGATTGAAAATCGCACGATTTTAGAAATTAACTCCGATATTAGAAATATGTTTTCAAACTTTTTCTCAAATATCATATCTGAAAGAAAATGATCATATATGATTTTAAGCACGTCCGCAGAACCATTATTAATTTCAAACCGTTTCGTTTTACATAGCAGGGACGGTTTTGATTTCAGTTTTATTTTTCATTGTGATTTTGTTTTCGACAAGTTAAAGTCCCACCGAAAAATATAAAACCAAAATGATTTACAATAGCACAGAATCACACGTGTGCATCATTTAAGTTGAAATCACATGATTTCCATGACAAGCCTGTTTATTAAATTCAGCTTGTAATAGCTTTTTGAAGAGGTGGATAAATTGTAAAGCACAAGATTTAGTTGCATGTTTTAGTACTTCTGAAAATTTAATTTCACCACAAAAAAATCTCTAAAGTTGGCTTCGTCATTTATTATTATTGTCATAAACCCTGGAACCTGTTAGTTGCCATTAATCTGCTTAGTTACTCCCTAACATCAATTAAAAAATTCTCACTTAATATTGACAAGAACTAACTAAAATTTAAGATCAAGCTTTTCATAAAGGTTACATGAATTAGAAAAGATTTCGAAAATAATTTTGTACAAGTACCAAATTATTGACTTGCAAAAATAACACGAGAAGTTAACATTCAAACAATACAAAACAAATTTTGGTAAATAAATTAATAAAAAAATTATTGAAAGAGAACTAAAAAGTATTTTAAAAATATACATAAAATCTTCGACTGAGAAAAGAATGAACAAAAGAGAATGTCAATAAAACAAAGAAAATTAATATAAAATGAAACTAAGAATTTATCAATTTATTGATTCATTTTATTTTGCATAAAGTTCTAAAAAGAAACTTAATCAAACTACCGATTAATTAAATTTTTCATTTTATTTTATTTTTTTTACTATAAACATACATATATTTATAACACACACAAAAATATAATGTAAAAATACGCAGATATTTTTTAAAAATTAAAATAAAACTTTAATTTGAAAAATAATTAAGAAAGAAAAATAAATATGTATGTATATTTGTTAATTAATGTAAAAAAATAATGAATTTGTTTATTTATTTATAATATTGACTAAAATTAAAATAATGAGCCAATATGCAAATCAATCTATAATAAACATCAATAAAATAAAATATTTTTCCAGGAATTTGTTTTTTCACTACATACTAATCGTAGAACTCATTTTGTGGAGATTAAAGGGGATGCAAAACCCCTTTAAAATTGTTTTTATGACACGCAATGCTTGACCACTGTTTTTAAGGATTTAATTCTTTTACATTAGATCTTCATTGAATCTAAGCTTAAGTTGATATTTGCCTGTTTTTTATAAAACGAAGGAGAATATTTTCTTAGTCAATTTATATTGAAAACAAGAGTTAGTTTTTTAATTTTATTATTAATACAAATTGTCACAAGAAAATTCTCCTTTATTTTAGAAAAATTTTCATTCGATGTGTAGGAAACTTATAACATTAAAACTAGAATAATTCAAGCCAGGCCGCGCATAACGTTGTAAAGGCCAAATTTTTCAAAACCTGTTTTTTCACAGATTACTCTTAACATTACTCTCGTGCTATCGAAAATTACGCATCTTATCGCTGTCAAAATACAATTACAGAATCAGTCAGTCAGTTCAAGAATTTTGGAAGTAACTTACAAAATTATATGATATGATATACATATATAACATAACATAATTCCCCCCTCCCCCTCCTTTATTTTTTACTTCTAGAAAAAAATTAATTCCATGTAAATTATTTCCCGGGGAATATACAGAATTGGGTTGATAGTTTTAATCGGGAATAATTTCTTAATAGGGCTTACGTTCAGTATTTTCAATTCTTATATTCAACAACAATTTTGAAGGTCTGTATGAGCTATTATGGTGCCTAGAGACACGTTCAAATTATATTGATATGTTCACAAAACTTGTCAAGCTTTACCGATGTCTCCAAATTTTTTGGAATTTTTAAGTGTTTTTTAATAAAACAACTATGTAATTAATAATAAGAAAATTAACTGACATGTGCATAATTAGTAAAGAACAAACGACTATGGCAAGACTGTTCTAAATTTAGATATTGCAAAATTGAGCTTTCATTACAAAAAAGCTTTCAACAAATTGTAATACGATGAATCAAAACAATTCACATATTCCATTTGCATTGAAAACTGCGTTATATAAATCAGATATCTACATCAACTGATACCACACACAGTGGAACAAACGCAAAAAAAAAAGAACGCTGATGATGAAGGTGTGACGGCCTTAGAAAACAGCTAGTTGTTCCGTTCTGCTAGTGTTTGTCAGAATATTTACAATTAACTTTGGTGTTATTTATTCCTGTTTGTTTGTTTAGCTTAATCAAATCATAAATCACCCTTATCGGGAATAAAATGCTAACATTTTGTTCATGTGAAATATTTCCCGTGAACAAAAAAATGGTGAAAATAATTAAAAAATGGTACTGACAATAACGCCAACATTGACGATCAAAATTTTAGGGAAATGGAACAGTTTTCACGTGAACTTTTATTTCCGATAAGGGTGAATATAACAAAGAACGTTTGCCATATATATAGTCGCAAAAATAACCAATTGATTTGAAAACTTAAGAGATTTAATTGAACGTTTTGAAATCATAAAATTATGTATGTGTACAAAACAAATTTTTTTGTGGTTTCAAAGCACTTAGATGAAATGTAGTTGTAAGAACATGCCTGTATTTCGAGATTTTTCGCTACATCTGTTAACACAATTGTTACGATTAATTCTTTACAGAAAACAGGGGGGTTATTATGTAATCCGATTCGAACGGAAATGTGTTCGAATTGCAATGTTAATAACATACAAATTCGAACAGTTTCCGTTTCGGATCGAATTACATAATAACACCCCAGTTTTGTTTCAAGAAATGTTCAACTTTATAAAGAGTGGAAAAAATTCAAATCGACAAGAATACCTGGCCTTGAAATTTTGTATTTGCCAATCACCACACCACTTTTACGGAAACGGAATACAATTTAGCTTCTTACGCCTGGTACTCACTCGACTTTTGAGAAAATACAACCCTGGTATGATGGTATTTATGAAATTTTTCAAAAGACAATAAAGGTAGAAGACATAACACTCGGTTGAAAACTTTACCGCATGAAAAATGGCAAGTTACACAACACGCATTATAAACGCCTTTTCTATCAGCTTTTTTTTACTTATTTTTGCATTGAAAAATTGACTTGGAACATTTTTAAATACTTTTTTTTATCCAATACTGTATGTTTTTCAAATTCTTCAATAAGTTTTTACTCCATAGTTCAATTTTTTTTAATTTTTTCTTATTTACTGCCGGCTGATTAGTTGTCAATACAATAAAAAGTTAAAAAGTTGAAAGTTAACCAACTTTATGCGGCAAACGCGTCGAAGAGTTCCGTATGTAACTTGTTCAATGCAAAAACACTTTTTAAACTTTTTTTTGACAGATGTCTAAAGCTCGCAGGCGCACTAACGCGTCTTATGTACTTTCACCTTAACAATTCATTAGATCAGAGTTGTATTTTTTCACGAGCCATTATTGGCACTAGTTGATGAGTTTATAATTATTCAACTAATTAAAAAAAAATTATTTGTTGTTTGTTTAGCACGTCTAGATGTATGTATTTCGTTGCTGCTAAGTAAAACTTAGCACGAATAAATAAATTTTTTAAATTCGTATTCATTTTGATGCGTTAAATAAAAATAAAATATTGACATAATTATTCCACTAATTTAAATTTTATTTTTTTTTTGCCAACCACTCAAAGACTTTAACTAGAGAAAAATCGCTGTCTCTGCCTGCACTCTCGAGCTGGTAGTGAAACTAATACAGTATTTCCTGGTTTAACTTAATTATTACACACTATATGTATGTATATATAATTGTTATTTATAAATATATATATTTGTATGTATATACACCGATTCAATAATCAAACAAATACGATAGTCTTTACAATATACAATTAAACAAAATGTTCCATAAATAACTCCATTATTAAATTTATAATTTACATACATACAATGCTTGATAAATAAAGTCTACAACCCTTTTTACTATCAATAATACTAATAAAAATGATTATTTCATTTAATAAAAAAATAAAAACACAAAAAATACTTCTGTTGTATGTATAATTTTTTTTAGCTTGACATTTAAAAATAATTTTAAGACGTTTTAAATTATAGTTATTTAAATATTTTACCTATTACGAGTATATATTTAATACACGTTCATTATAAATTATCAAAGAACTTAGTACGAATTTTAAATAATTACATAAAAATAGTTTTAAAATGTATATAACCATATCATAGACTATAGTATGAGTTGTATGTTGTGTATAAGTTGCTGATATAAATATTTGTTTAGAAACATGTTTATAAGAATATTGCCAATAACATTTAGACAGCATACACTCCATACAATAGATTGTGAATGGTGTAATTGTTATAAATATTTTGTATGTAGAAGAGGTATTTTGGAAATTGTACGCTTTGCCAATACGCTACTTCGAAGATCGAAAACACTGAAGTTATGTTTGAAGAAAATATTAAATAGTTTGATACTACAAATCAGCCATTTTGAAGTCGCACAATTCCCACAACACCTCTGTGCGTACATACATGTGTACATATGTTTTTTATACAGCTTGGCTTTCATAGAGTCTACCAAAATCAGGATATTTTATCCTTTCTTATGAATTAGGTATGTATTTATTTTCAAATAACTTTTTGTTGGTAATAAAATATTTCTAATTATAATTTAGTTTTTCAATCATTATTCTTTTGTAATGTTTAATTTACATAATATACATATACATACACATCATAATAAGTATTTCTTTCTATAATGAAGTTATAATATTTTATTTTTTTTAAATAATTTTGGGTTGTTTGAAAAGTTAGTTATGAAAGATATAAATTCAATTTTTTTTGTATATAAAGGGAGTACATACTTAATTTTTTTTATGAAAATGTATTTTTATTTTAATTGCGTTTGTTTCAAGGGTTCTTTTTATTTATATTAAAAAATAAAAGACAGGGACTAGTTTATAAAGACTTTAATGAAACTTGGTTTTATTTAGTTTTTTTTTTGTATTTACACATACATATGTATATGTATCAAATTACATATATTAAACATAATTTGTTTTATGCATGATTTTTTACAATAATACTTTTGGCGTTGTTTTTTTAACATTCCAATTCTCCAATTTTCCTTTTTTGCACACACAGACATACAAATTCATCTTTAGAGTTTAAAAAGAAAATTAAGTAATATGTATATAGTTATAAAAAAACTTGCGAGGAATTTAAATATATTCCAAATTCAGCAGATTTTATTTCATATTTTAAAAGGATTAAAAAAATTAATTTGTTGTTGGTTTAGCACATCCAGATGCACGTCGTTGCTGCTAAGCAACTCATTAGTAGACTTCAACCACAATTCAATACATCTGGACGTGCTAAACCAACAAATATATTTTTTTTAAATTAGTATTAATTTTGACACGTGTTAAATAAAAGTAAAATATTGAAATAATTTTAAAATATTAAAACTCTTTTTCTATGTAAACTAGAGATGCGTGCTATATTTTTCTATTATTCAATTTATTCAAATTCAGAGTTAATTAATTAATAAGCCTGGCTTTTTAATCTACACACATACAACTTTTAAGATCACTTTTAAAATTTATATTTTTGATCGATTGTATTTTCCTTAAATTTTCTTGACTTCACGCCTTTTTGTACTGTTTTATAAGTTTGAACTACTAGACTTGTAACCAACAGCTGTTTTTGAGCTTTTTATTTCGTTCGCGTTCGTATCAAAGATTGTGTCAAACCTATTTATTTTACATTGACGGTTTTACCCTCAATTAAGCCCAATAGTTCTTTTTTCAAAACAGGACAAAATCTTTCATTTTGTTTTCTACATTTAGGCTTTATTCCTTATCCAAATTCTGACTTTTTAACTTCTTCTATAAAACTGTATGCAAAAAAAAAAAGGAAAATATACAAAGTCCAATCGACTGATTCTGGCAGAACAGATCAAAAAAATATCTACTCGTTTATCAGCGTATTCGATGTAAAAACGAAAATTCTAGAAATTAAGCGTTTTCAAACCGCTAGCGTAAATCTGGTGTATTTTATTTACACTGCACTTTAAAGAGAAACTAAAATGATGTACAATTTAAATTTGATGTGTTTTCATCTATTGGAAGAAAAAAATTTTGAAGGTTTTTTCAAAACATTTTATTGAATTTTTCGAAAAAAAAATGTATGGGACCAAACGTGGAAGTACTCTTTAAAAAAAATTTTTTTTTAAATCTGTTGGTTAAGAAGTACGTGAAATATAAAATTAAATTTTAATGGGCGTGTCTCCGCTTATTTTTTAAATGCAAGATTCTGTGTGTGTGTTAAGTTTCGTAAAAATCGGTAAAGTACAACCACTTCAAATAATATATTAAATTTTAATGGGCGTGACTCCGACCATTTTTTTAAATGAAAGATTATGTCTATTTTAGAGCTCAAGTTGTGTGGTAAGTTTCATAGAAATCGGTTAAGTACAGCCACGTGATATATAATAATAAATTTTAATGGGAGTAGCCCCACCCTTTTTTCCAACTTTAAAATTGTGTAATTACTAGAACCAAAGGTGTTTGCTAGGTTTTGCAGCAATCAAATAAATAGAATATTATAAAACCCATTAAAAATTTTGTGGGCGTGTCCAAACCCAGTTATTTTTTTTGAAATGGGATCAATTGGAAGCTATACCCTTTCAGAAAAAGAAAGTAAAAAAGAAATTTTTACAATCGGTCTAAAATGTGCAGAGTTATGAAATAACAATGTCAAAAAAATACAGAAGTCGGTTAAAAATATGCCATTTAATCCCCTGTTTCTACAAGTCTGACAGTCAGACTCGTTTACAAAACTTTAATAAAAATCACCCAAAGAACTTAGTGCTTTTAATATCAATTTTCTACTCAAGTTGTCGGCCTGGATTGTGGAAACAGGAAGGAAAATTAGCTTTGAGTTTCACAATTGTTTGTTTCAATTCATTACTTAGTGCCGGTCCAGACTTGCAATTTTTGTTGCAGCAACTTTTTATTTTCTAGTGCGAGAGTTGCTGCAACACAAATTGTAAGTCTGGACCGGGACTTACGAAATTCTTTTGATTTTAGCTACTTTTTTGGAACCAATATAGGCATTTCAATTTAAACATTCAGGTATGTGATGAAAAATGATTTAGACACAAAACCAATTTGAAAACGATAAAAGGTGTGATATGTTTCCTATAGTCGTTTTTTTTCAAGAATGTTAAACTTGTTTTTAATAGCTTTTCCAGACATTTTTGATAAATTTCTTTTCGCCTTTACAAAATTATTGTTTTGAAATCGTTTTGAAAACGATCGTTTTCCATCACATACCTGATTATTTGTTTGAGTAATTTTTGCTTGTTTTTTTGTTTTTTGTTTGGTTAAGCAACGTCTGTCACTATCACACTCTTCAACTCAAAGGTTGCACAAAGGTATCATTGTATTGGACCCAAGTGAACTGGACTGTAAATTTTACACTTCCTTACCAGCAGCCTGCTAACCTAACCTAACCTAACGTCTATATGCATTTAGTTGCTGGTTAAGACCGTGATACACTGTCCTACCCGAACGTGCGATTTTTGAGAAATTACAAACCTGGTATGATGGATTCTATGAAAATTTTCAAAAGACAATAACAATTCATCAGATCAGGGTTGTATTTTTTTGTAGATTGTGTGATTGTGTGCGAAAAATCAGAAATGTAACCAGGAAACGTATTTCGACTTAACGTAACGATATGTTGTTTATTGAAGCCTGCAGCTCAATCTTTTTGAGACCTAAAGTTGAAAAATTAACAGAGTAGCGTCAAAACTTTTTGCAATAAAAAATGTGCACAAATGTAATATAATGAATAGCATTGATTTTGAATTAGTTTATATTACAGAGAGTTTACTGTGATTTTTTTTCAAATCTTCTCCAGCTCTTAGATTTTTGAAAATAGGACCTAACCTTATAAGTATTGGCAAAATTATTTAATTTTCAAAAATATGTCTTTTGGTAATGAACTTTTTTAGTATTCGTAGCATGGTATAATAAACAAGGAATACTTTTCCGACCCGGTGTGGATGTGAGTATTTTTTTTTCTATATCAAAATTTAAATTCTGTTTTATTTCTTATTCGTATTAAAGTTTGTCTATAAGTTTTTTTTTCATATTTTTGACATAGAATTTTTTTTTTACAAAACATAATGACACTTACTGAAGTCCTGCTGTTTTTAAAATTTTTTACGTTCTCTTTTATTTCTGATTCGTATTAAAGTTTGTCTAAAAGTTGTTGTTTTTATATTTTTAACATAGAAAAATGTTTAAAACATTCTAAAGTCCTGTTTTCCTCTGTAGCTGCAATTGTAATTTTTTTACATTCTCTTTTATTTCTTATTTATACTATTAAAATTCTTATATAAATATTTTCACGTTTTTTACCTACAAAAAAGTTATTTCTACTAATTTATAATTGTTGTAGGGACGGTTTTGCCTTGTTTATTCAACCATGACTTGAGGTTTAGTTTATAATTAATTCTTTTGCCACTGTGGGTATTAAATTGGTCATAAAAATTATTAACTGAAATGACAATGATTTTAACTTAAATTGAATTTTACACACATAATAAAAAATAGTTTTTTCTAAACTTAAGAATTATAATTTTATACATATTTTAATTCACTGACCAATTAATAATACAACACAAAAAATAGGCATATGATTAAATTGAAAATTGTATTGTTTTATTGAGAATTTCATCTAATTTATAAGATAACATAAGTATATATTATGTATGTAAATACGTATGCTTGTATTTGTGAAAAATTTAACACAAAAATGTTCTAGAACTCGGGTATAAATTTAACCCATATAATTCCATAGAATATCAAAACAAAAAAATTCCCTTACGAAAATCTTTGATATTTCTTTTTAAAGAAGAATTTAAATTTAAATTTCTCTAACATCAAGAAATTAATAAATAAAGAAGATTATTTGAAACAAACTCATCAAAATAATCGAAACAAAAACACATTTTGTTGTTGTTGTTTCGGTGGGTAAAAATAAAAAAGAAACAATGCACATGAAAAATAAGAATAAAATAAAAGAAAAGGAACATGAAAGAAGCACTAATAGGAATATTTGAAAAAAAAAAAACAACTTAAAAAATAAATCGTTTCTCAGACTAAGTATAAGTAAAGCCAAGATCGAAGACGAATAAAGTGAGTGTATGCAAAAAGGGGAAAAACAATCTTAAGAAAAGCTGCCTTAAAAGTAAAAGGAAGGAGAAAGAGTTCATCTTAACCTGCTGTATTGATTTGTGAAGAAATAGTAGCACTCGTAGTTTGTGTGGGGCTTATGGAACCAGTCGACGTTGTCTTAATCGTTGTTGTTATGGTTGATGGAACTGTGGCACTGGGGTTGCTGGCTGAAGAAGTTGTGCTTAAGTTGTGGTGGTGTAAGGAATTTGTAAAGACTTGTGAAGATGCGGAAGGTGTTAACATTCCATTCGTATTAGAAGGGGCCACACTGAGGGAGGGATTTTGCTGCTTCTGCTGCTGCTGTTGCTTTAATTTATCGAATATTTGTAACTTTGATTTCACCGCTCCCTCACATACCATCAGTCTGGCCTGCGATGGCTTTTTATCCAACTCGAAACAGAATGCTTCATAGTCTGGATTTAAAGTTGCATGACGTTTGAAATCAGAATAGCGTCGTTCATATGACAAATAAGATGAACCTAAGGCAGATGCTGCCACAGCAGCCGCCATGGACGAAGAAGAAGATGTTGAGCCACTGCCAGCGGCAGAGGAATGGCCACCAACACCACCCCCTCCAGCTACGTTAGCCCCACGTGGCGGAGGCGTACTATCAGGTACTTGTCGCTTACGTTCAAAATATTCTACAATTTTTGCAATTTGTGCCGATCTTGTACTGGTGGGGTAAGCAAATGAACGATCGTCCCAGAGAAGGGAATCGGAACCGGCCAAACTGCTTATGTCGTCGGAACTGTCAGTGTATATAGAGGAGGTACGATTTTTGCAATACAACAATTGATTGGTGGCAAAATGGCTGCGTTGCATTAACGAGTGTATTTCCGAGTCTAATGCTAGTCGATTTATTAGACCTGCAGTGGCTGTAAAGTTCGGATCATAATTACCGCCACCCATCAAATGGTGATGGCATGTGTAACGGCGTTGATTACGTGCAGCATCTGGCAATTCTAAGTCGTCTAAAGACCTTAAAGCTGCAGCACTGGATGATGTATTCATGCATGCTGCTCCCGTGCTGTTGGCCGGTTCATCGATTAGCAGAATAGATGAAGATGTGGAACAGGAATCGTTGAGTAGCTGCTGGTGTTGACCGGCTTGTGACGCATTCCCGTAATAGCAACAACGGCATAAGCTGGCCAATTTATCACTAAAACGAAAGAAATAAGGCATTCAAAATTTAGTTCAACCTACATATCGACGGCTCCATTCTAAAACAAGCTAAGTCAAAAAAGCTAGTTTTGAGATAAACGCCTTCAATGTTTATTGATGACATCTCGGGAATGTTATGAGATAGAAAATTGAGACTTTTTGTAATCAAATAATAATTGCAATAGAATTTTTTTAGTTTATTTGAAATTTATAAATTTGTTGTAGATCATAGTTAAAAGTGACTTAGAATACTTAAGATTGTCCTCTTAGCAGAATTAGCATATACATATCTGGTGATCCGGTTAATAAACGATGAATTCAGAAATGCTATTCCCAGCATAACATGCTATGTCGACTAAGCATGTTTTGGAATGGGGCCGTCGATATGTACATACATAAATAAATTTCATAGACAATCTGTATTTTATTACCTTAATTCGCTATTGGCACCACCTTCCAACATTAGCTGAGACTTGAGTTGCTCGAAACAACAATTGGTGCCGCCACAACCCAGCCCCAGGGAAGACACTGCGGCACCATTAAATTGGCGATAAGTCGTAGCAGCATCCGATTCTTCATTGAAACATGAGTAAAATCCGCTTTCGATGGAGTCGCGTCGAGTTAAAGAGCTTTTTGTGGGTAGAAAATCGCTCGTCTTAAGTTCATTCAAATCAAAGTCTGTACAAGACGAGGTTGAAGCTGGTGTGGCCGCCATAGTAGCTGAGATTTGAGCCGGAGGTGGTGGCGGGGATGAGGATGATGCTGTTAGCGGAGCATCATTTGAGGTTTTAATACCATCCTCGCATCCATCTTCCGAAGAATTGCAATCCCCTCTATTTAAATTAGCTGCTGAAGTAGAACTGGGTAACAAGCATGCTTCTTCTAGTTTATTACTGCCGGTTGTGCCCCGGAACAAGGGATGTGCATACAGTGAATTAGCACGATATTTTCTTGCCACGGGTGCAGGCGTAGGTCTCGCGGCAGAATCATCACTACTCGATTCGGCATCAGCACAATTGCCTCCACCATCCGCGTCCTGTTCGGCATCTGACTCATCAACACAGTCATCATCTTCTTCAGCTAATGCCGAGCGAGGCATAGCTAATGTCGGTGACAGTTTCATTTCAATAGCACTCAGTTTACGTGCCAGTTGCGGTGAAGTGGGTAAACTCTTTGGTTCGTTGGGTGAAGTAACCAGCGTCTTGCCGTCTTCTCCTATCATTGGTTTTTGTTGTAAAGCAACCAGTTCCTTAAAGAATGGAGCACATATCTCAAAGCAAGAACTAAATAAGTCACCACCCCCAGCGGCATATATTTTGGGATTCGCACCCAAAATCTTTTTCACACCTTTCAAATGAGCCATTGCTGTGAAAGGATTGGATTTAACGCCATTGTTATCAGTCCTAATGGGTTTGTACTGAGGATCTTTGAGGCACATAGTTTCGGCTACTTTACGTAGCGTTAAAACTGGTGGCGGGGAGTCACGGTTTGGCAAGATGTCTGCTATTACCGAAGTATTACTTGGAAAACCACCAGACGGTGGTGGTGTAGGGGAATGCGTAGATGATCTCTGTCGTTGCATTTGATGGCATCGTGCTTTATCACTGGGTGTGGTATGCAATGGAAAATGTATAATGTTTTCACTTAGGGAACGACGGTGTTGTTGTTGCAACAGTAATTCAGCAGCTGCCATGTTTTCGTATTTCTTTGTAGCCCTTTTAACACGATTCTTTATAATACGATTTTCGTCAACTTCACTGAAGCCACCATTTGGTATAGAGTTGCTGCGATTCCCCGCTTCCGGAAATAGGAAACCATTTTCACTTACTTCCCTCAAATGTCTGGGCATAACTTGACCAGCTGGCGCTGTAGTAATACTTTTTGTAAGGGGGGTATTTATTAAGGACTTCTTAATTGTCAAGTGTCGCGAACAGCCATTTTTGTGATTTAAAGCTTGACAGAAGTTTTCCGAATCACTGCCATTGGGTGAGCTGTTCAGTTCCAAAGAGCTCAAAGGGCTTGTGCTGGCACTAACAGTGGAACTAGAAGAACCATTGCAGCCAATCGGGTTATGTTCATATTTTTCCAAAAGTGAAGTCAATTTCCAAGCAGCATCATGAAAAGTGGGTCTACTTTTGGGATCAAACTAAAGCCACAAAGAAAAAGTGCAGTGGTTAGAGCGAAGAAATAATACAATAATAAGTTAATAAAAAAAATTTAGACTAGTGTATTAAGCAAAAATTTAAGACCACTTACTATGCAGCAATAAAAAGCCAGTCTTAAAAATGCAGGTGGTGTATCCATGGGACACAAGTCAACGAATGCCAAATAATCGAAACCAAACGAATCAGTTCGTGGCATTATATCGGGATCTGCTTCTATACGTGCTATAATCTCGCAAGAGATAATGCCGAAGGAAAACACATCACTGCGTTCATCATAGAAGAGATGATTCAAACATTCCGGACTTACCCAGTACGGTGAACCCACATATTCTAAGCGGGTTTTTTGTCTATGAAAATATTACATTAATATATACATATAAATATGGAAATATTTCCTTTAAAAATTTCCAAAAAAAAATTAACTCACTTTTTATCGGGAATTTTGGCTGCCAAGCCAAAATCTCCAACTACAGACTCGTATTGCCCATTTGGGGAATTTCTTACTAGGACATTCTGTCGTAATAAAATAAGATGATTGTCATATTAAATACATAAGTATTTCCTGCTTGCTGTTCATTCAACTTACTTTACTGGTTAAGTCTCTGTGGAAAATGCCTGCATCATGTACGTAGGCCATACCCTTCGCTATACCCAATGCCAGTCTCATTTTTGTAGTAGCACTTAAAGCTACATCTTTGTTTGCCAACAACTGTTCCAAGGAGCCACAACTAATGTATTCTGTTAAGGCATGTAACTGTCCCTCTTGCACACAAACGCCCATAAAACTGCAAAGAAAATAAATGGACGAAAATAGATTAGAAAAAAAAACAATAAATAATGTATTTATGATTTGATTAAGCCAAAGTTTATGTCGCTCTGTAACTTAAATTACGTGTAATACTTTTTAAGGTACAAATAACACCAAATTTAATTGTTAATATTCGCCACCATTCTTGTGTTTGGTCCACAAAGAAAAAAGTTATTCAACTTTTACACACAGGCATGACTTTTGGCCCACCCTGTATAACTATAGCCGATTCCTACATACAAGAGCATCTCTACTTCGTTTATGCGAAAAACTAACGGGCACTCACATATCGCATAATTTGCGATTGTAACTTGAACTCGCAAGAGAGGTGTTCTGCAAATCGCAATCGCAAAACTCTTGGCGAGTTCAAATCGCAAGAATATACTGAAGTGAACATATGAATTCAGCCTAAACCAAAATTTAAATAAACACAAGAATGGTTAATAAATGAAATTAAATATGTTTTCTTTTGATTTTAATCAAAAATAGTAATAGTTTCGTAAAAATTTTATTATAAAATTTAAATATATAAAATGTTTTCTTGTTTTGTTAATTTTGTTTTTACATTGCTTAGTCCAGACTTGCAATATTTGTTGCAGCAATCCTTGAGTTTATAGGTGAGAGAGATGAGAAGATTTGGGGATGTGTACACAGTTTCATGTGCTTGGCAATTCTGTTTTATTTTGAAATGCGCAGTTGTTAATTTAAAATTTTTTTGTGTATTTGACGTTTCATTTTATTTTATTTGTTCAGTTGTATGAATAACACAAAATGTAACAAAAAGTGAAAATAATTGTTAATTTTTCAGGCAAATTTGTTGTAAGATAGAATTTTTTATTACTTAATTTCAAAACTAGAGCAGAGTTTTAAAAAATTGCAGCAACAAAATTGCAAGTCTGGACGAGGACTTACTTATACACTGACGGAACTAAATCAATATGACAAGTCGCAAGCAAAACGCATGACTGACAGAACACGTAGCAACATAGTGTCAGAACAACATACATGTAAAATACGCTACAACTAAAAATAAAATGTCACATGCATATCGAGCGTATTGACTCTCTGTCATACTTGTAGTCTGAGTATGCTTACACTCAGGCTAAGCGGACAAAAAAATATATGCATGAGACTCGGGATATTTATTCGTCATACGCCACCGCACACATACATTTGTGTATATAAAATTTAATGAAAATGTGTGGGTGGCTGTGGGGCTGTTTGAAAATATGCCTTATGTGTGTGTGTAAATAAAATAGCCATGGTTATACGCATGTTTAGCCGATCAATAGTCAGAGCATTTTTATGCTCATGCGTATGATTGTAGCTCACACGGTCTATAAATTTTAGTTATAGTTGATTGTGCTGCGTAATTTAAAAAATATTTACATATACATAAACATAGTTATTGGATGCTTATAGTTATACGTATTCGGTTTCAAATTATTGCGTATGTTTGCGGATGAGTATAGTTTTAATTTTTACTGTACACATTCTTACTGGAGGCTTATTCTGAATTGCGATGCGAAAATCAATGCGATGCGCAAATGAAATGCGATGCGAAAGAAAATTGGTATTCTATAAGGCTTTCGTAATCGCATTCTAGTTTTATTTTAAGTCGTGGCAACGCCGGTCAAAAATAACAACGCTGGCCAGAAATAACAACGCTGGTCTAAAATAAACGTCAAAGTTAAATTTACGAAACAAAGAGAAATTTGTGATTGTGCTTACAAAATAACATTTATTTATATAATATTTGTGTAATTTACCAAAAATGGATTCTGTTGCACTATGGTTTGATGATGAAGAGGCGCATGACCAAAATGAAAGGGTGCAAATCGGTAATTTATTTTGAAGCATTGAAAATATTTCTATTACAGCTTTATAAAAATTTTTTTTGGCTGTGTTTCATCATAAATTGCACCATTATTTCAATTGGTGCGATTTGGTGGTCTTGTTGTTTGTTTCCCTGAATAATTTTAACAATTAATTTAAGAATATATAAATAAAATTATTATTTTTCACTTACATTTTTGTGCTTTGCGAATGCTGTGTTGCCGTCGAATATATTTTGCGATTTTCGTATATATCTGACATTTGTTTTCGCAATACAGAAACCGAATTGCCACCTTTTCGCATTTTAAATGCGAATAAAAAAAGTACTTTGCGAAGAATAGGAAGTGTTCGCATTTGCATGTTTTCGAGTCGCATTGACTTTCGCATCGCAATACAGAATAAGCCTCCTGGTTATACGGCCAATACTCAAAGAGTACTTAAAATGATACTTTTGTCATGCTCTGGTAGGAATTGTAAAATTTGTTTTCTTCACTTTAGTACAAAATTCTGAAACAAGTCCTTTACATCGATAAGTGCTAAAAATTTACGTCGTGCCCTTTAGTATAGTATTGAAAAAGCATTAAAAATTTAGCATAAATACTCATGTCGTAATGGGATATTAAAAAAAAAATGTAATTTACGATTCCAGAAAAATACAGTTGTAAGCGAATTTTAAAATAACTGTTCAAAATTCAAAAATCATTATAGTTTATAATTCGATTTCTGATTATTATACTTTAATTTAAATGAATCAGTTTTTTTCAAGTTTCATTATATTTCAACAGAAATACTTTTGTAAGCAAATTAAATTTCTAGACACGTTTATATTGAACAAGTAAGCTTTTTGAAATCAAAAAATTGTGATATATTTTATTGTCAATATACACCATACGAATTTATTTTGCATTGTATTTAAATTTATATTTGTGCAAATTTATAATTAATTCCGTATGAGTATTTTATGAGTTTATGCTCAAGTACAAGGATAAATAGTTACAATATTTTAATTTAAATACGAGGCATTAAATAAAATAAAATAAAAAACTTGAAGATGCAGCAATTTAAAATGAAATTTCAATAATTAAACAATTTATTTGAGGTTGCGTCTCTCGTACTCGTACATGCTGTGTTATGGCTAAATTGTGTTACCTTTAACCATCATAACACTTAATCAAATTACATGACTTACTTTCTTTTGCTTGCTTCTTTAAATTCGCGAACTACTACTCGTACTACGAAAAATTATGATTTTTTCTCAACTCCTCTTTTTGCCACCTGAATGATCGATGGGTGAAATTTTTCTTTAACCTGACATGACTGATATACAAATATTATGTGAGAGAATATACTCGTACGTGAGTACAAAATTTTTTTTAACTGGGCTTGTATAACTGTTACAAGTGTTTGCAAAGTTTATGTCATTAATAACATCTT
Source organism: Tachina lurida (assembly GCA_944452675.1). Lineage (NCBI taxonomy): Eukaryota > Metazoa > Arthropoda > Insecta > Diptera > Tachinidae > Tachina > Tachina lurida. Next base: position 141,581,043 of record OX101752.1, read on the forward strand.
GAAAAGAAGTGAGAAGATTCCAGCGCTATTTTGTGTTGTGCGCTGTGAGGCAGCCATATAAGATGATACATAATTAAATTAATGAGATTTCAGTTGTAGCAACGTTAACTAACTTCAACTGTATTAAAATTTTTTTCGAAACTTTTATAATTTCATTATTTTTCATCACAATTTAATGGAAACTTTAGTGTTGCCTAATCGAATTGGCAATTAAGTTGCTCGGCAGCCAGGGGTATATCTAACTCTTTTTATTTAATGTGCTTCCCAGGAGCAAATTTTTCTTGCTTGTTTGCAAGAGGCAGTGTAAATCAGACACAGAGAAAACAGTGCCTACTAAATACCTCATAAAATAGAACAAAATTAATAAGAAATCTCCATTTTTTCAATAAGGAAATCTTATTAATTTCATAGAGAAAACCTTTCAAGAAGAAATCTTGTAGTTTTTAAGAGGTTACCTTATTGATTTTTTCAATAAAAAAATAAAAAAAATGCCTCTTTGTTCTCTGTACTTATGTATTTTCATTTAAATTCTATACCATATACATATGTATGTAGTATATTGTAGATGTAATTTATTTATACATACATACATACACATTATGTTATATTCTTAACTAACTTACTCACCAAGTATTGAACCAGCAAACTTCTACCTGATAGACAAGCACTCTACCCAATATGCTAACAAGCAGCCTGAATAACCATTGAAATTATTGTGCAAACATGCTTATACAAAACTGAAAAAGATCATGGAAAAAATTGTCTCTATGTTTATTTATAGATATGAAATAACAAGACACCTCATAAAATCAAGAAGATTTCCTTATTAAAAAATTAATAAGATGCTTTACACATACTCATATAGGGACCTACTAAAATCAAGAAGAAAACCTTATTGAAAAAATCAAGAAGGCAACCTAATAAAATCAATAAGAACTCCCTATAGTTTACAATTCATAAGAAAACCTAATAGAATCAAGAAGTTTTTCTCAATGGATTGTTTTTTGGTGCCAAAAATAACGGAAATTGAGTAAAAAAAGTAGTGAATAATAAGACATAAAAACAATAAGGGATCTCTATGAAAAAATCTTCGCTTTTCTTCTGGGATACCCCTTAGCCTAAATACGGTTCATAGAGAAAATCTTCTTGATTCTATGAGGCAGTTTTTTCTCTGTGTAACCAGGAAAACCGGAAATGACAAACGTTCCCACAAGTACACACTATTGCGGTATAAGAAACAAGGTCGGAAGGTAGACAGTCTTAAATGCCGGGAAGACGTATTGTAAGACAGATAACGTTCGGTATTCATGAAGAAAATGCTGCTCAAATATTAAACTATAAAAAAAGATTGGATATACTAATGGCTGCCGAACAGCTTAATTTCCAATTATATTAGGTTAGGTTGAGACGAAAAATGAAAAGTGTGCTGTGAATAACCTACTAGGCAAATTTATATGAAAATTGTCTTGTGTTTAGCCCATTAAATGTTGCTATATGAAAATTATGCTGTGTATGGCACATACATATAACTTTTTTGTATGAAAAGTGTGCTGTGTAAAGCCCTTTTAAGTCTTCCTATTAAGTATTTCTATATAAAAGTTATGTTATGTATAAATGTTTCTACATAAAAATTGTGCTGTGTATAGCCAATAAAATTTTTCTAACAGAACATTTTGCTTTTCATAGCTCAACTTTTTTAATGGAAATTATGCTGCGTATAGAACATTCAACTTTTATATTTGAAAAGTGTGCTGTGTATAGCCCATTAAATTTTTATATATGAAAGTTGTGTTGTGTGTAGCCCATTACATTTTTCTAACTGTACATTTTGCTTCGCACAGCCCAATTTTCTTTATGAAAATTATGCTGCGTTTAGCACATTCAACATATCTGTATTAAAAGTGTGCTGTTTATAGCCCATTTAAAATTTCTGTATGAAAATTGTGCTGTGTATAGGCAATTAAATTTTTCTATAAGAAAATTGTGCTATGGATAGCCTATTACATTTCGCTATATGAAAAGTGTGCTGTGTATAGCTCCCTGAGTTTTTCAGTATGAAAATTGTGCTGTGTATAGGCCATTAATTTTTTCTATATGAAAACTGTGCTGTGTATAGCCCATTATATTTTTCTATATGAAAAGTGTGCTGTGTATAGCCCACTGAATTTTTTTGTATGAAAATTGTGCTGTATTTAGCTCATTAAATTTTTTTATATGAAAATTGTGCTGTGTACACTGAAATAATTTTCAGCCTAAATTCTATGAATTTCGACATTAATATAATGAAAAATTCATTAAAATTCAACCAATTAATGAAACAAGTTCCGTCAAAATTATTTTATTGAAAACTTCATCAAATTTATTTAACAGTGTAATTAATGCAGCTCTATAACTTCATCGAAACAATAAAATAATTTCATGACAAGAATTTAATAACTTAAATATAAAGGGGTTTATTAATAATTAGAAAATATTGTTGTCATAAATCCAATAAAATATTCTTACGAAACCAGAACACCAACGAAGCAATTGTAATGAAATTCTTTCACAATATTCATGAAATTTTCATTGGATTTGTGAAATTATCATTATATTTGTGAAAAAATTTTAATGAAATTGTTTCATTGGACTTATGAAGCAAAATTCTTTCGGTGTATAGCCCATTAAACTTTTCTATATAAAAATTGTGCTGTATATAGCTAACTAATTATAGGAAGAGATCTTCTTCACTGTGAAGGTATAAGTATACAAATGAAATCAATAGAAAGAAACCTCGGAAAATGGGTTACTCAGATGCGTAAAAGTAAGAAAATCAATTTTGCCAAAACGCCACAGACAATTGTTTCTTCAGCTCGCCAAAAAATATAAAAATTGCACTATAAATGATTGGGCACGAGTAATATTTCCTCCAAAACTAAAATTAATAATAATATATAATATGTATAATATTTAATAATAAAATATAAGCGACAGTTCTCATTTAATCATTTCATCCATGTATTTATATACAAATCAATGCAATATTGTGGCATCAAAAACCAAAAAGTTACAAACTAATTTTAATATGTGATACCACCCACTATGGCGCAAATTACAGCATTCGATATCTTATAAATTTTCATACAATTTAAGTTGTGTTTGTATGGAAATTTCGTACGATATCGAATGGCGCAACTTACCCCCTTCTTTTAAAACTGAAATATGACAGACAATTTCATGAAGCGTAAAAAACACAACAGTGCGCGCTAACAAATCGATGCCAAAAATATAAAACGGATAAAAATATTAACTTTGCATCCTTACCTTAAACAAGAAAAATATTTACGCATGTTTTCGATTCCCTGGCCCCATTTAATTTTGTGCGTGAGAAATGGAGATTGTTCAGCCGATTTATTTTTTTTAATGGAAATTGGACGATATGTAGCCCATTTAATTTTTTGCTACAAATATGGACGCTGTATAGGTTATTTAATTTTTTGTATGAAAAATGGTCAATGTATAGCCTATTTAATTTTTTAATGATAATTAATTTTTGTTGGACACATTGAGCATTTATAGTCCATTTAATTTATAGTATGAAGGATGGACGATGTCTATCCCATTTAATTTTTGTATGTAAAATGGTTTGTATGAAAAATGGACGATGTAAAGCCTATTTAATTTTTTTATAAAAAATTTACGATTTTTTTGTTTAATTTTTGTGTGAAAAATGGACCATTTATTTATCTCCTTTAATTTTTTATATGAACAATGGCCGATGTAAGCCCATTTAATATTTTGTACGAAAAAAGTGCGATGTATATATAGCCCATTTAATTTTTTAATGAAAAATTGACGATGTGTAGCCTTTTGAATGTTTTATATGAAAAATGGAGGAAGTATAGCCAATTTAATTTTTTGTGTGAAAAATGAACGAGGATAACCCATGTAAAATGGACGACGTGTTATACATATATAGCCGACTTAATTTTTGTATTGAAAATTGGTCATTTAAAGCACATTTAATTTTTTTATGAAAAATGGACGATGTATTATATATAGCCCATTTAATTTTCATATGAAAAATGGACCATTTATAGCCCATTTAATTTTCTGTATGAAAAATGGATGATTTGTGGACCATATAATTTTAAATTATTTAATGAAAAATTGACGATGTACATACAGCCCATTTAATTTTAAGTATGTGAAATAAACGACGTACAGGCCATTTAATTTTTGTATGAAAAAATATACCATTTATTTCCCATTTATTTTTATGAAAGGTGGATGATGTATAGCCTATTACATTTTTTATATGAAATGGACGATGTATAGCTCATTAAATTTTTTTGCATGAGAAATGGACCATGTACAACCCATTTAATTTTTTGTATGAAGAATGGACGATGTATAGTCCATTTAATTTTTTTATAAAAAAATTTAAAAGTTTAATGAGCTGCAGTACACATAATACTTTTCATATAGCAAAGCTCATTGTGCTTTATAAAAAGCAATTTTATCATATAGAAAAATTTAATGTCCTATACACAGCACAATGTTCATAGAGAAAAAATTAATAGACTACACAGACCACAATTTTCATTTAGTAAAAGTGAATGGGCTAAACACAGCATAATTTTCAAATAGAAAAGTTGAATGGCCTAAACACAATTTTCATATAGAAAACTGGATTATACACAGCAAAATTTTCATATGCAAAGAATTATTGGGTTATACACAGCACACTTTTCACGAAAAAATTAATCGGCTATACACAAAACAATTTTTATATCAAAAAATTTAATGTGCATAATTTTCATATAAAAAAGTTTAATATTTTTAGACTGCTAAATGGATCTAAAGTAAGCCTATCTTCAATACATAATATGGACGAAGTTTTTCCTTTTAAATATGCTCCAATGAATTCAACGTACGTAGAAAGAAGTTTTTTTAGAACTAATAGGCCGAATTTTTTTTTGAGAATATAAGTTAACACATCGTAATTTATTGCAATTACAACATGAATTAAGCTAAAATATTTTACAAACTTATATTTGTAAAAATTTGCTTGCAAATTAACTTTTAATTCATATTTTATCTTACATAAATTAGTACATACGTATGTATGTATGTACTTATGTGTATGCTGTATAGCACACACAACACACGAAATACAACATACATATGAGCATTTCTCCGATAAATTCCACTTTTTTGTCGCGTGCGACAAACAACGTAACTCTATTTTTCTTAAAATTTTACTAACGTAGAGCTGCTGACGCCGTATAAAAATATATAAAGAAGTAAAAAGAGTTTCGTTTCCTTTAAAAAAAACAATCATATTTGCTTGGTGTCGCCCGCTACAAAAAGTTGACATTCCTGTGGAAATACCCATGTGTGTATGAAATACCAAGCTAAGGCTAGCTTGAGTTCGCTAATGTGTTTATATTTTATTTATTTCTTCTATTATTTTTTAAAATTTGTAGAAAAAAAATTCTTAGGGAATATACATATATATAAATACATAATAAACAGGTATGATTTGTTCATTGTAGCATAAAATTTCTAAAACATCTACTTTATTACTTATTTTTAATAATTATTTCTTTAGTTTGCCTCACTTTGGAAAAAGTGTGAAACTATGCCGCAAAAATTAAAATAATAGAAAGACGAGCATACTTCCATACAGACATTCATTCATACTCGTAATAAGATTTATTTATCCGTCAAAGCAATATATAGTATTCTTATTATGTATTTAAACGTTAATTAGAAAGAAAGCAGAACAAACTCTTTTTAGCATTAAATATGGCCAGACAGAAAAGATTACTTACGGAAACAACAATAGAACAGCTGACAGCTGCAACAACCACAAGAAAAAGAAAAAAAAATACATAAAATTACCACATACTCGTATGTGCATACATACTAATAAAAACTTTTACACATACACACATCCATGTTAAAAATGCAGAATAAATAAAAGTTATTTCACCTGTCATTTTGGTTCGTCACAACCACACAAAGAGAAAGAAATGAAAGAAAAAGAAGTAGCACCGGCCAAAAAAAAAAAATCGAATAAATTTTAATGCGGAGTGTCTGCTAGAGCGTAAATTTTAAAATTTAGTGTTTTAAAACAAGTTGCTGTAAAATTGTACTCTTTTTGGTACTTTTAATGGCAAAGTTGGTTAACAGGTCGAAAGTGTATTTGGAACGAGAGAACTACATTTCTAGAATATTCTAGGTACAATCGGTAGTTTTTTTTTTCCTTTAGCATCTCTAATACAAGCAGACACTTCCACTTGCAGACGAACCGAAAAGCTTTTATTTCTTCTTTTTTAATTCATCCAAAGTAAAAGCAAAACGACACTATCAGCTGAAAGAGTGTAAAAATCAGTAAGAAGATTGAAATCTTTAACACAACATTGCGAAAATGAAAAATAAAACAAAAATAGAATTGAACATAAAACAACCACAACTTTTTCGTTCCATGGAGTCATGATGACAATATTACAGTGCAAAATAATATAATAGTTAAATATACAGAAAGTTCATTGTCAGCTTGTGTGTTTCTTATTGTCCCAAAGATTTTGCTTTGAAGGTAATAAAAGGAATGAATTATGAGCCATGACTTTTAGTCAAAACAATTGCCCTCTGTCACACTTTACTTATATACTTAGTCTAACTTATGATACACGGTTGCACTGAAAGAAATTATTGCACACGAGTACAAAAAAAAATTATTTTAGTCAGAGATTTGAATTCTCTGGATAATTGATCTTGAGAAGAGGTGACGCACAGTCTCCATTTGAGCTTATCTACAACCTAAAGTTTACGCCAATAAACCGACTTTCTGGACTCATTTATAAGAACAAATCTGTCACCAAATGGCAACCATCTCGGAGTCTACCTGATAACCCATCTTAACAAACTTAACTGCTCGATTAGACGAGTGCCTCCACGGGTAAGGTTTACATTCGGACGATATTATTTTGAACAAATAAATTGAAAAATTATGTATTTAAATAATTAATAACAAAAATTAAAAATTTTAAGAACCCCCGATATATCTAGAAAAGATGTGGCATCTTCTAAGCGGCTGGACCGATTTTCTTCAAACATGGTTAAGAACCATCTCGATCAAGTCACCTTTCAAACTAAATCAGAAATCGGTTTAGCCGTTTGGGCTGTACGTGGACACGGACAGACACACACTACAAACTTATAACACCCATTTTTTGGTCGGGGGTTAAAAAACATGCATTCGATAACGGGCTTACTTGTATTTTAATCAATACACTAAATATAAACTTTCTTTTGAGATACCCTGTATTTGGTTCAATAAAAGAATAGTGATAGGGGCATTATTATCACTTGACGATAAACTTCCGGATAGTTAATCTTAAGTTTAGCAAATTGACTTTTAAAATTTTTCCATTATTACAACCAAGGCGAATGCATAGTAGGTGGTCACAAGGGATCAGGTGACTATTTTCGCCGTTTGTAATTTGAATATACATTGGATGTCAACACCAAAGAACGAAGCCGACCGATTTTCAAGTATTTCAGCCACCGCCGGTTCTGGAAGCTGTTTTCGGTTAAAAATGTTGCCGATTTCTTGAAATTTCACTTTACTGCCGTGTTGCCCAACGAGAGAAATGTATTCATGTAGGTGTATTAATTTCTAAAAGTGCTCAATGGACTAAGTTGAAAAATCTGGTATCACTGTTTCATAGCCATTGGAGTAGCTATTAATTTTTTAAGGGGGTATGCGATTTTTGATAATTCTAGGGGGCAACAGCAATTCTTGTGGGGTGGGGGCAATACACCCTTAGAATGGCCTTTCTGCGCCTATGTTCATAGCATTTACAAATTTGCAGAGTTGTATCTAACACGCGTCATTTTAAGATGTGTCAAACATATAAAAAGTGTAAAAATATTAGGGTGAACATAATTTGTGAACAAGTCTAAAGTAATATAAAAAACTATTTTTCTAATACATATTTCAAATAAAAATAATTAATCGGACATACATATCTGATACAATATGACAAGCCATTTAAAGCCAATTTTTAGCCGCCGCCGGTTCATTTTTTACTCAACCGCCACCGCCGCCTTTTTCCTTCGGCCTCGAACTCTGGTCAACACACATTTTGCAGTAAATTTTTTTGACATTTAAGGTATAAACTTTTCGAAGCGTATTGAGCTGAGTATACCTTATATGATTATGCCTTGATGACAACTGTCCGCTAAAACATGTTTTGTTTGGTGGCAACATTTCTGGGGATATTGATTGTTAAAAATACTTAGTGGCAACTTGCTTTTGTTTATTTGCCAAATTATAAACATAATGAAACCATTTTTGTAAATTCTTTTATTTTTTCTTGTATTATTATATCTTTGTATTATGTACATATATTGGTTTTGTTTTGTGTCATATTTTGTACAAATAATATTTGGCTGTAATATATAAAGTAGAAAGTGTGGCAACGTATGAAAATGTGGCAACTTCAAATGACTAAAATTCACGATAAAAGTTACAGGTAAGGTGCACTTTCCTTTAACTTATCGCTCACTTTTGATTAAAGGGAAGTTATAATAATGGGCCACAAAGTTTAATTTTTAGTTTTTCAGAACAGTATCATTATTATCATTATTTTCTTTTTTTTATTCGGGTGCTTCTTTGTTAACGGAGAAGTGATAGCTCGAGTCACAGCTAATATTTCAGTCAAGTTAATATTCTAAAAATCGTATAAATGAATTGAAACTTTGGTCAGGGCAATTTAAAAATTGAGAAACCATAACGGTGTCGTTATTCCAATTTTAGATAAATTTGATGTAAGTTAAACATATATTGGAGTTTCGCAATCCAACTTCTCGGATAAATCTAATTAAATTTTTAGAGTGTAACTTTTCAAAATAGGTATGCACTATACTCGTATAACATCCACAAAGTGCAGTAAACTGGAAAATATCATATTATGAAAAGTACGAGTAGGAAACATCAGTAGGTGTTCGTTCTAAAGGATTGTAGGTGTTATGTTTTTTTTTTGATATTCATATTGTATTGTTATTATTCTTTTGCGTATAGAAGTTTTTAACCTTTTGTAATAAACATAATACCAATAAGCACAACAACAGCAATAACAATAACAAAGATATAGCACAAGAGCAAATAGGGAAGTAACTGATAAAACAACAAAGTAATAAAGCTGCATTAAGGGCGTTACTAAATATTTACAGCATTATTTATAAAAATTATTAAGGCTTTATAAAGTATTTTTAAAACAAAATTTTCATAAACAATTTTTCTTATTATTCTTTGGATACTTGCGCTAAACGTTTTGAGAGTTAAGGCCCAGGCACATAGAATCCGTTATACGTTAAACTTTGCCTTTTTTAACTGACCTTAATGCAACAACGCAGAGGGTTGGCACAATGAGTACTTTATTAACGGAAGCTTCAATAGGTTGTTTCTCCATTTAATTAATTACCCTGCAAGAAATGGAACTGACACAAGACTAGCCACGTGACCGATCCACCAGTAATAGGGACCAGTCCGAGTTCTAACACTTCCTATGAAGTGGACCAGTCACTTTTCCATGGGGATGGCCTAGGATTGTTAATTGATAATTTGTATGCAGCTTGTGACTCATCACTGAACTATCTTATAGGGAGCTATTCCGTGTAGAATATAAATTATATATAAATGCCATTCCGACATTTATGTAACTGTAACAACGCGAACTTGATCTTTTTTTTATTATTTTTATTTTTCAGTAAAAAAAATTTTTATATTCAAACTATCAACCTACGGCATGGCAGGCTTGCACACTACCTACCCGATCATAGGGGCACTCATATTTCAAAAGTATAATATACGTACCAGTTAAGCTTAGGTTAATATCTAAGCATAGTTACGGGACTTGTTCCAGAGCGACTTGGCAGTCTACTTATATTGATACATTGTTTAACCTTCACAGTGAACAGATGTCCCAGCGAAGTCTTTCTTATATACATATATACTCAACCAACTAAAAAAAAGTATATATTCGTAATACATAATTCATGCCCCAGCGGAGTGTTTCTTATATAGACATACTCAACCAAAAAAAATATTCGTAGTACATCTATATAATTAATAGGCGAACAAGTTTTTTGTAATCCCTTTTACGGCGGTACTACTGCACCGATTTTAAAAAGATTTATATTGTTTTAAAGGGCTTTCTGTACAGATGTGCAGAATCTATATTTTATTGAAATCAGTTTAGTATTTTGGGAGCTATAAGCGTTTAAAGTTGCTACTACTACATGCAAACATAGTACACACGCATTTATAAGCTTACACTTAAAAATTAAACAAAACATGTGTGTGTGTGTGTGTGTGTGTGTGTGTTGTGTTTATACCCTGCAGAAAATTCGAATAGTGAAATTGTAGTGATTTACTAGTGACATTGTCAGTAGTACTACTGACCAGGTGTATCCCAGCCAATGTAATTATCTATTGACATTTAACATAAGCTTGTCATTGAAATCCACCACTAGACTGTAGCAATACTGACTAAGTAGTTCTTTTGGGACCACATGGAGACTTTGGAACCAAAGATTCACTAGTAAATTTTAGGGGCTCCAGTCTACAATATCGATATTTCCTCGCTCCATGGCAATAGTAAAATTGTAGTGATTTCCTAGTGACATTGTCAATAGTACAACTGTACCGCAGCCAATGTAATTGCCTATTGACATATAACATAGGGTTGTCATTGAAAATCTACCAGTAGACTTTAGCACTATTCATTTACGACCATATGGAGACATTTGAACTAAAGAATCACTAATACATTTTAGTGACCCTCGTCTACAATTTAATAAGGGTTGGGCCAACAAACTTAAATACATACATACCTACATACATATGTACGTAAGTTTTTAACATTATTGCATAGCATAATAAAAAAGAAAAACAAACTATTGACGCGTTCATTGACAATATCAACAGAAATACATTAGAACTGTTGTCTCTAACGTATCTCTACTCGCGCATAAAAGGAAAATTGTCGACATTTGAACTAGTGCAATTGTCGCTAGAGAAAAGAGTGTTGACATAGAGACATATGGCACTAGGCTGGCTAGAGGGTAGTATTTCAAAAACATTTCTTCCAACAAGCCAGTGTTGGTATCTCTACCAAGAGCAAAAGCACATTAAGCTGTTGCAAAAAGGGTAAAAAGCGCAAAAAATATTCCAAAGAGGGTAAAAAAGCACCGAATTTTTTTTTTTAATTTTAATACATTAAGGCATTTAAAAAAGGAGAGTTTGGGGTGTAAAACATCATAATATAATTTAAATTTTTTGCCTCAAAATATTTAATAGTAATTATATTAATTTTTCAAAATGTTAGTATTCATATGATCGGTGTTAGTCATTTGGTAAGTGAAGCTTAGGCCTCGATTAGGATAAAGAAGTTACTGAAAAATCATTTACACATACAAAATGCATTAAAAGCATCTTTTTTTTCTTAACTAACTTAAAAGTTTTTGTTTTTTGCGATATTCACCCTAATTTCAGTTGTCAACATTGACAGCACGTCATTACGATACCCGCTGTCAATTGTTCTAGGATGATTAAATATTTGTGCTTATTTGTGTACTACTATCAATCAATTATTATGCAGAGAATTATGTGGTACTTTCCAGTTACTTCCGTTTTCTATTTTGCAAGAAAAGTTAAAATTTTTTAATCCCAATTATGAAAAGTTTTCTAAATTGTTTTTAACACAGTTTCCGTTGTTGTCATTAAAAATGATTTAAGAAGGCTTTTAGGTTTGTAAATTAAAAATATTTTTATTTTACAAAAAAGCACTGTGAGAAATTGTTAAAAAGCACTGTAAATACCCGCTTTTTAAAAAAGGGTATTAACCAAAATTTCGCGTTTATGAAGAGGCAAAATGCACCAAAAAATACCCGAAAGGCACCAAAATACCTTCACTGCAACAAGCTATTAAATACGCAACTCAAACTGCTAAATTAAAAGAAAAATAAAACACAAAACGTCTCTCTCTACTCAGTTGAATCCATTGTTGCCAGTTTAGCATTTTCGCTGCTACATCTGGCATTTTCATTAGTGAAAAAGCATTCAACTTTTAAAAAATTCTGCTTAATGCTTTCTGGCAGAATTTGTTGAAAATAAAAAAAAATTTATTTGTTAAAAGAATTCTTCTATATAGAGGATTTTTCTCATAAATGTACATGTATTGCAGGCTAAAGTTTCCCTGATGCTGTGCACTAGCAACAGTGAAATAAGCATAGGATCCAGCTAACCCCTCAATAATAAATTTCAATGTATTTTTAATAAAAAAATATTTTACTGCGTAAGCAAAATAATAATTTGGGATTATTAGTGCGTTAAAAAAATTTTAAACGTGATTATAACATTTCCAAAAAACACCAATTATTAACTATTTTATGTTTTATGTGCTATAAAAATACCTGTAAATACTAATAAGTTAGTATTAACGTGAAATTCAAGGCAGTTGCAATCTTTTTTTCTACATTTTAGCAGAATTTTTTGACCGATTTAGCATTCTCTCATTATCATTTCTGACAACACTGTTATTATTTGCAATTTGGCCGGCTACGCAGTGTTACCATATGTGAAGATGTATCTTATTTTTGAAGTTTTTAGACACGAAAAAACGACCAAAGAGATTTCTTAGATTAAAATAAGATTTGAAATTTATTTGCTGGTGGTTCAGCGATGTCTATATGCATTTCATTGTTGCTGTAACAAATCGTAAGTAGACTTCAACCACACATTTTGAACAGTCACAAACCTCTTATCTTATGTACAGACTTTCAAAAACTATTTGAGAATTCACAAATAATAATATTTTTAAAAATCACAAAAGAAAAATAAGCATAGCAGGATTTCTAATTGTATAAAGGTGTAGAAAAAGAGAATAGATTCATATCGAATCATCATCATCATCAATCATCAATCAATATAATTAATAGGCGAACAAGTTTTTTGTAATCCCTTTTGCGCCGGAACTACTGCACCGATTTTGGAAAGACTTGCATAATTTTAAAGGATTTTCTGCACAGATGTGCACAATCTATGTTTTATTTAAATCGGTTCAGTATTTTGGGAGCTATACGCGTTTAAAGTCGCTACTACTACATGCAAACATAGTACACACGCATTTATTAGCTTACACTTAAAAATGAAACAAAAGATGTGTGTGTGTGAGAGTGTGTATTTGCAGTATTTCTCCTGCTATTCCAATTTGTTCTCTCTTATTTGTTATTGTATGAAAGCCATAAAACTTCTAGGAAGAGAGTTCAATACATTGACGTACCTTTAATAAAGGGATTTTGTTTCTGGTTTTTTCTGTTTTTTTTTTTAATTTTATGTACGAATTATTGTTTATGTAAATATGTATGCATATTGTATGACTGTGTTTTAATGAATTTTTTATGACGTTTAGATAATTTTTCTTTGAATCTTAATATAATTATTTACATCTAGAATATGGACGATTATGTCGTCCGTTTGGTATATCTAGTATAATATATAATATCCGTAATAGTATCCTATTGAACTATGGATTATGTTATGGAAGTGAACGAACAAAAGTGTGTTGAGGTAACATTTACCCTATGAAAAGAGATAGAGAGAGAGAGAGAGAGAGAGAGAGAGAGAGAGAGAGAGAGAGTTGTTCCACAACGTGATACGGAATTCAGTTACGGGTAGGTAACCCGACCAGACATCCCAATTTTGAAATTTCTAATCTCTTATTAGTTTTTTTATTAAAATGTAAGTGATAAAAATTCAATCCAAATATTTTTTAAAGGTATTCATGGCTTAACTATCCAGATCCCTGTGTGCTTCGTTACACCCGTTTTGAAATGAAGTGTCACGCTTGTAGTGCAGCTAATTTGTAGAATACAATTCTCATTATTAACATGTCATCAAGAGTTTCAAAATTATCACTGTATTATTTTCTGACGGAATCATCGGAATTTCAAGTTTGTGCTTGTATAGATTTATAACCCTTGACACAAGCCTTGCGCTTTAACAGAGCTCTATTAGTGTCCTAACAGAGCTCTGTTAAGCTATAATGTATTTCGACGGAAAAAAGTAATGCAAATTTATTGACAAGGTGCTTCTCCTCCTCCTCCTCCTTTATTATTGCCCATGAATCTATTTCTGAATTTAAACTTGATATTCGACCCTGTTCTGTAAACCGATCGATTTGAAACCTCACGATTTTAGAAAACTAACTCCCGACAATAGAAATATTTTATTAGATTTTTTTTTATAATTTTTTTATTATATATATTCCCAAATATCATATTGGAAAGAAAATTATTGTGTACGATTTTCAACGTCTGCAGGACCATTATTTATTTTTTTGAAAACGAGAAATTTACTCGGATTCGGTTTACAGAGCAGGGCCGATTGCCAAGTTTTTAACTTGACATTTTCTGAGTCAATGTTGGCGGATAATATTGGTCATTGATTCATGTCCAAGTGGTCCTCTAAAAACGTGCATACTAAGAATTTCTTGAAGTTCGAGTTTTCAGGAGTTCTTCAAAAAACTTTAAATTTGCCCTGCCTATATGTATTAACATTTTCTCATGTTAGAAACTGTGAAAACTGTGTATCTTAAGTACATACCGCTTTTTCATATTTATTTTTAAATCCCGCTTTTTGAGGATATATTCTTCAAAATCCCGCTTTTTGCCACATCTGGCCACGTTAGCTATGGGGCACTGCTTAAGCTTCCAATGTAGAGAAAATCTAACGAAATAAATATATATTTATACAATTTGGTAGGTCCTGGATTCAGCCACATCAAACATGTTCAGTGCCGTTTACTACAATACTAGAACGAGTCCCAATTCAAGACAAAGGTGAATATGCAACCATTTACACGATATGTCTTCTTTTCACCATACACTACTCCCTACTTTTGTTAACACTCCCATTTCCTCACGTCATAGGATGAGTACGCTTGGTTCAATTGTTACCGAATTTTCTGCAGGGTAAATTCAACTTGTTTTTCATTATTTCGTTTATTAGTTTTGTTTTATTTTATCTTTGCTGCCACAAAACACAAAAAGCTAAATTAAAACATACCAAAAAAAAAAAAAAATCCAAGTAATATCTGCCAAACTACTCAACGTAAGCAAAAAGTTAAAAGTTGACCAATTTTTGTATTTGGCATTGAGGAACACGTACTGAATGTAACAGACATCATAAGAAACCACATGTACACGCAAAGAAAAAATATGGTTGAGGTAACCATAATCAAACAGCAACATACTATGATTGAATTATATGGTTGCAGTCAAATCATATTATTGTCAATGGAAAAGGAAAGTTTAAATAATATTATTTTCTGAGTCAATAATAATATTGTCTACAAAAATAATTAATTTTGTTATACCTAATCTTATTATTATAATAAGACAACACTATTGTTAGATGTGACTAAAATATAATTAACACTTACCATACCATGTTCTAATATTATAATAATATTGTTAAATACGACCATTTTATGTAATAATAATATTTTGTTTTTTAATCATATATTTATTGGCAAATCTTTTGTTTGAAACAGCTGTGCGGTAAATCCGAAATAAAAAAAAAATAAATTAATATTGTTGAAATAAAATGTATGTATGTATAGAGATGTATACTTACATATTTATATGTGTATACACGAAATACAGACACATCTGTGTAAAGAGATATACATACATACATACATATGTATGTAAATATTATTTTTATTTATCTACCCTATTGTTTATACTTTTTTTATTTATTTAACACCACGCATGCCCTACCGATAGCTTACCAACGAAACACTGAACTGATAGAAGATGTTTCTGAAAAAGATTTTTTTTTAAACTTAACATAGTATGATTTTGGATAACATTATATTGTTATTTACATCATATTATTTTTACACAATAATATAAATTATATTGTAGTCATAAATTTTTAACAAAACTATATTGTTACACTCTAACCATATCGCACTTTCTTTGAATATAATAATGTAATTATTAAATTCAAACATTACTCTGTTTATCGTAACGAAATTAGTGTTTAAAATAGCAATAACTAGTTTTCAACGACCACACATTTGTTTCAGAGAACATAATATTGTTTTCTCAACCATTTTACAGCCATATCTTTTCTTTACGTGTATGAGGGATTCTATGTGCTCCGGCCTTTATGGTCAGAAGATAAGAGTTACTTTAATTATTATTTTTCGAACTCCATTTGTTTCTCTATTCTTATGAATTGAACAGGCTAATGTTCGTATCGCCTTTTAAGCCAAATTACATGTGAAAATTATTAATGAACAAATAACATCAAAGTTAGTTGTAAATATTCTGACAACACATAGTTGAACGGAACAGCTAGCCGAGTTAATTTTTTTTTTCACTATCAGTGAAATCATGCAAACTGTCTTCTTGGGCCTTAATACTTCCCTGGCAGTTGCGAGTCAATCCAGAGAAAACGGAACCAGTTTTATTTACGTGGTGATACAAGCATAAGCAGAAATCATTCTTCGCTAGTGGTGGTGCAAATATTTCTGACGTAGCAAGTCTAGGATATATTTATGTAACAAATATATATGCAATACCAGAACAACACATTAGCCCAATTCACAATCTTGTGCAAAAGGTCGTGCATTGTAGCATGTGCAAAATGGTATACTCACCACTTAACAATTCTTAGTGGTGAGTATCAATATACTATATTTTGCACATGCTACGCTGCAAGACCATGAACTCGAACTACACGATCTGTGCCATGACTTGCTTTGACAGTCCAGTCACTGCTTCAGCATCAACAAAAGAAGGGCAATTCTATAGATTAGAAGGGATTCACAATGGACCCACAGGGTTTTCGTGGAGAAGTGCTTAGGCCTTACATACATTTATCTTTCAGCTTACCCAAATAATTTGGATCCATTCTAATGTTAATGCATTCATATTTGATATGGTATGCAGCAAATAAACTTTTAAAAAGGTAGACAATATGCATTATGTATATTCGCTTGTGTCGCCTACTTTTCTTTTATGTGTGTAAATCTACTCCTTTACAAAAAAGCTGCATTAAATAACACTTCAAGTTGAAGTTCATGTTAAGTATGGGGTATAATTTACACATAAGCTTATTTTAGATATTAAAAATAATAACAAACGCAAATATGTGAAGAATAGAAAGAAAGGAAAGAAAATAAATATGAAAAGAACCAGAACAAGAAGACACAAACGATTGCAAAAAAAAAAAAAGAAGTAAGTGTGAGCATATTACTTTTCATGAATTGAATCTTTTGTCTGCTAAAAAAAAAGGAATAAAATCAGAACTTCCGTATTAGCGGAAAAAAAATTAACGAAATGGAAAAAATAAGTGTTCATATTCATAAATTTTTATTTCTCTGGTTTTTTTTTAATAAAAAGTTCTCTGTTTACTGTGTCATGTTGTGTATCACAAAGACATTGTTTACATTTACATTTCATATTCATATGTATCACTTACTTTGTGACGAATATATTTAAAACACTTTGTTGGTGGTATAGGGTATCTTTTTTTTGCTTTTTAATTTTAAAGAATACCAACACTTTTATATGATTTTTTAACATTTTATTAAAAAAGTTTTGGTAGACATACAAAGTATTCGAATTTTCAAGTTTCGCCATAGCCCAGCATAATAAAAATAGAAGTATTTGTTATTAGCGAATGATATTTTTATGCCTTCCAAGGCATTCGTGATTATTAAATTCCTACGTCTGTATTATAAAAAAAATTCTTTTGATTTACAAAAGGTTTACCCACCCTCTTGTTTCTACAACCCGGACGGTCGACTTGAGTCGAAAATTTATATGAAAAGCAATCATTCATTTGTAGTATGGAAATTGGTTTGTTAAACGTTTTGCAAATCAACCGTCTGGTCCTAGGTTGCCCAGAGAAGCGCCGAGGGCCGAACATCAATCGGCTTTTTATACAAATGAATACATATACGCTTATACATTTCTCTCTTGTTTCTCTCGGTGGCCAGCTCTGCTCTAGTCAGACTAGAACAATATGTCCCTATGTCAACACTTTTTTCTCTAGCGACAAATCGCACTAGTTGAAATGTCGACAACTTTCCTTTTATGCGCGAGTAGAGATACGTTAGAGAAAACAGTTCTAGTGTAGTTCTGGTGACATTGTCAATAGCTTGTTTTACTTTTTTATTATGCTATGCAATAATGTATGCATGTATTTAAGTTTTTTGGCCAACCCTTACAAAATTGTTGACGATGGTCACTAAAATGTACTAGTGAGTCTTTGGTTCAAATGTCTCCATATGGTCGTAAAAGAATAGTGCTAAAGTCTACTGGTAGATTTTCAATGACAACCCTATTTTATATGTCAATAGGCGATTACATTGGCTGGAGTATACCTAGTCAGTAGTAGTATTGTCAAAGTCACTAGTAAATCACTACAATTTTACTATTGACATCGAGCGAGAAAATATCGATATTGTAGGCTAGAGCCCCTAAAATTTACTATTGAATCTTTGGTGCCAATGTCTCCATGTGGTCCCAAAAGAACTACTTAATCAGTAGTGCTACAGTCTAGTGGTGGATTTTCAATGACAAGCTAATGTTAAATGTCAATAGATGATTACATTGGCTGGGGTACAACCGGTCAGTAGTACTACTGACAATGTCACTAGTAAATCACTACAATTTCAATATTCGCATTTCCTGCAGGGAAAATAACCATTCTCCGCGGTCAATATTGTATACAGGGGTCTAATCGTCGCTTTCGATAACTTTTAGTTTGAGATTGTGAAACTCGATATCGAACCATATTATAAAATTTTTCGATAGCGAATACCATAAAATTAAACTGAAAAATCGTGATCGAATGAGCTCGTTATCGAAAGCGGCAATTGAAGCCCAGAATTCCTATTCAGTTCAAGTTGAAATTAATTCAAGCATTTCCAGTCTGAAGACAGTTTGTTGCCGAGTGCTACAAAAATCGAGGCTGACGCAATAAAACCAGATCCCAAACCGTTACATCTGTGAACGATTTTTGTATTATGATATACGTGAATGTATTTAACGAAATAAAGTTTGAGATTATGGCATAAGTGATCGTATAACTGAACGTATGAATTTTACCAACTGTCATCCATCAACAAAAAATTCAATACGAGTGCATACAAATATTTGTTTAAATTTAATAATAAATATTAGTAAGCTAAACTTTCAGCGAATAATAATAATAATTTATAGCATTGTGTTTCTAATGACAGATTTCATAAATGAACATAAAAATAATGTTGTATGTTAATAACACGCAAATTCGAAAGCGTCTTCTTTCGTTTCGAATTACAAAGTGTACCCCCCCCCCCAGTTGTGGAATCCTGGTGTTTTAAATTTAATTCATCCAGCACTCATAAAAGTATCTTCGTTCAAACACATTTTTAAAATCTTTGTTTGCTGTGTTCGACATTGCCAATGGATTGCTCCGATCACAGAGCTGCCTCCGTATTATTTGTCTAACATCCTCGCTAGAACTTAAATAAAATAATAATACCGATTCCATATTTAAATTTTGTAAATTTTAGTTAGTCCTAATTTACACTATGCAAGTCTTATTGCTAAGTTGATTAGTTTTTTAGGTGAGAGAGACGAGGGGAAAAGAAATGTATCTGTTTCCCTCCTCTCTCTCCCACAAACTAATCAGCTTAGCAATAAGACTTGCATAGTGTAAATTAGGACTTACATTTTTTAAAATTATTTTGACAGTTCAACATCTATTGAGCATTTAATAATGTACTATTTGAAGTGCTGTTGTTCAAGTTAAGAACTATTGTGAATTTTAATGAAAATTTCGATCGTATCTCATGGTGCCACTACATTCATACGATTGCACTATGAGTCCAAAAATGAAAATTTCGGTAAAAATTATTTCCAAATGAGCAAGCAAACTTGGGGTAGAGACAAACACCTGTTGCTAAAATAAGCATTTTAAAAAAGTTGGCATTAACACAGATGTTTACATTTAAACAGAGTTGCCAATTAGCACAAATTTTTGGTATTTATGTCGTCTAAGTGTTACTCGTATCTTTCAGATGTGACGACTCGAGTCCAAATTTGGTGTTCTTTAAATCAGTTGTTTTTACTCTTTAATTCGAAACGAAATTAAATGCTTCGAATTTCCAAGTAGATCCGCAGTTGTGTTGCGCCCAACAGATACACCGGACGATTTACGAGTGCATATTCACTTAAAAAGCAACCGTCGTAATAACAACTCCAATAGGAATCTTTTATTATACTTTTGCAAATATTCTGTACTTTTTCTAGGTTAAACCCAAACTTGTAATAAAATACTCGTACCTAAAAAAAAATGCAAAATATTTAAATAAGCATGTGTTAGGAGTGGGCCTAAATTTTTTCTCCAACTGATGCTTGTCACTTAAAGCAACTTATTTAGCCATCCACACATACTACGTTTATACGCAGGGCTTATTTGCAAATAAAACAGTAAATTGTTGCCATATTATTGTTTTTATTGCGACTTACTAATTCAGAAAACTATTCACGATTAACGCACTATTTGCAAATAAAATGCTTGAGGTTGCCACGCTTACAAATGTTTGATAACAAAAAACAATAAATGGATAAATATTGCAACCAAAAACATTGATGGAAGCAAATAATGACGATTAAAACAAACAATTATTTGATATTTTGTACATTTATGCTAGAGTTAATGTCGACGTCGTTGACGGCGTCTTAACGCCGAAATTCGGATGTTCGGCGTAATATTTCATTTTGCTGTTAATGTTAACGCCGTCGGCGACGTTAACCCAGCTGTGTACTACTGCATTGAATATACAGCTGTTCATTTGGAAAAGTTATTTGGTGAAATATTCTTAATAAATTAAATAAAAGTGAAATGTTCTTTTAACAATTAAATTAAAAAAATGTGGGGATGGATGACATAGCAATCGTGGGATTAACAATAACTACTTGCTATTTAAGTTATTTATTTTTGTTAAAAAAGAAAACATTGAGAAAGAGGCGGTTCTATCGTAGGCCAGATAATGATGACCGCCATATATTTGGATTTTATGAAGCTGGTTTTTTAGCAATAAAACAAAATGAAGAAGAGTTTTTCAAATTCACACGCATGACATTGCCTGTCTTCAATATTTTGTTAAATTTTCTGAAATTGCGGCTACAGAAAACTAAAAATTGCTACACAATTAGCCCAGAAGCTCGACTTGCAATTACTTTGTCGTAAGTACTTTACCTGTGTTAGTTTGTTGTGATAGTCATATTAATTTGTATTGTATGCCTTTTAGATATTTGTCTCAAGGAGTTTCCCACCAATATCTTGGATGGAGTTTTAAAATCGGGTAGAGTAACTGCCAGAACTATTATACTAGAGACGTGCTCAATCATGTGGGAAGTGCTTGCACCTTTTTATTTGGACCAATGCAAAGCAAATGATTTTAAGGAAATTGCCAAAGACTTCAAAAATAAGTGGGATCTTCCAAATTGCGTTGGTGCTACACAGAGAAAACAGATTCGTTGAGACAACCGAATTTGTTGCCAATCGAATTTTGGTGGTTGCACCAACTACATAGATTTCTGGTAAAACGACTGCAATTTTCTTGTGGTACCACTATATTTTAATTATAACTCTTAAACAAATAGTTGCAGCAACAGAAAAAATTGGTTAACAGTATGGAATTTGAAAAAAAGTTATTCGTGCTACCGAAAATGTTGTTAGTATAACTGAAACAATATCATAATTGGTACCTGTGAAAGAAAAATTGGCCTTCCTTGCTGAAATAAAATAAGCAATAAACGCAAATAAAAATATACAATTTTAGAAATTTATTATTTAACATATTGTCATAAGTTATTTTTAATTGAAATTTATTTATTTCAACCACACATTTTGAACAGCCACAAACCTGTTATCTTATGCACAGACTTTCAAAAACCATTTGAGAATTCATAAATCATAATATCTTTGAAAGTCACAACAGTTAATTTTTAATTTGCTGCTACGAGTATAAACTGCTGCTACTTGAGTATAAGCTCAACCTATAGTTAGTTGCAGCAACTGATAGAAAGTGTTTATTTTAACATTAATATAGAACGACAATTTTTTATTTGCCAATACCAAAAGTTGGTAGTAACATCCAATTCATAATATTTTATTCGGTTGTGTTAACCAATCAGTTAATAAGTCATGGCAAAAGCATACGCTCGGTTGATGCAATCAATTTAAGAATTGTCAGAATCATATCTTTATTACAATTATGCCCTTATGGCAACAAACATGGAATGTTTTTTGGATTAACAGAAAATTGATTGTGTGAACTGAAATATAGTTTATGCAAATGATATTTTGTTGGACTAACCATTTTCCAACCAATCTTTTTTCTGGGTGTATAGACGGCAAACATATAGCCATTACAAATCCTGCGCATAGTGGTTCTAATTTTTATAACTATAAAAACTTTTTTAGTGTTGGGCTATTAGCTGCATGTGATGCTAACTACATTTTCACAATGGTTGACTTAGGTGGTTATGGAAGCCAAAGTGATGGAGGTAAATACAATCGACTAAATTAAACGAAAAATGTATGCAAAAACTTATTTCAGGAGTTTTAGCTGAATCAACTTTTGGGAAGAAGCTGTTCGCTGGTGAATTGGATCTCCCACCGCATTCAGTTCTACCAAATTCAACGCAAACATTTCCACATTTTTTTGTTGGAGATCCAGCATTTCCTTTAAAAATGAATCTTATGCGAGCATATCCCGGAAGATGTTTGACAATGGATAATAAAGTTTTCAACTATCGTATTTCTCGAGCGCGTGTTGTTATAGAAAACGCATTCGGAATATTGGTAGCGAGATGGCGGATATTAAGAACCACGCTTAATTGCAGACCAGAAAATGCTGAAAAAGTATGTATGAAAAAATCATTCTAAGTGGACTCTATTAATTCTTCTACGTTTTGTTAGGTGGTGTTGGCTTGTGTGGTTCTACATAACTTTATTAAGCTGAATGACCAAGCAAATGCAACTTATTGCCCAACTAATTATGTGGACTACGAGGACAATTGTGGTAATATTATACCTGGCAGATGGCGAGCTGATATTGGAAACGATTGCAGCATATCCAATTCTCGACCAATATCCTTTGGCTCGAATAACGCAACGCGACAAGCTTTTAATTTAAGAGACACACTCAAAACATATTTTATGAATGAAGGTGCAATTGCACTTCAAAGAAAAGTTAAATAAAAATATATTTTGTAATTCATTTTGTAATGTAATTTATTTAAATAATTCAGCTCGATCCGATCATGGAAAGTGGGATAAAAAATCAGATCCACTTTCTCTAATCAATAGTTAATAATAATAGTAGAAAACTAATAATAATAATAAATATTAAATTATTAAACTAATAGTAGAAAACTTATGTTAATGCCAATTGTTGATTTGCAATATAGAATATTCAATTAATATTTATATTTTCTATACTGCCATCATTCAAATCAACAATTTGGCATTTACATAAGTATTCTATGATTTTTTTTCCGCTATGTCCCTGTTGGTGGTGCGCAAGCCGCCTAGCAGAACATCCACTCTTTTGAGGATATTGGTGTTACTCGATGCATTCGAGTCCTGCACCTTTTTTTCCATAAACATTTTAAGGGTAGTCATTGTGCCCGTTAAATGTTCCTCAATACTGTTCATACAGGGGTCTTTTCTTTTTTTTGGGGCAGAGGATGCATTTGAATTTGATGTGCTCAGGTGGTCATCAAGCACATCAATCACTTCCGTCGATGTGGAAATATCTCCGAAGTCGAAAACATCGCTTTCGTTGAGTACAGCCGCCACTTCACCCACAATTTCCGTATAATTTCCAGTAGTCCTGAAATATGAAATAAAAATATTTAGAAAAATTATAAAATTGAACATATATATTAAACTTACTCCCTGGGCTTAACAAAGTCAGACAAAAAATGCATCTCTTTATATAAATACCACTCTGGCTTTGAATGGAACGCGCTGCCTGAAGGCTTATTATCTTTCGACTTTTTCTCCCGCATATACTTGTCTCTCAGGCTTTTCCACCTAGTGGTGCATTCATGTTCTTAAAAACAATAAACAAATTAAACATAAATAATTGAAATATGTGGTTTAATGTTTTTACCTGATATCCCCAAAGCTGTCCCTGTTTTTTTCCAAACCTCCCCTTTAAGAGCTATATTCTTATAGCTCTTGGAGAATTTGTTATAAAGTACTTCATTTTCGAAATTTATTAATCGACATATTGTCAAAAGTATTTTAATTTGAAATTTATTTGCTGGTGGTTCAGCGATGTCTATATGCATTTCATTGTTGCTGTAACAAATCGTCAGTAGACTTCAACCACAAATCTTGAACAGTCACAAACCTCTTATCTTATGTACAGACTTTCAAAAACTATTTGAGAATTCACAAATAATAATATTTTTGAAAATCACAAAAGAAAAATAAAAATAGAATAGATTCATATCGGATATAAATTATTTGCTGGGTTTTGTATAAGTTTCTAAGCCTACTATGCTTATTTTTCTTTTGTGATTTTCAAAAATATTATTATTTGTGAATTCTCAAATAGTTTTTGAAAGTCTGTACATAAGATAAGAGGTTTGTGACTGTTCAAGATTTGTGGTTGAAGTCTACTGACGATTTGTTACAGCAACAATGAAATGCATATAGACATCGCTGAACCACCAGCAAATAAATTTCAAATTAAAGTACTTCATTTTCACGAACAGCATTTATAAGCTGCTCATTTAATGTGAGATTCGAACTCATTTTATTTAAAAAACGTAAAAATTTGAAAACAGTTTTAAAAAACTTCAACCAACGGAAAATTATATTTGTTTTATTTCCACCTTTTTGACGTTTCATCATATGTTTTTGTCTGAGCAACACCGCAACGACGCCGAAAAATTTGAAACAGATTGAACTTTTTCGGCGCCAAATTTCTTACGGCGTTGAGATTAACTGCTCTCATACAATTTCATACGATTCAACTTTTTTTTGACATTTGACGCCGTCAACGACGTCGACATTAACTCTAGCATTACACTATTTTTTGTCAACATAAGTAAGTTTTCTATAGAAGTGCTACTAAGTTTGTGTTCTTTTGCTATGCCGTATAAACAGTGAGTTGATTTATTTGCAAATAATTTGATTTGCAAATAGTGCGCGTATAAACGTAGTAACCCTGAAGGAAATGTCGATGCTGAAAATGTACTGAGTCGCTTTTGACTTTGTCACCAGTACTACTCTCTAATTATTCCCCATACAATACTTTGTGCTATAGACATTTAGCATGTGCTTGTCATTGAAAATCTACTAGTAACACTTAAACAGTTGACTAGATAGTGACTACATAGTTCTTATGGGAACATGGAGACTGACCAACCAGACATTTAGTGGTACATTTCTATACCTTACGTACATACAATTATAGGAATATTGACAAGTTGTTGCAAAACCCACCACAAATGCACCACATCTGTTTTCTCTCGTTCTTTTGTACTGACGAATAGAAGAGAAATTGTAGACAATGTAAATATTACTAGAATTTTAGTGTTGACATAGGGACATTCGGCCCCAGTCTGACTGCAGGGAACATACTCGTACATACACTCATAAACGCATCCACACAAATAAGTGCATGCAAATAAATATCATTCTTATATATTTTGTAATAATAAAACGCCACTTACTCACTCTCTGCTCGTTTCACGCTAAATCTTTTTGTTTTCTTTATTAAACGTCACGCTACAAAAGATGTAGGAGTGAGTATCAGATTATAAGAAGGCGTAAAGAGGAAGCTGAAGAAGAAGGATTTATTATTGTTTTTGTCTAATTTCTTTGTATGCAAATATAACAACACATAGCTACGTATACACACACACATACACACATGCAGACATATGTATGTAAATCGATATGAGTAGGTTCCGCTCCTTTTGTTGTTTGTTGAACAGCGCAGCGCGGGTGTCTGTTTAAGTGTTTGTATGTGTTTTTGTTTTTAAGTGACAGGAAAACGGAAGTTTATGTGTTGAAAATTATATCGGATATAATGATGGTAGTATTTCTTTTCAGCAGGATATTTGTTTTTGTTCTTTAAAACATTTAAATAACAATAAGTATAATAATTGTGTCCAGTAGGGCGTGAAATTATGTACGAGTACTTATGATGGGCAGAATTTGATAAAAAATATTATAATAGAAAAAATATGTGTGTAAGCTAAATACGTTTTTCAAAACTATCGCATGAGAATTTTTTTTTCTTATTTTATATGGTACGCATTTCATAATGAAATTAAGAGGTTTTTTTTATAAAAATGTTCACTGTAGCCAAACTGTTCTTCTCCAGCGAATCAAACTTATGATATAAACTACCATCATATATACTAAGATATTTCTTCCATAAAAACAATACAATAAACAAATGAACCAACAAACAATTCTTGAAAAAGTATGATTTGGTGAAAAAATTTTACTTCAAATTCTATCTGGGAAATGCCTACTGTGACCAAATCCTTCTTCTTCAGCGAATCAAACCTAGAGGAGAATAAAGACAACAAGTCAAATCAAAAACAGCATTTAGGCTTAATCCCCGCTTTATACCATGTTCACACTTATGGTCTTAAACGTGTATAAGGCAAGTGTTTCAAACATTACATTTGACATGTTTAAGGTTAACATTTTGTCAGTAAATTATGGCATTTGTAAAAAAAATATGAACAATTATATTTTTTATTTGGTTTATTATTTTTAAACAATAACTGTTTTTGCAAATTATTTAGTATTTTTTAACTAATCACTTGTTTACCAAATAATTTTTCACGTGCCGCCATTTAATAACAACACAAAGTTAACAGAGTTATAAAAAAAGCGCAACGAACATACTCCATTTACGTGTTTAAGGAACTGTTTAAATCTAAAACATCTCATTTGAGATGTTTAACAAAACAAGTCAATGTATGGTAAAACATCTCAAAATCGTCTTGTTTAAGCTCTTAAACACGAATGAGGCGTTAAACACATAAGTCTGAACATGATATTAGGCCGCCATTTTGATAATATAGACGTAATTATTAAAAAAATATATATACCGCACACTAAATCAATCATAAACATTGACGGCTCAAAATTTTCAAAATGCTTTTATTTTTTTATAAAGCAGTGACATACATATCAAACTTATTTTTTTTATATTAATTTAATATAAATTTTTTATTGGTTTAAAGCAAGACTAAAGTCAAGTTCTGCCTTATCGAACTTGAGTAAGAGTCAAAAATTTATAGTTTTTGAAGCACACTTTTAAATGATTAGACTAGGGATCATGTTTGACACTCCAAAAGCCATTTAAGAAAAAATTGGATAAGCAAAAGTGAATATAAGACGATTTGATGCACTTTGTACATAGATAAGAATTTTGGTGAACATCTCTCAATCAAAAAATAATCGAACTCGTCAGTGGCCCGTACCAGAATTCAACATCCAAAGTATTACACGAACGCTCCCTAGCGAATGCATTTAGTGTAAACCAAAGCAGCACCAGCACCAGCTTTTGTTTTTCTCTGGTCTAAACACAGGAACCCGCCAGGGGTCTGCTCTGTCTCCTCTCTTGATCAACGTAGCTCTTGATATTGCAATGCTGAAGGCAATAACCCATAGCCAGGGTAAAACATGGAGCTTGAATGGAAGTATAGAAATTCTAGACTCTAGACTATGCTGATGATATACGTATGTCTCCTCAAACACAACTTCGTCGATGTCAGCAAAACTACTGGATATATACTGGATCACCAAGGGCGCTGGTTTGGAAATTATACGAAAAAGAAAACAAAAGTTGTACGCCTCAATATGAACAACACCTCTAAGTGTATGTATATTAAATAATGAGGAACTAGAAGATGTCCAATCATTCATACACTTGGGTAGAGCCATATCTTTAACCGGTGGTACACAAGAAAATATATGTAGTGCATCGTGTAAAAGACGCAAACCAAGCATTCGAAGCCCTACAAAAGTGTGGAAATAAACAAAACTTCGCACTAAAACAAAAAATGCGAGTTTTATCATCTTATATGCCTTTCGTTTTATTATATGGGCGTGAGCAATTCAACACATTAGCCAAAGACGTACAGACGCTGCAAGTTATTTTGATATTTTCGCCAAATATCTTCAACAAGTACTAATACAAAAATATTAGACACAAAATTCTACCAAAAGTTTCTTAATACACCAATTAAGTACAAAATATTTTAATGTTAAGTTATTTTTTTTTTTTGCAAAACTAAATAAAGTTAAAAATGTTTTTAAAACAAAATGCAAAACTTTCACTTTCCCGAATGACTCCTGCAGTGAACGTGGCAAGAAAAATAAATAAAAACCTCCATAGGAATATCATGTGACAGGGAAATAAATAAAACTTATTTTAAAGAATCTCACAAAACCAGAATAAAAGTAAGAGTTAAAAAAAATAATACAAAAAAAAACACAAAGAAAGTGATATATTTCAACGTTTCATAAAATGATTGGCAACATGCAATGCAATATTTTTATACAATTATAGTTATTGTTGTTTTGCGGCATTTGGTGGAATGAATCAACTAAAAATAAAAGAAAATCTTAAATCTCTGCAGTTCCGAGCATAAATGATATAAATATAAAAAAACGACCTAAATACCTAAAGTGGACACTATTTATGGCAGCGAATGCTCCATACTCATTTTACAAAAAAAAAAATAAAATAAAAAGAAAATCTCTAGCAACAAGTTAAAAAAGGTAGAAAAAAAAGAAGTTTGTAATCTTAATGGACAAAATGTACAAAATATGTCTCAATTTTATATGCATATATTTTTACGCAAACATGTAGGTGTCCGAGATTTTCCCTTTAGGTTTGTTTGTCCTACAAATGTCTGATACCTCAATACCATTAAATGCAAGAAAATTAAGTTGTAAAAGGACATTTGTTTGTTTGCTTTCTGCTGTTCGTTTTACAAAGTATTTTAAGAGCATGTTGCCAGTGGCAGCAGACTTGTAGGTGATATTTAAAACTTACTTAAAATATCTTATAACACAACATGTCTCAACTCAAAATGTTACACGTTCTCAGACATACAATTTACATTCATTTTACTAACTTTTTTTTTACTTAAGTACCTTTGTTCTTCGTTTTTTCTTTTGTTTTGTAGGTATTTTTAAACAACAAATGGTTATTTATGAACGCATTTAGAAAATCTGAAGAATGTGTGATACACTGCTGATAATTATTTTAAGTGCACATGTGAAAATTTTTTATATGAATTTAAAATCAAAGAGTTGTTTATACAATTCATACAAGAATAATATTAAAATATATTTATTTTTTTCAACAAAATTTATTGAAACATGAAATGCGTTCTATATCCAGCCCTATGGTGAATAACAAGTGCAATTTTTGTTCCCATGAAATTATTATTCCCCTTGAAAGGTCAAATGCTATTGTGAATTTCCCGTCAAATTTCTTCCCGTTGTCAGCAGTTCTCAGTGAATGCAAAAAAATGGGAAGATTTATTAATCATGAAAATTAATTGAAAATCAAACAAATTTAAGTTTAATTATGAGAACTGCATAAATTTTGAGTTTCAAATGAAATGTTTTTAAGTGTTTTTTTAATAGTCTAGGTGCAGGCGAAACATATTTTTATAATACCACCGTCATAAAATTTACTGTATCTGAACCAAAGAGGGTTCTTAGCCTATACAAAAAGAAGTGGTGCCGATAATTATTGTTAACAATGGTGAACATTATTTCTGTGGCAGTAAGGATAAAGTGATTAAGTCATATTTTACTGTTTTGCAGTACAGCACTTTTAAGCTTTCAAGTCGATTTTCAAAAATTTTTTTCTTTTACAGTTAAATTAACAAGTTCGGTATTCATTACAATTTTTTTTAGAAAAATATCATTCTACACATTATAAATAATACATTAAATTTGAAATACAGTTGTACTTCGATTATCCAGGCGTCTACACCGAAAGAATTTTGCTTCATAAGTCCAATGAAACAATTTCATTAACATTTTTTCACAAATCTAATGATAATTTCACAAATCCAATGAAAATTTCATGAATATTGTGAAAGAATTTCATTAGAATTGCTTCGTTGGTATTCTGGTTTCGTAAGAATATTTTATTGGATTTATGACAACACTATTTTCTAATTATTAGGAAACCCCTTTATATAGGGTCCGACAGATAACTTTTTTTTTGAAAATGCTATGCAAAACATCGAGTGTAGCTTCGGCTGTGAGCACGTAGCGCCGACCTGTTGAAACCAAATTTTGCCAATATCCTCCTCTTCAATTTTTATGAACAAAAATTCGTTCAACATGGCCCGATAACGATCGCCATTGACTGTAACGGCCCAATTATGCCTCTGGACCAAAATCCGCACCAAACAGTGACTCGTTTTGGGTGCGTCGGCTTTTCAATGTATGCGTGCGGGTTTTCTGTGCCCCAAATGCGAAAATTTTGCTTGTTTACATACCCGCCAAGATCAAAATGGGCTTAATCTGAAAAGATTATTTTTTTTGGCAAAATCGGCATCTTCTATAAGCAATATTTCCCAGCGTTGTTCAAGCGTATACACAACCATATTCGTTTAGCGGAAGGATAAAACTAATTATCTGACAAATCAGACATGAGCTAAGTGTTACCATTCACGAAATAAGCACTAGTTGAAAAAAAACGTTAGATGGCGGACCCTTTATTTGAGTTATTTCATTCTTGGCATGAAATTATTTTATTGTTTCGGTGAAGATATAGCACTGCATTAATTACACTGTTAAAGAAATTTGATGAAGTTTTCAATAAAATAATTTTGACGAAACTGGTTTCATTAATC
Source organism: Tachina lurida (assembly GCA_944452675.1). Lineage (NCBI taxonomy): Eukaryota > Metazoa > Arthropoda > Insecta > Diptera > Tachinidae > Tachina > Tachina lurida. The sequence continues at coordinate 141,612,042 of OX101752.1, forward strand.
CCACGAAGCGTGACGTTGGTTGAATTTTAATGAATTTTTCATTGGATTAATGTCGAAATTCATAGATTTAGGCCGGAAATTCTTTCAGTGTATCAACCGTCTACATCTATTATACGGCATGCTGTCACTTTGTTTCTTAACCTCCATTACACGTTGATATTTTGCCCAGGGATACTTTCAGATATGGAGATTACAGGGGTGCCAGTAACTCAAAATCAGCTTATCTCGACTTAAGTACTTTTTTTTCTACAGATTTACTGCTACTGTCATAAAAAAAATAACTTGAAATTGAAATTTCGCGATGCATTAATTCAGGTGGTCATATGCTTTCGAATTGTAATGTCAATAACAAATAAAAAAAAAATAAAATTGTTTAAAAAAATATTAGGATAATAGCAGGTTATTTAATAGTTTATTTACATTATCTCGAAATCTAGAACTTACTAGATTTCGAGCTAATAGGCCATTTACATTGCCTCGAAATCTAGTGCTTACAAGATTTCAAGTTAAGCCCAGCTGTTTGTTTACTAGATATTCAATACAAAACGAAATCTTATTTGTTAGTATATTTGCAGGAAATCTACTCAAAATCTAATATTTTTATTTTATTTTTACTACCATGTGCAATATATTTATATAAAAGGTGATTGAATTAGCTAAGGTCTGCTTAAAAGGGTGTGCGAATTGGCTACTTTGCAGTTGTTTGGTTGTAGTTTTGGAAAATTTAAAGGTGTGTGAATTAGCTACATTGCAATTGTTTGGTTGTAGTTTTGTAAATTTTCAGTTAATGGTGTTTTTTTTTTTTGATAGAAGTCTTGACAAATGTAAAAAAACTTGGTGTAAACGGTATAGATTTTCATAAAGATTTTAATTAAAATCTGCTAGATTTTGTGCAGGTGTAAATGCCCTGTAAGCCTAGTTGTATTTTTCTAGATTTCCCAGACAAAAAGAAATCTACTTTGTCGGTAGATTTGTAGAAAATCTACTCAATATCTAATATTTTTATTTATTTTTTACTACCCTGTACAACATATTTATATAAAAAGTGAATGAATTGGCTAAGTTCTAAACAATTTTCTTTTGAAGGTGTGTGAATGAGCTGAGTCGGCACTTTTTGGGTTAGAGCAGTTTTACACAAAATTTTAGACTAAGGATTTTGTCTTGGATACTTGGATTCTTGTCAACAAATGCTTAGTTAGTGTAAACAATATTAAATTTGATAAAGATTTCAATTTAAATATACTAGATTTCGAGACATTGTAAATGTATTATAAGATACCATGTTTGAATTGGACTTTAATAATGATTTTAAAAATACCTCAAATAGTTTCAACTATTCGCTTCCCTTTAACTATTTAACTGACTGTAAGTTGATAGAAAAGTTTATATACTGCAACATTTCTTATAAATAACACATTTTTAATATTAAAAGAATGTAATCAATCTGCATAAATATAAACAAACTTACGTGTGACTGTAGCATGTCTGATTATCTGTCTATCTGTCGGTATTGTCAGTCTGTGTGGGGTGTTCTTAAAAGCATTGAACACATGCATACCTCAGTTATGACTAACAGTGTCGTTGTACGTAAATTAGGACGGATCTATTATTTTTATGAAAAAAAAGATATATGTATATGTATAAATCCTGAATTTTTTTTCTTTCTTCTTTGTCCTAACTATTGCTGCTTATTATAGCTATACAGATTTATTTATTTATTTTTTTGAGTGGTTGACTTTTGTTTCTCCAAAAGCAATATTAGTATAATTAGAAAGACTGTATGCAAATAAATCATTTGCTATTTCAACTTCGAAATGGAGTGGAAAAGGCGCCATGAAATATTTTGTTCTTCAGTTAATTGTTCGAAATTCATTTGTTTCTACTTATATTTATGGATTGTTCAGGTTAAAGTTCGTACCGTTTTGTAAGCCAAATTACATGTGATAATTATTAATGACCAAATAACACTAAAGTTAATTGTAAATATTCTGACAAACACGTAGTAGAACGGAACAACTAGCTGTTTTCGAAGGCCACTACACCTACATCATCAGTGTTCTATGTGTTTGGTCCACTTTGTGTGGTATCAATTGATGTAGATTTATGCTTTATATACGCAACTTTTTATTGCAAATGGAATATTTAAGGAAAAAAATCTAATAAATGCTCGTAATTAATATAGATTAATAGTATAAAATAAAATGAATAATAAATATTAAATAAATCGACACAGAAAAATATTTGCTATTAAAATATGAGTTGATATTCTCAATTAAAAATATAATCGATTAAATTAAATTTTAATTGCTTCAATTATTTAAAGTGTTTATAGAAGCAAAAATTAAATTAACTTTTATTCAATTTATATTGCAAGCCAAGCTAAATTTTTCTTGGTAAACAAAATATTCGCTAAATTTGAGAAAATGAATTCAAGATGATGCGATTTTCATTAATATGCTATAGCATCAGTTAAGAAATATTCTAAAATATACATATCGCTCAGAAAACGAGTTTGAAGTTTTCAATTTACACACAACTTAATAGAAAAAGAAAATTTTATTTTGCTTCAAAGAGTTGAGTGAAACAAGATATTTGTAAGAAATGTTTACACAATATGAAGAACGATATGAGGATTCTGCTTTACTAACTCAAAAATTATATTTTTTTTAATTGTCACGATCTTTAGGTAAATGAGCGATATGTACATTTATGTAGTTCTCAACTCAACTCAGTTTCTTCGTCTGAGAGTCAACCCAAGTAAGTCAGTTGACCAGATTGCCTTGGACGACATTGTCATCCATTATTCTTACACGACTCATGCTCTGTTATTTCCCTGCAGGAAACGGAACTGACACAAGACTAGACACGTGACCGATCCCCTAGTGATAGGGACCAGTCCGAGTTCTAGCACTTCCTATGAAGTGCACCAGTCACTTTTCCGTGGGGATGGCCTAGGATGGGGTTAATTAATACTTTGTATGCACCTTGTGGCTTATCCCTTAACTATCTTATAGGGACATATTACGTGTGGAATATCAATTACATATAAATGCCATTCCGACATTTATGTAACTGTAACAATTATTATTTTTATTTTTCAGTAAACAATTTTTTTATATTCAAACTATTAACCTACGGCATGGCAGGCTTGCACACTACCTACCCGATAATAGGGGCACTCATATCTCAAAATTATAATAAATACGTACCAGTTAAGCTTAGGTTAATATCTAAGCATAGTTACGGGACTTGTCAGTCTACTTATATTGATACATTGTTTAACCTTCACAGTGAACAGATGTCCCAGCGAAGTCTTTTTTATATACATATATACTCAACCAACCAAAAAAAGTATATATTCGTAATACATAATTCATGCCCCAGCGGAGTGTTTCTTATATAGACATACTCAACCAAAAAAAAATATTCGTAGTACATATAATATATAATATTCGTAATAGTATCCTATTGAACTATGGATTATGTTATGGAAGTGAACGAGCAAAAGTGTGTTGAGGTAACATTTACCCTCTGAAGAGAGAGAGAGAGAGAGAGAGAGAGAGAGAGAGAGAGTTGTTCTTCAACGTGCTACGGAATTCAGACATCCCAATTTTGAAATTTCTAATCTCTTATTAGTTTTTTATTAAAATGTAAGTGATAAAAATGCAATCCAAATATTTTTTAAAGGTATTCATTGCTTAACTATCCAGATCCCTGTGTGCTTCGTTACACCCGTTTTGAGATGAGGTATCACGCTTGTAGTGCAGCTAATTTGTAGAATACAATTCTCATTATTAACATGTCATGAAGAGTTTCAAAATTATCACTGCACTATTTTCTGACGGAATCATCGGAATTTCAAGTTTGTGCTTGTATAGATTTATAACCCTTGACACAAGCCTTGCGCTTTAACAAAGCTCTATTAGTGTCCTAACAGAGCTCTGTTAAGGTATAATGTATTTCGACGGAAAAAAGTAATGCAAATTTATTGACAAGGTGCTCCTCCTCCTCCTCCTCCTTTATTATTGCCCATGAATATATTTCTGAATTCTGTAAACCGATCGATTTGAAACCTCACGATTTTAGAAAACTAACTCCCGACAATAGAAATATTTTATTAGATTTTTTTTATAATTTTTTTTTATATACATATATTCCCAAATATCATATTGGAAAGAAAATTATTGTGTACGATTTTAAAGGTCTGCAGGACCATTATTAATTTTTTGAAAACGCGAAATTTACTCGGATTCGGTTTACAGAGCAGGCCCGATTGCCAAGTTTTTAACTTGACATTTGATTCATGTCCAAGTGGTCCTCTAAAAACGTGCATACTCAGACTTTCTTGAAGTTCGAGTTTTCAGGAGTTCTTCAAAAAACTTTAAATTTGCCCTACCTACATATATTAACCTTCTCTCATGTTAGAAACTGTGAAAAATGTGTATCTTAAGTACATACCGCTTTTTCATATTTATTTTTAAATCCCGCTTTTTGATGGGTTCATGTCCCGCTTTTTGCCACATCTGGCCACGTTAGCTATGGGGCACTACTTCAGCTTCCAATGTAGAGAAAATCCAACGAAAAAGAGCTATATTTATACTATTTGATAAATGTGGATTCAGCCACATCAAACATGTTCAGTGCCGTTTACTACAATACTAGAACCAGTCCCAATTCAAGAAAAATGTGAATATGTAACCACTTACACGATACACTACCACCTATTTTTGTTAACACTCCCATTTACTCAAGTCATAGGATGAGTACGCTTGGTTCAATTGTCACCAAATTTTCTGCAGGGTTAGTTTTCCAGTTGTCGTTGACGACAATCTGAGTGACAATGTCATGCATGTTGTCCCCAATTAAACACTTTTGACTTTGTTGATGACAAGCTGAGTGACAAGTCGAGTGTTTTGTCTTCAATTAATAAATAATTTAAATGAAATGGAAAAAAACAAGTAAGCCAAAAAAACTAAATTTTTGTGTTAAAAATATGAATACAAGTCCGTTCTGTTGAGTGACATTGTCGCTCAAGAACTCACGCTATCATTTTGTGGCGTTGGCTGAATTACTTAGCACGTTGACCACACAACTGAAGGTCCTGGGTTCGAACCCGGTCTCAGACAGTCATTAAATAACAAAACCACGCATTTTTCTAATGTGCATTAGTGTCCCTTTGTGTCAGTTGTTGTAGGAAATCTCAAGTCACTGTTCAATGAAAAGGATCCGCTTCAGCGGATACTAATGCTAATGTAATATCAGAGCGCCCTGCTTCGTCGGTATTGTGTAGCACAATCATCGGCGAATTAAAATAAACAGTAAAATGGCTACTAAGCACAGCTTTGAAAATTTAGTACGCCTCATTGACACCAGAGGCGCTGCAGCACTGCATTATTAAAAACGTGAAAAAAGCAGAGTTGTAAAATAATGAAATTGCCCTCTTCCTTTTCCTTCACCACATGTCTTCTCTATCACTATCCCTTTCCCAAAGAAGATAATTAGGGCAATCATGAATAAAATTCCGCGAGAAATTTTTCCCGGGGAACAATCTCAAACAATAGCAAGTAATAGGGCAAACAAAGAAATTCTAATTGGAAAAGGGAGAAATTTCTCGCGGAATTTTATTCATGATTGCCCTGAATATTTAGTAATACTTCTCTTAAAAAAATCTATATGGTATTGGAAATTGTCGCTTGTATGGTATGGCATGATTTTGTGGACATTTGTTCGAAAATTTCGTGAAATATTTATTTGAACTCTCGCCAATACGTGTTTTCTGTTTTCTATTGTCTTGTAACTCGGAAATAATGATTGAGTTTGTAGTTGCCTTGTACCACAACTATTTCCTGTAAAAATTAGGTGTGGTTTACAATACTAAAAAAATAATTAGATTGTGTCAAAGTTGAGTTGAATCTGAGACGGCCAACTGAGTAATGGCATTTTGTGAGATCGCAATAGTGTGTACTAGTGGCAACGTTTGTCATTTCCGATAGTTTTCGTTGAGTCGCATTGCCTTCCATATAAAAAATCATAAGGTGAACAGCGTTGCAGACATTTTGAAAATTTGACAACATAAGAAATGCCAGATGTGTACTCAGCCTCTAAGACTTGAGAAGGGCAACAGGACTGTAAATTATTGGCACAGTAAAGTAGAAACTATATGATTGATTTAATAAAATATTTTTACTTGATAAAACTATAAGTTTTCCACAAATATAATTTTGTTTCATTTCAAAACTTGTATTGAAGTGACGTCGATGTTAACAACTGCAATAAAGGTGCATCTCTTTTGGGCCGGCCTAATGTTTGCTTTATAAACCAAAGGTATGTTTGCGTGAAAGTCTCTAAGAATAAAATTCTTTTGATGTTGCTGTTTTCTTGTACTTATCCAACAAAGGTTTTAGCTGTTCTTATTGTTTTTTCTTTTGGCTGCTGATGTTAAGGTACAAATACTTTATTCTACGCACTTTAAAATCGTGTTTGATATAAAGAAGTCTTACATTTCAAACAAACGTCTACATAGTCTGTATATTAGTGAATGATTTGGATGTTTAGAGCTAAAAGCGCCAACAAAAACAAAATCAGTTCCATAATGCAAATATTGGTTTTTCTATCACAAAAAAAAAATATATATATATGTATATAAATAAATGCAACAAAGATTTAGTGATTTCATATCCAAGAACTAAACTTAACGAGGGAAAAAATCAAGTTTCTTGTTTCTTTGCAAGTTTTCGTGTAGCTTTTTGTAGCTGTTGTATTTTCTTTTTTGGCCACGTCTGTGAACTCTTTCTTTTCATAAAAGTTTATATTTTATGTAACATTGATATTTGAAGCAGGCAAAAAAGTTTTTATAGATACAATTCGCATACAAACACATATTGCTCATTTATTCAAACAATGTCATAACTCAAAAAAAATTAGTTCGCCAGAAAACGACTTTAAAGTTTTCAATTTACACACACAACTTAATGGAGAAAGAAAAAAATTTACATCCCTGATTTTTATTTGTAAATAAAATAAAATTTCCTTTATTTTAAAACTTATTACAATCTAGTTACATACGTAACTTCCTTATTATCCTTTTTTTTAGCATAAACTTAAAGTTTACCATTCTTTAAAATGATTTGTGAGATCAACGCCTATTTTACAAACTTCACTACGTTGTTGAAAGGGATTTTTTATGCAACAGAGAATTTAAAATAAGAAAATATTTATCTTATCTATTAGATCATAAATTATTATAACGTAATAGTGGTTACACCCTGTTCAGATTTTTGTTTTACAGCAGCCGCCCATAGAACACAATTACTCTCGTCATTATAAAAATAAAATATGTTTAACTATTTACACCTTTTTAGAGGTGCTAAAAAGGTTTTAATCTTTAACGATGAAATAAAAAAAACGAAACACTAAAGAAACTTATAGTTTCCACCGGCATGATTTAGACAAATCATGATGATTTAAGCAAATCATGTTAATTTAAACATGATTTACAATATATAATTTTGTTTTTTTTACAAAACCTAAGGTCCTGGATTCGAGTCCGGTCTCCGACAGTCATTAAAAATAACAACACCAACAATTTTTCTAATGTGCATTAGTGTCCTTTGTATCAGTTGTTGTGGGAAAAGTTTTTTGATGCAGGCATAAGGCACTGGTCACTAAAAACTATACCGACTTCATCAGATACTAATCCAAATGTAACATCAGAGCGCCCTCCTTCGTTGTGTAGCAGAATCATCGGCGAAATAAAATAACCAATAAAATGGCTACTAAACATTTAATACGCCTCATTTGACACTAGATGGCGCAGCAACACTGCATTACCAAAAAGCGTGCAAAGATAGTGATAGAGAAGATTGAAGCTTCTCTATCACTATCCCTTTCCTATCACTATCTCTCGCTATCTTCTCTTCAACTAACAGGTAGAATAAAGGGATCATTGCATTGGACCCAAGTGAGCTGGACTCTAACTTTCACCCTTCCTTACCAGCAGCCTGCTTACCTAACCTAACCTAACCTACAATACATTTTCCATGTGGCTAAATCTCCTCAAAGAAGTTGATTTATTTTCGAACTGGATTTATCTATGCTACCCTGCGTTAACAGAACCATGTTAACCAACAAACAGAACATGTCAGCAGAAAATGCCAACAGAATTATATTAAAGCATAAGGTTTGTGTCAAGGATAAGACATTTTATAATTTAGCGTCACCGGTGTTGTCGACTTCTGTAGTTATCAAGAAATGGGACCAACATTTTTTTCTTAACTATTTTTGTGTAATTTCGCTTTAAGTAAAGTAAAGTACATTTTTGAATTAAACGTTTTAATTTCATTTCAAAAGTAAATCAAACCAAACCAGAAATTTGTATAATCACCCTTATCGGGAATAAAAGGCGAACATTTTATTCACGTGGAATATTTCCGTTGAACAAAATTAGAAAATAGTATACTGACACAACAACAACAAAAACATTGGCGATTACAATTTTAGGGAAAGGGAACAAATTTCACGTGAACTTTTATTCCCGATAAGGGTGAAGATGATTATGTTTTCGTTGGGCAATACTTGGCTTAGTGGAAAGAATTGTCATTAACAAAATTAAAATTAACAAAAACTGTCATGAGAAATAAATGAAACTTTGGCCAGAGTGAAACCAGAACTATTTCCTTTACCCATAGCGATTTTAATTAAATATCATTTGTGCGATTTTTTTAGACTTGGCTAACGACAAGTAACCTTCATTGTTCTTTTATGTTCAAATAAATTTTACAGCCGCTGCGTGTAACTCTTTTATAATTCCTTCAAAAAAAACTCATATTATGATTATTTGTTTTGCAAATGAAATAACTTTTACAATTTAATTTCTTTGAACTAGCAAAAAAATTTATGGCTTTATTTATTTTTTACTCTCTCTTTCTATTTCACAAGAACACTTTGAAAGCCCAGTCATTATCATTTAATTAGCCAAACTGAATTAAAGTGTATAATCAAAGGATTTCTGGTCTTCTTTTCCTATGTATTTCTCAAAATAGACTGTGAGTTTACAAAATTCTTGGTGTTCTCGCATGTTAACAAGGAAAAAATATCTACAATTTGTATGTGAATGAAAAAACAAACATCATACAACCACAGACACAAATCACAAGTCATGGCTGTTGGCTGGCTGTTTGACGTTAAGCCAATGCGACTCTTATAAGTCAGAGTGGCAAAATTACTACTAATGAATGGTTGGTTAGTTACATCGGCTTTAATTTTTTTTCCTAGTTTTTGTGAGGATTAAAAATTTATTAAACGATTTCTTTTATTTTTTCATACCAATAAATTTTTTTGTGCAAGCAGAAGCATATACTTTAAATCAGTGGTGGGCACTGTGATTGAATTGAGGTGGCAGTGCTACCCACCAAACATAAGGACAATCGTTTGAAATAAAAAGCTGCAATTAGCGGCAGAGATTCATTGTTCCCAAAAAAAAAAGTAAAAACCAGGGGTCTAATCATCGCTTTCGATAACGAGCTGAACCGATCACTTTTTTCCGTTTGAGATTATGGTATTCCCTATCGAAGACTCAACTAAAAAATTATGCCCCTATCACGGTTTTCAACTTTTAAAATAGTTTGGTTGTGATTGATAAATTTGCATTACCATTCTCCACTAAATTAACAGTTGAGTTCTCAGTTGTGTTTTGGTACTATCATTTACAACTATGCGTAAGTTTGGTTGAGAAAAACGTTGAGTATACACAACTATTTTCAAGTAGTTGAGTCGGTGGTTGGGTTTTTCTAGTTACAGGTAAAAAATAGAAAATATGGAAAAATCGTAACTAGAAATATTGATTATGCTTCATAGCAAAATTTTCTTAACATTCCAAAATTATTTTTTAAAGAATTCGTTCCCTATTTTGATTTGGTTAGAATTATCACGAATTTCTTTCTTTCTTTTGATACGTAGTACATCTATATTTGCGACTTAATTTTCGTCGTCATAAAATAAATCTACATATATTTGTATCAATTTAGTATGATTTCTTTGAACTAAATCATACAAAGCAATATTTTTTCTAAAACTGTATTTTAAATTTTCACACAAATTAATTGCTTTCTGTCAAACTTGATATTTTAAGTTGGCAACGCGATAACAATTTCAACTAAAAAACAGTTGTGGTTCATAATACTAAAAACAGTTTGGTCGTGTGTAAGTTTGGTCTACTCTTAGGCGACCAAACTGAGTTTAGTTGAAAACCGTGATAGGGGCATTAATTAGTTTTCCAATAATTGGGAAAACTATTGTATTAGCTCACCAGGATTAATTCAAAATATTTTTTTTGATATTTTCAATTAAATAAAAACCTTGAAAATAAACGTTTATTTCGTTAAAATATTAATTGAAAATAAAAGTTTTTCTAAGTAAACAGCAAATTTAAAAAAATAAGACGACAATATTTTACGTTTTTCATTCAAAAAAAGGTTTTTATTTTTATTTAAAATATTTTCTCCTTCCTTACCATTAAACTTATGCCTATCGCTATGAAAAGCATCATAATATCTTTGAATAACATATTCTTTTTTTTTTTCTTAAATATTTGATAACATAACATGCATTGTATGTTACCAAATACATAATACATTATTTATAACAAAATATTTTTCGCATATCATCATCAATTTAAATTGAAACACATTTGTTTGCTGGTTAAATGCTCTTTAAGCAAATACAGGGTGTTTTTTTAGAGGTATAGAACTTTGAATTGAAATAAAACACAAGAAAATCGTTTTAATGTCCATCAATTTGGCTTTATTGGAAGGATAATTTTATGCCATTAATGTTTAAATATGATTTCGGGCATGTGGCCGCCGCGGCTGGCTCGAATAAAGCCAATTCTACAGGTCCAATTTTCAACCACTTTTTCGAGCATATGGGGCCGTATGTTGGCAATAACGCCACGAATGTTGGCTTCCAAGTCCCCTAACGTTTCTGGTTTGTTGGCGTAGACGAGCGACTTCACATATCCCCAAAGAAAATAATCCAATGGTGTCAAATCACACGATCTTGGTGGCCAATTGACAGGTCCATTCCGCGAAATTATGCGCTCATCGAATGTTTCCTTCAATAAATCGATTGTGACGTGCGCTGTGTGGCATGTAGCGCCGTCTTGTTGGAACCACAACTCATCCACATTCAAAATCATCAAAATCTTCCATAAAGTTGATGGACAAAGCTCCAATTGCTGTGCACGGTGGCGAATCGATTCATTCGGGTCCTCTTCAACACTTTGCTCTACAGCGGCAATTGTTTCTTCGGTGCGCACTGTTCGACGTCTCTGCGGATGCGTATTATCACATAGAGTAAACGTAGTGCGAAAACGATCCATGGTTAACCGAATTAATTGCTCTGATGGACGATTATGTCGACCATAAAATGGACGGAGCTTACGGTAAACTTCGCGAACTGAACCATTATTTTCGAAATAAATTTGCACGATTTGCAAGCGTTGTTCTTTTGTCAACCTGTTCATGATGAAATGGCAAACCAAACTAAATATTAATCACTTGACAGCTGACAAAATGGCCGCCAGTTAAAAAAGTGATGCCAACTTAAAGTTCTATACCTCAATAAAAAACACCCATTATAACTGCCTCGTATGAATTAGTCGCTGTCTCATCGATGACTAAATGAAATATGGTAAGAATACGTGTGAATGCTCGTCACAATTGTGCCATGAAACGCCCTTGTCTGCTGTAAATCACTGATGCGCGTTACTTTATATTTTTAAATTTATTTTTAATAACGAGTAATTATTAATGATTTGAATATAAATTTTCATTTTAAATATGCCAACTACAAGCATGATTACAAAACTATTTTCCTGAAAGCATATTTTATGATTAGAATTATAATCTTGTTGTATACCATAGGCTAGCAATATTATCGAACGGTTTCAATTTTCTATATAAAGTAATTGTCAATAAACCTTTCACAATAGTATTCACAACACTTTTCTAAGCTTGAGGCTTATGGTAGTAAGTTTGTTATAAACTATTTCCATAGCGTTTTGGTTTGTTGGGTAGCTCGCAACTAATACATTCACAGCGCCCACCAATTAGAGTTCGACCGATTAATCGGCTTCGGCCTTCGGCCAAAAATTGGTAATCGGCCAACATTCGGCCTATGGCAAAAATCGGCCGATTGTTTTTCATTCCAAGCTTGAAAAATAAAATTATGTTTGGTCGTTGCTCGCCGACAGTTTCTATTGTGTTTAACGTTTTGAAGGGGTTGCTTTGAAATACAACCCTGTTGCTTTCTATTTTCTTTTACTTGGACGTTCTTGTGAGTGATCATATGAAAAAGCAATCTAGAAATTGCAAAATAGTTTTATTTTTCTTGTTATGTATCCAATAGATATTACAGCTATTTCAGTGATCTCAAAAAAGCAAACTTTTTTCTTAATTCATATAAAACGTAAGTATCATTTTTAAAATTTAAAACATTCGGCTTCGGCTTCGGTTTTGGCCGAAGTTTAGGATTTTAGCCGAAGTTCGGCCTCGGCTTCGGCCAAAAAAAACGCCTTCGGTCGATCTCTACCACCAATGCTTTAAATTGAAGCAAGACTGTTTCGGGATGGAGGCTCCCCAAAACCATTTTACGCACTCAGTGTTGGCCTTTAAGGGGCCATCAGACGTGCCATAACCATAACCATAACCATAGAAAACAGCCGTTCGAACCAAACTTATGGGCAACACTGTATTCGATTATAGGTGACTGGCCATAACGCCAAAGCCATTAACATAGAAACCAATTGAATTTTGGTTTGGTTACGGCTATGGCACGTCTAATTGCACCTTTAGTTGTTCACTCAATTCTTTCTAGTTTTTCATCTAAATATTCTTACATTTATTCCGGAAAAACTAAAAGCAAAATTGTATACCTTAAAAAAGGTAATAATAATTCTTTTTAAACTTTTTTACGTTTATTTTATATCACATGCCAATTGCTTTCATTAAAAAAATCCAATTTCAAAAACAGAATGAACTCTTGAATTAAAAAATGTAAAACGAACTACATACAGTAAAGCGAAATAGAATCCATCACTTTGATGTTTCTGTGACATATGTATTGTTGTACATGTTGGTTCTGATGTCGATGTTAAAGTTCACACACGCATTAATAAAAAAAATGGAATAAGTGTGTGCTTTTGACGTGAGATCATTTGTATCACGTATCACGTACAAGATAACAATGAATAAAGCTTTCAAAGTTGCATTCAAATAAACGACAGTGAATAGTACAGTCGTGGTGAAAACAATCAGCACAATGATAAACAAAAAATTGCACGAGAGTTTTTTTTTACTTTCCCTTTTCTCCTATTGTGAATTGATTTTTGTGCCTTTTTTATTAAATGCGAGAAGAAAAAATTCCGCGTGAAAAGAATAGGTAGTATGAAGGCAGTTCAACTTTTTTTCACTAAAAATCTGTCCCGTACAAAACAGAAATCAGCTTAAAATATATATTTTTATACTGCATTAAAAACGAACATTTACATAAATAAAATCGCCCTTATCGCGAATATCAAGGGAAATAAGTTTTAGGGAATAATTTTTTTATTACCATCGCAATTAAATAAACATCTGTTGCAAGTCGAACATCTATTGTGAATTGATGTAATTTTATTTTTTACACGTATTTGTATAATTTTCTTAAAAAATTTTTAGTATTTTGTTGTTGTATGTATTGTTGAAAGGCAGTTAATTTTTTTGCCAAACTTAGGGGTCGCCAAAATAAATTTTTCATTATATTTGCGGCGTTTGACCTCAGATATCGCGTTCTAGTATTTACCCACTACATCTGAGTTCCTACCACCCTAATGTACCACCTCAACGTCAGAAAATTAAAGCTCGCAAAAAATTATTAAACTTCTGCTAAGGAAGTATTTTGATAATTTCAGCAGAACTATATTAAAAGATGTTTGTCATATCTTCGGTATTTACAGTCGGATCTTGAAGTATGATATATCGATGTTTTTGTCACGAGGAGCTCTTTTTTTCCTTTAATAGTCATTGACCTTGCGTACCCTCTTCTAGAACTTACCCTTTTTCAATAACAAATACGTCAAACTATTTTAGAGTATTACTTGCAATTGTTTTGAGCACCACTGTACTTATGTATAGTCATGAATGCATGTTCGCATGTTTGTTTAATTCTTACAATAATTGTCCATTATGTTTTCATATTGCATTTTGTACTCCTTAATTTTTTTTACTGCCTCTGGTCCACCACCTCCACTCAGTAGAAAATGAAACATCACACGTTCAAACACACATTCACACTTGTTGTTCGTGATCGTTCCCATTTTATTGAGTGCATAGAAGCATACCATTCCCCGCAGATCCATTAAATAATAGTGTTAAGGTTTTTTTTCACATTTTTCATTTTTCATTTTATTTTATTTTTTCAATGCACTGAGTGATTGAGATTGTTCGCTGTAAAAGTATGTATGAGCGAGATTTTAATGAAGTTGTCATGGTAAATAATTTTATAATAATTTCCATTATTTTGTTCTAAATAAATTTTCGTTATCGTTGTTTTTCTCAGAAATTTTCTTTTTTTTTTTCTTTGCTTTGTTGTTGCTCTTGTTTATGACTGTAATGCCTGATTGGTCATGGAGTAGAACTTTAATGCTTTTATTATTCATTGTTTTTATTGTTTTACTTGTTTTATTTTCTATGTTTTATTGTTTGTAAAAGTTTTTTTGACGTTTCATCTCCTTTTTTTTAATATTTGTTCTTCTTTTGTAGGAAGGTGTAAATATGAGGGTGACGATAATGATGATACTGATGTTAATGTTATGACGCTACACGCTGTTTGTTGCACGCGGTATTGTTGCCCACATGTTTTGATACGAGTGCAAGCATGATGTTGCACACATTTGTAGGCGGATATCGGATCTATTGATGTTTGATATGTGTTACAAAGATAAGGTGTGTCTGTTATGTGTGAAATAATGTTTTGTTAAAGTTAATATACATACATACATATTTATTGTATCGTATGGTTGTCGGCAAAATGAGGGTTATTAAGAAGTAACAGATTAAGTTATGGAGGAGAAACCTTAAGACAGCTTCAGGTTGTCCCGGTAGACTGGTACGATCGAAATCCAGCATATTGGTAAACCAAACAATCAATTTGATTAATTTATTCTTGCCAAAAATTTTAATTATAGTTGTTTTAAGGTAATAACACCAATTGATTTTGAATTTATTTTATTTTCAATTGGTTTTTTATTTTGATTTGAAACCCTTTAATTGAAATCAAACATGTTTTTAAATAAACTAAAGGCCCAACTATAATATGAATAAGCTGGCTTAAGCTAATGACAGAATTAAACGAAAAGCTGTCAAATGCTTAAGCAAATTCGAAGAGACTTTTAGGTGGCTATAATATCATAAGAAAATGTGAATGTTTTGGTAGTTCGTTTGCCTACAAATTAATTTTTTTGTACAATTTTTATTTAAATTTAAAATAAAACGTAATGGACAATAAATCCAAGAAACCAACAAAAAATTTGGGTTACAACATTTTTGCGCTGGTGACCTCGAATATGTTTGTACATACCGGCGCGGTGCCAAAGACCCCTTAAAAACAACATAGGCTGCATGAATCTCCATTCTTCTAAATAATGCATTCCACTACCTGATGGAGCTTCTATCCGTTTGAGCTCCTTGCAAAAACGTTCACAAAGTAATTTCCATTTGTGTTTGCAATCCGCTCCTTGTAATTCATGAAAATATTACACATTGATACGCGAACAAACACTTCTAATGTATATATTGCATACATACCACTTTTATTGCAAATTTCCCCTATTTCTTTCCATGCCTTCTCCTTAACGTTTTTGTTGAAGTAAAAGGGACTTCTTTTATCATAAAGACATTTATTTTTTTCCACATTTTCTATTAAATTTGTAATAAAAATTGTTTCATCTTCCATTTTAATTTATTTTATTTAATGTCACTATACAAAAACAAATGACTCCGTACGGAATGTGCGTTCAGTTTGGCACTTTACATAAGCAAATGACAATTGACAAAACTTGACGAAAAGTTTCATTAAGTACATTATAGTTGCACACATACATATTGTATGTAATCGCACAGTTGCTTAAGTTGGCTTATTCATATTATAGTTGGGCCTTAACTCAATTGTGAAACGATGTGCTAAGTAGCATACCGATTACCCTTAGAAGCTCGTTGACACAAACCTTATGCATATTTTCGTTCATCTGCTAAATTATTCACCCCTATCGCAAAACAGTTTTCACTCGAAATATTTTCTCTTTTCCCCAAATTAAAATCG
This sequence comes from Tachina lurida, assembly GCA_944452675.1. Classification (NCBI taxonomy): domain Eukaryota; kingdom Metazoa; phylum Arthropoda; class Insecta; order Diptera; family Tachinidae; genus Tachina; species Tachina lurida. The sequence continues at coordinate 141,628,398 of OX101752.1, forward strand.
TGAATAATTTTTCACTAAAAATTTTTTCCTTTTTTTTGATTCCTCTTGAATCATATTGAATAATATTTTTCACGAAAATTTTTTTCTTCCATCATTTTTATATTTATTATTATTAAAATTAAATTTGTTTAATATTAAATTTACTTTTAAGCTTTAAAAATCTTCTTTCCTTTTTAACATTCCCTGAGGACTGATGGCGATAAAACAATTTCACTGGCTATTCACAATAACATTTTTCCCCTCGAGGGGAATAAACATTTTAGCAGCGGATTGTTAAGCACTTAATAGTCCTAGTAAAATGAAGCAATATTATTTCGGTGGCGACATACAGCAACGGGGGCTGATACTATGCCCAACAATTATTGGAAAATCAGAAATTTGAATAATGAAATTACACTAATTGGATATACAACAGTTATATCAATAATATAGAAACTTAATTTAAAAAAAGGTCCTATTTTGTTAGGAAAAGTGGTCATTGGGGGAAATAGAAGAATTCTACATATATCCTGGTGGCTCTTTAAAGAGCCAATGAAGTCCCATTTCTGAAATCATTTTGGGAGTTTGGAAAAATTAGTTCTAAAAAAGTGATTTTTGAAGCAAAATTTCTGGAGAAGAGTATTGTGGGAAATAGAAGAATTTTATATATATCCCACTATAAAGAACTACTGAAGCGACTTGTCTTATTTTGTTTTAATATTCGTAGTAATTTAAAGAAATATTATTAAGGAGCGGACAAGTGGGCGTGGCACAAAATATTTATTTTAAAATGTCTTGAAGGAGTTAGTCTATTTTTCATTGGAATAAAACATGTGGCACCTCCTAAAAAGAGAAAATATTTACTTTGAGATATCTGGAAAACTAATATAGGGAGAACGTTTGATATTTGCAATTATAACTCTGTTGATATTGAGCATTTTAATGCTGGAATATCGTTGCATCTAATGCAGCAAGAAACGTGAAATTTTGTGTAAGGAATGATTTTTATAATGTGCGTTGCCCTACAAAAAAAGTTTGAATTGGACATGTGAGTGTGGCATCTCCAATAAAGAGAAAATATTTACTCTGAGATATCTGGAAAACTAATATAGGGAGATCTTTTAAAATTTGTACGTATAACTCAGTTGATAATGTGATTTGCCCTTGGAAACAATTTCAAAAAAATTAGGCGTGGTGGCTCTCATAAGATGCAAACTTTTGTTAGTCTTCAAAAATAATACCAGTGTACCGATGTTGCTTATTTGCTCACAGCGTATTACTGATAGTCTAGAAGGAGCAATAGGCTATTAATTTTTTATGCCTAACGTTGACATGTCGCTTTCCACATAGAAGCAAAATTTATTTCAAGATATCTTGGAATCAAAAACCGAAATTTTTTCGAAAGCAGTAAAGCTAATATCAAGGAAAGGGAGCAAAAAGTGTATCACCTCCTAAGTAAATTAAACATTAATTTTTTAATATATTGCTAATTGCTACGAACACAAATTTTAAGTTACGCTGATCCTGCCGATGATAGAAAACAATCGGGATTGGACAAGTGAGCATGGCTCCTCTCAGATAGAGGATGTGCCTATTTAAAAAATAAATCATGGAGACTAATGCAGTGAGAATTTTTTATGCCAGTAATTAAAATTATATTCTACAAACTAGTGAAGTTTGAAACGCAAGCATTGCACTGTTAATATAAAAAATTTGTATATTCATCTCAAAACGTAGCAAAGCACACATAATTTTGGTTAGTTAAACATTATCTACACTTAAAAATATATTTGGAATGATTTTTTTTATCAGCTACGTTTTAATAAAAATCCAATAAGAGATTGAAAATTGTAAAACTCTAAAAAGCGGGATAAGATTTCGAGGCGGGATCGACCTGTGAAAAGCCGAATAATCCTGCCTAAAGCGGGATGTGTGGTTAGGTTAAGTATGAACCTCTTTGGTTCGCATACAGTCAATTTATATCGGTGGTGTTGTAAATAATTTGTATCCATTGCGCCTAGAATATTTAAAAACACAACTTTAAACTTGAAAACATTTCATTTGAAAAACAAAATATGTTTATTTCTTGTTATTAAACTTAATTTTGTTTGGTTTTTTACATTCACTATGCATTGACAGCGGGAACAAATGTTCTCATGAAATTCGCAATTGTAAATTTCCCTTCATGTGGAATGCAAATTTCAAGGAAACAAAATTGTTACATTTTATTCACGATAGGGGTAATTATATACCAACTCTGAGATTTCTGGATACTACAACTTGTTGTATATGTATGTAATATATGGTGGACTGACTTACCGCTGTTGAGTTTAAATGACATATAAATTCTTATTTAGTTCAACTAAACCAACGTTTAAATTTTCAATGATTTATTAGACAAAAAACTCGTTGTCCCTTTCGAAGAAGGGAGTTAATAATTACTCCTTGTTTTAAGCAACCAATCGATGAGAAATGGAAAAGAAAAAAAAAGATGTATAGTTACATCTCTCGTATTGTATTTCAGTTATTTCGGTAAGATTTATTATTTTTCATTTATTTATTTTTTTATTGTCTAGAAATAAAAAAAGTCAAAAAGATCCAATATTCTGAGTGTTATGCATATGTGTTGTTTTAAGTCCTCCTAACATATTCTGTAGTTCTGAAAGGTTTTTAAAGGCGTACTTCCCTAATTCGTTACATTAATTTTTCGTTCCTATTTCCATAAATCCCTGTTTTTACCACATTTATTGATTGTTAGTCAATTAGTTGATTTTTTTTATTAAAACAGAATAAAAACACCTTGAACAATGAAAATATAAAATTTTCTTTTTTTTTAAATAGAAAAGAAAATAATATACATATACATGAGTATTTTATTTTTTAATGGTTAAAGGGATGCGTAAAATAATCTTTTGATTTCTGTTTTTAATAATTTAACAAAAATTTTATTGCCACTAAATCAAAAAAGCTTGTAAAAAAATTTTCATATTAATTGTTTTGTTTTGTTTTTTCTTTTCAAGCCACTATTTGGCGCAGCTTTTTAATTTATTTTGTTTAAATAATTGGACTATCACAGTTTTTCTTGGTAAATATTCGTTCTACTCCACTTTATGTAAGTATGTGCTATGAAAATACTCACAACGTTTTTACTACTTTCATAAAATAATATTTGCATAAGTATCTTTTGTTTTGCTTTAGAATAATTTATATTATTCTTTGGCACTAATTGAAAAAAGAAACAAGACGTAAATCGCCACTAAGATTTGCCAGCTAAGGAAGTTGAAATATTTCTTTTTCTGGGTGAAAATGTTGTTTACTAACAGGTCAATTGGTATTCAAATTAAAGCTGTAACGTTGCTTTATACTCGTAAGTATATACGAGAGTGATCCCAAAATTACCCCAGCTGATGTATAGATGGCGGAGTAGTTTGAAAAAATTGCTTTGATGAAAGGTGGTAACTTTAACGTTCAAGTTCCTGCATTGTTTAGTTTTTTTTTTCGAGATGTAAAGAACAAATCAAGGCTAATGGACTCCAGGTGATCTCGATTCAGGAAATGGTGATCAGCTGTTAATTTTTGTGGTGTCAAAACAAGCAAAACGATCGATATACATGTCTGCAGAGTTGCAAATCGAAACCGCCTGGTATGGGTTCGCTTTGGAACAAGCAATCTCAGTGAACTTGTAAGCATGGAAAAAATTTTAATTCTTTATAATTTAATACTTTCATTTGAAAGTCTCAGTTCCAACTAATATTAAAGCCGAGCTAGCTTCTACTCTGGAGGAGTCTGCCACTATCTTTACAAATATAAATCATTGGATGGACGAGTTTAAACGAGACCGTACAAGCTGCCAAGATAGAACAACGTAGTGTTCAACTGATTGGTATCTCGTCCACCTTAGAAACGATTAAGAAAATCCACAAAATTATATTGGCAATACAGCCGATCTTTTGCATTCATTCGTAATCATGGATGAAACATGAGTTCAACACTTCACACCTGCAACAAAAGGAACTAGTTAAAAGCAGTAGACTGAAGTGCCCAAAGAAGGTGAAGATAGTTCCGTCCGCAAGCAAGGTCATGGCGTCTGATTTTTGAGATGTGAAAAGTGAAATTTTTGTTCCCATAAAATTTGTATTCCCCTCGAAGGGAAAAATGTTATATTGAATAACCACTTGATTTTTTTTTCTCGCCATCAGTCCTGAGTGAATGTAAAAAAGGGAAGAAGATTTAAAAAAAAATTTAAGTTTAATAATAACAAATACACAAATTTTGGGAAAAAATCTCCTCAAAAAATATTAAAGGTATTCATTTCAGTTTTTTTCTGTTGGAAAAATGGAAAAATGTATTTTTTTTTACAACAAACACAGGAAAAAAAATTCCACCAAAAGTTGAATTTAAAATTTCAACTTTTGGTGAATTTTTTTACCTGTGTTTGTTGTAAGAAAAATTACATTTTTCCATTTTTCCAACAAAAAAAAAAAACTGAAATGAATACCTTTATTATTAATGATAAGAGGAATAAAAAAAAAATTATTTCTAGGGAAAAACAATTCACGATGGCAATTTTGGAAATAGGTAAACAAACTACGAGTTAAAAAATTCACAATATCGTGCTTATTCACGATAAGGGGAATAAGAAAAGGGGACATTTCAAGGGAAAAACTATTCACGATTGTAATTTTGAGAAAAGGGAAGAATTTTCGAGGGAAAAATGCTCACGATAGCGGTTATTATCTACAAAAAGAACAAAATAATCAACGGCGACTATTATAGTAATTTATTGCCATAGGCATAGAAAGGCTATTAAAAATGTATTATTTATTTTAATATTACTCATGAAAATCTTCAGTCACAATGCCCCCCTAAAAAATGTTTAGCTACACCAGAGTTTATGGCAGCGTTTAAATGATGAAATTATGGAAAAAGGGCGCATTTGGCGAAAATGAAAGTGTAATTTTTATCAACACACGTCCACTATCACTGGCTGGCTGGCTCCCTTGGATTATTTTCTATTTCAAAACTTGACTAAATGGGTTTTTTGCTCCTTTTACTTGCAAAATGTTGGCATCGCTGATTACTAATTACGCATTCTTTCCAAAGAAACGTTTCTGGGATTTAAAAATAAATTCGAACTTGATTAAACTAAAACTGCGTCTACAGCTTACAAAAGTAAGATAACAAATGAAAAAAAAACACACACATTTTTTTATTGATAAAGCTCAACTAAAAATAGTATGTGCAATAATAATAAAATCATAATACATTTCTTATAAAAATAAAATAAATAAAACGCGTAGTGCGATGTATTATTTTTTATGAATACAAAACACTATTTTACAATATATAAAAATTCATACAAATGTATGTGAGCAAAGGCATCACTGCATGCAACTTAATTAATGCAGCAATGTGGAGGAGTAGATTATCTACCATTGGCCAACTTTTCCAGTTTTTTTTAGGAAACAATCTAAAAGTTTCATAATAACGTTTCCTTTAACTTAACGTAGTTTAAACCCAATAAGCACTCAAAAAATTTAAATTCAAGCACTTGAAATGTAACTGGAAGCAAAGTTGAATTAAAGCTTTTTTCCAAGTAATTTTCAAGTTTGAACATATTTCGAAATAAAAAATCAAACAACATACATACATAGGGGCTAATTCATAAGAAATACGAGTATTTTGGTTTTATAAAAGGTTTATTAATCAAATTTGCGTAGAACATTTGTTTAATAAACCTCTTATAAAACCGAAATATTTTTTATGAATAAGGCTGATATATGTTCAAAACTTGTCAAATACGTAATTCATTTATTAATAAAATTGAAATTGTGGTAAAAAATATTAAAAATAAATAAAAAAAGTGATCAAAATTGTGAAAACAATAGTGAAGAAAATTATTATTAGAAAAGAAATTAATTGCATTTTCCTTTCTATTTTAAAGGTATTATCGTTTTTGAAGCTGGAAATATACTTAAATTCCAATTGTAATACAAGGCTGAATTGCAGTATAATGCAAGGCTTGAATTAAACTGTCATACAACTCAATTGTTCGAATTGAATTTGAGTTCCCTTTTCACTGGAGAATGCTATTGAATTGAAGTGTAAATCAAGCATAATTCAACCCTTTTTGTTTGTGTAGACTGAATAACAATTGTTTTACATTTGATTTCAAGCAAAATTGTTTATTGGGAAAGTTTTATTTTTGATTTTCTGGTAATTTCTTGAATTTGTTTCATGACAACTAGTTAGATGTTGAAATTTTTTATGATTTTACTTTTTTTCATATTGATGAGTTATATATGTACAGCTTTATTAAGTGCAGTTGCAGTTGGACAAGGTTTAAGATAAGCTTCACGTAAAAACTTTCAGTGTATTCAAATGCTAAAACCTTTCACAGTATGTATTTGAAAATTTCTATTCCACAAAATTAAATTTGCTTAAAGCAGAAATCTCAAAAACCTCTCACACTAAATTTTTTATTAAATTTTGAAAAAATATGACAGTGAAAAAATCTTATTTTTCGAGTTCTAGGAGGGAAATGGCCACTGTGGCCAAACCCTTCCTCCTCAGGGAATCAAACCTAGTGGAACATGAAGACAACAAATCATAATATTAAACTGCATTCACAGTATATCTGAATTGTATTTGTGAAATTTTTTAGAAAATGTGGAAAAAATATGACAGTGAAAAAATCTTATTTTTCGAGTTCTAGGAGGGAAATGGTCATTGTGGACAAACCCTTCTTCCTCAGCGAATCAAACCTAGTGGAAAATGAATACAACGAATCATACTATTAAACTGAATTTGCAGTATATCTGAATTGTAAACTAGCATGAAGTTAGCATAAGTGGCAAAATTTAACATGATCTTAAAGAATTTTGCCATACAATTTGACATTAAAAATCAACAACGCATCCCAGCAAAACATTTCATAAAAGGTAATCGGGTTTGGAATTAAGCATTTTTGGTGGAAGCTGTTCCTTACTGGATTACCAACTTAATGATTTTAACAAGTCGTAAGACTAAAATAATCGATTCTTGAGAAGTACTTACTTTTTTTATTTGTCAACTTTTTCGTGTAATCTATTTAATCTAAAAAAAAATATTCTCCTCATTTAACAACTTGCACATAATTTTTTTAAATTTTACGTAATGTGTTTTGTAAGCGAGTAATGAAATATGGTAATCAGAAAAGTAAGTTCAAGTTTTGATGGTAATGTGTAATTTTTTGCTGGGATAATGTAGTTTTAACCCACTATCAAATGCTGGCGTGATTTTTAATGTATACACACACACACACGTATAAAACTAATAGAAAAATACAGTAACAGCTGACAAATTCGCTGACAGCCTCACGTTTTTACTAAAATGCAAAGCGAATTCAGTATCAGGTGACCTTTTATGTCCGGCTGATTATCAGCTGTTGATGGCAAATTAAGCCAAATTTGTACCAAAATGTCAAAATTTTGCTTAGAAATCTTCTGACAGATTGGTTTTGTAGCACAGCAAACTACATGCTGTTTTTTGTGTTGTTAAATTGTTGTAGGGAAGAGTTTAACTGATACTGAATTCGCCATGCTAACATCCATATTCAAACTTCAAAAGTAACCATTTTAGTCGTACTAGACTCTAGTAACTAGAGCAATTACCCGTTAACCCTTAACAAATCACCTACAAACAAATTCATTTATAAACTTTTAATGTCTCCTTTCTTATTTCATTATAATTTAAATGAGCTTAAATTAAACCCTTGTCATATTTTTTTATTATTTTTTATTTTTTTTCTTTGTTGCAGCCACTCGTACTAATTTTGTTATTCAGTCATTTGCGCTCCGTCAATCCATCAGACAAATGATAAAACAACTTTCAATTCTTTCATTAACAACACAATACAATTTTGCTGCTTTAGTTAGTTTGTTGTCTTGCTCAAAATTTATTTTAACAATTTCTGCATTAAATTGAAAAATTATAGAAAATTAACTACAAAGTTTTTGAAATTGTTGGTAATTTTTCAATCAAAATTAACTACAACTGCTGGACTGGGAAGAAAATAAAAAAATATTAAATAAATAAATTTGCATTTTTTCTTATTTTCCTTTGGATTACTACGAGTAAAATGCAAATAATGGAAACAAATTGCTGATTTAGCTGCAGAAATAGCAAATCTTTAGTTGCTTATAGTTGAACTTTTGTAATAACTTGAAAATTTTTTAAAATTGTGTTTAAAAGTCTAAAACTAAAATAAATTTTAAATTAGCTGCATTCAAATTTATGTGTGATTTTGTTAAGCAAGCGTATTAAATTTAATGTTGTTTCTAGATAGAAATATTTTATGCCGATAAGTTGTGAATAAGCAGGGGGTGTCGGTGACTGCAGGTATAGATTTCGTTGCAGACGCTTTACCAGAGACCTACTTACATGCCCTTCAGTCGGAAAAATGCTGCTACTCAGTGTAGCATTTTTTTGGCATTTGATAGCGTGCGACATGGTGCACTTTTGTCAAAACTTTCGGTGTCAGAAATGGATTCTATGGATTTATAGTTTTCTCACGGATCGCACTATAAGAGTTCTTATACGTAAAGCGAATTAGGTTCAATGTACGGAAAACTATAAGACAACCACCTCTATTTTCCTCCCAACGCACAGAGGAGTATTTGACCCAAAAAGCTGGCCAAAAAGGCAAAAATTAATTTGATGAAATCCTAAGAAGTAATTACTCAGATCGATAGAGAACAAAATTGCGCATCTTAAAGATTGTAAGTTAAGATTTGTAGCTGTGGGACACTGTTAAAGTCAGGAAAGTGAAAAAAATTGCATGCGTTTTTATTGAATTTTTTCGATTTCAAGATATTTATATGATATTTTGTTGTGGCTAAACGAATAGAGGTATTACAATGATCTTTTCTTTACCTGAAAGATATCATCAGCAGCTATTTTCAATATTTAAAAAGAAAAAATTATCTCAAATATTTATTTTAAAAATATTAATTATAAAAAAAACTATATATATATGTATATATAAATTCTTACCAAAACAAAAAAGGAAAAGTTTTTTGAAAGTGAAGGTAGCTGTTGTACAAATAATGTTATACACCACAATAAAATACGAGATCTCTAATTTAAGAAAAAAGAAAAAAAGTTTGCGCAAGTTTGCGCCATTATTTTTGGTGATTTCTTGAAAATTTTATCATTTTTCTGTTTTTGCTCAAAAGGCACTTTTACTTATACTTTATTGTCGTCATAAACTGTTGTATTTTTCGAATTATTGAGGTGAAATATTATTTATATCACTTTTAAAAACTACCAATGTGATGGATTACCTGCCCTTAAAAAAGGTATAGATATATAAAAAATGCACCCAAGTATCAGGTTATTAACTAAGTAACGGGAAAATTTACATATATGGCTTATTGCGCAAAATTCTTATTATAAGGGTTTTGCAACTTGGAGAGATAACATGGAAAAAATTTACACAAAATTTGAGTTATTCCAAATAGTACAGCAATCTATGCTAGAACCATTGACGAGAAGTTGCAGTTTTTAGCTAGCAAATTGTGTGCGATTTCAGAATGCCAAGGAGATGGGAATATATAAGCAGTAAATCAGTGTGTTATAAATTTAAAAAATTGTTTCAAAAGATATTGGGGTTTAGCACAACGAAAAGAGGACAGATTTTTAAGCACGTATGATAAATGGCTAGAAGGAACTGTGACAATACCAGTATTTGGCAGTTCATCTTCAGGGCGACCAAAAAAAGAATTTAATGAAGCAAGTGAAAGGACAAAACGAAGAAAAACGCAAAAAATTCGTCAGCAATTAACAACAGAGGATATCACATTTGCTGCATCAATGAGCCAGAGAGCAGCGGGACATAATGATGCGGCTAAATTAATAATGGATATAACACAATCTACAAGAAAAGCAAAAATTTGCAAGCGATCGTTAACAACTTCCGAGGTCAACCCAGTTAATAAGCTTTCAGCGGAGGGTGCTTTAGCATTGTTTATAAATGCTGATCTCACGAAAAACCAATATGAAATTTTATACAATGCCAACATGCTACTCATTGCTAAAAAATGCCAAAAAAAATTTCTATCCTAGTGAAGATGCCATAACCGTAACTGAGACATTAGCGGAAGTGAAGCTGCAATCTCTCCTCGACCACACAGCAACACGATTATGTACATACCTTGATGAGGTTTTACAGCAGGTGGATTATGAAGAACTTAAGTTTCTTGAACTTATAAGCAAATGGGGCTGTGATGGATCGCACCAATCGTCTTATAAGCAAAAATTCGAAAATGAAAACGATAGTGACGCTAATATATTTCAAAGTAGTTGTGTGCCAATTAAATTAATCACAACAGCTAACGGAAAAATAAAAACGATATGGCGAAATCCAACACCATCCTCAACTAGGTTGTGTAGACCAATCCGAATCCGTTTTGTGCACGAAACTACTGATATCACAAAGCAAGAAATAGAATACATAAATAACCAAATTCAATTGTTAAAGAAAAGCGAAGTACCATGTAATGGAAATATTGCACAAATTAAACACACGATGCTATTAACAATGGTCGATGCAAAGGTCTGCAATGCTGCAACGGGCACAAAATCTACAATGCGGTGTTACATTTGCGGACAATCTTCAAAAGATTTTAACACATTGCGGAAAAATCTTCCTGAAAACTCTGATGCTTTAAATTTTGGGCTATCAACTTTACACGCACGGATACGCTTTTTAGAATCGATACTTCATCTTTCATATAAACTGACACTTCAAAAGTGGCAAGTAAGGAGCAATGAAGATAAAGCACTTGTTAAAGAAAGAAAGCTAATTATCCAGAAGAGGCTGAAGGAAGAGATGGGGCTACTTGTAGATATTCCAAAACCTGGATATGGCAAAACTAATGATGGCAACGCATCAAGAAGATTTTTTTCGGATCCAGCAACTGTTTCGAAAATTACTGGCATAAATGAAGAACTAATCAAACGCCTGAATATAATATTGGAAACAATAACTAGCGGGAACCGCATTAATATTGAAAAATTTGATGAATATGCACATAAAACAGCCGAAATGTATGTGCAGCTCTACAATTGGCATCCCATGAGTCCAACGATGCACAAGGTTCTAATTCATGGCGGTACTGTAATAAAGCAAGCAATCTTGCCCATTGGACAATTGTCAAAAGAAGCTGCCGAGGCCAGAAATAAGCACTTCAGATTATATCGTGCTAATTATTCGAGTAAATTCAGCAGAATCGATACAAATCGAGATGTTCTAAATAGGTTGTTTTTGAGCAGTGACCCTTTTTTAAGCTGCAATACACAAAAAACACGAAAGATAAAAAACCTTTTTCATCAGATACTATCAGACTACTTCTTCCTGATATGGATGATGCCGCCCATGATGAAATATGTATGACATGATCATAATTTTGATCTTTTTAATTAGTTGAATTTTTTCATGTGATGAGTATTTAATAATATAAAATAAATAATAAATAAAAGTGAATATGTTTAGTTTATTTAATATTTAATATTGGATAAATTACAATTTTGACAAGGGGGACATTGTAACATCCATAATAACCCATGTTTTATTTCCCTGTATTTACACAACTAGAATAGTTCGACTATCTAAATTTAATTTGAGTTGCTCTTAGAATAAAGTACAGTTGCAAACCAAATTTTGGCGGAATGCGAGGGGGAGACCGGCACACGTAATAATAAATAATTTTTCTAAAAATACACAAGAATCGTATAGCGAGATATATAGATACAGCACAATTCATTGGGTTTGGGCTATCCGCTGACATAGTGCTCCAATAAGACGTTTCATTTTGCATATTCCGCCATTGTAAAAGTCATATTAGTAAAGAGTGTTTTTTTTATAGAGTGCCACAAGTTTAAATCACAATAAAACAAGGATATATATTTTTAATATCAATGAAACGAACGGGGTTTATTGGAAAGAAAATTTTATAAAATTAATGTATAAATATGATTTCTGCCATGTGGCCGCTACGGCTGGAACATAGAAGGCGCAATCGGGAACACCGATAACTCATCTAATGTGATTTCCAGGTATTCAATTGTTTGTGGTTTATCGACGTAGACAAGTGACTTAACATAACCCCAAAGAAAATACACTGTGTGACAAATTTTAATGAAATCGAAATACCTGGGACGTGTTACTATTTTTCTGGTATATAACAATAATCTGTATTTGAAATTTTCCAGACAGCTCCAAAATCTTCAGTTACGGGTAAAAAACCGGTTTTTCAACCTCTAACTAAGCTAAATATCAACCGATTTTAAATTTATAAATTGATATAGAAAGGAGAGACTAAGACCTTTCGAACCATATATATATATATATATTGTTTTAGTGAATTTCAGATATATGTCTGTATTTTTTCACTAAATATAATTTTTTCCGTTTTCTTCGACACTTTTCTACTTTGTATTCGTTCTTAGGCAGTATTTTTGTACTGGAACCATACTGTTTATAACTTTATTTATAAAACGTAATTGATGAAGAGTAATTCGCAGGTTTGTTTTAAAAAATTCCCCAGAAAGTGACTGAGTTATTAAACATTTTATTAGAATACTTTTTGTTAAAAAACTAGCTGTATTATCTATTTCGCATTCTATTTATACGCTTTCAGTGTATTAAAGCTTAAAGGCTGATGAAAGTGAGATTTAATAGACCTATATCAACACAGACTACAAAATTGGTACAACAGTGGTCGCCAAACTTTTTTCCTTCAGAACCACATTTTTCGAACCATATAAAGGTCTTAGTCTCTTCTTTCTATATCCGTTTATATATTTAAAATTGGTTGATATTTAGCTTAGTTAGAGGTTGATAAGTGGCTACGGGTACGAAAAGCCGGTTTTTTACCCGTAACTCAAGATTTTGGAGATTGTTGTTGTACTCGACAATATCTACCAGAAAAATAGTAACACTTCGCAGGTATTTTTTTTGTCACACTGTGTAACCCAATGGGGTTAAATCACAAGGTCTTAAATGGCCAATTAATTGGGCCATTACGTTATAACTATTATTTTTTCACCAAAAGTTTCTTTGAGTAAATTAATTGTAGCGCCCGCTGTGTGTTATATGGCTCCATCCTGTTGGAACCACATAACAGCAAAATTAATGCCACGTAATTTCGCATCCTGTTCCTATACCGTTCACCATTGGCAGTAACATTCATACATATTGGCCAATGACTCCGCCAGCCCATAAAGCCCACCAAACAGTAATTTTCTATGGATGTAATGGTGTTTCTTCACTCCAAATGCAACAATTCTGCTTATTTACGTACCCATTCGACCGGAAATGGGCTTCATCGGAAAATAAAATTTTGAATGGAAATTAAAAAAATTACAACAATTTGCACGCGTTGCTCTGCTGTAGGTCGATTCATAATGAAACTTCAAAGCAAACTAAACAAAAAGCAACTATCAGCTGTTAAATGGGTGCTCAAATAAAGCAGTGAGGCCAACTGAAAGTTGTGACACTCTAAAAAATAAGATTTATAAGGTTTTGTTTATATATTTTTTTTTTTATTTATTTATCCCTCAAAGAGAATGATAAATAAATAAAACTAAATGATAAAATCGACCACGTTTATTTTATAATTAAACAAAGTAAAAAAGTTATAAAAAATGTTTGTACTGCGAGTTAAAAGTGACCAGTGCTGCCACAACTTTGTCAGCAAAAAGTGCTAGAAAATTAAATAGGAAAAAGATAAATAGGAATTTTAAACAAAAGTGCTAGATTTCACTGAAACATATACTTAAAAATGTTCTAAAAATATGCCAACAAAATTTTTATAGTAAAACATTTTATTACGGATTAATAGCCACACTTATGCTGAACATCTGGCATTTCTTTTGTTGTCATTTCAAAATGTGCGCAACAACGTTCACATTATGTTTTTTATATGGAAAACAATGCCACACAACTAAAAAAATATCAGAAACTCGCAAACAGTTTTATGACATCTTTTTTCAATAAAAAGAATAAGAAGCTTTCACAGCATATGACTCAGTGGCAATCCCTTTAATTAAAAAATAATAATTTTGCAATTTTTGATACACATGTAAAGGAAAATTTAAATAATTTTATGACTGCTGTTTTTTCCTTCAAACAATAGTCTTTAAAGTTAAGCGCCTTTTTAATTTTACACATTTTTATCAACTTTGTTGTTGTTGCTGTTTTTTTTTATAAATGTGTTACAAGTATTTACGAGTAAATAACAAAACAACTTACAAGCGATATCGGAAAAAATTAGGTCGTTAAGCGTTTGAAATTGTATTGCGATTATTATGATACGAGAGTACCACCAACAATGTAAGTACATACATAAATATGCATACACATGCGACATATGAGTATACTATATATATGAGCAAAAATTTTATGTTGTTTGCTGCTTGAACACAAGCAGGGGTATCAACAGTAGTAGCAGCAGCAGCAACGATAGCAACAGCAACAACAATTTGATTATTTGAAGTTACCGAAACAACAGTAACAAAACAATATCAAAAGTACTTAAAACATTAAGCGGTATTATGAACAACATGAACACAAATAGTTTCATGTTAGGACATACACTACTGGGCTTAGTAATAGGGTACCATGGAATTGAGAGTTGACTCACAAAGTGGGTAAGCATGAAAATGATACAAAATTAAATACAATATGGAAATTAGAGCTACCTTTAAATACTCGCACAATTTGGATGCTAGAAAATAAAATGTAGCATTACACTGTTAAACAATTCGAAAAAATTGTTAAAATCGGCGCAAATTATTTTTTGGCGCCGATTTTTTAAGTTGCACTTGAATACTACTTTTTCTAAGCTCTGAAGGAATACCCTCAAAAATCAAAAATAATTGATGGTTTTGGCACTTTTTTTAAACAAAATTTTGTTGAAACAAAATCTGGCAACAATGATCATATTCCCAAAATTACGAGTAGTTAATATGCCTGGATTCAGTAACTTTTATTACGATAAGCATAACGGTGTGGTAAATATAATGAAAACTTGTCGACGTTGCTATTCATTAACATATTTTAACGATATTTGCTGTCGGTTGAAGTAAAAAACTAAATTCACAGGCTGAAATTCATTTTAAATTTTTTTATTAGTCTTTCCGCATTTCGCTTATTTTCAGTATGCAAAGATACATATAAAGGGAATTTTTTTAGAGAGTCACAAGTTTGAGTTGGCATCACTGCTTTAAAAGCTGATAGTTGCTTTTTGTTTAGTTTGCTTGTAAATTTCATTATGAATCGACTTACACGTGCAAATTGTTGAAATTTTTAATCAAAATAATTGTTCTATTTGTCAAACTCATCCTGCAATTCTTCCATTTCCCGACGAAGCCCATTTCTGCTCGAATGGGTACGTAAAGAAGCATAATTGTCGCATTTGGAGTGAGGAGAATCCACAAGCTTTTGTCGAAACACCATTACATACACAGAAAATTACTGTTTGGTGTGCTTTGTGAGCTGGCGTATGTCATAAAAAACGATAATGGTCAGAATGTTACTGTCAATGGTGAACGGTATAGGAACATGATTCGAAATTTTTTCGTGCCTCAATTACGTGGCATTAATCTTGCTGATATGGGGTTCCAACAGGACGGATCCAGATGTCAGACAAAGCTGGCGCTACAATTGATTTACGCAAAGAAATTTTTGATGAAAAAATAATTTCACGCAATGGCCCAATTAATTGGCCACCAAGATCGTGTGATTTAACCCCATTGGATTATTTTATTTGAGGTTATGTTAAATCTATTGTCTACGTCAGTAAACCACAAACAATTGAACACCTGGAAATCAACATTCGATGAGTTAACGGCGAAAGACAGCCCTAAATGATACGAAAAGTTGTTGAAAATTGGTGTTCCAGATTGCGCCTTCTACGCGCCACATGCCAAAAATCATATTTAAACACTAATTTCATAAAATGTTCTTTCCTATAAAGCCCGTTTCATTGATATTATTATTATATTATAAATTTCCTTGTTTTATTACGATTTAAACTTGTGTCACTCTATAAAAAACACACTTTAGAACTAAATGATGAGAAAAACATATCTGTACACTATCGTAAAATACATATTGCACGGAATTACATTATCGTGACTGCAAGCGAAAAAAGATGTCGCTAAATATTACGATTTTCGGTTCGCAAAGAGTTAATGAATCCTGGTTTAGGTACTGGATGCACGTGAAAATAAAATACTGGTGCATGCAGCCGAATAAATACTCAGAGTATTTTTATACTTCTGTCTATGATTGCAACTGATACTTTGTATACATTTTACTTATAGTTGCTTGTGCACGAGTATGGTTTTTTTTTAACTGTAAGGAACATACAGTTGTTTAACGGCCGATACTCAATGAGTATTTGAAACCATACTTTGGTCATTCTTTGATTGGGATGGATTGGGTGGATACTGAATGGTACTTTTAAAAGTATGTTCGCTAGCATGGTCATTGTAATTTTTTTAATGTTCCCGTACCTTTTTTTTAAATAGTTACCCCAAAATTTGTACTGCAACAAAATTTATTGATGAATTTTTTTAAAAGTCGAAATTGGTTACATTTACCTACAACCTATTAAATTATTTGTGCTGAAAAAACTGCACTTGCACGAGCTCATTAACTAAACAAAATGTTCCGCTGTGAAGTTGTATTGAGACTTTTCGAAAAAGCTTAAGTTTTTGCTTTTAGAACTATTTTTAATTATCATAAGGAGTATAAAAGGCTTTATGTAGCGTAGATGATTGTAGCCAGCAATACTAAAGGTTTTTTATTTTGTTCTATTGTGAAGTATATTTATGCATGTACTCTAGATTAAACATAACTGGGTTAATTAAAATTATGTTCAACAATTTATGATTGCAAGCAATATCACTCTGCATGTAAGAATTTAATTTAAAGGCTATTGAAAATAATATTAATCTTGAATTTTTTTTATTTTAACCTCTTTAAGTGTTTTAAAGCTGATTAAAATTTCTATTGGGACGGCGTAATCATTAAGATTTATATGCATATGTGGCAATATGGAATAAAAGCTTAAGTCGACTAAAGCAAAACAGCGTTATTCGGAAGATTTGATGCTACCGCTAAGATATTAAAAGGCTCTAACGCATAATTTTACTTTTGTGTGATCCCTTCTTTCCATATGGGCATTTCTCCGAGAAGTTCCACTTTTTGTCGCGTGCGACAGCAAGCAATTAACCTTGTGTTTCCGACTAATGTGGCTCAATTTTACTTAAAATTTTACCTAAAGTAGAGCTGCTGACGGCCTACAAAAAATATATAAAGAAGTAAAAAAGTTTCGTTTTCTTTGAAAAAAAAACAAGCATATTTGCTTGGTGTCGCACGCTATAAAAAGTTGACATTCCTGTAGATTTTTAAAGTTTTGTAGTTAAAAGGAACTCATTTTCTAGGTCCTGCATTTTCAAAAAAAATTGAAAATTTAGATTTTTGAAGGTTTTTAATTCATACAAATTTATTCTGAAAAAAATAAATGGCACAAGATTTTCGTTATTAGCTTGTAATTTTGATTGCCATTTTTTTATTATCAGCGATATTTTTGATGCAAATAAATAGCGAAAGCTTTTGTTAAAGCTTCTCTAATAGGTAAAATGTAAGCGAAATCGCTGAAATTATGTTCGTTACAAGTTGAGAGGAGCCAAACATTTTAAGCTGTCATTAATTTTTCACGGCTT
Organism: Tachina lurida; assembly: GCA_944452675.1. Lineage (NCBI taxonomy): Eukaryota > Metazoa > Arthropoda > Insecta > Diptera > Tachinidae > Tachina > Tachina lurida. The sequence continues at coordinate 141,646,152 of OX101752.1, forward strand.
AATAAGACAGCGGAGCGGGTCAAGTGCGTAAATTTTTGAATGATATGTAGGATTTTGGATTAAAAAATAGTTTTATTTTTCAACGTAAACTCCTTTGAACACTATACATAAACCACTTAGTTCGCTTTGTTTATCCCTTCCAAAAAATCAGATTTTGTCGAGGTCATCAAAATAGGTATTTGTGTGTGAGATGATTTCATCAAATCTCTTTTAGGTGTGGTGAAAGAAATAGTCACTCGGTGATAAATCCAGAGAATAGGGCAGATTATGGAGCAATTCGGAGTACAATTCATGGATTTATGCCATGGAAACTGCACATGTGGGCAGCCTTGCACTTTCCTGGTGAAAAAGATCTTGAACTTTTTTTTGGCGCCGATTCACTCCGAGAAACACACTGCTTTGACTAATTCTTAGTCTTCAGTATATTATGGTGGATTGGCCACGGTTACGAAACGACGTAAAAACTAGTCCATATTGCGGTTGTCCTGCGAACTTGCAGCACCCATCTTGTATGTTCATTCAAAAATTTAAATCACTGAGCCATGTGAGATTCCTATGACCCGCTGGTGTACATATCTAAAAATTATATATATGTATGTATGTAACGAATAGAGAGTTACACAATTTTTGGTATTAAAAAAAGTGGAGAGGTGTCTTGGGAGATCTGGTTATAGCTTTATTTCCCATTATTTTCTTTTCTAACGGCATACGATTAAATTAATGTATTGTTTGTGGAAGGTGGGCGGCTAACAATCCGGTTTACAGCCGCTCGACTGTGTTCTCTGGTTTGTGCTCATGTGCACAAATAATACAAAAACAAATTGAGCAATCGTTATCATTGTTTTTGTTTTGTTATTGCTTCACTCACTTCAGATAATTAAACAAAACAAAATTAACATTTTGTACTCTGTTTTAAGTACAAAGAAATCAAAACAAAAATAAATTTATAACTCTAATAGTGTCGATTATTTTTGTTACGAAAATCGCGTACTAACTCTTGTATCGCGCAATAAATAGCAAAGCTATAATTATTAAACTATTCTACAAGCATTATCGCTTGTAACTCTTTGCTCAACTTTTGGACACAATCGCAATTAAGTTCAGCGAATTGTCAAGAGATGTATTGATGACCCCAAATTTAAACAGTTTTAAACCGTCTTCAACAAAAAAGGAGAGGGTTATTAATTTGTCTGTATTTTTTCTTGTTTTATTGGCCATGTTACTTCACAACTCAGTACCTTTTAGAACAGGAAAAATTACTGAAACAAAGTCAACATAAAACATTAATTTTCCCATTTCCCAAAACAAAATTAAATAAATATTGTAATAAATCCATGAGAACGAAAAATGTGGTGAAATTTTTCCAAGTCTTCCTGATCAGTATCGCAACGAAAGATTGTGACTTTGCGGTTTTATTTAAATTCGAATGTAATTTAAAACTATTAACTGGTTTAAATTTTTCATTAAATATACGCATCCGTGTTTGTAGAAATTTATTCTCATGTTTTAGTAAAACTTCAAGCATTAAATTTTATTACAACAAGAGTGCTGCGCTTCTTACCAAGTAATTCTTGTTTGTTGTATCAAACCATTTATATTTACCTGAAAGAAAATAAAATACAGAAATTAATTAGTCTTTGCAACATAGTAGATATGTACATATGTTTAATTTTTTATTAGAAATATCATACGAAAAAGAAATGTATAAACATATAAGTATTTTATTTTCTGCGAAAGAAGTCACCTCAACATTTTATGGCAGATCAAAGAACAACAATAATAAATATATAAAATTTAATGCAATTGCAGATTGTAAATAATTGTTTAAGAAAAAAAATAAATAAATAAAAATTAAAAATAAACTGCAATAAAATAAGTGCACAATGAGTGCCAAATACTCGTATGTATGTAAGCAGTTCAACGACATTATTTTTATTATTATACATGCATACGATATACGACCAAAATGCGACAACAGCTTGAGCAGAAAATTATGCGAAGAACATAAAGCAGTTGAGAATTATAGCACATTTGCAGTATTTTGTTACAACATGTATATAAGAGTAACAAAGTAGTAAGATTATAATAAATTTTTCCTTCTTCTTCAAATTTATCTTTTTTTTTGCTTATTTAAAAAAACACGCTATTATTTTCTTCACTACTGTACTACTATTCATGTACTCGTATTATAGAGTCAAATATGAAGAACAAAAAATTGACAAGCAAAACTAAGCGACCGACCGACCCAATTTTAGGCCAATGAGCTGAAGACGGACTATTTGTTTTTCTTCTTCTTTTTTTAATTTTTAATTTATTTTACATGTTGAATGAGTTCATAATTACAGACATAACTACAAAGAAGCAAACATACTCTTACAATGGGTGTTAATATGGGCGAGAAATAGTTTTCTAATTTGTTTTTCTTTTAGTTTTTCTTACATAAATTAAAAAACAAAAATTACAAGCGAAATTGAGATTTGTAACGAACAGCCAGGGATGGTGAGGAAAAGCTTTAAAATTAAATTTTCACAATAAAAGCCATATTTTAATTTTTATACGTATGTACATTAAGGTAAACGACCCGATGTTGCAATAGGAGTTTTTTCACAATACGGCTGATCGGTTTTTTTCTTAATATTGATTTTTCGAATGTCGAATTTTTAGATTTTTTTAAACTAAAAAATAACGGGTCGGTCGAAACTTTGTGATTTGTATATTTTTGCAATAAAATTAATTAGTTTTTACTACATTAAAACTTAGACCAACGTTTCCTGTTGATTTTCCTAAGTATTTTTTTCAGTGTAAAAGTTCTGGTTTTTTTTTTTGTTATGTCAACATTAACATGAAACATAAAGTTAAAGCGAATTAATTTAATGAGGTGGTAGCAGCGGCGAATTAAATTACATTAAAAGTACATTTTGTTTTCACAGTTGGTACAAAATCCAAGAAGTAATTTTCCTTCCCTGATTTGGGGTAAACAGCTTTGAAAGCTCTTAAATTTGTTCTTGTTCTTCTTTGCAAAGTAAGAGCAAACATGGTTGTCGTCAAGATCTGATTGGCTGTCGTGCTCTCGTCGGTATGAAAGCACAAAAGCTCTTTTGTAAAAGTTTTCACATTTTGCATATAGCGTGGACGTAGCTGTGTTAAGTCCACAAAAAGTTTTATTTTGAAAATTGAACAACATTTGCATGAACAACTCCATTAGCATGGACAGTGGACCAAGGTTGGCAAAAAAGCTAAAATTTGATTTTTCTTCTCGAAAGTTTCCTAAACCTTAAGCGAAGCCCCATAAATGTAGCAGATTATTATTTAACTCTCAGATAGGAAAATCTATTTGCAAAAAATATTTTTTATCAAACTAAAAACATCAGCTTGACATACATTTGAATTATTCATTAACCCGAGTTGGCCCACTTTGGGGTAACGTGACTCCGCCCCTTTAAAGATATAAAGTCCTAATTCTAAAGTATATGAAATTTTACAACAATCGTTTAGAAACTGCAGAATTATTTCCATTTATTTTCCAAAATATTCCACTGTGCGCTCTCAGCAAAATGGCGGTCGGCAAAATGATAAAGTGAGTTAAGAAGTAACAAACACACAATAATACAATCGTATTGAAAACCGTCGTCTTTTTGAAAGTCGCTGGTTTAGTCCTTATAGTGGTGGGACTACATCGACTTCGATGTAGAATTCAGAATTTAATTTTTAAAACAATATCACGAAATAGTGCACTACGTTTATACGTGCACTATTTGCAAATAAATGAACTAACTGTTCAAAAACTTGGTAGCACTTCTATAGAAAAGTTACTTATATTTACAAAAAAAAATTGTGTAAATATATAAAGTAACAAATAATCATTTGTTTTCATTGTCATTATTTGCTTCAATCAGATGTTTTTTTTTTTGTACAATATTTATCAATTTATTGTTTTTTATTAGCAAACATTTGTAAGTGTGGCAACCTCAAGCATTTTATTTGCAAATAGTGCGTTAATAATGAATAGTTTTCTGAGTTAGTAAGTCGAAATAAAACAATAAATATGGCAACAATCTACAGTTTCATTTGCAAATAAGCCGTTCGTATAAACGTAGTATCGATTATTTTTATTCCCAAAAAAAAAACATTCCTTTCTTAAAGAAATTTTAAGAAAAAATTCAATGAAACAAATTTTAGCCAGATACTATAGCGACCGACCTTGAATGTGTTGCAAAAATTTTATACTAAATGTTTCAAACATAATAAATTATGTTAAAATTATATTAAAATTATATACAAAAAAAAAATTTAATCAAATAAATGTTATAGTATTTCATCACGCCTCAAATAAATTTTCATTTCTTTTGCCAAAACGAATAATTATTTGATTTTCTTTTGCAAATTTTGAATGAAAAGTAATTTGTTTCACATAATTAATTTTAATGAAATGTCGTATTGTAATTTTCAAAAGAAATTATTTAAGCATAAAAAAGAACGCTATTAAAGACATATTATATATCGTTATATAAATTCAAAAAAAGGCTTAAAATTTACAAAAAATTCAAAATCATGTTTCTGATTGATTATGATTATGTAATTATAGAAAATTCTTCTACGGACAAGATTTTATTTTATCGAAAAATAACGAAAATGAAACGACTACGAAGAACTAGATGTAGAATAGGGCGGAGATCTGGTCCAAAGACTTGCACTGTAATACCTGATGGATCTTTTGTGCCAAGAACTAGATATACTAATGCCGTTTTCATTTCTAGAAAAAGTGCAACAATTCTTAAATTTTTATTAAAAAAATTACACTTGGAGAATAAATAATGGAGAGATTCACAACTAAACAAAGAATCAGAATAATAGAATTTTATTATTTAAATCAGAGATCAATTATTTTAAATTTGATTATGAGTGATGAAGCTCATTTCAATGGCTTTGTTAATAAGCAAAACTGTAGGTTCTGGGGTTCTGAAAATCCAAGAGCCATTCATCAACGCTAATTGCACCCCATTAGTTTTACAATATGGTGTGGGTTCACATCTGAAAATATCATTGGGCCTTACTTCTTCGAGAATGAAGATGGAAGTGCTGTAACCGTAAATGGAGAGCGGTATCGGTTTATGATAGAAAATTTTTTACGTCCTGCTCTTGAAAACAGACCTGGTATGTGGTTTCAGGAAGACGGAACCACTGCCCACACTGCCCGAGACACAATGGCACTTTTATCTGTGGCCCGATCACCAGATCTGACAACAGATTTATTTGAAGAAGCGACTGTATGTGAACAAGCCAGAGATAATACTTGAATTCAAGGCAACATTGTTGCAGAAATTCGCACGCTACAGCCACAAATTTTGAAAGATGTTATGGAAAATGCTCTTAAACGAGCCCATCAGTGCGAAGCTAAAAACGGTGGTCATTTAAGAGACATTCTTTTTAATACTTAGTGTGAAAAAATTTCCATTTTGTATATTATATAATCTGAAAAAAAAAAATAAAAAAAAACTAATAAACGAACAAGTTATTAAACTTTTAAGCCCCATGGTAACTTTTGGCCAAATTAAAAGCGAAAAAGATTTCCACGACGCCTTACAGAAACCGGCTGAATATAAAACTTATCAATAAATCTGTAGCAATAAGAAAAAAGTGCTTAAGTCATATTTTACTGTTTACTGTTGCGGTAGAGCACATTTTAAACTTTCAAGTTGATTTACAGAAATTTGCTTCTTTTGACGTTAAAGTAGGAAATTCGGCACTCATTTAAATTCTTTTAAACACCTCGTTCCATAAAGTATAAATAATACTTTGAATTTGATGTATATTAAAGTAAAAGCTAAATTAACCTATTTTTCCATATGGGATATCAGATTGATTATAAGTCGGAAAAAGATAAGTAGCAAGCCATTCCGCTATAAGTTCCAGAAAAATCGGACAGAATAATAAAGTTTTTCCCAAGGGTCCTTTCAAATATGGAGATTACAGCGGTGTCATTAAATCTAAATCAGCTTATCTCGACTTAAGCTTTTTTTTTCCTTTTTTGCCTTTTTGTATTTTACGATCTATCAAACAAATAACAAAATAGACTCAAAAATATATGTATGGCCAAATTTAATCATCTTTCGCTTGTATAAGTGGGCGTATGAGTATTATACCATATCAATTCACATAATAATACTCATACGCCACCTTATAAACACTATGGAATGTGTAATAATGCGGGCCAATCAAACATACATCGTCACCTAAAATCCAAAAGGGCGTAACAACCAAAAAATTTAAAATACGCTCTTTGATTGATTATGATGTGATTAACCAAAATACATCTTTCCTTAAAATCTTAATCACATACGAGTATGTTCAAAAATTCCGATTTTATTGATTATTCAATTTGACACCTACCAAATAAATAGTCTTACATTTATAAGTTTTTTTGGTAACATAATGTGTTGACCAAGGTGTATATAAACAGTGGCATCGCCACGGCAGCTGACTCTCAAAATCCATACAAAAATATTGCCGCTTTAATTTTTAAAAAAAATTCATCACATCTCATATGGAGTTTGACAGCGTCAAACACAAAAAAATTGCCTGTTGCTTTTGTATCGTTGTAATTGTTGCCCTAGCGATGCCATCCAGCTGTAAGGTTAATTACACCTTGGTGTTGGCTTTGTCCTTTTATTTAAATTTTTTGTAGTTCTAATTATTTCATTTCTATCAGCTAGCTGTTGGGAACTTAAATGGGCTGTTGGAGGATACAAGTCAGGGCAAAAACTTGAATATAAATTAAATCATTTGATTCGAGTCTGAATTCAAAAGTAGCTGTTGCACACAAGTCTAGTGATGAGCTTAAAGACTCCTTCTTTTTGAAAGATTGATTAATGGCTTAATTACACTGGGGTTTATTATTATTCTTTCTTTGACTTTCATATATTTTTACTTAAAAGTTTTTTTGAGCGTAAAACAAGAGGCCATTAAGAACAAAAGCTGAATTCCATCAACTTTCAACACTGTTAGACACCACTTAACTTATTTCTTAAATATCCATTCTCATCATAATGTTAAATAAATTGGCCATGGTAAGCAAAATGAATAGAGGGTTTGCATTTTTTCTTCTTATTTTTCATTTAGGCTGGTCTTATTTTCCGCGTTTATTGTATTTCTCTTGCTGATGATGAAGAATTTTAAAGCAATTATTTTTAAAAGAAGCAAGCGTATTTCAAGTTGCAACAGGAGCGGGAGCCAGTGCAGGGGCTAGCGATGGGCAAAAACACAGCAACAAGAAACGTCGGCCAGCAACAGCATTTAGTTGTTCGTAATGGTTTTCAGCACACGTTAGCAACATGTTTAGCAGTTTATTTTCATTTATTTATTTATTTATGTTTTTCTGCAGTTTTCTTTATTTTTGTATATTTTCTTATTTGTTTCTTCAAATCTTTTTCTGTTTAATTTCATTTAAAAATGATTAATGAGCCAACAAGTATAACAAGTTGTTGTATTTTTATATGTATTAACGTATGTATGTATGTAGTATGTATGTTTGTGTAATGTATTGCTATAGTTAGTTGTTTTTTTTTTTTTTAATAAAACTAAAAGCAATTGTTGCATGCGGCATGAATGAATGTTTGTTGGCTTGTTTGTGTGTATGTATTATGTGTCAATGCATTGTAGTTTAGTGTAAATAATGCACCAATCTTTTTGCAGTTGCATTAAATGCAGAAAAGAGCGCCAGTTGTCACCTGCCATCTGCTTTTTATCGCATTCGTTTGTTTTAATGTCATCGTAAATTTTGTTTTTTTTTAATTTTTTCATTGACTCGAAGTTTTGTTTTTCAAAAGCATTGAACTTGACAACGAACTTGCAAAGATTTAAAAGTTTTTTTTTTATTTATTTATGTATTTATAAATTTTTTTTGTTTGTGCTTAGTTTTGCTTGACATTAAATCTGTCATTACTATTATTTATCGGATTTTTTTTAATGATTTCTTATTTTTTTTTCTTGCACAAATATGTATATTAAATTTCAAACTTTTATTTATTGACGGTTTGACAGCGTATTGATTTCAAATACTTTGGAGAAAAGAAGTTAAGGTAAATTTAGTATACCTTTTTTTGTATTTAATTAAATTATATCGAGCCTTATTTGCGACTTTATCGTAAGCGACATGTTATCGAAAATATACTTTTTTATTGAAATTAAAATTGTATGGGACTACCCATAGTTTAGAATTATCAGAATGGCAAAATTGTTGATAACTTTTACACACAAAAATATATTTGATTATTTTAAAAAAATCTTTTCCTGAAAAATTTAATTTTTGTCACTTACGATAGAAATCGAAAATAAGGCTCGAGATATTAAATGTAATATTTAAAATTTTTGTAGGGCCTGTTTTTTTTAACTCCCGAGCAAATAAAGGGGTGTTATAAGTTTGTAGTGTGTGTCTGTGTATCTGTGTGTCTGTACGAGTCCACGTACAGACCAAACGGCTGGACCGATTTTGATTTAGTTTTTTCTGTTGGAAAGGTGATTTGATCGAGAAGGTTCTTAGCTATGTTTTAAGAAAAACGGTTCAGCCTTGTAGAATAAATCACATCTTTTCTAGATATATTCGGGGTTTTTAAAATTTTTAATTTTTGTTATTATATATAAATTTGAAGTTTTTTTTTTTTAATAAATTCAAAGTACTATTACTATAAACTTTTACTCATCCATGTGACTCATAAATTTGCTATTAAAAAAAATTCATAATGAATAAAATTAAAAATTAATTTTTATACGTTTAATGTTGTTGTGTTGCAATCTCAAGTGTGAGACTTGAAGATCACGAGATTTATATTTTGTATTGTAAATCTGATTTTTGCAATAGAAACAAAAACAAACAGCAATTGAAGTTTAATTTAAATGTGAATTCATTTGAGTCACATAAAGTGAACATTATCAAACATATTGAAACGTCTTTATAAGGGAATTAAAAAAAATATATATATATATAGATTACATGGTTGTTAAATTTTATATAATTAATTTCTATGCTACATCTGCACAAAAGTTTAGAATTGAAATAGTGCAACAAATATAATAACAAAAAGAAAAAATAAGAAAAAACAAAAAATAAAGAGAGCACACCCGGTTATAGCTATGCTGCTTCGCTATAAAAAACAAACTTAAGGCCATTTTCACAACTTGCCTTTAGTTTTTTTGGATGTCAGATTGTAAAACCAACGTTTATTATTTTTTTATTCATTAAATATTATTATTATTGATAATAATAACAATAAAAAATTTAATTTGTAATAATGCCAAGATATTTATCGGGCAGATAAAATTCTACCTTTAAATAAAGGCAAGTTGTGAAAATGGCCCTTAATGTGTTAAATAACAATGCAATAAAATTATATTATATGATGATGTCAAATTCTCTGCAAATATTTCAAAACGTTTCCATTTATTTCCCATTTTTTTTAGCGGCGTACGATTAAATTAATGTATTGTTGTAATGGCGGCTGCCGTTAGCCGGCTTACAGCCCATCGGCTGTGTTTTCTGGTTTGTGCTCATGTGCAACAACAATACTAAAACAAATTGAGCAATACTTCTTATTGTTTTTGTTCTATTCTTGTTTCACTCACTTCAAAGAACGCAACAGAGCAAAATCAAACAATTTGTTTCGTTTATTTTCGTACTATGGTTTTAAGTGCAAAGAAATCAAGGAAAAAATAAATTTATAACTGTAGTAGTGTCGATTGTTTTTGTTACGAAAATCGTGTCCCAGCTCCTGTGTCGTGAAATAAATAGCATAGCTATAAAAATAAATATGTATGTAGATTAACCTTTTGAAGCAAAAAGGGAACAAAATATGATCAAAAGAAAGAATGAAATGGGACAAATAATTTTCTTCTCGATATAGCGCTGTTTTACACATGCCACTAGTGGCATGCAGTTGTTGTATACGTATTACCAACGAAAAATTTTTCGAAACTTGGGAAATTTTGTTCCATTTTTTCAAATAAAAAAATCCCACCATAGTGGCATGTGTGAACGGTATGTAGGAAATTTATTTGTAAAAAAACATAAAGAGAAAATAAAAGGAAGGTTCGAGTACTTAAGTTAGAAATATGAATAAAATATTGAAATTGTAGAGCACTGGGATTCAAATCATGTACAATTCAGTAATAGCATTTAGTTTTAACTTTCACGGTGACGTTTAACTAAGTGCATACTTGTTAGCCCGCTTGTAATTGATGAAGTAGTGTATCCACTAGAGGTAAGCACCAGACATTAACAAGTGCACAGTATTGTATTTTTTCAAGATCGAATATTTTTTTAGTAAAAATTGAAATCGATTGTAAAGAAAATGTAGAGGACAATGAAACAAAACAGCACGAAATCGTTGCACAATAGTTGGATAGACTTGTTGTGTCAAGTATTGCGAGTATGAAATAGTTTATATTTTTTTTTTTTATTAAACTTAGAATGGCATCACACGCGAAAACTAATACGTTCAAAAAATTTCCGTTACGTATATGTGTTTTCTTTTGCACAAACAACCAGCTATTAAATTCACTAGTCCTACACCAAACAGGCCATTCTGAAGAACTTCTTAGAGCTTATTTAAGATTCGATACTCATTCATGCCTGCCTTCTAAGGAAGGCCATCCATAAGGCCTCCATTGTCCCTTCAATAAATTCTCCATTACCTTCTTTTGGAAGTTGCACAGAAGTTATTTCTTTTATAATTTATGATCATAGCAACCATCGCTAAACTGCGTTAAAAGCATAAAGTACGCCTACTAAAGTACGCCTTCAATGAAGCGTCTTGAGTGAGGAAGTGAAGAAGGCCTTGGTCGGCAATGACATCGCGTGTAAAAAAGAAATGATTATGAAATGAGACTAGCAGGGCTTGTATCTCCTCAATAAGGACTTATAGAAGGCCTATTTACTTCTTCTATTTACCGCTGGGCACATATTGCCACACTTGCCATTTAATTTCACACTATTGTCAATCGGTATGCAATAGTGACATTTTCTTCGACACCACAATAAATAATACCCTTGCTTGGCAGATAGACAAATGCTGTTGCATGCTTTTGATAAAAAAAATAACAGCTTTAGGATTCTTATAAAATCATAAAAGCAATAAAAAGAGAACAACTCAATAATATACATCAAATGGTTTGTGCTCACCTCTAGTATCCACGAAGATTCTAACTTTTGGCTTTACAATGAAAACTTTTTATTAATTAGTTTTTCATCCTTCACTTATTCTCTAGTTTTTCATTTGCATATTTCTAGCGAACATCAATGCATGATTCAGAGAAAATTTTTGTAAAAAATAATAAATTCATATTCTTACAAAATTTTATTTTTGTTATTTCTTAAATGTGATTCATTCTGTCAACAACTGATTTTAATTTTGATTTGTTTTTCAAAATACTTGCATATGTCAAGACATTAAGTTAAATAATATTTAATTGTTACCCAAAAGTTAAAAACCAAATCAAAATATTTTTTCCTCTCTAGAAAACTTATCTAACATAAAATAAAATTATTATTTTGTCAGCATCGTAAGATATAGAGGATATAAATATAATTTATTTGTGTAATAAAGACGTCTTACAGAAAAATAAGTTTAAATAATGTACATTCATATCGTTACATTAATATCGAAAGGCCCTACCTCATTATTTTTTGGAAATCAAGATTTTTTTCTTTTTTCGATACATTAGATGTTCTTCTATATAGAAAATATCTTGATTTAGGTCCTTTCTATATTAAGGTAGCGATATATATGTGAATATGTATCTTACTTCTTTTATTATTTCCTAGCACGAAAAACAAATAATGCAAATGCGGATCATTGCCAACGATCTTAGCATTATGATTATCTTTGCAGGTTATTTCTTTTTAGATGGAATGTCGCGATACAATTTTTCCTGTAATAATATTCTTCTTCGAAGAAAATCAAAAAATTCCTAAAGTTTAATATTTTTAACGTACTATATCCCAAAATTAATATATCACTTGTTCAGTTATCCAATAAGACTTGTATTGCATCAACACCGCAGATAGTTAAAAAAATAATTAATAATGTTGAGTTTAGTTGTAAAAGAATGAAGCTTTACTCTATTCCTTCTTTCAACAACTGTCTTCTATATCACTATCCTTTTCCTACGGAATTTAATACCTAGTAGCAAAGACTATAAATATATAAAGATGTTCTACGTCCATACATTGTACTGCCAGTGCTTAATTTGCTGGTGGATTTACTACTAAATCCATTTGTTTCAAAGAGAGTAATTTATTTTCTCAGAGCACTTATTATTCTCAAGTCTTCGCTATTCATCTGCATACGCATGCATGTGTGTGTGCCTTTGCATGCGTAAGTATGAATGGATGTGTGTATTTAATTTAAAGCAAAGAAAAAATTTACACAAACAAAAAGAACTTGTGTTTTCGCACATATGCATAAGTGTATGGACATAAGCTACATAAAATTTAATGTTACCGATTGTCTATTTATAGGGCAAAAATATGTATTTTATTGTTGTACTTTTGCAAATACATGGATTCGCACCGAATATAAATTTACTTATTTAATTTAAATATAAGTCCAAACGAAAAACATTTTGCAAAATGCTCCTAAAGATAAATAGAGGGACAAATGCGCGTTGGGAAGAGCATGAGATAAGCTTTTCTCAAAGTATATTTTAAAGATCAACCTCCACATACTTGTTCTTAAGAAATATATTGAAATTGAACCTTCAGAGTCCTTCATCCTTTAGTGGATAGAGTAGCATTAAAAATTTGCACCCAGGTAACAATTCATGTATATACAATGCGCTCACAGAAACTGTGAAAAAGATGCAACCTTTTGAAAAAGAATGCAATTTAATTTTTGATGAAGTATCTATAAGAAAAAAATTTACTTATAATAAATGTGCAGATGTTATAGATGGAGTTGTCGATTTAGGATATGAACGAGTGAATCAAATGGGGTCCCAAGTTTGCGTTTTTATGATAAGAGGAGTTGTAAAAAGTTGGAAGTTCGTTTTAAACTATTTTGTTACTTCCAGTTCAATAAAAGGTGATGTACTAAAAAAACTTGTTGAGTCAAACTTTGACATTTTAAGAGAAATGGGACTAAATGTGCGTGGGCTTACGTGAGATCAAGGACCCAATAATAGAAAATGCTATGATATGCTAGGCGGATCTTGTGAAAAACCTTATTTTATTTATAAAAATGCAAAAATTTACCTGATGTACGACGTACCCCATATTTTCAAATCCATAACAAATGCTTTCATCAAAGCCGATTTTAAAACACTGCATGGCGTAGCGCGATTCGACGTTGTTAGAGAAATATTCGAGTTGGAGTATGGAAAAGTAACCAAAATGACAAAATTAACAACGGTGCACATAAACCCAAATAATTTTCAGAAGATGCGTGTTGGCCTAGCTGTCCAAACTTTAAGCAATTCAGTTGCTGCTGCAATCCAATCTGTAAATGAAAATCGCCAGTTTACACGAAGTTCCGCAACAATAGCCACTTCAACGTGCTCTTTTATAAAAAAACTCGATAGCTATTTTGATTGCTTAAACAGCATGTATTTTAACGATGCAAAGCCCCTGAAGCGTGGCCTGAAGCCGAAAAGCACAACTTGGTAATTACTCGAAGAGCTAATTACCTCTATGAAACAGGTTGAATACGCAGGAAATAAAATATTTTCAATTGATGGCCTAATTCAAACTACGAGAGCTATTTTATCGTTATCGTGAATTGTTTGCGGAAAACTCAAATTTTATATGCATTTTAACGAGCCATTTTAATCAAGATCCATTGGAAAACTTGTTTTCATATATACCTACGTCCCAAGGGCGGACACTGCAAAAATCCTTCGGTCCATGAATTAGATGTCGCAGTAGCTAAACTGCTATCTCTAAAAATAACGCAATTTAGTACCTCTTAAAATTGTGCAAACGACGATGCGATATTTTTACCTATTGAGTTCCAAACAATTTTAGAAGATACTCAAAGAAGTCGAAGTACAGCAGAAAGTAGTCGCACACCTGACGTTAATGTAACAAACATATTCGATGAAAATGAAGATTATTTTAATGAAGATGCAGATTGTTTTAACTCTAATAATGTTCCAATAGAGTTAACATCAAGCCGATATTTTGTTGGTTATATATGTAGCTCAACGAATTACTTGCGCTAAATGTCGTGTGGATATAATTAAACCAGCACAAGTTTTGTAATATCCTTCAGAAATGTTTTTTCACGCTAAAAATTATGATAAAGAAACAGATAATACAGTGGAATCTCCCTTAACGGACACTTCCTATAGGCGGACACTTTTGACAGGTCCCAGCAGCGCTCCATTTAAATGTTTAGTTTTCTCTTGACCGGACAGTTCCCTTGCACGGACACATTACAATGGTCTCTTCAGTGTCCGCTCAATAGAGATTCCACTGTAATTGAAATATATAAATGATATACATATAATTGAAATTTCTAAATAAAATGATTATAGTTCGGTCGTATTTGATTTTCATGATTTATTTGCACATGAATGTATCAAAACAAGAAACTTCTTTTCGTTATTTCATATTTTTGCTCCTACTTGACTGCGCTTTAAACAAGAAATATAACACACACACAACTAAATTTCTCTATAAGCTTCAATTATGTGTGTGCATCCATTGTATGCCATACAACATTACTACATTAATATTTATATAAGTGTGAATGCTCAAAAATTTTGTGCTCTCTTTGTGGTTTCGTTCAAATAACAAACAATTTATTTTTCCCTTGTTACTTCCCCCACAGCATCTATAAACACAAAAAATTTTAGTTTTCATTTAATGTTCTACGTGGAACATCTTTATATATTTATAGTCTTTGCTAGTAGTGTTATTATTATTATAGGCATTCACTGTGTGAGCGTTACTTTTCTTTAAAAAAAAATGTATAAGAATATTATCAATAAAACTCACAATGTATGAACACAGACACAGAACGATCCCCTCAGTATTTACTTCGAATTGGTTGGTTTGACTGTATGTGCGTTGACAAAAGAGCATCGTTGTGGAAGCATTATAGTTGCCGTTGTTCGTGTCCGACGTCTGCATTGGCTTATAGTTTTGTATGATTGTACATTTCTTAATAAGCATAATGTATGCAACATAATATTTGTTTGATGTTATACTTCGAATGTTTACTTCAATATCATATTTAATATTTGTTTGCTTGTGTATTAAATTCTTTAGCGAATAATATCTGAATCATTATTATTGTTAACAAATGGTTTGATGGAAAACATTTATATTAGGTTTGTTCACGTATATTTTCATAAAAAATAGTAGTTTGAGAATAAGATATTATATGCATAGAGAAACGTTAACTACAAACATTTTGTATCTATACTTGAAAACAATAACATCATAAGTCGACTTAAAACAAAATCGAGTTATATATCGTCGGTTGGTTTCTGGCTTGCGGCACAGTATATTCAAAATACATTATGTCTGCAGCAAACCAGAAACCAACCGACGATATGCTACAGAATTCTACAAACGAGGCTTCATATTTACTTCGAAGTTTAGTGACCTAAGTCGCAAAAAAAGTTTAATAAACTGTTTAATAAGCGCCAAATTATATTAATAACTACATTTTCATAGCATCATGAGTACATTCGATAATACTATAATTTTTACTTTACGACAAAATGATTTTAATTTACTCATTTTGATTTGTTCGAAAAAAAACGTTGATATGTTGAAAGTGTATTCCCGAAACTTTACTTTTCGACTTACTCTGTTATTGCTTGTGACCACATATACTTACAAGGTCAGCCATTCAAAATTTTAAATTTGAACTATCGATTAGTTTGACTTTGAAAGGTAGAATAATATTAATTTTTATTTTTATTTTCATTTTCAGGTTTATGTTTGTAAAATGGTACGCCAGTTCAAACAAAATTGAGAATTATTAAACTGATCTGTCTTCAGTTAAATTTTTAGATAAATTTCCCTGCAGGAAGTGGAACTGATACAAGACTAGCCACGTGGCCGATCCCCAAGTGATAGGGACCAGTCCGAGTTCTAACACTTCATATGAAGTGGACCAGTCACTTTTCCATGGGGATGGCCTAGGATGGGGTTAATTGATACTTTGTATGAAACTTGTGACTCATCACTGAACTATCTTATAGGGACCTATTCCGTGTAGAATATAAATTATATATAAATGTCATTCCGACATTTATGTAACTGTAACAACGCAATTTTGAACTTTTTTATTATTTTTATTTTTCAGTAAAAAAAAATTTTATATTCAAACTATCAACCTACGGCATGACAGGCTTGGACTCTACCTACCCGATCACAGGGGCACCCGATCATACGTACCAGTTAAGCTTAGGTTAATATCTAAGCATAGTTACGAGACTTGTTCCATAGTGATTTGGCAGTCTATTTATATTAATTCATTGTTTAACCTTCACGGTGAACAGATGTCCCAGCGAAGTCTTTCTTATATACATATATACTCAACCAACCAAAAAAAAGTATATATTCGTAATACATAATTCATGCCCCAGCGGAGTGTTTCTTATATAGACATACTCAACCAAAAAAAAATATTCGTAGTACATATAATATATAATATTCGTAACAGTATCCTATTGAACTATGGATGAAGTTATGGAAGTGAACGAACAAAAGTGTGTTCAAGTAACATTTACCCTATGAAGAGAGATAGAGCGAGAGAGAGAGAGTTGTTCCTCAACATTCACAAGTGAAAAAATACCTTGGTATACACCTTCATCGACGGCTTACAATTCAAGTTTGTGCTTGTATAGATTTATAAGCCTTGACACAAACTTTGAGCTTACACAGAGCTGTATTAGTGTCCTAACAGAGCTCTGTTAAGATATAATTCATTTCGAAAAGACTTTTGCAATAAATGAGGCAACCGAGACGGAATAAAGTAATGCAAATTTATTGACAAGGTGCTTCTACTCCTCTTTTATTATTGCTCATGAACCTATTTCTCAATTTGAACTAGATATTCGACCCTGTTCTGTAAACCGATCGATTTGAAACCGCACGATTTTAGAAAACTAACTCCGACAATAGAAATATTTTATTAGATTTTTTTAAATTTTTTTATTATATAGATTCCCAAATATCATATTGGAAAGAAAATTATTTTGTATATGAATTTAAACACGTCTGCAGGACCATCATTAATTTTTTGAAAACGAGAAATTTACTCGGATTCGGTTTACAGAACAGGGCTGATTGCCAAGTTTTTAACTTGGCATTTTCGGTGTCAATGTTGGCGCATAATATTGGTCATTGATTCATGTCCAAGTGGTCCTCTAAAAACGTGCATACTCAGAATTTCTTGAAGTTCGAGTTTTCAGGAGTTCTTCAAAAAAACTTTAAATTTACCCTGCCTACATGTATTAAAATTTTCTCATGTTAGAAACTGTGAAAACTGTGTATCTTAAGTACATACTTCTTTTTCATATTTATTTTTAAATCCCGCTTTTTGAGGATATATTCTTCAAAATCCCGCTTTTTGCCACATCTGGCCACGTTAGCTATGGGGCACTGCTTCAGCCACATCAAACATGTTCAGTGCCGTTTACTACAATTCCCAATTCAAGAAAAAGGTGAATATATAACCATTTACACGATATGTCTTCTTTTCACCATACACTACTCCCTACTTTCGTCAACACTCCCATTTTCTCAAGTCATAGGATGAGTATGTTCAATTGTCACCGATTTTTCTGCAGGGTTGTTAAACGAGTTGATGAAAATGGATCGTTATTGGACAAACCAATCCGTGTCCTCTCGTCTCGTCCGTTCAATCGAAAACACGGCTGCTGTGGCTGAGAATGTGCAAGAACAATCAACATCACGTTTTTTTTTTTTTTATAAAGAAAAGTAACACTCAGGCAATTAATGCCTACTACTATTACTAGGTGTTACCTTCTTTAGGAAAGGGATAGTGATAGAGAATACAGGTGGTGAAGGGAGAGATAGAGGAAAGCTTCATTCTTTTACAACTCTGCTTTTTGCACGTTTTTAATAATGCAGTGTTGCAGCGCCTCTCTGATGTTAAATGAGGCGTATTAATTTTTTGAAGCTGTGTTTTGTAGCCATTTTATTTTATTGATTATTTTACTTCGCCAATGATTCTGCTACACAACGAAGGAGGGCGCTCTGATGTTACATTAGGATTAGTATCTGCTGACGTCGGTATAGTTAAGTGACCAGTGACTATGCCTTCATCACTTGAACTTTCCTACAACAACTGATACAAATGCACATCAGAAAAATGCGTGGTGTTGTTATTTAATGACTGTTGGATACAGGGATTGAACACAGGACCTTCGGTTTTGTAGTCAACGTGCTAACTACTTCAGTCAACGCCACCCTCGTCGTCGTCATCGTTTTCAGTAACTGAACATTTCTCGCACTTCTTTCAGAAAAAAATTGGTTTGACCGGATAAGGTACTGCCGAGCCAGTCGTGTGTTCCCTATATCAGAAGCACCGACACTGGAAAGTACTAGAAATAATTGATTGCTTTGTGGATTAAGGACTGCTTTTATGCATTTCGTTCCTGCTTAACGAGCTCTTCACACAAGAGTTAAAAAATTTTTGGGTTGAAATGTGTTTCTTAAGCAGGAAAAAAAGGAAGCAGTGAACTTAAAAAATTTTGGGTCGAAGTCCACTGAAGAGTTCCTTAAGCAGGAACGAAATGCATATGGACGGTGCTAAGCCCATAAAACAAGCAAAAATTCCTAAAAATATTTTGTCCATAATTTTTTTTTAATGAACAAACACAACCCGCGAAGCGATTAGCTTGTCTGCAGAAAAACCCAGGGTCTATGGCGGGAATCGAACCCACGACCTCTGGACTGAGAAGCTAGCATCGCTACCACTCAGCCGCAGGGCACAAATACACAAATGGATCAATTGAGTTAAACATGCGTAATTTGCCTTTTGAAATATATTGTACTAGCTGAGCGCGGCAAACGTTGTCTTACGCCCCCACTTTAATCCATACACAAAAATTTATTCAAGTCGATCCAGCCATTTATTTTCAGTATAGAATCTATACTAAAGATAATCTCTACTATAGATAATCTAATCTTATCTAATCTAATCTAATCTAATCTAATCTAATCTAATCTAATCTAATCTAATCTAATCTAATCTAATCTACTGCAGCGCCATCTGCCGGGCTGATTTGTGAATCTAAACTACACAGAGCGCCACCCAAACGAATACAAAAAATTCATTCAAATCGGTCCAGCCGTTTAGGAGGAGTTCAGTGACATACACATGTACAGTATAATTATATACTCGTATATAAAGATAAGAAAGAAAAACCATACTGAAATGATAAGTTTTACAAATATTCTCGATTAAAATACCACAGGCACATATAAGTTATCTTCAAAAATTTTGCCATTTTAACACACACACTCAGTGTGATCAGTGTGAAAAAGGTTTCGTAAGCACTTTTGCGCCTCTTACATTTACAATAGAAAGAAAGTTCTTTAGTAACTGGATATTTATATATAAATTATATATAAACTCAAGTGAAGCTTGACATACTCAGGCGGCTGTCAAAAGTTTAACTTTGAACAAAACTGTGACACTTAGCTTTTTTCTAATACATGTATATTATATTTTAAGCAAATGATATGGAAAATAGCTGCTGTTAAATGATACCCCCCATTCAAATGAATGGTTGAATGACTTTTACATTAGAAAATATTAAAAAACATTTTGTAAAGGCGCCGCTAACTAACAGACAAAAAAAAAATTAGTTAAGATATCACATGATTACAAGCGCAAAATATAAATGAAAAAAAAAATAATAATAAAATTACAAAATTTTAAAAACAAATATGGTTTGGCAAGATTTTTTTTCAGTTTTATGCCATAATTTATAAATTCTATTGAAAAATAAATTATTGTTGTGTTTTATTTTTTTTTCTTTAATATATAAAAAAATAATGAAGCTTGAATAAAATTGTACTTTTTAAATTTTCGACCACTCATTGACTTTTCTTTTAAACGATTTCAGAAAAGTTGTTGATGATTGTGCCACTGATAAATTGTGTGTGGCAGGCAAATATTTTCCATTGTTATTTTTATAACACATTCCAATGACTTCATTATCATCAGAAGCATCATGAGATATGCATCATTATCATTATCAACGTTTTCATTCTCGTCATTGTGATCATCGCGTATGACATTGTTATGATTATTTAATCTTCTGCCAGAATCATTAAACTTTGGCACAAACAAGCCAAGCCAAGCCAAGCCAAGCCAAGCCAAGCCAACCAACCGCCAATTGATACAAATACGTTTAGACAACAGCAGCTATTGCAGCAACGTCATTATATTGCTGGTATATATGAAAGTTTTGTAACTTTAGCTGCGCCTGCTTGCGGCTTCTTTAGCTGCTTTGTCTGTACTGGGTCTGCCACGTTTTTTTTTTTGTTCTATACTTTTTTCCTCCATATGCACAAAACCACACTTTAGACATGTGAAAACCACATCATTTACCTCAAACATCATTATCAAGATGAAAACAACATCATCAGCTGCAAACACATCACAACTGCAATGCAATCATCATGTTCTTCAACAATTTTAATTTTTTTTTGTTCTTCTTCTTTTTGAACAACATTCCAGAGCAACCTACAATAGAACAAAACCATTTCGCAAAAATGCGCAAGTAAGAATTAAGGCATTAAGCAAAAATCGATAGCAAAGAGTAGAACTGAAAAAATAAAAATTTGCTATAAAAGACCTGAATATTGCAGTATACGTGTTAATGTCCTGCACAAGACAATTTATAAGACCTTTCAAGACATGAGAGATTTTTCAAATGCTTTACTACAGCGAAATATTCTAAAACAAACACTAAACAACACTGTTGGCAAGACAAACAACTGAAACAAATGTCTTGCCAACAGTGTTGTTTAGCGTTTGTTTTAGAATATTTCGCTGTAGTAAAGCATTTGAAAAATCTCTCATGTCTTGAAAAGTCTTATAAATGGTCTTGTGCAGGACTTTATTAAGTGTACATATATTTATGTTTGAAAAATTGTTTTCTAAATGTTACACACTTCCAAAAGTTTGTTAAATAAAAGATAAGATAAGTTTCCTAAAATAGTAAACACTTTTTGAAAAGTTTTAGCTTATGTCGTTTGGGAATTGGTGATTTTACCGAACACCATGAGTCACGACTGCCAGGTGAAGAAATGCGACAGTGTAACTAAAACCGAAAAGAGAATAAAGGTTCAAAAATTATTGCAAAGCAATCAATGATTTGGTGAAGTGTTTTAATATATTATTTTTCGTTATGAAGAGTTTGTAAATAAATAAAAATATCTATGCCAATAGGCTACGCCGAAATTAGACCAATTTAGGTAACACCATAGCGCATGATCTGACTAAAAGCGGAGCTCTGCTTCGGGATGTCGATGTTGACAATATCTGTGTTCTCTCACTCCCATCCTGCTGGAGAGGAATTGATGCTGCTGTCATGCATACATTTTAAACCAAATGGTATGGAGCATAACCAGGCCATATGTGGTCATGGGCCATCACTTTTGCCGCCTAATTGTCGGCATTTACTTGTATACAACGCGATCAATCAAAATAAACAACAACAAGAGCACAACAGTATGTTGTGCATATCAACAAACCAAATAAACACCAACATAGTGTTACCGTTGGAAATTTTCAAAAAGGGTGCACAAAAAGGGGATTTTCAAAAAAAAGTGGCACAAAAAGGGGGTTTCTAAGAAAAAAAAAATGGCAACTTTAAAGTCAAGAAAAATTAAAGGAACAAAAATATTTATTAGGTTAATTATTATTTAAAACAAACAAAAAAAGCAATAAAAACAACCCTGCAGGAAATGGAACTGACACAAGAGTAGTCACGTGACCGATCCCCAAGTGATAGGGACCAGTCCGAGTTCTAACACTTCCTATGAAGTGGACCAGTCACTTTTCCATGGGGATGGCCTAGGATGGGGTTAATTGATACTTTGTATGAACCTTGTCACTCATCACTGAACTATCTTATAGGGACCTAATCCGTGTAGAATATAAATTATATATAAATATGATTCCGACATTTATGTAACTGTAACAACGCGAACTTGAACTTTTTTTTATTATTTTTATTTTAAAGTAAAAAAAAAATTTATATTCAAACTATCAACCTACGGCATGGCGGGCTTGCACACTACCTAGCCGATCATAGGGGCACTCATATTTCAAAAGTATAATAAATACGTACCAGTTAAGCTTAGGTTAATATCTAAGCATAGTTACGGGACTTGTTCCAGAGTGACTTGGCAGTCTATTTATATTGATACATTGTTTAACCTTCACAGTGAACAGATGTCCCAGCGAAGTCTTTCTTATATATATACTCAACCAAAAAAAAAAAAAAAAAATTCGTAGTACATAATTCTTGCCCCAGCGGAGTGTTTCTTATATAGACATACTCAACCAAAAAAAATATTCGTAGTACATATAATATATAATATTCGTAATAGTATCCTATTGAACTATGGATTATGTTACGGAAGTGAACGAACAAAAGTGTGTTGAGGTAACATTTACCCTATGAAGAGAGACAGAGAGAGAGAGAGAGAGAGAGCGTTGTTCCTCAACGTGCTACGGAATTCAGTTACGGGTAGGTACACCGACCAGACATCCCGCTTTTAAAATTTATAATCTCTTATTAGTTTTTTATTAAAATGTAAGTGATAAAGATTCAATCCAAATATTTTTTAAACGTATTCATTGCTTAACTATCCAGATCCCTGTGTGTTTCGTTACACCCGTTTTGAGATGAGGTGTCACGCTTGGAGTGCAGCTAATTTGTAGAATACAATTCTCATTATTAACATGTCATGAAGAGTTTCAAAATTATCACAGCATTTTTTTCTGACGGAATCATCGGAATTTCAAATTTGTGCTTGTATAGATTTATAACCCTTGACACAAGCCTTGCGCTTTAACAGAGCTCTATTAGTGTCCTAACAGAGCTCTGTTAAGCTATAATGTATTTCGAAACCTCACGATTTTAGAAAACTTACTCCCGACAATAGAAATATTTTATTAGATTTTTTTATTATATACATATATTTCCAAATGTCATATTGGAAAGAAAATTATTCTGTACGATTTTAAACACGTCTTGTTGGTCCTGCAGACGTGTTTAAAATTATTATTATTATTATTATTAATTTTTTGAAAACGAGAAATTTACTCGGATTCGGTTTACAGAACAAGCCGATTGCCAAGTTTTTAACTTGGCATTTTCTGAGTCAATGTTGGCGGATAATATTGGTCATTGATTCATGTCCAAGTGGTCGTCTAAAAACGTGCATACTCAGAATTTCTTGAAGTTCGAGTTTTCAGGAGTTCTTCAAAAAAACTTTAAATTTACCCTGCCTACATATATTAACATTTTCTCATGTTAGAAACTGTGAAAACTGTGTACCTTAAGTACATACTGCTTTGTCATATTTATTTTTAAATCCCGCTTTTTGAGGATATATTCTTCAAAATCCCGCTTTTTGCCACATCTGGCCGCGTTAGCTATGGGGCACTGCTTCAGCTTCCAATGCAGAGAAAATCCAACGAAAAAAATATATATTTATACTATTTGATAGGTCCTGGACTCAGCCACATCAAACATGTTCAGTGCCATTTGCTACAATACTAGAACGAGTCCCAATTCAAGAAAAAGGTGAATATGTAACCATTTACACGATATGTCTTCTTTTCACCATACACTACTCCCTACTTTTGTTAACACTCCCATTTCCTCAAGTCATAGGATGAGTACGCTTGGTTCAATTGTCACCGAATTTTCTTCATGTATAAGAAGTACAAAAACATTGGCGCGTAGTCTTGACTATGACTCAACAAAGTACACTTTAAGAAGTTAAACCAGTATTTTGTATGGTAATACTGGGTGTCTACTACACAGAGAAAAAACTGCCTCATAGAATCAAGAAGATTTTCTCTACGAAACATTTTTAGGCTAAGGGGTATCCCAGCAGAAAGAAGCGAAGATTTTTTCATAGAGATTCCTTATTGTTTTGATGTGGTAAATCTTTTTAATTTTATCAAGAAGAAAACCACACAAAATCAAGAAGAAATCTTATTATTCACAACTTTTTTTACTCAATTTCCGTTATTTTTGGCACCAAGAAAAACAATCCATAGAGAAAAACTTCTTAATTCTATTAGGTTTTCTGATAAATTGTAAACTATAGGGATTTCTTATTGATTTTATTAGGTAGCCTTACTGATTTTTTTTTAAAAGGGTTTCTTCTTGATTTTAGTAGGTTCCGATATGATTATGTGTAAAGCATCTTATTGATTTTTTTAATAAAGAAATCTTCATGATTTTATGAGGTGTCTTGTTATTTCGTTTCTATAATTTTTTCATGATCTTTTTCATTTTGTATAAGAATGTTTGCACAATAATTTCAATGGTTATTCAGGCTGCTTGTGAGCATATTGGTTAGAGTGCTTGTCTATCAGTCAGAAGTTTGCTTCTTCAATACTTGGTGAGTAAGTTAGTTAAGAATATAACATAATGTGTATGTATGTATGTATAAATAAATAACATCTACAATATACTACATACATACATACATACATATGTATATGTTATAGAATTTAAATGAAAATACATAAGTACAGAGAATAGAGGCGATATTTTTTTTAAATTTTTTATGAGGTCGCCTAATAAAAACAAGAAGAAAACCTTATTGAAAAAATCAATAAGACAACCTAATAAAAACTCGAAGATTTCTTCTTGGTTTTTTCAAATAAAATTAATAAGATTTCCTTATTGAAAAAAAACCATAGAGATTTCTTATTAATTTTGTTCAATTAAATGAGGTATTTACGTAGTAGCAAATAATATAAATTATATAGAATGCGCATCTGAGCTAAAAAATTAAACATTTTTTGATTTCGTTAACGATGCGGGGGGAAAGTATAAAGCGCAAGCAAACACGCAGAAAGAGACCATTTGCTTCCAGGGTGACCGATGACATTTTTCAAAAAGTTGCACCAAATAGGGGAGGATTTATCAAAAAAAAGGGGCAACATTAAAAAAATCGACACAACTACATTAAAGTTCTTATTTTTAATGTATTATTATATAATTTACTTTAGAAAAAGGGGGACAAAAAGAGGGAAGGCAATCGAAAAAGTGGCAATTTGCCACTGTAGTCGATCAAACGGTCACACTGTACGATACAGCGACAGAGCTTCGAGTTCTGCTACAGCTTGTCGTCACTGTTGCCAGTTTTGCAGATTTCTCTGCATTTTGCTGATTTTTCATTGAAAAAGTTATAAAATGAAATTTGCAGATTTTCTGAAATGCTTGTGTAACATCAATATTTCATGTTTTTCTTTACTCCGTAACAGAAACATACACATAAGAAACGCTAACAAATAAGTAGTGTTTGACGTTTAATTTTGCAGTAACCATACCACCAACATAACAATGGTAAAAAGAAACTAGCTAATCTGTGCAAAGATGAATGTATATACATACATATAAACATATCGCACTCTAAATCATAAACAGTCACGCATATGTGCCATTATTTTAAAGAATTTGTAATATCGGTATATGTTTTTAAACAGCAAGATAATTTATCTTAATTCGCAAATTAAATAAAAAATGCATACATGACAAACATATAACTTCCTCCTTAATTGAAGATGGTTAATAATTCGAAAACAAAATGAAAAACAGTTCTAAATATAGGTGTTTTTATTGTTGCAGATTTTTTTTCCGATTTTTTAAAATAAATTTGCAGATTTTTCAGATTTTTTAGCCAATTTTTCCAGATTTTTTATAAAATTTTCTGGCACCAGTGCTTGACGTTGTAAACATTCACCCCTATCGTGAATAAAATGTGAAATTATTGAACCCATGAAATTTTCATTCCCCATGACGGGAAATTTGCTATCGGGAACTTCATGGGAACGTTTGTTCCCGCTATTGATTCGTAGTGAATGTAAAAAACGGGAAGAAAATTAAACAAATTTATGTTTGATAGAGAGAAATACACACATTTTTTGTTTAGGATGCAATGTTTTTAAGCTATTACATTTAAATTTGTAATTCAGTTTCATATTTGTATTGAGCTTTATTTTCGATATTTATCGTAAGTGAGATTAAATTGAAAATAAACCTTTTTATTTAAATTAAAATTTTATACGCCTATCCATAGTTAAGAATTATCAAAATGCCAAATATTTTATAACTTTTAAGATACGAGTACGGGCTGTAAAATTTTATCGTAAGCGAAAATTAATTATGTGAAACAAATTTGAATATTATAAAAATAATCTTCTCTTCTAATTTAAATACCATATAAAAATTGTTAATTTTGTGTTAAAAAAAGTAACCAAAATGGAAAAAAGTACACAAGTACACATTGGAAAAAAAGTAACCAATTTTGGTTACAAGTAACTAAAACGGCAACGCTGATCATTGCATACGCTGTCTACGAGACTGTAAAAAACAGCGTTGCCGAATCGCGGGTAATTACCCGAATCAGGTGTAATTTTTAAGTACATGTGTAGCGCGTGGGTAATTGCTCTCAGGTGTAATTTACGGGTAATTTCAAGTTCGTTTCTTTTATATAATAAATTGTGTGTGTTATGGCTTTCACATCGTTTTCACATGTTTTCTTGTGAGTTTGGATGTTAAAATACTTAAAAAAATTTATACAAAACAAGAAAAAATAATTTTTTTGATTCGAAATTTATATTACAGATGAACATAACATAGGAGAGTTTTTTGCCATTGGAAACTCATTTTGGGAAAATTTGAGTTGCATTTCACTGAGGCTGATACCAAATCATAAGTAGACCTTAAACAAGATTTTTGAAATATGTCAAATATTTATTTTAATATTGGGTGTAATTCCTTTGAAATCGGGTAATTTTGGTTCTTACGAGGTGTAATTTTAAATATATATTTTGGTAACACTGGTAAAAAAGCAAAATAATAAAAATCAAACATAAATACACACATCACGGATGGAAATCATGGTACAATTGTACTTTTTATGGTACATTGTTTACCTCGTTGGTACCGTGGTACTACCGCGAGTTGCTTGGTACAATTTAAAAATGCCAATGTTTCACTATATCGTCGGGTTGTTTCTGGTTTCCGGTACATTATTGTAAAATACATTATGTCTGCAGCAAACCAGAAGCCAACGGCTGATAACATTAATTTTGCCTATGTTGTTCTTAAATTTTTTGTATGTGTTTTATTTAGAATAACCGATCTCTAACAAGTCTAATCTACGAATGTACCCTTATGAATGTTATATTTATTATTTTTTATATTATTTTTAATTTTTTATACTGAATTTTTATACACATTTTTGTTAAGTTTCTGTTGTTTATTGTTTACTTCTGAATTTTTACACATTTTTTTACGTTTCCGTAAATATTAAAAAAAAATGGTGCCGTCATGGTCCAAAAAGTACATTTTGTTTTCACAGTTGGTACAAAATCCAAGAAGTCATTTTCCTTCCCTGACACACATGCTTTCGCTCTCAGCAATGCGAGCGCAGAATACACTGCAGAAAGAAATGAGAGCACGTATGCTGACGGGTTCTACTGGAAATACCCGCATAGAAAATTTTAGCTTGTATGAGATGCGCATTCTATATGATTTATATTCTTTGGTAGTAGGCAATGTTTTATCTGTGTATGTATTTCGAAACGAAAGCAAATGCTTTCGAAATGCAATATTAATAGCATACAAATTCGAAAGCATTTTCTTTCGTTTCGAAATACAGAGTAGACCCCCTGGTTTTAACTTTTTAAAGTGTACTTTGTTTTGACTATGACTACGCGCCATTCATTTTATATACTACGTTTATACGCACGTGTTATTTGCAAGTAAAAATTCTAACTTACTAACTCCCGAGAACAATAACTGATTACTGGGGATGAGATGTATGTACACAAAAATATAAATTTTTAGTTTTATAATTGCTTATTCGACGACTGTAAATATATTTATATAATACCGGCCGTTTAAACAAGTAGTTCAGTATTTGTAAATACAAGTTTTATTTGCAAATAAGATGAGTATAAACGTAGTATAGATAGCTAAGTAAATCATAAGTTAATAATAAAACAATGGTTAAATTGCGGAATTTGATATCCATCGAAATTCCAATAGAAAATAAATGGTTAGGTTAGGTTAGGTTAGGTTAGTCTGGATGGTCAAAGGACCTCGCATAGACCAAAATTGATCCTTAGCGATACCCAAAAAGTGACAAGAAATCTGCAAGTATGGCAGCCTAGTTCGCGGTGCCTGTATCGAATGATCCCACACAGATTTAACAAACCTTAGCAGCCTACACATTTCTATTCCCGATACAAGATCAAGACTACGAAAAGTGTGATCACCAAGGCAGTCATATCTAGTTCGGTTTAGAGCCGGACATTGGCACAGTAGATGTTCTACTGTCTCAATTACCCCAGGTTCCTTACATTTCCTGCAGGTGCCGAAATAAATGGAAATTTCGTTGGATATCAAATTCCATAATTTTCCCCAGTTCTTAAGATTTACAAAAATCAAAAAATACATAAATAAATAAATTTTTTGGCATTCTTTTGGGGCATGATTCATATAATCTATTTATTTAAAAATATCACTTTTGGAACCTAAGCTAAACGCATGCCGCTTCTCCCTCTTAATAACTACAGCTTCAGTTCTATTGCCAACTCTCACTAAAGTGCAAAACATTTTTCTTGGTTTTTCTTTCAGTTTTCGATTTTTTCTTCAATCGCCTAAGTTTTCTTTGCATTAAATTTGTTTCACATTCTTTTCCTTTAAGTAATCTGGGAAATATTGAAGGTGTGCGAATGTAACGTTTTCCATCAATATATTCACTGGTGTGTAAACTAAAAGAAGACAAACAAACAAAAATGCTTCAACTTAAGACATTGCATAAATAAATAGTGAGCAACTCGCAGCAATTTAAGCAAAATATGTTGCCGGAATGTTCAGTAGTATTAATTATGTTGTTTTTTTTTTGAGACGCCATACTGGCGCGTAAAGAGTGTTGCCAAGTTTTGGTGGGCAGATTTGCTTTCTTAAGCATGTGTTGGTGTTATTGTTTTTGTTGTATTTCATTTTGAGTGGTTTATCATTGACAAAACTGTCATCAGTGTGCACACTTCTACCGATATTCGGTAGATTCTACCGAATATGATTGTGAATTTAACGATCTACCATTTCTACCGAACAAGGCCTGAAATCTATTGAATATTGAACGAACATTTTGATTAACAATGATGCTACAAGATCAAGTTGATCACACATACGGAAAATTAATCACATGTATGTTCTAAAATGTAGAAAGCTTTCCGCGGAGAAGAAAATATGTTTAATGATTTGTTGTTTAGTAATTTAAGTCGATATATGTGTAAATTGGATATTTTGCCACATAGCAGTGCGGCAGCACAGCGGTCATTTTCTGCCATGAAAATCATTAAAACAGAACATAGAAATGTGCCTTGGGGTTGAAATATTTATTCCTCCCAATGATTTAATAATTTTTGCACAAAAGTTTAAATTCATAAATGGATCTTACATATAATCTTTGTAGTAGCAAATGTTTTCAAATAAAAGTTATTTTAGTAGCTTTAGAAAACCTATGTACAAAAACTGAATTCCTGCTATTTATGTACATGCATATATTATTTTATGTATGCATAGCATATCTATATAAAGGGTAAGGGCAAATAACTGGGGATGACACTTTTTTATTGGAAATGCTTTATTATTTATGCCAGTTTAATTTCCAATCACATGTGAAGTTTTAAATGCGCTTTTGGAACTTGTACCCCATTTCTGTAACTTGTGAGAAGTTCTCGCATCGAGAAAAATTAAATAATTATATTGGTTGTCCTATTTTACACAGGGTTACTCACATAAAAACTTATATAAACTTACAAAAAATATCAACATATACAGTTTTTTTCTTGCTCACCCTGTGTTTCACAGGATGATAACAATTTTTTCGACTCGAAAAGTTCTCACATTCGTTACAGAAACGAAGCACTGTTTAGTTTTATACTCCTTGCACTTACTCTTTACAACTCAAAATTATAAAACTGCTTTTGCTTTTTTATAAAACAGGTAATTGAAGAAATTTATAACGACCCCAACAGTTTCTTTTGCAATACAGTCTTCTTGAAGAATATAAAATACCACTATGGTTGTTTTTATGTGACATACTTGCGTCATTTGTACAGTATCAACAGTTGTTTGCAACTACTCAGCATCTGAAATTTTTTGAGTTGTGCCCCTTTTGTATTTAGGGTGCGATATATTTTGTTATTTTTTATGTTTCTTTGAATTGATATTTTTTATGTTTCTTTGAATTGTTATTTTTTATGTTTCTTTGAATAAAAAATATTTTCTACCGAATTTCATTCAAATCTACCGATTTTTTTTGTTGATTCTACCGAATTAAAAAAAAATTAAGTGTGCACACTGACTGTCATTAATTCAAATTGAGAGGGATGTGTTTTTATTTTCTTGTAAAACTCATTAGCTTTGTTTTTTTTTCTCAACACTTATTTAAATTATAAGGTATAAGCTATACTTAATACAGTGGAGGCTCGAAAAAGTTAAGTCATAGAAAAGTTAAGTATATGGAAAAGTTAAGCAGCTTTTATTCACCATTGGTGACTCCAAAAAGTTAAGTAATTCTCAACTTTTCTGAGACAATTTTATATATAGTTTTTTCCTTTTTCTAAGATGATCTCAACTTTTGTATGTAAATCCTCAATACATATTTATATATATATTGAGTCATATACGTCTGTATACATGCAAAAATAAAACCGTTACCGCTATATATTTTTTTTTTGTGAATTTTATATGCATAATGTAGTTGCTCTCATCAGTTGGTTGTAAAAGAAATTAGTCGTAGAATATATATGTACATATAATTCTAATTGACAATTAAAAAATAAATAAACAATGTACAAATACACATATAACCTCTTGAATTTTTCATACTACGGAAAAGTTAAGATTTCGGAAAAGTTCATCACCCCCAAAACAAACTACTTAACTTTTTTGAGCCTCCACTGTATTAAGTACACTATACTTTTGAATAATATAATATATGTATTGAGTTCACACATGTTAATTTTAGTTGAACAATTTCTAGCTTATGAAAGAATGGGGAAGAGATAATGTAGAAGGGAGCCACCACAAGGGAGGAAAATATCTCTCTTGCTCTTGAACTAAAAAATTGCTCAACAAAAATTGCCGTGTGTAAGCCGCGACTTATGGAATACTTTTTTTTTCAATTACTAGCACTTCTTACAGCCGAATTCAATTATAACGAATGTCGAGGGACCTGGCAATTTTCTTCGTTGTAGGCAAAACTCCTCATGACCAGAGTAAATAATTTCAAAGAAAGTAAAACACAGATAACAGATTTTAAAAATGAAAATCTTTTTAAGATAGACTTTCATGATATTTAAGAAATCATTTCAAAAATAACACACACTTCTGCAATTTAAAAATGCAACTATTTTCCTGCTAAAGAAACATCAACAATAATTAACCCCCGACCCAAAAAAAAGTGGTGTTATAAATTTGTAGTGTGTGTCTGTGTACTTATCTGTGTGTCTGTGTATATGTGTGTCTGTCCGTGTCCACGTACAGCGTCAATGGCTGGACCGATTTTGATTTAGTTTTCTCTGTTTGAAAGGTGACTTGATCGAGATGGTTCTTAACCAAGTTTGAAGAAAATCGGTCCAGCCGTTTAGAAGATGTCACATCTTTTCTAGATATATCGGAGGTTTTTAAAATTTTTAGTTTTTCTTATTTATTTTAGATTTTTTATTATTACAAGCGTATATTATTCCAAAGGGCCTTTTTATAGGACTGAAAAATAGAATTTGTTATAAGCGAAAATTCCCTATAATCGGTATAAAGGGCTTTGAACATGATCAAAATGCTTGCTGTCAAGTATGTGTACGTGTGCTTGTTGTTTTGAAATGATCATGTTTGATGACCCACCAAGCATTAATTTTTAGTTTGGTTTTGTGCTGTTCGCTTGGTATCAATGTTTACAATTAAAATTTAATTATAAAAAAATCGTTCTTGATGGGTTAACGCTATACACATATTAACATCCGCCAGCAAGCAGAACAAAAATCAATTTTTTTTATTTTCCATCAATCGTCGTCGGTGTCAAACATGCCTGGTGTCCAAGGTCCTTAAGATACTAATTTAAATGTAACATTAAGCGGCCTAGACACGATCAAAATGCTTGATGTCAGTTTCGTCTGTATGTATACACATTAGAGATGAGCAATACTGTGATTTTTTAATAATGTTGATTTTTAAACTGTGACTAAAGTGTGTGATCACACCTTAGCAGTATTTTGTTTTGTAGCAATTCTGTTATTTTGAGAAAATCTAGTAAGAAGAGCAGCAGTTAAATTAAACAGTGACTGTGATAACGGATTAACACATTTCAGGTCTTCTGCTTTAGTATTGGTATTTTGATAAATGCCCAACAAAAAATTACAATACAAATTATTAGTTACAGCATTGATGAGCTCAGCTCCAAGCAGTTACATTTCTGGTGAATCATCTATGAACTTAACACATGGTTGTCATAGGAAGGAAGGAATTGGTCCAAATAACTGTATGATATGCGCTTAAAAGTTTGTTTAGCAATTTTTTATATAAACAACAGCGTTAGAATATTAAATTCAGTACATGTAGTAATTGGTATGCAATGAAAATGATAAACCTTTGGAGCTAGTTCAGATACTAATAAGAAAAATTACAAGAACAAACAATTAGCAATCAACTCCAACCAAAAATTGTCGTATAAGAGGCAGAGAGACAATAAAATTGCAAATACAAAAATTTGAGAGCCAAAAAAGCGATTTGACACCGTCAGGTATGTTCTGTGTTTTACGTGAAATTAAAACATGTGGAATTGGCATAGAATTGTTGTTGGAAATATGTATTTATAAAAACAATGCTATGCCAATTTCGAGTGATTTAATTTCACGTGGAATACAGAACATACTCGGATTTTACGATTTTTCTCGACAAAAGCTGAAGGTATAAGAAAAATGAATATGGTAGCTTTATTTACTGTAAAGTAAGCATACAAGAACCGTCACAGTTTGTGTGAAAGAACTATATTTCGATAACATGTTACCTGATAAATTTAGTCACAATTATGATTAATGATTTTTCAATCGCTGTGAAAAAGCAACATGTTTCGAAATATGGCTCATCTCTAATACCCATGTCGTATGACCCATCAAGCATTCATTTGAAGTTTAATTTTGTGCTGTCAACATTATATGAATGTCAATAGCGGAGAATACATTTTGAGTTAGATTTTGTGCTGCCAATATCGTAAAAATTTCAATATCCAAGGAAAATTTAGTAACAATAATGACAGTGTGTTGGAAAAAAAAGAAAAGAAAACTAATGAAAGGATGAAAGAGTGGTTTAAAAAAAGAAACAAATTAAATCTATTTCTTTTTTTCATACAGTATTTTTAACAACCTCAATGTTTCGAATCTCATTTCAAATGTATTCGTGCTTGATGAACAAACACTAGAAACACATCAAAATGTAACCTCAAGCATAAAATTTTTTTATTTTTCATCAACTATTGTCGGTGTAACACATACAAAATCATTTTCATTTCATGGCTTTAATGCAAAACAGTTGGGAGCGGAGAAGTTGTTCGTAGGAAATATCGTTTGTTTGGCTTTTATGCAGTCGACTTATCTATAAAAGATTTAAGCACACAGAATTACTTCCATGCCTAACTAAATACTTTGATACCTATAATGAAAATAAGAATTTATAAAACCAAAGGAAAAGAAAAAAAATCACATTAACTCAATCGCTGTTACTTCTAGACACTTTTGTTCCTTACTGTATTTTCTCCACCCCATTCACCACACAAAGAAAAAAACAAAACATGTAATTTCATACCTGTGGTTTTCGAGATTATAAGTATTTGTTATATCTGTTATACGAGGCCAATGACTTTTTTAGATTCAATACGTCTAGTAACACTCAGTAAAAAGGAACAAGGCTTTAATATTGAAACTTTTGTCACTTTATTTTTTTTAATTGCATTATTATTATGATCTTGAAATTTTTATTGTATAAAAACATACAGCACATATTCCCAAATTGTTTTCTATTTTATAGAATTTATCGATTTTTTTTTAATTGAGCCCCATAAATGGTTTTTACAATCAATTATGCTCATGATGACAAAGACCTTGAATTTCAGTCACACTCTCTGGCATCGGATAACAGAAGTATATAATAGCATTGCGTGTGAAAAAAAATTTTTAAAAATCAATTTGTATGTTATGATTCATTCAGAGGCAACATCATTTTTAAACAATTAATTGAACCATAAAATTATGGCAATATTTTTTTATTTAACTTTTTATTTCAAAATGAGAATATCATTATTTCTAAATGTGTACATGAAAGGAAATTGTGTAACGCAATTTCTGTTCAAAGAAGTTGTCGAGACGAAATGTTGGAGGAACAGTTTCATCGTCATTTCATGACTTCTGCAAAAAAAAAAAAAATTTTTTTGTTTATATATTTATGATTTGGTTAGTTTAAAGTTAATATCGCTTAGTAAGCTAAATTACATGTGATAATTATTAATGAACAAACAACACGAAAGTTAATATTGTAAATATTCTGACAAAAACTAGCAGAACGGAACAACTAGCTGTTTTCGAAGGTCGCGCAGCGTTCTTGGCTTACAAAGCGATATGTACTTTAGCCTAATCAAATCATAAATATACACAATATGTAGAAACAAATGAAATTCGAACAATAATAATTAAAAATAACTAAAATTTTTTTGTTTTCAAGATCCGTGCCATGATACACACCATAGCGAGATATTAGAAGGGTAAACACTGATCAGACGGGAACTTTCTGTCGGAAAGACCTAGAAAATTGTTTATTATATGCCCTGCTCAACTTTCAATGAAAGCAAAAATCGGATTCGGCTTATAGCCTCGTTGATGGCTTATAGTATATTTACATTGTCTAGAAATCTAGTATATTTGTTTTGAAATCTTCATCGAAATCTGTATCGTTTATCCAAAACAAGATACATACCTTTTTAAAATGTAGTCTTATAGTACGTTTCCATATACAGTCGAACTTCCATAACTCGAATCACCATTATCCCAAAAAAACTTCGACTTACGGAGACTTCGAGTTACAGGATTGTTTGTGATTTGTTCTTTTAACGCTAGTGCCAACCAAATTAGTTCGAGTTAGAGAAGTTCGAGTTATGGAAGTTCGACTGTACGTATCTTCGAGCAGAAAACTTGTTTTGCTCAAAACTAATGTTTTGCTACATGTTTTCCCATATATTTTTCATATTAGCAAAACACCTCAAATAAGTTGTTTTTCGCCAGAACATGACAAAAGTTATCAGTGCAACACTGCGTTTCTGGCTGAAACTTAAAAAAAAGCCGCAATATGCTGGTAAAAGATGACACTAATAAAGAATATTACATTTTTAAAGCAATTGCACAAACCACATCAGTTGTATTTACATGTTCCTTATATGTAAATGAGTGAAAAATTTACTAAACTAAATAATAAGGTTTGCGGCCTTGATAATAAAGTTAAATTGATTTCGAAAACACAAAAAAGTATAATGGAAACACTTCGAAGTGTTCTGAGAAAAACAACTTGTTTTGCTCATAGTGGAAACGTACTATTAAACAATAATAGGTAATTTATTTACACACAGAGAAAAATCTGCCTCATAGAATCAAGAAGATTTTTTCTATGAAACGTTCTTAGGCTAAGGGGTATCCCAGCAGAAAGAAGCGAAGATTTTTTCATAGAGATTCCTTATTGTTTTATGTGGTAAATCTTATTAATTTTATCAAGAAAAAAATCACATAAAATCAAGAAGAAATCTTATTATTCACAACTTTTTTTTCTCAATTTCCGTTAGTTTTGGCACCAAAAAAAAAACACAATCCATAGAGAAAAACTTCTTGATTCTATTAGGTTTTCTTATAAATTGTAAACTATAGGGATTTCTTATTTATTTTATTAGGTTATCTTATTGATTTTTTCAATAAAGTTTCCTTCTTGATTTTATTAGGTTCCTATATGATTATGTAAAACATCTTATTGATTTTTTTAATAAGGAAATCTTCTTGATTTTATTAGGTTTCTTGTTATTTCGTTTGTATAAATAGACATAAAGACAATTTTTTTCATGATCTTTTTCATTTTTGTATAAGCATGTTTGTACTTCAATGGTTGTTCAGGCTGCTTGTGACCATATTGGTTAGAGTGCTTGCCTATCAGTCAGAAGTTTGCTGGTTCAATACTTGGTGAGTTAGTTAAGAATATAACATAATGTGTATGTATGTATAAATAAATAACATCTACAATATACTACATACATACATACATATGTATATGTTATAGACTTTAAATGAAAATACATACAGAGAATAAAGGCGCAATTTTTTTCTATTTTTTATAAGGTCGCCTAATAAAAACAACAAGAAACCCTTATTGAAAAAATCAGTAAGATAACCTAATAAAAACTAGAAGATTTCTTCTTGATTTTTTCCAAAAGGTTTTCCGTATGAAATTAATAAGATTTCCTTATTGAAAAAAAAACCATAGAGATTTCTTATTAATTTTGTTCTATTTTATGAGGTATTTAGTAGGCACTGTTTTCTCTGTGCATTGTCTCGAAATCTAGTTCTTACGAAATTTCGAGCTGAATCGTGCTGCTTTTTACTAGATTCCCCATACAAGAAAAATATATATTTTGTCAGTAGATTTGTAGGAAATCTAATAAAAATCTAATATATATTTTTATTTATTTTTTACCACCCTGAACAACATACATATTTATTAAAAAGATGAGTGAATTAATTACGGTCTGCTTCAAAAGGTCTGTTGGCTACATTGCAGATGTTTGGTTGTGGTTTTGGAAATTTTTCAGTTAATGAGTTTTTTTTTTTGAATAAAAAAAGTTCTTGATAAATGTCAAAGAAACTTGATGTAAACGGTATAGATTTTCATAAAAATTTTAATTAAAACCTGCAAGATTTTATGCAGGTGTAAATGACCTTTAACGCAAAAATTGCCAACTTAGCTCATTCACACACGTAGTAAGAAAAAACTAAAATATTAGATTTTGAGTAGATTTCCTACAAATCTACGGCAAAATTTGATTTCGTTTTGTAGGAAGAATCTAATAAAAAGCAATTATATTTAGCTCGAAATCTCGTAAGTACTAGATTTCGAGACAATGTAATTAAAATCAACTATTTCTTGAAATCTTACCATTTTCTTAAAATTAGAAATAAAAATTGCCTCTTGTCATACATACCTAAAAATAAAA
Source organism: Tachina lurida (assembly GCA_944452675.1). NCBI lineage: Eukaryota > Metazoa > Arthropoda > Insecta > Diptera > Tachinidae > Tachina > Tachina lurida. The sequence continues at coordinate 141,683,707 of OX101752.1, forward strand.
AAATAAAACAAATACGTTACTTATTTATGTATATACATATGTATGTATGTATATTATTTTTAAAATTCTTCTCAATGAATTCGCAAAAGATTTAAAAATTTTCTTGCTCAAATACAATCAATTAAAGATAATTTATGGGGATGACGTTGAGCCAATTAAATGTTGATGGTAAATAGAGTTTTAAGAAATTTGTTTTCAAATATACCACCACTCGAGTTAATTTTTGATCGCTTGATTATATCAGTGAATTCTTAGAAGAAATTCATTTATAAATAATAGATATAATTTGTGTCCAACAAGTGAATTTTTTCCTTAAGCAAAGAGATGTCAACAAGTCAATGAAAGAATGAAGAAAATGTTTGCCAACAACTGGCCTTGAAGACATAATAAATGCTCAGATAGGCATTTATTTGAAATGAAACTACTCTTTATATATTCTGTTATAAAATTATTTAGAAAAAAAAAAAATATTAAATTAAGCTGTCTGGTTTAAACTTTAAATACTCAACATTGGTTCAAATGAGTGGCGTCCGTCCAACATTATGATTTTACTTTGCGCCACAATTAAATTGTTGAAATAAGAACAATGAGCGGAAAATACGAGTACAAAAAAATTATAATAAAACAAATACATTTTATGGAAGTGAATGTGAAAAAGTCACTAGTTTTATAGCTCTGAAGTTCAAGTTTAATTTTATGATGGAATTTAATGTTTGCAACACATGCAAAAAATGTTAGCGACAACAGCAACAGCAATAGCAGCAAATATTCATAAACCCCTCGAGGGGTTTTCAAAAGAGAAAAATCCCATATGTTCATATTTATTGTTCATTTAATAAAAACTCTCAAATATGTATAAAATAACATTTTACCGGTACCAACGGCGCGTGAAAAGTCAAGGCAGTGCGGCGGATGCTTGTTTCAGCCAATGTCTAACAGCCGCCAGTTGGCACTTGACGTTCGAAAGGTCAAGTTCATGACAATGTTGTTAAATAAGTAAAAACAAAAACAAATATGTATGTATACAATAAAAATACAATTATTACTATTGCAGCAATGGTGGTATTTTTTACGGGTTCTCACTCTTTCGCACTAATAAAGCTGGAAGCGCCACTACAATGTTGCATTTTATGATAATCCGTTGTTGTTGTTGCAGTTTCCTTGCGAGTTCCCATACAAACAAAATATATGGAAACCAGGGTTGCCAGTAATAACAAAACAATTCCCAGACAATGAGATCCTACAATTCTAAACATATGGCCATGTAAATTATAAGTGAGGGCGAATTTTGCATTTTGAAAGTCAGCTGTTTTGTTTTCAGCTGTTTTATTTACCCTGAAAGAATTGCAAATAATTTTTAAAAATAGCAAAACAAGCAATAGCGCTACAAACTCCCTAGGAATTTTTATTCCAAATAGCCCTGTAAAGTTTCATTCGACGTACGACAATGGCTTGTTAGCGAACATCGAATATCGAATGAGTTGGTAAGCCTTGTCTAAAGGCCAATTTCACCAACTCTATTTAAATATCAATTCATATTTAAATGTCGATTTTCATAAATTTTTGTATGGAAAAATTACTTTTGAATATGAATTGATATTTTAATAAGTTGGTGAAACTTGCTCAAGTATTCGTTTAATTTACAATCGAACAGGATTTAGCGTACAAAAATTAGTCAATATGTTAGTACATATTATATTTTTTCTTTGTAGCCACCAAACATTGGCCTTAATTACGAGTGTCGTACTTCAGCTTCGATTACGATGGTTTTGTACTAAACTAAAGCACACTGCAAAATTGTCAGAGCTATGCTCTTTATGCCAGACACAGTAGCTAGGACGTGATTCTCGTAACATAAATAATCGACATTATTACATTTTTAAACTTATTTTTGTTTTGATTTCTTTATGTACAATTTTTAGTTTTCGTTTTCTTTACTTTCCTCGGTTCGCAAAAAAGGAGATGACAGATGACTTAATAATAAGAACTTTAAAAAGCAAACATATGCGAAATGCCAACACCATGCAAATATTTGCGGCGAAGTAATAATGTAATAAATTAATAATATATTATAATCTTTGTTTGCTCGACGTTTCGTTGGCTTTTTCAAGACGTCAAGCAAACAAAGATGTGAAAAACAACCACCAAAACCACCAGCCATAAAAAGCAATTATTAAATATCTAAATCAAAAATTTATGAAAGATTAACTTATGAAAACACCCACCAATAATTAAACAACACATTGGTCAAATAACAGTATAAGCACAAGACAAGTTTTAATAAAAAAATTATTAAAAATTGGACAACTGGGATAGATATGCAATCAAGTATTATTAAAACGCTGCGGCAACACTGATGTATATTGAACGGGAGAAACATGTTTAGGAACCGCTGCACTACATGCTTCACATGAGTATAAAAATTTGTAAAACTTTTCACAAACTCATAAATTTTTATACTCACATCCCAAACAAATGCACCCCTTAAATGCAAACGGACGTAACTACACTTTTATATTTTTTACAGGAGAAACAAAAAACGTTTCAAAATCCATAATAATAAAGCGTTCTTGAAAATTGTCTTCGAAATTTACTTGTAGTATGGATGCTTATATGTTTTTAACCATTTATTTCCTTTTTATATACATACATACATATATTTAAGCTTTTATTACTACGCTTATACGCGCACTATTTGCAAATAAAAATATTTGCAAATAAATTAACTCACTGTTTATACAGCATAGTAAAAGTACACAAACTTGGTAGCACTTCTATAGAAAACTTACTTATATTGACAAAAAATAGTGTAAATGTACAAAATATGAAATAATTATTTGTTTTTATTGTCATTATGTGCTTCTATCAATGTTTTTGGTTGCAATATTTATCCATTTATTGTTTTTTGTTATCAAACATTTGTAAGCGTGGCAACCTCAAGCATTTTATTTGCAAATAGTGCGTTAATCGTGAATAGTTTTCTGAATTAGTAAGTCGCAATAAAAACAATAATATGGCAACAATTTACTGTTTTATTTGCAAATAAGCCCTGCGTATAAACGTAGTATATGTTAGTTACGGTATTTGCAATAAAAAAATATATGCATTCGTAATTACGTCCGTTTGAATTTTTTAAATAAAGTCGTCATTTTTGATCGCATAGGTCTAAATTTTTGCGTGAACATGTAGTTTGATAGAATGAACCATAATCAATCAAAAACTCGATTTCGAATTTTTGTGTAGTTACGTCCGTTTGCATTTAAGGTGACGATATGTAATATGTATTTATGTATGTATGTTTATGCATGCAAGAGCAATGTTAAGGTAATGGAGTCTACTGCGCCAGGTGTAATGTAACAATCTTTAAAATATTTTAGGGGGAAGTTAGCCAACATGAAATAAAAGTATTTATTATGCTTTTAATAAAGTAAAAATTAGTAAAGCATAAAACTGTGGATCTTGTTTTTATGTTATTACTAGGATCGCCCGCCCGTTGGTCTAAATTAGACCATAAAGAAGAAAGTCGTCTGTTTTTTTCAAGCAAATTTAAATCGCTTTTTACTACTTTTGAGCCAATTTTAAAAACATTTAATTATTTATATTGTGTATATCTACACAAAAATACCTTTTAAACCATATATGTTTGACCAATATTGGTGGACTATAAGATACTTAAAAGTGTACAACAAAAACATGTGTGCCGTATTTATATATACGATTTCCGTATAGTAACCATTAGAGTCTAATGATTTGACCTTTCAGACCTTAAAAGAGGTCGACCGAAAATTTTGCAATTTTAATTTTTTTACAAAAAGACGACATGTGTTTTATATCATTTTATATACTATTTCGCCAATAATAAAATGTACAATTGTATTCCTCCGTGATATAAGAATCTATGAAAAAAAAATATTTACTTCTACTGAAAATGTTTAAACCTTGGTTTAACCCCTTTAGTGCAACTTTTTGGGTTCGAGGTTAAGATTAGTTTATTTCTCTAATCAGCTAATCCGAAAATTAACTTAATCTCATATTAATTGAGTTTGATGTTTTTGAGTGGTAGTTTAAACTTCTTATTATACCATACTGAGGAACAAAATGGTGGCAATATTTCCTGTGTAAAAGTCATATGTACATGTTATCAACACACTTTGATTTTTTGTGGAAAGAAGAAGACATTGCCATATTTGATTATTTACAAGTAAAATATTGCGCGTGTTAAAGGAAATAGTTAAGTAATATAAAATATATATACATAAGTAGTTATTTATTTGTTTTTAAATTATTTTATCATATAATTTTTAGAAAAAGTTATATATTTCACAAGTGTATGTTGTCAATATTAATGTAAGATTAAACCACCACGATTGACCGCTTAAACTACGAGTAGCAAGTAAAATCATATAATCGACAACCCAAAATTCACAAAATCAGTAATTTCAATTCTTATTGAATGAAATATTTTTATTAATTAATGTGAGTATCTAAAGAAGAGAAGAAAAATTAAACTAGACTTTATTAGCTGGGGGAAATACCGATATTTTTCTGTGCAGCCACGCACTAGACTTTATTAGCTGGGGGAAATACCGATATGTATGTACCGATGGTGCATCGAATAAGTAAAAATAATTAATGTGATGATCGTAGAAGATAAGTAAGAATAGTTAAACATACATAGGTAGAGTGATATAACTTCGTGCTAACCTAAATAGAAAATGGAAAAACAGAAAATGAATAGTGATACTTACAAATGTGTTTGCCAAAGGTAAACCAATAATTGTATACACAATCAATTCTCATATTCCATTTCATAGAAATTTAAGTTAAATAGCTGATGTTAATAATAATCTCTACCCCAGTAGATAGACATGGGTGCTGATGAAGTGCGTGGCTGCACAGAAAAATATCGGTATTTCCCCCAGCTAATAAAGTCTAGTTTAATTTTTCTTCTCTTCTTTAGATACTCACATTAATTAATAAAAATATTTCATTCAATAAGAATTGAAATTACTGAACTCAAGCCTGATTAAGAAATTATTTCTGATTAAAATTCACTACAGTTCAATTAAATCTAAAAATGTCTCGATTAAGATTAATTTAATGTCTAATCTTGAAGTCAAAAAGTCGCCCTTAGAGGAACAAGTGCGATATACATACATACGACTATTATAAGTAAAAATGAACTTTGGCTTAAAGTTTGCCGAGATGACTCGTACAAAATCAGAGTCCACTGTTAGGTAAAAAGAATGTTGCGGGCCTAAGATTTTTTTTAAAGATACCATCAATCGTTAAGCATTTATTTTCTCACCTAGCCATAGTAGACCTCATTCCCCATACATTTTTATATTCTCTTGTGCCAAACAAGTGCTTCAACTAGTATTTTAAACACCGGTAACAAAAACAATGTTTGGATCAACGACAACAACAACAACAACACAACGAAGAATAAATGCACAGCGGAAAACGGTTGATGTAATTGCTTAAAGTTGGTTTGACTTGCCTTTAGTTTGGCTTGACTTGGTTCATTGGATGTTGGCTAACATATAAAATGGCAACAACAAAACAAACAACAACATACCACCAAAGCACATGGGACAATCAGCTATTAAAAATAAACAAGTGGTTCAATGTATGTGCGATGCTTTAATAACAACTTCCACATCACGTGATGCAAAGCAAAGTGAAACAAAATTTAGAAACCAAAAGTTAAAAATTAAATACGAAAAAATATACATACATACTCGTACATACATACATATGTATGGACGTATGTGTATGTATAAGCTTTCCGCCAAGTATTAACCACAATAAAATTTGGTTGTTAAAAAATATTGGACAACAAATGCTCAAATTGTTGCTGTTTAATGACAATGATGACCACGATACTACTTCATGGTTGAAACAAAAAATAATTTTCCTCAAAAGGATAAAGACTCGCACATCCATCTTTACTGGTCTTTTAGATACTTCAGGAATTTGCACTTGCCAAAATATTATTGCCAAAAGACATTTTCTTCTTCTATTTCATGTTTATTTTTCAATTTAAAATATTCAAGCCTTTGGAGATTATTTGTAAGCGATCAGCTGGAATAATGGGTGTTTCTTAATTCAACACCCCCGTACAAACACAGTGGAAAATAGACAAATGAATGGTATGGAATGTTGCACGAGTATGTGTGTGTAAATCTGTTTCCTTAAGACAATAAAACAAACAATTATGATGTACAAGTTAATTTTGCAACATGTCCACATGCATGAGATTTAGACAGAAACCGCCTACTAATTTGCAAGAAACAACAACAACAACTCATTTTTGTCGGTGATGTTATACGAATTTACTTTCTTTCCTTTTCATTTTTTATGTGATCTACACATTTTTGTAATAAATTTTTTTATTATTTTTTTTGTTGTACCGTAGACTGGAAGTGAGTTTAATGTGTGGACAGTTAAAAGCTGGTTTCACACACAACATGTTTTTTTACATTTGGCATATGAAATTTAACACTGCAAAATACATACATATCGCACTTGTTCTTCTCCTCTAAAGAGGCAAAACATTGTTTTTTTTATATATTGTTTAGCAATAACAGACAGTTTTTAACTTAATATTTAGGTACGTATTTAGCTAATATTTATTGAAATTTAAATTGTATTTAAATACGATTTAATTTTTTCAGTGGTTAATTAAAGTTCTTGTTAAATTACGTTGAATATACGGCAGCACTAAACAATTTCCAAACAACAGCTGTTTAACATAAATAAGAAAACACATTTTATGAAACCAAAAGGGCATCCGAACACATCTTTCTATTTATTTATTCGGTGATATGAAAATATGTATTGTATATCGTCACCTTAAATGCGAACGGTCGTAACTACACCAAAATTCGAAATCGAGTTTTTGATTGACTGTGGTTCATTTTATCAAACTACATGTTCACGCAAAAATTTAGACCTCTGCGATCAAAAATTACGAATTTATTAAAGAAATTCAAACCGACGTAATTCCGAATGCATCTATTTTTTATTGCAAGGAACGTAACTAACATAAAAGCTTAAATATATATAAAAAGGCAATAAATGCTTAAAAACATATAAGTATCCATACTACAAGTAAATTTCCAAGAAACTTTTCAAGAACACTTTATTATTATTGATTGTGAAACGTTTTTCGTTTCTCCTGTAAAAAATATAAAAGTGTAGTTACGTCCGTTTGCATTTAAGGTGACCATATGTTTATATTTATGAAAATTAAATGAATTTTTTTTTAGTACGACCACATGATGTTTACAACTATTACAAATAAATAGACATGATGTTCATGCAAATGTTTTCAATAATAATAATGCTATGCTCGTAAAATTTAAATAGAATTTAAATACACAAAGCTGGACATTTAATTATTATTTAGGTATTATTTAAATATGCACTGAAAAACTATTTCGTATTTAAATAGAAATTAAAAATAGTTAAAACTTAATTACAAAGTCAAATTTTGGATGCCCCTGTATTTTTTGAGCGAAGGAGTAGACTACTGTGTATAGTTTTCTTGCGAAAATTTAAAATTGCGATATGTAGAACCCATGTAAAAGTGGTTTTTTTTAATGATAATAGGGGTTATTGAAACTACCGGAATCTATTCGAACACAAGCCTGTTTTGAGAGTACATTTCTATTTTTAAGATACAAAATACATTTGAAGATGAGCTATTAAGTTTTTCCTCCCAAAGACCAATTTCTGTGTCCGATACTACCCAGCGGCGAACGCTGCATACCACATTACATCTCTTTAATGATGTTTGTCGTACTTTGTGTTCAATGAATGCTAGCTTACAAAGTGTAGGAAAGTAAGCTAGATTGTATTCGAACTGCCCACTGTCAACTTAAAATGTATGTTAGGCAATACTGAGCTTTTATGTTGATTGGACGAACACTTCCGTATCTCGCTTACTTTGTGTGCAAGTGAAAGGCATTCACTCCACAAATGCGGCAATGCATTTGAAAATGTATACTAGGTACGTATATGAGGTGGTGTGCATTACTGTCTTACATGTGTGCATCGAATCATCGCTTCTGTAATCGACATTTTCGCCGCTGGGTACCTGCCCGTTTTAAGAGAATGAAAAGAAAACTTTGTGTGAAAACTTATATGGGAAAAAAATTAAAAATAAAAATTTTCTTAATATTCAATAATTCTAAAACTTTCTTATTTTCTAATCAATGAAAATGATTTAATACATTAATACAGAGTTAAAGGTTTCAAACCCAAGTTCTTTCACCAATAGAAAGCTTAACTACCAGCGTAAAACAGCCTATTTTTTATGCGGTTCTGAACCGGTTTTTTACGGTACGGATTTTCAAACCGCTAAATCGATTTTGAAAATTGTTTCACCAACGGAAAGCTACATTGCCAGCGGCAAACATCGCCTATCTTTTATCCGGTTTGGAACCGGTTTTTTATATTTAGATTTTTTCCGAAAAGCACATTTTTTAGCTGGTTAAGGCAATTTTCGTTGCGGCTTTGATTGTTTAAACAAATAACAAAACATTCATAACTTCTAAATATAGTTTCCAAAATATCAGATCAACGCGAGCGGAGCCGCGTGTAAAAGTTACTTAATAAAATTGTTCTTTTTTTAGTTAACTATTTGTTTATAAACATCTTTACAAAATTAAAAATAAAATTATTTTGAAATATTTACTACATTTTGTTGTAGGTCAGTGCCACTTTTTTGTTTCGCTTTTTTTCTTATTTTTTTTTTTTTTGTTGATATATTTATCATCATGCTTAAACCACTCATCTAATTTCATGCCATTCATATTCATTTTAATTTAATTTTGTAAATAACGATCAATGAATTGTTTATTTTTACTCACTAATAGTGATAGTAACCATAAATGGGGTAACAACCAGCCAACCAACCGGTCAGAGTCACTCATTCATACGTACCAGAGATCAGCATGATTACGAATCAAACGGCATAATTTTGCATAATCTAAAATGAATATTTAGCTAGCACTTAAAAGATGCTATTGCATGATTCATATCAATGATACTACTGTTGTTAATAAATGTATGCCATTTATATTCATTCATATGATTCACTAAAGCAATGAATCAGTATGATTGTTTTGAAAACTTCTTAAAACCCCTTCTTACACATATAGTTTTATGTAATATTATAAAATTAAATATTTACGCTCATTTGATTTTATTATTAATATTAAAAAATTAAATATTTACGCTCATTTGATTTTATTATTAATTAATATGCAATGTTTTATAAACTTAAGACTTTATCTAATCAACGTGCTTTTGTGAGTTATTTCATTACTATGCAAAACAATCAAACAAGAGTAAAAATATTTTATTTATTTTTACTAACGGCACTTAAAAAAATAGAGTGATTTAATGACAGACAAGCAGAGTACACACTGATGTTAAAGAACAAGACAAAAGCATTGTAAACATGAGTGGAGAGCGAAAGTGAATCAACTCATACAGTTCTCTGATTCGTACAAACAAATAATATAGTTAAGTAGTTTTTTTTATCATGATTCTTTTTTCTTTTTCGTTCAAATAAATATTCAAATTTGAAAACAACAAAAAATAAATTGAATTGAATAAATGAACTGTACGGCGGCAAATGAGTCATTTAATAATAAACACTTGCATGTGATGTCATGAGCTGTTGTTTATTTTACTGTAAAAAAAATACAACAACAACAATATGAATAAATATAAAAAATATCAAAAATAATCTAAATAATTAGTGTCATTGGAAATGTTATATAAATTTTTAATAATTTTTTTTCTTAGATTTCATGAAATTATAAAAAAAAAATAATTGCTGCCTGTCTGTCTGTCTGTCTCTGCCTCTGTGTCTGTGTGTCTAACTCGCGATAATTGCTGAGTCTATTTGTTGTCTAAGTATTACAAAGTGATTGACTTCTAATAAATTGCCTACAATAAAAGCTATTTTATTCACCTACGAACGTGCTAAAATGTAAATCACAAAGTAATTGATTCCATAATTAATTCCTTATTCAATTGAATTGAAGTAAAGAATGTCAATTGCTCAATTATTTTGCATACGACATTCATACATACAAACTACTCGTATGCACGGGAGAGGTGCGGTTTTATGGGAATTGCTGCATTTCAAGTCTGATACACAAGTGATATGAATTGACTATAATTGATGAACTTTTGTATAAATGAATAATTTAGAATTTAATTATTGATAAATTATTATGTGATAGATAAAATCTGACAGTAGTTAATTATGGGCCGGAGGTGTGTTCTAAGGTGGAGACAACTGGAGATAAATTCTAATAAAAATTTTACATTTGAAGTTATCAACAAAACAGAAGAAATGTGATAAAATGTTGCAGTGAAGAATGCAAATAATAATAATAAAATTCCACCCTCTTTGACAAATTGTTGTAGGGGAAATTATTTTAAAATTTATTTTATTATTGTTGTGAAAAAATGTACACTCATTAGTCATGACAAATAATTTTTTTTTTATATTTACACTAATACCTAATTTACATTATGAATTTTTGCATTTCGGTTGATAGCTGTCATTGTCAATATGATTAAATAGCTGACTACACGGCGACATCATTTGTGGTCGTGTTGTTTTGTAGCCTGCTGTGATCTATATGTTTAACGCTTTGAACGAACAGTAATAACAAAGGATAACATTCTGTACAAAAATATTCTGCATAAAATTCTACCATGAGTATCTGAATATATCAAACTCGTAATACACAAAACTCAAAATATACAAAATTGGACAAAAAATTCAATTTGTTGAAGGGTTAATTTCGTACTTATTCGCATTTCCACTTTAAGATATACATATTTACAAATATTTTAACCCTCTAACTCTATTTGTCATATGGGTCGTTCTTGTACCTTTCCTAAAAGGGATCAACTACATGTGTAAGTGCCTTTGAACGAGTGAACTGAAGTGTATGGTACTTTTTCACTACTTGTACTTTTAGGTGTTGAAAGGGAGTAAAAACTGAACTTTGGTACTTTTTTCCGCTCGACAAATATTCTATAGTATTGAAGATAGCAGAAAGATTTTTTGGGAGTTCTTTTTTTCTAGACAGAATCTCGAATCGGTTTTGGCACTTTCTTAAAATTCGCTCTTATAAGGGGTAAAATCGTATCGGTCTTCGGTACTTTTTTTGCCAATGATAAGGTTAAAATAATTAATTAAGACTTTCTAGCGCTCACAAGAAACTAAGATAATAAAAGGTATAATTAAATAAAATATATGTATTTTTTTCTCAAAGGGCCCAAAAAGGTACCAAAAAGGGTAAATACGGGAAACGGTATTAACAAATTTCAATTCGGGAGAATTAACATAATTGAAACATTTTAAAATCGGAGTTAAATATTATTAATTGATATAGCGTATTATATAAAATCGGCATTAAAGGCGTACTTTGAATATTAGTTTGGTACCTTTAGAAAAAAATACTTTTTGGATAAGGTAATTTTTGGAAAAAGTACTTTTTTAAGAATCATTTTTCATTTCAATATTCTTTTTAGAAACACCACTTTTTGACAAGGTTTTTTGGGCAATGGTACTTTTATGAAATTGTAATTTTTGAAAACATAATTTTTGAAAATGCAATTTTGGTATAAAAAAACTTTTGGAAAACTATTTTTTATAATGTGTACTTTTTGAGAATAGTACTTTATGAAAAGAGTACTTTTGCAAAGAAGTACTTTTAAGAAAAGCTATTTACTTAAAAAAGGTGCTTTATGAAAGTGTACTTTTTTCAAATGTACTTTTTGGGGAATAGTACTTTTTTAGGAAAAGTAATTTTAAACAAAAACACTTCCTTAAAAGGTATTTTTCAGATGAGATACCTTTCGAAAATGGGATTTCGGCAAAAAAAAACTTGGATAAGGCACTTTTTGGAAATGATACCTTATGAAAAAGAGTACTTTTGCAAAAAGAAATGACTTTTAAGAAAATCAATTTACTTTAAAAAGGTGCTTTAAAAAAGTATACTTGTTTAAAAAGTACTTTTTGGGTAAAATACTTTTTTAGGAAAAGTAGTTTTGAAGAAAATAAAAACTTTTTGAAAACGTACTTTTCAGATGAGAAAAATGTACTTTCTTTAAAAAGTGGGTTTTGAAAAAAGGTATGTACATTTTAGAAAAAGAACTTTTTTGAAAAAGTTATTTTATGGAGAAAGTACCTTTTGGAGAAAGTACTTTTTGGAGAAGGTACTTTTTGGTGAAAGTACTTTTTGGTGAAAGTAAATTTTACTTCCTTTAGGAATGGGATAGTGATAGACAAGACAGGTGGTGAAGGAAGAGATAGAAAAAAATTAATTCTTTTACAACTGTGGGTTTTTTCTATATGCAGTGTTGCAGCGCCTCTGGTGTCAATGAGGCGTATTACATTTTTGAAGCTGCGTTAAGTAGCCATTTTATTTATTATTTTATTTCGCCGATGATTCTGCTAAACAATACCGACGAAGGAGGGCGCTCTGATGTTACATTAGGATTAGTATCTGCTGAAGTCGTTATAGTTCAGTGATCAGAGAAGAAATGCGTGGTGTTGTTATTTTAATGACTGACGGATACCGGCCTCTAACACAGGTCCTTTGGTTTTGTAGTCAACGTGTTAACTAATTCAGCCAACGCCACGATCTTTTCCTAAAAAAAAACTAAATTGAACACCGAAGTTACCAATGTAACTGTTAATAAAATAAATTTCTAAAAATCGACTTGAAAGCTTATAAGTGCTCTCCCACAAAACAGTAAAATTGACTTAAGTACTTTTTTCCTCATTGTAACAGAATTTAATTTCTGTTAAAAAGAATTTCAACTACACAATAATAAGTCCAACGTCTAATCGAGAAGTTATTCACTGAATTACTAATGCAGTACATTTCAAATAAATTACATAATAATAACAAAAAAAATATATATTATTCAGAATAGAAAAATTGGTTCATGGAAAATTATGAAATCACATTGATATATAAATAAATAATTACAAAATAAAGCACAGTTTTATAACATGTTTTTATTATATGCATATTGTTTTTTTTTAATTTATTTATTTTATTAGTAACAAAAATGTATGCAAATTAATTACCTTAAATAAATATTTTCATATCAATTATCAAAATTTACGAACCTTTACGACTCTGGTTGCAGCGAAAAATACATACATAATAGTAACAAATATGGTCATAGTAAAATTGATATAAATGAAAATGTTTCACATTTAAATGTGTTATTTTTCTTTTACATTTAAATACACTTTTATGATTTAATGTTTACGAACATATAACAATAGACCATTATTAGAAAAAGACCTTGAACTCGTTTAAAAAAAAATAACTGGTACTTTAGAAACTGGGCAGTTGTTAATATTCAACTAGTTGCAGCTTTTCGACAGGTGTTTAAAAATAAAATATGTTATACACACATATAGTTAATATATGTATATCATATGGGCATTTCCACTGGAATGTCCATCGACGCCATAAAATAAAATTTTCCTGAAAACACTTGGATTTCACATATTTTCATAGAGAAACAAACACACTTAACTAAAATGTAAAAAAGAAGAGAGGTGTTTTAGGACACCGGCTTATAGCTATGCTGCTTAGCTACATATATAAAACAAACTAAAATTGTGATAAATAACAATCCAATAAAATTATATTATATAATGATGTCTCAAATTCTCCGCAAATATTTGAAAACGTTTCCATTTATATCCCAATATTTTCTTTTCCAGCGGTGTACGATTAAATTAATGTATTGTTTGTGGCCGGTGGCGGCTGTTAGCCGGCTTACAGCCGATCGGCTGTGTTCTCTGGTTTGTGCTCATGTGCAAAAACGATACAAAAACACATTGAGCAATCGTTCTCAAAGAACGAACCAAATCAAAATCAAACAATTTGTTTCGTTTATTTTCATACTCTTCTTTTAAGTACAAATAAATCAAAACAAAAATAAATTTTTAACTGTCACAGATTATTATTTAATGATCGTTGTAACAAAAGAAAATATGTTATTAATTTGCTAAAAATGTTAAATATCTATGACACAATTTGAATGTAAATTCTTCTTTTGTAATTTATTCCTTAATAATAAGAGCTGATGGCCTCTGTAGATAGTGCTCTATTTTATAAGTTTATAATAATTAATATTATTAAGTTATTAATTCAATAAATAAATAAATAAGTAAAAATAAATTTATAACTGCAATAGTGTCGATTAGTTTTGTTACGAAAGTCACCTCCTAACTCCTGTATCGCGCAATAAATAGCATAGCTATAAAAAAACAAATTACATTTATGAATAACCCATGTCAATACATTGGAAGTCAGAATAGAAAAAGTGTAACTTCTTTCATTTGGATAATTGTTTTTTACGTTTTTTTTTTTTTTTTTTGGATAAACGTTCTGAAAAAGACATTATCCCTCTACAGTCAAAAATTAATAGATAAAAAACTATTCGATTGGAAATAACTGCAAATGTTTTCTATGCAAAATCGAGTATTTCGATGCCAAGTTCGACAATGAAAAAATTGTTGAGCCTTCATTACCAAACATATATATGAGCAAATTGAAAAATCCAATGAATCAAACCAATTCACATATTCCATTTGCAATAAAGTTTCGTATATAGGGCAGACATCTACATCAACTGACACCACACACAGTGGACAAAAACACAGAAGAACGCTGATGAGGAAGGTTTAGTGGCCTTCGAAAACGGCTGGCTGTTCCGTTCAGCTATATGTTGTTGTCAGAATATTTACTACTAACTTTGATGTTATTTGTTCATTAATAATTATCACATGTAATTTTGCTTAAAAAGCGTTACGAACAGTAGCCTAATTCAATTCATAAGAATTTAAGAAACAAATACAGTTCGAAAAATAATAATTAACTAGAAAAAATTATTTTTTTACTACTGGTAAATCGTGGTCGAGCCACGTTTTGTCCACGATTACGAAATGTCACAAAAACTGCTAAACCTCGCGAGACACTCCTGTGAAGTTGTGGATTGTGAACCAGCTTGCGGAAAGCTTTCTCATACCCAAGTGATCATCCAAAATTGATACC
Source organism: Tachina lurida (assembly GCA_944452675.1). Lineage (NCBI taxonomy): Eukaryota > Metazoa > Arthropoda > Insecta > Diptera > Tachinidae > Tachina > Tachina lurida. The sequence goes on from OX101752.1 coordinate 141,698,829, forward strand.
ACTAAGCCACGTGTGCAACACCATATCGTGATTTTTTTTTTTTTGCCCTTGAAATTGATGGTGAAGTGTTCTCATAGTATTTATCAAGCTTACCCTTAGTTTGAGTGATACATTTTTTCTCCAAAAAATAATGCGTAATGAACATACGAAATTCACTTCTTTCATTTTTCAACTTTCAACACATTTTACTAGAAAGAAATCTAAAGACATTTGTTTCGATTGTAAAAAAAATCTAACGTAAAGCTATATTTAGTGCTTACACCATTGCAGTTCAAATGAAATTAAAAATACAGATAGAAAGCAAACAGCTGTGATCGTGCCGGCCTTTGAAAATAGACGGCGATTTATCTATGTAGTTGATTTAAATAAGATAAAGAAAAGTAAAAAAAATATAATTTCGTTAACTTTCAGACATGGTTTACACGAAATATATATCAATACGACAAACATATTCAATATTTAGAGCCGGTTTAAGGTGAAGAAAAATACCATAAGCAACGGCGCGGCAACGCCGTCGAAACAGACGACTTGGCAATTTGTTTATTACTTGATTTTCTAATAATGCAACTTTAATCGAATGAAAAGTCTTATCGTTTAGAAAATTTTAAAAAAATGCTCAAGTCTAATGAGATGTCAAATTTTATAGTATTACGAGTATTATTTGAATTTTTGGCGTGTCTTAATACAAGATATAATACTCGTAGTCTTAACAGCCCTTAAGAAAAAGCCGACTTTTATAACGATTCCCTTAAGGCAGCAGGAAATGATGGATTCACCAAAAATAAAATTATATTTTGTTTATACTCCATGGAACGATTTTATTGCATTCCACTTAAAGGCGCCAATATTATTGTTTTCTTTCTCCTAATACTTGCTTGATGTATTTAAAAACTTCCCACCTTTTAGTTATAAAATACTTTTTTATATTTTCGTACAAATAAGAAGATACATATCGTTACATGTATACAAAAAGGCCCCAACTCATTACTTGTTTGAAATCGAGATTTTTAAACTTTTCGATACATCTAATGTTCCTCTATCGAAATATGTTTCTCTATCGAAATATAAAAACAACTCGATTTCAAAACAAAAATAATTAGTTAGGGCTTTTCTAAATTAAGGTTACGTTATGTAATAATTTGAAAGTTTTATTTAGTTTTAAATGATTAATACTGCTATTGGCCTAAATATTTAAAAACAATAATATTTTTTTGTGGGAGAGAGGAACGAACGTACGTGCGACCAAATAACAAATTTGGATACAAAATAAAAATATTTCAACTCATTCCAATGATAAAAGAATGTGTGGTGTTAGAGTTGAAGAATTTCGTGGGTGGATGCAAATATGTTGTTTTGTCTTAAGAAAAAAATTGTATTAAAAGTCTAATAAACAAATTAAAACGTTGTATCACTCACACTTTAGGTAGTGATGACCGACTTTGTATTAATTGCAGTGTTGTATTTATTATTAAATTATTTGCTTTTATTTTTACTTGGAGAACATTCCTATTACTATGAGATGGCAGGTGTGTTCTCTTCTTTTAAGATTTATTTTAATAACAATTTCATTTCTAATAAATTCGTTATGTTTGAAGACATAAAAATTAATTTTTAATTTCTTTTTTATGATCAATTAACATTGGAGACATAAAACATAAAATTTTTATGTATTTTATATAAGCCAAATGATTTCTCTATTAAAATCATAAGCTTTCACCAGTTAATATATTTCAGCTGTTTTTATTTTTTTTTTATTTTTATTATATTATTAAATATTTTATGGAAGCTGATTATGAGGAAATAAATAATGTTTTAAAGAAAAAAAAAATATAAGTGATGAGATTTTTTAAGAAAAAATAATTTTTGTGATGCAACTTATTTAAATTTAATTGAACTACGAGTAGAAAGAATTTTAACAGGGCTTAAGTTCGGTATTTTAAATTGTTACATCATGAAATATTTTTTTAATTATTAGTGATTTTCCAAAGAAGACAAGAAAAATTAAACGATACTTTAGCTGGGGGCAGGCAATACCGGCACACAGAGAAAAAACTGCCTCATGGAATCAAGAAGATTTTCTCTATGAAACATTTTTAGGCTAAGGGGTAGCCCGGCAGAAAGAAGCAAAAATTTTTTCATAGAGATTCCTTATTGATTTTATGTGGTAAATCTTATTAATTTTATCAAGAAGAAAACCACATAAAATCAAGAAGAAATCTTATTATTCACAACTTTTTTTACTCAATTTCCGTTATTTTTGGCACCAAAAAAATCCATAGAGAAAAACTTCTTGATTCTATTACGTTTTCTTATAAATTGTAAACTATAGGGATTTCTTATTAATTTCATTAGGTAGCCTTATTGATTTTCTTAAAAAGGATTTCTTCTTGATTTTATACGCTATCTTATTGATTTTTTCAATAAGGTTTTCTTCTTGATTTTATTAGGTTCCTATATGAGTATGTGTAAATCATCTTATTGATTTTTTAATAAGGAAATCTTCTTGATCTTATGAGGTGTCTTTTATTTCGTTTCTATAAATAAACATAGAGACAATTTTTTTCATGATCTTTTTCATTTTGTATAAGAATGTTTGCACAATAATTTCATTGGTTGTTTAGGCTGCTTGTTAGCATATTGGTTAGAGTGCTTGTCTATCAGTCAGAAGTTTGCTGGTTCAATACATGGTGAGTTAGTTAAGAATATAACATAATGTGTATGTATGTATAAATAAATAACATCTACAATATACTACATATATACATACATATGTATATGTTATAGAATTCGGATGAAAATATATTGAGAATAAAGACGCAATTTTATTTCTTATGAGGTCGCCTAATAAAAAGAAGAAGATAACCTTATTGAAAAAATCAATAAGATAACCTAATAAAAACTAGAAGATTTCTTCTTGATTTTTTCAAAAAATGTCTTCCTATGAAATTAATAAGATTTCCTTATTGAAAAAAAACCATAGAGATTTGTTATTAATTTGGTTCTATTTTATGAGGTATTTAGTACGCACTGTTGTCTCTGTGCATTTTTTTTGTACCACCACGCACTTCATCAGCAAGGGCAGGGATTGTTTGTTAAATCGAGGGCGGATCAATAAGTCCGTGACTTTTCGAACTTCCTTCGTAGTTATATGAAATGCTGTTCCCATCAAGTACCACCTCTTAATAGAGCAAGTGTCGTCACTTACTTTGCGTTTAACAGCTGTTCAAAACATACAACCTCGTGTATTTTTTTTTTTTTTTTTTTAATGGAAAAAAGTGAATTTTGAGTTCTCATTAAACAATATTTTTTGCGAAAAAAAACCCGTCAATCAAACCAAGGCAAAGCTCTATAAACACTATGGGGACTCTGCACCATCGATTTCAATGATAAAAAAGTGGTTTGCTGAATCTCGTTGTGATCGCACAAGTACAAATGACGCTGAACTTTCTGGACGGCCAATTGAGGTCAGTACACCCGAAAATGTTGAAAAAATCCACGATCGAAGAGTAAAGGTGCGTGGGATTGTTGATGCCGTAGGTATTTCATATGGCAGTGTGGTTTCGATTGTAAATGATCAGCTGGGTTTTGCTCTCAATTGACTATAAACGTAAACGTGTGAATCCGACATGCGGATTCTCCAGATTTAACCCCTAGTGACTACTTCCTATTTCCAAACCTAAAGAAATGGCTCGGTGGAAAGAGATTTAGCTCTAACGATGAAATTATTGACCAAACAAATGCCTATTTTAAGGACCTGGAAAAATCCTATATTTCTGAAGGGATATAAAAACTGGAGAAACGTTGGAGTAAGTGCATTGAGTTAAAAGGAGATTATGTTGAAAAATAAATTTTTGTTCATCAAAAAAAAATGTGTTTCATTCAAAAAGTCACGGACTTATTGATCAGCCCTCATATCAGCTATTTAACATGAATTTTTAATGAAATGGAATATAAGAAATGATTATATTGTTTATACAATCATTGATTTATTATTGGTAAATGTATTCATATTAATTTTTACTCATTCATGTTAAACAGCTGATGTTAATAAACAATCTCTAAACAAGCAGATAGGCATGCGGGTACTGATGCAGTGCGTGGCGGCACAGAAAATAGCAGGTATTTCCTTCAGCTAAAGTCTAGTTTAATTATCTTATCTTTTTCAGAAAATCCTATTGATTAATAAAAATATTTTATGCTAAGATAACTGAAAATACAAGGCTTTAGACCCATTAAGTCCTAGTTTACACTATGCAAGTCTTATTGCTACGCTGATTAGTTTGTGGGAAAGAGATACGAGGGGAACAGAAACATTTAATTTGCCCTCGTCCCTCTCTCTCACCTAACAAACTAATCAGCTTAGCAATACGACTTGCATAGTGTAAACTAGGACTAAGATTTGATTAGACGCCATTGACGCATTTTCAAATAGTTGCACATTGTATATAGTAAATTCTTGCATCTACATATCTACTCACCTCAATATATTTGGATGTGATAATTTATTTAGCAGTTGCACTTCTCTCAACATATTTGGTCGATTTGCTCGCAATTGATTCATTTTTAAAACCATCACTTTTCCAGTTGTACGATGTGTGACCTAAAAAAATTAATAAAAATTCATTAAAAATAGATAAACAACACAAAACAAACATTTTTATAAATTAAAAAAAAAGTGCTAATACATGAGTGCAATTGTCTTGAAAGTATCACAAAATAATAATTAACACTAGTTATTAACAAATATAGAAATGAAAAATGATACAAAATAATTTCATAGTGTCAAAGTCGAGGACATTTTAACAAACAGCGAACAAAAATTAAAATACAATTATAGACAGATACGTAACTAATGACTTGAGCAGAAATTATTAATTAATTATTTTATTTGATTTTGAAATTGTAAAAAAAAATATATCGAGCCTTTGCTGCAATAGAGTAAAAACTGAAAAAAAATATGTATTGTTTAAAATAATTCAAGCAAATATGTACTTAATTCTGGAGAGAATAATGAAGTTGTTATTAAATGCAAAACTTCAAACTCGTTTTTTGCAAAAAAAAAACAAAAAAAAATTTTTTTTTAAACAAAGGCTCGATATTGTGTAAAACATATGAATATAGTCACTTAAAATTTAAAATTCCGCAACATCAATTTTTATAAGTTTACAGGAAAAACAAAAATAGAAACTAATAGAGATATTAAAAGAACAGTGTTACCAGGAGATTGTTATAGAAGAATGCTAAATCGGTCCAAAAAATACCTGCTAAAATGTTCTACAGAAGAAAAAATTAATTGCTAAATTTAAAATTTATAAAGGCATTTTAGCAGCTTTTTTGAAAAACTTGAATGCTTTTTTATGAAAGAATATGCTAAATCTCGCAACGAAAATGCTAAAATGGCAGCAATGGTTGAAAATAAATTTTTCAGCCCGAAACTTAACTTTAAAAATATATTTAACTAGTTAAAGTAAAATATTTTTTTAAAGAAAACTTTTTACTTTTTTTTACGAGTACTATATGTCTTAAATGCTCTGGAAACGATCAAATCAAGTCATCAATCACATAGTTGTGAGCGTGCAGCCGTCTCTTGTCGGATACACGTACTAGTTGTCGTCAAAAAATTTAACTTTTTTTCATTTGACGGCTGATTATTTGATCGTCTCCATATCTGATTGATGATAAAAATATCATTTACTTTGTGTTATTTACTTTGTGACGTTATGACGTAGTGCACGGTCAAAAGAATTTTATTTGTGTTTTGAAACAGCTTCACTTTTTACGATTAATTTTTGAGCGTCATTCTCGATAGTTTTACACGATAAATGTTCGAGATATATTCGAAATTGATATAACTAACGAATGTCTTGGTCAATTGGGATGATGTAAAAAAAATTTATATTTTTATTTTTTACGAATCAAATTGTCGGCGTGATTGCAGCAGCAGCGGAGCTGCAGCAATATGCAAGTTTATATTCACCCGTATTGCGTATGTCGAGTCGAATATTCGTCTACGAAAATTTTGTATTTGATTAAACAATGATTGTACAAGTTTTCTTTATTCTATGACAAAATTCTCGTAGACGGATATTCGATTCGATATACGCAATACGGTTGATTATATCGAGCCATAACCGCAAAAATAGCTTAAGCGACACATTTTTCGGACTTCGATATTTTGTTGAAAATCGACTTTTTACGATCGCAAATAATCGATTTTGGTAAAAAAAAATTAAGTTCGAAAATTATGTCGCTTAAGCTTTTTGGCGGTTATAGCACGATATATTTTTTTCGTAATCTTCTTATCATATTAATTTCATTTCACATAAAAGATTTTCTTGTGTACGACTTCAGAGGTTAGCAATTAGACTGTGTATTTTATGTTTGTTACTCCGTAACTCTTGTTCATAAAAAAGTGTATTTGAAAATAAAAGGTTTTAAATAAAATACATTTCAAACTCATTTTAAATTTCACTAATATGTACATATATGTATGTATATATTTTTACGTTGACCTGATTTTAATAAATGTTGGTTTTAAAGTTAAAACCAGCTGATAAAAAGCCTGGTTTTACCATAAAAACTTATTTTATTAAAATCAACTTAAAATCTTTTTTGTATGCAAACAAGGTTGCATACGCTGTAATAAATTCAATGCTGCCAAGTTAAAATGATTGGAAAAAAAAGCTGATAAGGTTTACGTCAGCGATAGAGATTTAGCTTTAGCGACTTACAGAATACGGGGGCAGTGCTCTGTTATGTGCTACACATAGTATGTTAAAAATTCTGGTTTCTGGCTCTGCTAGTTAAATTCGAATTTATCTTCGCATACATAATTCTCTGCTTAACAGGTATAACAGCATAAGTCGACTTAAGACAAAACTGAGTTATTATATGCTACTGAATTTTGCAAACGAAACTTCATTATTTACGTGAAATCCCCACGACTCTAAACAAGTTTATCATAAAAATACTGACCTAAGTCTTAATAAAAATTTGTAATTAGCACCAAATTATAATAAAAGCTACATTTTCATAAAACTTTGCGTTCTTGGCATTCTTTAATACAGTAGTCTTTACTTCAATACAAAATTATTTGAATTAATTGAAATTTTGCTTTTTTTAAGTAGTTTGTCTCGAAACTATGCTTTTCGATTTATTTTATTACCGCTTAAGACCACAGAATTATTAAAGGTGGCAACACAACCAACACTTTCAATTAGAGATGAGCGCGTGCCGAATTTTTCCAACACAACACGAACACGAGTTCTAAGCCGCTCAACACGTACGAAACACGCACGCGAAAAATTTCGTCAACACAATACTGCGCACAACACGCACGAAATTTTATTGGTGTGGTATTTGAAAATCATAAAATTTAAATGATTTTTTTCAAGAGTCGCTTTTCAAAATATGGCACCAAGTTGGCACTGCCAGCTGATACTATCGGTTTACGTACAGAACTTTAAGCTTCAGAGGCCCATACAATATCAAAAAATATGCTGGTGTTGTGTGTTTGACGTAACAAAATATAAAATTTTTTCTCTACTGGAAATTCCTTCATACATATTTTAAATCTAAAATCGTTTCGTGTTTTTCGTGTAAATTTTGCTCAACACGAAACGACCCGAACAAGCACGAAATCAGAACACTTCGTCTTGAGTCGTGCGTGTTCTTGTCACGAAAAAAAAACACAACACGCGCCCATCTCTACTTTCTATACGACTAAAGTTAATTTTTTACGAATTGTGAACAAGTTGCAATGCACCCTGTAAGTTTTGTTAAAAAATTTACACAGGACAACAACCTCATAATTCTTTTGATATAAACAAAGCCTTTTCTAATAAAAGTGTAATATTTCAAAAATTATTTAGACATTTTTAATGCTGCAAATCAATTATAAAAAAAATTACTAGTGAAATTTAAAATTACGTTTTTTTAAATAACAAAAACAACAACAACTTTTATTTATGTATTTATTAATGTGAACATGTGCTTGAACTGCATCGATCATGAGGAACATGTTGTTGAGGGTCGAAATGTTGCAGTTAATGTTGTTGTTGTTGATGTACGTTGCAGTTTAATTGTGTTGTGACCAGTGAGTGGTGTTGTGACCTTAGGCAGAAATCATATTTTCATGATTTTTTTTCCATATATTTTCCCATTGCAATGTGTATTGGAAATTATAGGCAATTTAGATAAAAGTTTTCGTAGAAATAAATGCTGCTGATGGACTTTCTAATATTTGATACGTGTATAAATGTCGGAAAAATATTGCGGTTGTTTTTTCTTTCAAACTAATATGATGCAATGTTAATCATTGTAAAAAAAAGCATTACCGCCAATGGATTTGCTTGGCATGGGGGAGGGTGACAGACTCTGCTGAAAAATTTGCAATAAAAATTGTTTCGTGTTTTTTGTTTATGGCAGATTTTCCAGTCTACAAAGCAATTATCCATCATCATTTATGTGTTTTTTTTTGTTCGTTTGATTGTTGCTGTTATTGCCTGGTTATTTATTTTTCTCTTTATCAGAAATAGATAACAGCAGATAGAAAGGCCGGCTGACTGTATGGACGGACGGACGGACGGACATTCATACAAACACATTTCATCACAGATTGATACTATAGTTGGTTCAGTCAGGCTAACAAGTGTTTTTTTTTTTAATTGTTTGTACGACGATAGCGTACGACAACAGTGGGTTACAGCAGAGTGGCGGGGTATCAAGTGTATATTTACGAGCTGCACTATGGGCTACACAAATTGTCCAGCATTGTGACAAACAACAAACTGCTTTAAATGTATTTGGTATAAAATTATACAATATATTATTTTACATGTTTTTTATCTTTAAAATTATTAGTGGATATTGTTAAATTATTAAAATTCCAAATACATATTGGACTAACAGGTTTATATACATAAATAAGAAGAATTATTCCAGCTATGTACATGCTAAGATCGAATCCTGAGTTTTTCTTTAGCAATTTATGTACGGTAGAACCTCGTTAATCCGAACTGATATAGTTTCAGCCTTTGTCCGGATTACTAAATCGTCCGGACTACAGTTAAAAAACTCAATACATAGTTTTAATTATTTTTTATTGCCTAAAAATTCAGTTAATCAACTAAAAGCAAAATAAATAATAATAAGAATTCCGTTTCATTTAATTAAATTACAGCAAACATTTTAAAACTTATAATAAAAGTGATTAATAACATTCATTGTGTGATATATGAATTTATTTTTGTTTGAATAAACATATTCCTAGGCAGTTTATTGGTTCTATTTTTAGATTTTTTAAAAATAAAATTTTTATTTCTGTCGAAATTGTTTGTTCGGCCCATAAAATACCTCTTGAAAAAAATCACTTGCTTCTTTATTTTAAAATTTGTTTTCGACATTCTCAGATTCCTCCAAAGAACTATTCTTCTAGGTCTTAAATATTTTGGTTTGCAACTTTGAGTCGCACACGAAGGCTTCCGTACGGAAACTAGATATGTAATACTATACGAACTTTAGCCTATACAATATATAGTTTTGACATTTTTTTCGTTTTTTTTTGAGATATTTTAGTTTTGGCGATTTTTTCGTTTTGGCGTTTTTTTTTTTTGCATTTTTGTTTTTGGTTTTGGCGATTTATTTTAGTGTTAAGAGTTTTTTTAGAGTTTTGGCGCTTTTTTAATTTTAGCAATTTTTACGGATTTGGCTTTTTTAATTTGGAGATTTTTTTGGTTTTTGGTGATTTATGTTATGTTTTTTTGTCCGGCGATTTTTTTTCGTTTTGGCGATTTTTTCGGGTTTTGGCGTTTTTTTTTTTAATTTTGGCAATTTTTTCATTTTAGTAATTTATTTCGATTTTTGGCGGTTTATTTTATTTTTAGAGATTTTTATAGTTTTGGCGCTTTTTTTTGCAATTTTTTTTTCTTTTGGATTTGGCGTTTTTTTTTTCATTTAGGCAATTTTTTCCTTTTTTGGCAATTTGTTTTAGTTGTAGAGATTTTTTTTAGTCTGGCGATTATTTTTCGGTTTTTGGTGATTTTTTAGATTTTTGGTGTTTTTTTTATTTTGGTGACATTTTCATTTAAGCGAGTTTTTCGGATTTTGGCGATTTATATTAGTTTTACTGCCTGGCTCACAATGTCGACAAGAAATTTTCTTATTTTGTTTTTGTTTTCAATATACATAAATAAGCGAACAAAAATTTCTTGTCGACATCGTGAGCCAGGCAGTTAATTTTTTTTTAGTTCGGCACTCTTTTGTTTCGGCGATTTTTTTCTTTTTTTTTGGTTTTGGCGATTTTTTTTTTTTTGGTTTGGCGATTTTATAAGTTTGGGATTTTTTAGTTTTACCGTTTTTGATAATTTGCCTCTTACGGTTTCCAAGATATGCTCGTTTCGGAACACTCTTTAATTTGTAACTGTCATATATTTGTTGTTGTAGCGACCAAAGTTCAGCATACTCGTGTCCAAATAGGGTTCTTATTCACCTTTGGCATACGGAACCCTAAAAAGTAAATTTAATTTAAACATATAAGACTCTGGCGATAAATTAGATTTTAACGCAAAAAATACGCTTTCTACAGTTTAAAAATTTACTCTTAAAAAAGAAAATAAAACTCACAAAATAACTTTTAATTTTGCGAGGAATAAATAAAACACAAGAAATAACGATTAAAAAGTAGTTTTTAAAATAAAAATTATAACCGTTACAGTCATTGGGTTACGAACCCAAATTTATTTATTTATTCATTCGGGCCTGTTCTGCAAATCACGACATGCCAAATCACGGTGATTTGTAAAAATTAATAAAAGCTAAATCATTGCTTTTGTATATTTTACGCTTTATAGCTTTGGAAGTTGGAAGAAAATATGCTTTTATAAATGAAAAATACTTAAAACGCAATAAAATCACATTACCAAGTCAGCTATTAATAGTTTACTTTTGAAATCACGTGATTTGAAATCACCGTGATTTTCAGAACAGGGGGGATTATTTACCATTTTCGAAATGAGGACGTATGAGTAATACTGATGAATGAAAAATATTACTCATACGTACTCATATCATGTTTGAACTATTATTTTAGAAGACACATATTTACTACCACTTTTTTTTTGCTTACGAACCACTGTACGACGGTATGAAAATACGAATATATCAGTGTTAATTTAACGCTCTTAGCTTTGCTATCAGCTCCGGAAACGCCATTTCTCGTACGTACAGACGAGAACAATTCAAAAAACAGTATAATTTAAATTTTATCAACCTGCTGGCACAGGGGATTAGGCGCATGCAAAACATGCACAGAAAAAAAACTTTATTTTGCATTCATTTACTAAATTCAAAAAATCTAGTAATATTTTTGCTGAAATACGAAATTCGTAAAACTAAAAACCAAAATTCATAAAAGTTTAATTAAAATTAGAAACTCTTTTTTCTTTATTAAAATATTTTACTATTAATTAATTCATCAAACCAAATAAAGAAAATAATAATATTTAAAATCAGTTCCAACAACATATCTATTTGTTATGTGTATGAAAACTTAAATTAAATTTTTATTTTTTTCATTATTCAACTCTTAAAGCATTTCTTTTTTGCCTTTTTCCCTTCTGAATTGCGCTACTAGATTTCAATAAGCATTTTTAGGCGATTTTTATTTCAATTTCTAGCTACTTCTTATAGTATTAAATGCAAACTTTTTCTTTTTAAAAAGTTTACAATAAAATGTGAACAAGAAAAAAAGAGACTCTTGTCATGCGACAACAAATTGACTCTAAACTGCCAACTTAAATTTCCTAAAACAATTTGAAAGAAAATGCTGGGCAGGCAGGCAGGCAGGCAGGCAGGCACTCACTCAGCTGCACTTGCTAATGCAACTGGCTTGTATTTATTTTCTTTTTTTTTCATATAAATATTTAAACACATTTTGGAAAAAATTATTTACCAAAAAAAGAAACATCCATCTTTTTTTTATTTGATTTGACTGGCACTTTTGTTTGATTACTAGTCGGCTGCATGACTGGCTCCGTTTCATCTATTAAGAAATTCAAGCAAAAACCGAGGTTTTTATCTTGCTTTCCTGCAATAGACAGACACGCAGCAGCCACAAAAACGGTCGATCAAATCAACAACCAACCAATCCATCCATCCTTGGCCAATCAAACAAAAATGTCTTTTAAAACAAAGCAAGTGCTACGCAGACGAGACATGTTGGAGTCCAACTCTTTTGGGGATTTTTGCTCTTACCAAAAATGTAAGTAAAATACCAAAAAAAAAAAATTAAATTCACTTTAATTCTTTTTTATTGCATTTTTTTTAAAAAAGAAAATTTAATTGGCATCATCTCAAATATTGTCAATATAAATAAATTAAGCGGCATTTTTGTGAAGCCGAAATATTTTATTAGAAGTCTTGTTGATTGCCGGAAATCGCTTCTCTAGCGAAATTGGTTGAGAAATTTAAGTTTGAGGTTTGAGAGAATGTTTTTGTAAAGCATTTTAATCCATAATATCTTGGTTTAAGCGGACTTTTACCCCGTTTCCCATAGATACACAAAAAACCCATAAGGGATACAGTTGAAGAGTATTGGTAGAGTTAGTCGATTCGTAGAGTGAGGATCAGCTGACATTATCTGTAACATAAATAAAGGCTCAGTTAGACGACTGTAGTGTCAGCTGTTTCCTACCATTGCAGTTACATTCCATTACAGCCGGCTAAATGCTCAGTTACCCGACTGTAATGCAAAGTAACCGCAACGTAGGAAACAGCTGATCGATATTTTTATATGAAAAGTAGGCTACGTTACATTATTACATCTCTATAACCATTTTCATTACTTGTCACATAACAATATCGATCAGCTGCTTCCTACTGATGCAGTTACTTTACATTACAGTCGGGTAACTGGGCCTTAACGGAGCCTTAAAACATGTTGCTGTTTACTTAATATGTATCGTAACGTATGTGAGGTAGAAATCTACAGAAAATATATTTTTACGTTAACTTCTCTCTTACATATGTACATACACACGTATAAAGAGAAATACAATAACAGGTGACACGATCACTGCCAGCCTCACGTTTTTACTAACTAATATCCAGATCTCTACGATACGACAACTTCAAAAGTAACACGATACGAATGGACTAATTCTACCGTAACTAATACGTAAGCGCAATACAAACAACCCAGCGAGAAAAAGAAGTAGTACAAATGTCTTCTCTTCGGTATATCTTTGGGATGTACATTAGGGTGGGTCAAAACATTTTTGTACTCGTATCGACTTCTAATAGCGCAAATATGTTGTATTTTTGTCTGCATTACACAGACCCCTGTAAAATATTATTAATTTATCTTCAATCTTCAATTCTGTTACAATCTAATTTTTGGCAAGCTGTCATGTCATACTCAGGCGGTGGAACGAATATAGTGGTCAGAAGCATCCATAATTGCATGCGATAAAAAACAATAGCTTTAATACCGACGAAACTTAATTTAAGACGAGAGATGCCCAGATTTGTGACCAAAAAAATAACTAATGTAATTTTGTTATTTTATTTATTTATGTTGTATAAGAACCAATGCTTTATTTTTTTTTTCAAGTTTAATTAAAAATGTTTTCAGTTTTAATTAATAATAATTGATGGTAAATAAAATTTTAAAATTTTAAATTGTTTTAAAAAATACTTAATTTTTATGAGCTGCTTTTTAGCAATTTTTATTTGTTTTAGCGTAACACAAAAATAATATTTCTATTAGAAATTGCTACGAGAACTTTTATTTTCTCTCATGCATCAGTGAACCACCCTAATGTACATATCTGTTTTACAGACGTTGTTATTCCGGGGTAGGTTTTCCGCCAGAGATTCTGCAAAGCTTTAATTAATGACCTCAGCTCTTGTTTTGAAAAAAAAACAATACGAGAATTGGTACTCTTTCCCTTTTTCCCTTCTAATAGAAGAAAATATGGAATGTGTATATTATCTTTTATATGGAAGAGCCGAGGACTTCTACAAGGCATTCTTTAGTAGTTAGATAAGAATAGTAACTGAAAATGAAGGCCTTTAATAAGGCCTGAAGTAAATTTTCTACACATTTATCTGGCATATTCACCTCATTTGTCTTCATAATTAATTTCTTTAATTTATTTGCTTCATACGATCCATATTTTTGTATGTGAAACATATTTTAATGCGTATGGGAAAATCATTTCACAAAAAAAATTAACTTTTAACAAACATCACTTGCAATTAAACTGCTACAAAATAATAAAAATATAAAAATTATGAAAAAGTGGGAGCTCCTACACATTAAATTTAGCCTGTCAATCAGAAAATAAGAGAAAAAATTTTATTTTACGAAAATTTTGTTCAGTTGGTGTATTTTGTGTGTGTGTGTGTGATTTTTTTTTTAAGAAAACATGTCAAAAATTTTAACATGACAGTTGCAGGAAAAATTCACACATTCAAAATAAATCCACAGTTTTGCTGGTTGAATAAAATTAAGAAATTATGCGTATACAGTGAGCAAAGGAAAACGTCTACACCTACTTTTATAGAAATAAATGCAGCTCGTTTTAAATGAAAATATTAAGATAACAAATTGTTTAATCGCAAGACAAAAAAAAACTAGCCCAGCGCCAAGGCTTTGATATATAGAACGCTAACATGATAATTATGAAAAAACCATAAATGAAAACACTAAAAGCTCAAGTAAATATTTAATGTAAGAGATAAAACTTAATGGGACTTTAAAGTGGGCCCTATAAAAAAAGTCCAACACAATATTCTTACGCTTGAAACTTGTTTTTCCTTTTTTTTACAACAAGAACGAACGAACGAATGGAACGCCTTCATTATTATGTTAAATTGTATATGTACACAATAAATTTAATTTAATTTACATTTTAGTGCTATTAATTTTATTACAATCTAACCCATAACGATAGTGGGAAAATACATATAGAAACGTTTGAAAATAACATAAAATTCACCGATGTTTAACGTCATAGTTCAGCGCATTAATTTGCTTAACATGACAATTTACAAACAAGCACCTCCGCAGAAATTTATAAAAGACAGCAAATATTTTGCACAACTATTAAAAGAATTGCAAATCGCATGAATTGAATTTGTTGGTTGAGAATATGTTAGAGAAATATGTAAATGTTTTGAAACAATAGAGCAAAAAAAAACTGCTTGGGGAGAAAAGCAAAACACGTTTTAGCAAATTCATTCATTGAATTTTTTATAATATTTTAAAGAAAAAAAGTTCATTATCCTGCGCTGGTTCTGCTTGAATTTTTGAAAGTATAGCTGCACTAAAAATCAATACTGCACACAAAGTCCTTTATTATTCAGGCCTGTTCTGTAAACCGAATTCGAGTAAATTTCTCGTTTTCAAAAAATTAAAAATGATCCAGCAGACGTGTTTAAAATTATACATGATAATTTTCTTTCAGATATGATACTTGAGAATATATAAAAAAAAAGTTTAAACAAATCTAAAAAAAATATTTCTATTGTCGGAGCTAGTTTTCTAAAATCGTGCGGTTTCAAATCGATCGGTTTACAGAACAAGGACGATTATTTATAAAACTGTAAACTCTAATATGAAAAGTCAAATAATCCGTGTAATCAAACAATTGTTTTCGAACATTAATTTCTGTTTCACTTGAAGAAGAAAGTCTCCACTAACTGTTATAACATCCCTGTAAAGCATTAAACGAATTCACCACAGCAGGCACAAGGCAACACGGCGACAGGTTGTTGTCCATGCTAATTTTGTTGGCGACACTGAGCAAATTGGCAGTGCTGCCAATATAATTGAAAATGTGGAAAGAATGTTATAGTGTTTTCACACTGCAAGTTAAAACTTAGTTTTAACGTTAAAACCATAAACAGCTGATTTTGCATTCACACTGCCAGTTTGCTAAATTCAGGTTTTAACTCACAGACTGTCTAATAACTTTGCTCAAAATAAAATAAATCTCCTGCAGAAATGCGTGTGTTTGTTGTTGTATTTTTTTCTGCTTTTTATAACTGTTTTTGTTTGTATGAAAAACTAAGAAACTTTACAATGCGTTCTAAAATGGAAATTATTTTATATTTTGTAAATTAATATTTTAAAATTATGGAACTAGTAATACAAAGTGAAGAAGTGCTTGGAAATAAAGTTATTGTATATAAAAAATGCACAAATAAATAGCAAAATACAACTTTTAGTGGTGGATCGATATATCATATCGTTTATTTTCACTTTCCAGAGGTCAATGAAAATTTTGTTGTTGTTTCCCTTCCAAAGAACTCTTATTTTTCCATAATTTTTTACTTATTGTTGCTGCTGCATGCAGTTTTAAGTTGAAAATCTTTCAAGCGACATCTCTTGTTATTCAATGGCATAAACATTATCAGCTGCTACCGGTCATTTTAACTTGGCAGCACTGAATTTACCACAGCGAAAACAGGGTTTCATTTCATAAAACCAAAATAAAACCAATTCAGAAATGGTTTTAAGTTGGATTTAACAAAAACAATTTGTATGGTAAAACCAGGTTTTAACAGTTGGTTTTGACATTAAAACCAACTTTTATTAAAACCAAGTCAGTGTGAAAACACTATTAGCGTACAATTATTTCATATTATTTAACAGAAAGAACTTTCCGAAATCCATATAAAGACATAAAATGTATTAATTTTTAAGGGGTGCCTCGGTAGGCTAGTGAGTAGAGTGCTAGCCTATGGTGAGTTCGATTCCCACCATAGACTCTGATCTGTGAAGGTATTTGTGACTATTCTCGTTTAAATTAAGTTATGATATAATTTGTAATTGTATTTGTAACATTTAATAAATAAATAAAACAAAAATATTAATTTTTAGAATTCAATGCACCAAAGCTGAAAAGGAAACCTATTGTTTTCGTTGCAATTTCCATCCGTCCGTCTGTCTGTCACAGGCTGTTTTCTCGAGAAGCGTAGAGCTACGACCCTGAAATTCTCACAGAGTATGCAAAATGTATGACAGTTAAAAATTAAAAGGTAATCTAAAGCGAGCAATGAAACATGTTGCAATCCTAATGTAAGATATATTATATCGACCTATAACCGCCAAAAAAAAGCTTAAGTGACATAATTTTGGAACTTAATTCTTTTTTTTACCAAAATCGATTATTTGATATCGTAATACAGTAGCTTGCTGTGGTGAATGTGTTTAATGCTTTGAACTCAAAAGAACAATATCGATTGCCGGAAATATTATTAAAATCGATTGATTTGCTTGGGAGGTGGTTAAGGAAAATGTTCGAAAAAAGCGCTTTATTTCAATGTTCTTAAACGGTTATTTCTTCGAAAAATATCTTTGTCGAAAGTTTTGAAATTTACTTTTTCTATTTTACCCAAAAAATCTATAGATTTTCCAGCATTTTGAGCCTCGAGTGAGTGGAAAGTTCCAGGGATGTTCTGCGAGGACAACCGTGTCTCGTATTTTTTTAACGTAAATTAACTCTTTAAAATCTATGTTTGTGCATAGCTTCGCAAAACTTTAAAAAGCCAAATACTATGCACATATACAGCTGGTGATAAGCGCTGAAGTAAAATTCAAGCCAAAGAATTAACAGCACGCATACGATATACAGAGAAGCATATTCACCACCAGAAGACATTGAGCCTTCTTTCAAGTACGATATATACGATACGATGAATTGTTTTATAAATAAAATACTTACCAGCGCAAGAAGAAGACAACAATTTTGATTTATTTTATTTTAATATTTTTCCAAAAGTACTTGAATATCTGTCGGTTTGCAGTCATCATACCAAACCACATTTTGCAATGTTAGTTTTCATTTAAAAATTGTTGTTGTTATATTGCTGTAGAAAAAAAAAAACTAAAACACCCTTTGGCAGAGTGTTATTTTATTTAAGCACTTTTTTGTATTCTTTGCATTTATTTTTTGTTTGTTTTCTTATCTTGAAGATACCAAGTCACTACTTGAGTGTGCAGGGACTTACTTATACGACATTCATACTGTGGCGATGAATAATATTGGCGCCAGTTTTAAAGATTGAGCAAAAACTTATAGAAAATATTTTCAATATACATACATACATAAGGCATTGGCACTGCCGCCAACAGCAACAGCAACAGCAACGGCAGCAAAAACTACACCAGCAGATACTATTAAAGCCAGGCGAGCTCCTACGCCTTCATTTAAGTGATAAATATACTCGTACTTTTAAAAATTTTTAAATAATGAAAATTCACTTGTGTCTTGAAGGCGATATATATGTTTTTTCCTTTTAGAGTACAGTTTGTGAAGAAAATCTTTGTGATAAAAGCAAACGATGGAAGGAATTCGAAGAAAATTTTTTTTATTGTTATTCTCTCTTTTGCTCACTTAATATATTTTGTTATACTTTAAGCTTTATTCCTCTGAATTGCATTCCTTGTTGAATCGTGAATCAAAATTTTTTGTTTAATATCGACAGAATTTTCTATTGAACAAAATTTTGCTTTTCTATGCGCTGTCTTCTAGTGTCATTTTTTTCAGAATGTAAATGTTTATCTATTTTTTTTAGCTTTTAGGCGACCCACTAATTTTATTATCGCCGAAAAATATTACGCCTAAAATATCTAAAATATTATTGAAAGTTCCTAACGCAAAAACTTAAAATCTATTAGTCCAATCATGTTTGAACTGAAAAGCAAACGATTAATGCGTACCAAAACATATCCATAAAATTAGCTCAATAGTATAGGTTCCAATCAAAAAGTTGCGATTTGTCTTGCAATTGCACATGCTCGCGCATGCATAATCATGCTCATACATGCAAAATTTTATATCATACATACATACATACATATGTATGGTGATAAATGCATAAGATGATCATGGGTGACTTTAGTATTATGCTTAGTATAGACGTTACTAAATTTCGTACTAAGCTCCACCCAAAAAAAATAAATATTTTTGATTTTCATATCGTCACCTAAAATGCAAAATAACCTAACAACACTTTTCATAAGTTTACAGGAGAAACAAAAAAATTTCATTAAATGGAAACTATTAGAGATATTACGTCAAAATTTTTAAATCATGGTTTAAATAAAACAAGAAATTCATTTTGGGTAAAAATTATCTGTTTATCAAAGTAAGCTTAGTGTTATGTGTCTTACGTTATTTTGAATTGTGATTTTTTGAAACAAAATAACGTATCATCAGCTTTTCTATATGAACGAAACGAAAGCTAAAATAATATTGTAGTTTTTATTAATAACACAGTGTGATTCTGGTAGGTAAAAACCCGGTTTTTCGTACCCGTAGGCACTTATCAACCGATTTTAAATTTCTAAACGTATATAGAGAGAGGAGAGTAACCCCTTTCGAACCATATATATATATATATTTATATATATATATATATTTATATATATATATATGTATATTGTTTCAGTGAATTTCAGATATATGTCTGTATTATTTTACCAAATATAATTTTTTCGGGTTTTTTTTTTCAATTATGATTGAACAAATTTTTTGGTGTTTTTTTTCCTTTGCATATTATGTTGACACAACTAATCGAAAAAAAGGAGAATTTCTTTAACTTTTATACGGACAGCAAGAAAAAAAGTACTTCAAGTTATTAAGAGAGAATAACTTGATAATAAAAATAAGATAATCAGCTATTAATATACTAGTTGTCATCATAAAAGGAATGACAGTCTGCCGGAGGCAAAGATTTTATATCTTGAATATGTTGCTATTTCTTTTTGAAAATAGTAAGAATTTGCGAATGCAATCGCTTATGTTGCTGAATTCTACTAGAATTTCTGGTAGTCCTTTGTGGAAGAAGCTGATAGTCATCCTTAATATTCGGTTTGTAATATCCCTGCTGGAAATGGAACTGACACAAGACTAGTCACGTGATCGGTCTTTAAGTGATAGGGACCAGTCCGAGTTCTAACACTTCCAATGAAGCGGACCAGTCACTTTTACATGGGGATGGCCTAGGATGGGGTTAATTGATACTTTGTATACGCCTTTTGACTTGTCACTGAACTATCCCACAGTGACCTATTCGGTGTAGAATAATATAAATTATTTAAAAATGTCATTCCGACACTCAACTGTAACAATGAAAACTTATAATTTTTGTTTTTATTGTTACAAATTCAATTATAATTTATTTTTGGGACTCGAACTGACAACCTCGAGCATGACAGGCTCGCACACTACCCACTCGACTACTGAGGCACTCATATTTCAAAAGTATAAACACCTGTTAAACTTAGGTTAATATCTAAGTATAGTTACGGCACTTGTTCCAGAGTGACTTGACGGTCCATTTATATCGATTCACTGTCTTTCCCAGCCAAGTCTTTCTTATATACATATATACTAAAAAAAAATATTCGTAGTACATAATACATGCCCTAGCGCGGAGTCTTTCTTATATAGACATACTAAACAAAAAAATATATCCGTAGTACATATAATATATAATATTCGTAATAGTGCCTTATTGAACTATGGATGAACTAATGGAGAATAAAAGTAAAGGAACAAAAATATGTTCAGGTAACATTTACCCGGCTTACATGGAAACTATTGGCCTGCACAAGACCATTTATAAGACCTTTCAAGACATGCGACATTTTTCAAACGCTTTACTACAGCGAAATATTCTAAAATAAATGCTAAAGAACACTGTTGGCAATATTTTTTTCGAGTTCTTTGTCTTGCCAACAGTGTTTTTTAGCATTTATTTTAGAATATTTCGCTGTAGTAAAGCGTTTAAAAAATGTCGCATGTCTTGAAAGGTGTTATAAATAGTCTTGTGCAGGACTTTAATGGAAACACCACATTGATGCTAGCGAACGCAAATGAAGCTTAAATTAACTTAGATACATTGGCTGATTAACTAGTAGAAATTCAATCCTCAGTCTAGATTGTAAACTTTGAATATACTTTTGAAATCTGAAATTTTAAATATATTTCTGAAAAGCATGAATTTGAACTAGATAGCTCCGTAATTTCTACAAGTAGATATCTATTGGTGCCTAGATATCTATCGTGTAAGTTGAATTTTATAAGGCTAACTCGTGGGTAAAAACCTTAGGTAAATTACCGGTGGCATTTTCTGATGGATACGCACTTTTTTTGGAAATGAATGCTGGCGTATAATAGATTAACGTCCAAGTGGTCCTATAAAAACGTGCACACTCAGAATTTCTTGATGTTCAAGTTTTCAGGAGTTCTTCAAAAAGTTTTAAATTTGCCCTACCTGTAATAACATTTTCAAATGTTAGAAACTGTGAAAACTGTGTATCTAAAGTACATACGAAACTGTATATGTGCATATTACACAACCCGCTTTCTAAAAGATATTTATTTTTAAATCCCAGTTTTTGATGGATCATGTCACGCTGTCAGCCTCAAATGAAGAGAAAATCCAAAGAAAAAATAACATATATTTATATTATTTGACAGGTTCTGGACTCTGCTACAATACTAGCACGAGTTACAATAACTAAAACGAGTTGTGACAAAGCATGTTGTGATGTCTGTTGAAGTTTTTTTAGCTTTTAAGATGTTTAGTAATTCTCAATTACTTTATGGTAGATTTTATATAATTCCAATTTATTTTTTAAGAATTTGATTGGACATTTTCTGATAAATTTTGCATTGGGATTAACTTAATGCAGCGTATAGAAAATATTAAACGACATAGTTACGTTAATATAGGTACCACCCAACTAATTTTTTTTTTTTTTTTTTTTTTGAAATCAAGATTTTGGCATTTTTCAATATATTAGATACATCACGGAAATGGTGAATATGTAACCATTTACACGATTTATCTTCTTTTCATCATACACTACGCCCTACTTTTTTTTTTTTTTTTCTCAAGTCAAACGACGAGTACCCTTGGATCAATTGTTACCAAATTTTCTGCAGGGATATGACTCCCGTTGGATAGTACCCCACACACACACATTTTATTGATTTCACAAAAATTTTTTTGCTTTTCTTTCCACTTTAGGAAAATTTTCAGAATGATAAAAATTTGTACCAAAACTATGATGAAATTAATGCCCTAATTCAGTAAGAAGATTTAGGACGTATTTGTTTGAAAATGCGTCTGAGTTCTTGTCTTTGAAGTCTTTAAATTATTTTCTTCAAAAATAGTTGTTGTCTTTGACAATGAAAAATATAAATATTATTGCCATGTTTTTAAAACATAAAAATTCAATTAAATTATTATACAATAGTTTGAAAAATATATGAAAAAATGTGTGTTGGATATAATGTTTAGAACAAAATCATAAAGCAAATACACGAACCTTCTAGCATAGACAATAAATAATAATCGTTTTAAAGAATCAAAACTGCTTCTTTTTTTCGTCCATAGACAAGACGATACATTCGTCGAACAGAATTAGGGCATAAATTGAATATTCATAACCAAATGAATGCTTAATGCAATTAAAAACAGGAAAATGAATTTTCGGTAGTTTTTTTTTTTTAATTCGTATGAGTTTAAGAAAATCATGCACTTGCTGCTACGTTTTGAATTCTTATTATAGCTTTGGTATTTTTGATATAAATATAAAAATCCATTTTGAATTTTTTGATGATACATTGTTTTGCATTTTAGGTGACGATATACTTCATTATTACGAATGACAGCATGATGCACGCTACTAATTTTATACTTTTAGTATTTGTAGTAACGTCTATACTCAGCATTAGATTTGTGTCCAATTATTTTTGAATTGGTTGGTTGGGTAAATGCAGCATTTTCTATGCCACCGCGCACTTTAGGAGATCAGGGGGTAAAATTAGAGCACTCGATATCAAACGAAATTATAAAATAATTCAAGAGAATTTTTATGGAAAAATTTTTAATTTTCGATCAGTATGGAATGCCGTTTGCCAACAGTTATTAAAATCAGCTATTTAAGTTCACTATACAAACGTACGATTTTCAAGAAAATACAACCCTGGTATGCTGGGTTTTATGAAAATGCAAGAATTCATTACAACAGGGGTGCATTTTTGCAAAAGTATGATCGTGAGTCCTAATACTTTAACATGAATTTTTAGTGTAATAGAATACGAGAATTCTGGTGCTTGTATTGCATACGCACTTATTAAGCTAACGTCGGTAAATGCATTTTTATGTATAATTGTCGTTATCGTTTCTGCTTAAAAATAATATTTTCATAGAATAAGTAAAATATTAACTTTGGAAAGAACGATAAAAAATATTATTAAGCTTAACTTCAACTAAGACAGATTTTTAAAATCAGTGTTCATAAATATAAAATCAATATAAACAAAACATTTGTTATTTTTGTTATATTTTTTATATTTTTACTAAATTAATGAAATTCGTAATTATAAAAAATATGCTTCACATTATAAGCATTGTTAGGGAACTCAAAAAGAACTCAAAAAGAACTCAGGAACTCAAATAAAAAATTATTAAGGCTTTATAAAGGCTTAATAAGCAAATTTTTATATGGAAATATGTTTTAAAAATCCTTCAGAAAGAAAAATTTCCATATAAAATTTATTTTGCAAGCCTTTTGTAAATAAAAGTTATGTTTTATGAATACGGCAGAAAGACTTTAGTACTACTGGTATCAAAACAAAATAATCACCCTTATTCTATTTGTCGACATCGACGTCACTTTAACACAATACCAAAAAATTGGGGCTTGTTTACTCGCTCTCGATAACAATTTTGTGCTAATGACAATATATTTGCCTTCCATTAATTCTAGAAAATGACATTAGCCTGCCAACAGGACTCAGTTGTTTTCGAGAACGGCTATACATTCCCCAATTTTTTAGTATTGTGTTAAAATGACGTCGATGTCGACAAATGGAATAAGGGTGAATATTTAAGGCTCTTTGGCATGAAATGGATTTGAATTTTCTTTGCAGCAAATTTATTTTATTTTAGTTTTTGTTCTTTTTTAAATGTAGTTTAATTTTTTAATTTTAATTTTTGAATAATATTTCCTGTCAAACTGCATGCATATTTTATTTTTTGTTATATTTCGTTAAAAGAAAATTTCCATTAGTTTGATTTTATTTAAATCTTTGAAACAACCTAGTGGAAAAAATTAAATTTCAAAAATTACGAAAGTTAAATGATAGTTTATAAGTTTAAAAAGTATGTGGCTATTCAAAATCTATTATTGGGTTACTACCTGTGTATGATAATTTATGTCTTTATGTAATTCCTGATAATTCATTTAGGCTGAAAATGTCATTGTAGATAAAGTACGAGTACAACGCTCAAGTGCGGCCCCAAATTAAAAAATTTATTTTCGCTTTTGAATGTAGGATATATAGTACATACATACATATGGGCATTTCCACAGGAATGTCAACTTTTTGTAGCGGCGACGCCAAGCAAATATGCTTGTTTTTTTTAACGCAACTTCTTTTTAACTTCTTTAACTATTTGTGTAGGCCGGCAGCAGCTCTACGTTAGGTAAAATTTTAAGAAAAATCTGGTTACGTTGTTCAGAAATACAAGGTTAATTGCTTGCTGTCGCACGCGACTAAAAAGTGGAATTTATCGGAGAAATTCCCATATGTATATTTTTTTTTATTTTTACATAATTTACCAAGAAGCAGTTGTTAGATAAATTAATTGATATTAAAATTTTGTATGAAAAAAATTTTATTTAGAAAATATTTTAATTTCATTTGTTTGGAAATTTTTCACTTTTGCGGCTACCTAAGCGCTATCTAAACGGTGTTAAAAATTATTCCTAGGAAGTTCATATGTTCCAGGAAGTTGTTTATTGAGACCTAAGGTCCATTTCTGTAGGTAATTGTTTTATTGAACTTTGAACGGTTTGCTACCTATGGACCTAAACAGGGGTAAAAATGTAAAAAAAAATTTAATTTATTTGATTTTATATGTTTATAATTTTTGTTCTCAATGACAATAGCTACAACTTTGCCTCAGAGAGTAAAGCAAAATTCCGAAGGGTTTGCAAAATATGAGCCTGAGAATATGGAAAAAATTACATCGAGGTACCAAATCTTTGGGGCCCATAAAAAAGTGTACATTTGCATAACTTAAAAAATTACACACAGTGTTACATAAGTTTTCTTCAGTTTTTTTTTTCAAAAGTTCAAAAATTTTGCAAGATTACTTTGTGGTTATTTATTTCTAGGAAAGGTCTGATGATTACACTTGTAAGTTAGCTACTGAGAATTTACAAAAAGAAATTTATCTAAAGCCTTTTTAAATTATTATTGTAATAGCTTTTCGTCTGCATGGTAATTCCCAAGATATCAAATGATATTTATGACATCATTTTAAAACGATTATTTTAAAATCGATGGACTTCCAACACAAGCCGGAATAATTGTATTTGCTTAAATTAAACACTCAACATTAATTAAAAACTAATTTGAAAAGACCACGAAAATTTGCGGTTAATATTTATTTGGAGGAAAAATAAGAATTTATTTTATTTTTAAAGGTTTCTTTAAAAACAACGCCAAAAAAAAGCAAACAACAATGATAACAACAAAAAGAACTTGACAAATAAAAGTATAATTTAATCTGAGTGCCAACCAGATTGGTTAATATACACAAGAAAAAAAATAAAAAAAAAAATATTTCGCTGTCAAAAGTCTAAAATTAGCAATAAATTTATTTGATTGATTGATTTTGTGATAAGCGGTTTTCTTTCTGAACAAGTTGTCGATAACAAACTAACGAGGGAAACTAGAAAATTTCATATACATACACACACACACAAAAAAAAAATACCAATGTAAAATACCATATTAAATCATGTTGAATTAAAGTTTAAATCATGATGGTATATATTTAGTATGTATCTAAAGAATATTTACGTTTAATGTGGCTGTAGCGGTAAGCGCCTTAACTACCACGTGATGAGTTCCGAGTTCAATCGGAGAAGCCAATTATATACATACAAATATTTTTCTGATGCCTGTTCCAAGATACACACGTTGAAGTTAAATAGTTAATAGTTAATTAAATTCATGTTGCTTCAACTTGAAATAACTTTAATTCACTATGATTCTTCATTTTGATTTAGCAGTACGGGCATGTTAAATAAACATAAGATAAATCTATTTCTAAGAGGAAGCAAATCCTTGAAGATTACTGTAAATCATGTTTGATTAACATGAAACACATATGAAGCAAAATCATTGCCGAATAAGGTTAAATAAAAAAGGTTGAAATTTTTTTGCGTGTACAAACGTATGAATATATAAATGTACATACATATGTACGTGTATGTCGGTATGCATCAAAGAACAGCAATGAGTAGTGAAAAAGTGAGTAGAGTTGAATCATGGCTTATACTTTCTTGTAACTAGGCGCACTCATACTTATTGCAATGTTGTCTATGAATCATATTCACTCGAGTTCGCATCGAACTCATACTTAGCAACATTTATGACGTTGTTGATTTCGACTCTCCTTAACTCAATGCCTATGGACGATGCAAAATAAGTATGATTCACAATGCGAACTTCGCATACGAACATTAAAGTTCTCATTATGAGGTTATGTGTTTCTCTGTTGCTTTCTTTGTTTTTTTTTTGCAGGAATTGAAAAACAACGCTATTTACTACTATTGTATACTACTTGCAATCTTTTTAATGACTAAACTTTTAAATAAACATACATGCATGAGTAGAGTGAGCTGAATCAATGTGAGTAGTATAAGTATTTTCCTGAAATTAGAAATCATGCTGAGGTGATTTATGAGTTTGAGTGTGGTATGACTATGATGTCGACGTTGCATTCATACTTATTTCAACCTATAATTATAAAGCAATGTCATGGTTAGTGTGCGTAAATTATAGTAGTTATATTTCAAATTTCATGAGTCAGTATGAATAGCGAAAAAACGATTCATTGCCGACCACTGGTGTGCATACTTTTTGCCTCCTTCGACATAAGATTAACAAATTGTTTTTAAAGATAATTTTATGACAGTTTCGATGATAAACCAGGAATGTTTGTACTTCGACAATAGCAGATCGCATGTGTCTTTCTAATTAATTGTCGGTCAGAAACGACATGTGCAGCATTAATGTCTTCCATGCCAGGTGTAAAAATATTTGAAATTATAACGAAATTTAAAAAACAAAAACGTTTTTGAAATTTAAAAATTAGCTTTAGTGATTTATTTCAATCGGATATGGGCGGAAAAATAAGGCCCTATTATGAGTTGCATTCGATTTTCGATCTTCGCTGGGTATCGAACATCGAAAATCGAATGTTAAATTCATATTATGAGCATCGAAAATTTCGTTGAGCAACGAATTTTCTATCGAACAGAAATTAGCTTTCGATGAATTTTTTTAATAAGAAATTTTGTTTAAAAATCTTAATGTTAAACAAGTTTTATTTTTAAGTACACAAACAAGAGTTATAATCTATTTTTGGTCGATTTTATTCACAATAACGACATTCTTTGTCGAATGCTCGTCATAATACCAAATGATAATTCGTTCGATCAGTACTTTCGACTACAGTCGAAGATCGAAACTTGCTCATAATAGGGGCCATAATATTGAATAGCTTGATAATTTAGAAGAAGAAAACATACAGGAGTCTAGGTTCAATTTAGACACGACATAACCATATCGTGTCATAATCGCCAAAAAAAAAAGATTCAACGAGAAAATTTTCGAACTTAATTTTTTAACCAAAATCGATCATTTGCGATCGCAAACTAACTGACCTAACTAACATTTTCAAAATTTTTTACAGGAGAACCGCTTTTATGATTATTTTGTACCTCGCAATCTTATTGATACCTCTGAAGAGTTTTTATTTTTATTAGCTTTGTTAAAACAATATGTGAATAGATTAAGTTCTTAAATATATATTTAAGATCGATTTAAGATCGTGCACTAAAGTAATGCCTACAGTCACAAAAATTCTGTTGCGCATGTATGTCTTACACACAGAAAAATTTCAACTTAAAATCTACGTAAACAAGTTTAATTTAATAATTGTTGGGCAATGATTTTGCTTCACATGAGTTTCATGTTAATCCAACATGATTTATAGTAATTTTCAAAGAGAATTTTTCCTTTTGAAATAACTTTATTTCAAGTTGATTGAAAATGAGGAATCATGTTGAATCAAAGTTATGTCAAGTTGAAAAAACATGAATTTAATTTAATGTAGTAATTGTATTTTATTAATTACTTAACTTACGTGTGGTTGACATAGACATCAGAAAAATTTTTGTTTCTATATAAATTGGCTTCTCCGGCCAAGATTAGAACTCGGAACTCATCGCGTGGTAGTCAACGCAACAACTTTAAATATTCTTTAGATACATACTAAATATGTATCATCATGAATAACATTTTAATTCAACATTATTTCATGGATCATGCAACATACAATTTATTAGAAAAGTTTTAGTTAAAAAAATACAAAATACTTTGAATTGAACATTTTTAGTTAAAAAAAAACAAAATAATTTGACTTGACTCCAGGATTTGAACCTGCGATCCTCCGATTGCAAGACTAGTACACTGCCTACCAGCCAGCAGCAGTTTGTCAAATGTTCACAAACATAAAAAAAACAACTCACACAACTAAGCACAAAAAGTCGGTTGGTTTCTGGTTTGCTGCAGACATAATGTATTTTGAATACACTGTGCCGCAAACCAGAAACCAGCCGATGAAAAGTGTATTGCAGCTATGAACAAAGCAAATAAACAACAACACACTCAAACAACAAATTATTTCTTGTAAATTTAATGTGGTTTGAATGAATTTGAATCAAACTTTTTGCATGGTGATTTTACATTGGGGACTTAAAAAAAAAGTCTGTCAGGTCGGTTAGTTGAAACAGCGATTACAAAGATACAAACATTAACAAAGATTAACAAACACTAAAATTAAGCACATCTAAAATTTACCAAATTAGCTGCAACATAAAATATTTTAGCCAATTTGAAGTTCTTCCCCTCAAAATAGAAAACGTTTACCATATTTTCCAACCATCCTTCTTTGAAATATTAAATAATAAAATGAATGAAGAATGTTTTAGTTTGTTAAGAATGTGTTAATCCCCAAGCAAGAGATAAACATTTAATATTTATAGTCTTTTGACAAATGGAGTTTATCTCTTTGTTTTATGGCCTAATTTAATACAAAATTTAAATAATATTTTAAGCTGGCATACAAACTTTTTCTATTAGACTAAATAAAAATGTTTTGTTGTATGTACATATATTTTTATCTATTTTTTATTTTTTCATTGAATTAATTAAAGAAAGGAATTCCATAAAAATTATGCAAATGAATTTTTCTAAAAAAAAAAGTATTTTAAGAATTTATTTATTCAATAAATTCTTACGCCTTCAGTTGCATGATTTATTAGGAAAAGAACAAAACAAAAAAAAAAGAAATACTTTAAAAGAGCAATAAATTAAGAATTAAGATTTTTTGTAGCGGATAAAGATTAAAAGATAATTAACTCTTAATAACATGAAACTGTTGCTTACTTTAGTTTTGGGAATATTAAATTTTCTATGAAAATTTTATTTCAATTTATGTAAATTTAATCATGTTAAAGAGAGAGATTAGAGAATTCTTAACAATTTATGATGTCAAATAGGAAGAATTCCATACATTTCTGTGGCAAAAACGAAATAGTGCTTAACTCTACTCAAACTAAGGTTAAGGCAATGACCCCGTCATTATTTCCTAAACTCTAGCTTAATTATAAATATCTTTACCTTAATATAGATAAGGCCTTAATATATTGTTTTTTTTTAATCGAAATTTATGTACATTTCGATAGAAGATTATCTAATGTAGTGAAAAATGAAAAAATCTCGACTTCAAAAAAATAATGAGAAACATTTTCACTTAAAATCTACGTAAACAAGGTTTATTTAACATTTTTTGCTAATAACTTTGCTTCATATGTGTTTCATGTTAATCTAACATGATTTAATTTTTTTTTAACAAATACAACCCTCGAAGCGATTAGCTTGTCTGCGGAAAACACACAGTGCTTATGGCGGGAATCGAACCCACGACATCTACACAGAGTGGCTAGCATCGCTACCACTCAGCTACAGGGGCACCCAATCTTCAAAGAAATTTCTTTTCTTTTGAAATAACTTTAATTCATGTTTTTTTTAACACTACCTAACAGTACGGTAATGTTCAATGAAGCACCATATTGAATCAAAATTATTTCAAGTTGAAACAACATGAATTTATTTTAATTTAGTAATTGTATTCTATTAATTATTTAACGTGTGTAAATTGAAACAGGCATCAGCAAAATGTATGTATGTATGTATATACCCAACAAAGAAATCTGATTTGGAGGCTTTAACAACTTCCCAATGTATTGCTTACTTGACAACAATAGCTTTGAAAAATGCTTCTGAAGAGCACTAAAGTAAGACGGGGCTCTCTACCAAAGTTGAAAATTATGACAGAAAATTTTTCAAACCAGTAACTTTTGCATCTGAATACACAAAAATTGTATATTCGGCCATGTTACAGAGTTCAGCTCCGTTCGGAAATGGAATTGAATCCACCTCAAGACGTCGAGTTCTAGCTAGAGTACAAACCAGCATACCAGCGCCCCCAACAGTCCGGACACACCTGACAAATTCCCGTATTTTAGTTTTCTTTTTTAGACACCATATCCTATAAAAATGGGGTGGATTGAATTTCGTTTCCGAACGGAATTGAACCCTGTGGCATGGCCAATTATTACTTCTGTCAAGCACTCTAGTAAGGCAAAAGATTCACGGCTTTTTGGAAGCTGAGTGTAGTGACTCTAGGTGGCTCATCTCGAAAAGAAAAATGCCTTATTCATGCGCAACAGCAAGTATTTCTATAACATTGTCTCCTTAGTAAAAACACTTCTGGGAAGCAGTAATTTTTGCTGGAAAATATGTTTACTTGGCTAGATTAGAATTCGGAACTCATTACGTGGTAATCAACGTGCACACACAACAACCTTAAATCTTCTTTAGATACACACCAGTGATCGGCAATGAATCGTTTTTTTGCTATTCATACTGACTCATTAAATTTTAAATGCATACTCACGATGACATTGATTTATAATTACAGGTTGAAATAAATATGAGTGCGATGTTGACACGTTCACACTCATAAATCACCTCACTATGATTTCTAATTTCAGGAAAATACTTATACTACTCACATTGATTCAGCGCACTCAACTCATGCATGTATGTTTATTTAACAGTTTGCAAGTGGTATACGATAGTAGTAAATAGTGTTGTTTTTCAATTCCTCGGGGAAAAAAGCAACAGAGAAACACATAACCTCATAATGAGAACTTTAATGTTCGTATGCGAAGTTCCCATTGTGAATCATACTTATTTTGCATCGTTCATAGACATTGAGTTAAGAAAAGTCGAAGTCAACAATGTCATAAATGTTGCTAAGTATGAGTTCGATGCGCACTTCAAACTTTGGAGTGAATATGATTCATAGACAACATTGCTATAAGTATGAGTGCGCCTAAGTACAAGAATTTATAAGTCATAATTCAACTATACTCACTTTTTCACTAGTCATCGCATTTCTCTGATACACACCCAATATATACTATCATGATTTAAACTTTATTTGAAAATGATTTAATATGATTTCAAATCTAAATTTTTGCATGATGATTTTACATTGGTATTTTTATTTCTATGGGGCCTTTTCTACATTAAAGTAGCGATATATCGAATAACATAAACTAAAATTTGCAAAAATAATAGTTTGAATTACAGCCAGTCACCCGCTTGAAACATGAAAGCTCATGGCACATAATAATTGTTTAATAAAATCATTAAAAAATATATTGGCAATGATTTTTTTATGACGCATTTTTATTTGTATTTATTCTATTAGTTAACCTTTAAAGTTTCAGTTTTATATATTTTTTTTATTAATTATTTTTTATCTCACCTTGTTAAAAAATTAAAAACTCAAAATTATGCGTACGTAATGCAATACTAAAGAAATGTTATAAAAATTAAATTATTCCACTTTAAATAAATTAACTGGAAAATAAAATAACAATAATGTTAAAACACAAAGTGAATGTATAAACAATTAGACTGAAAATGAAAATAAAAATAAAAATTAAAATGCAGCTGAAATATTTATAAAAATCTTGTGAAAATAAATAAATTAAAAATAAAAACAATGAAAGCGAAACAACAAATTTATGTATTAATTGGAAGTTTTATATTCAGCTAGTTATACAAAACATGCTTCGCTTGCAAAACTGATTAACTCCATAAGAAAGGCATAATGAAGAAAGAGCATTTTTTTTGGTACACGTTTGAATGATGAAAGTTTTCTTGAATTTAAATTTTTCTTGTAGTTGAATATATTTGTTCTACTCTCGTGTATTTAAGAATTTTTTTATATGATTAATATTTTCTATTTTTTTAAATGAATAAGGAGAAATTAATTAGAGAAGACTTTAACACAGATTCAGCTGTTTCTAATGACAATTTATTCACCCACATTTACAGCAACTTGAATGTTCATAAGTACATATATGTATATTAAAGATGGGCGCGTGTCGAATTTTTCCAACACGAAACGAACACGAAACACGCTCGCGAAAAATTTTGTCCATACGATACTGCACAACACGCACGAAATTTTATTGGTATGTTATTTGAAAATTATGAGAAAATTTTATTGATTTTTTTCAAGAGTCGCGTTTGATAATATGGCACCAAGTTGGCACTGCCAGCTGATACTATCTGCCATCACAGCTGATACTATCGGTTTACGTACAGAACTTTAAGCTGCAGAGGCCCATACAATATCAAAAAATATGCTTGACGATACAAAACAATAAATTTTTTCTCTACTGGAAATTCATTCATACATATTTTACATCTAAAATCGTTCAATTTAGCTCAACAAGAAACGACCCGAACACGCACGAAATCAGGAGGCTTATTCTGTATTGCGATGCGAAAGTCAATGCGACTCGAAAACATGCAAATGCGAACACTTCCTATTCTGTGTTACGAATTTCGCAAAGTACTTTTTTTATTCGCATTTAAAATGCGAAAAGGTGGCAAGTCGGTATTCTGTATTGCGAAAACAAATGTCAGATACGTACGAAAATCGCAAATTATATTCGACTGCAAAACAGCATTCGCAAAGCGCAAAAATGTAAGTGAAAAATAATAATTTTGTTTATTTATTCTTAATTGATAAATTATTCAGGGAAACAAACAACAAGACCACCAAATCGCACCAACTTGAAATAATGGTGGAATTTATGATGAAACAGCCAAAAAATTTTTATAAAGCTGGAATAGAAATATTTTGCATAATTAATTATGTATTTTCAATGCTTCAAAATAAATTACCGATTTGCTTGTAAGCAATCTTCTTTGCACCCTTTTATTTTGGTCATGCGCCTCTTCATCATCAAACTATAATGCCACAGAATCCATTTTTGGTAAATTACACAAATATATAAATTATTGTTATTTTGTAAGCACAATCACAAATTTCTTTTTCTTTTGTAAATTTAACTTTGACGTTTATTTTAGACCAGCGTTGTTATTTCTGTCCAGCGTTGTTATTTTTGACCGGCGTTGCCACGATTTAAAATAAAATTCGAATGCGATTACGAAAGCCGTATAGAATACCAATTTTCTTTCGCATCGCATTTCATTTGCGCATCGCATTGATTTTCGCATCGCAATTCAGAATAAGCCTCCAGATTTTTTATAGCGAACCCTAAGTGTTAAGTACGCGTGTTCGCGCCACGAAAAAAAACACGACACGCGCCCATCTCTAGTATATATATATACATAAGTTACATGCATTTACCATATTGAGAGCGACATAGTACCATAATGGTACTAAAATAAAATTTTTTAGACATATACAAGCAAGCTAAAATAATTACACAGCCGCATCCCGTGTCCTGGGGCCAAATCACGGCATTCGAGACGACTCGTAATTTAAAAATATTTCCATACAAACTCGATTGAAATATATTTAAATTACGAGTCGTATCGAATGCCGTGATTTGCTCCCTGTATTTTAAGATTGCTCTACATATTTAGGCAGCACAATTTTCCAAAATATAAATAGTTGCCCTTGTATATAGTTCGCAATACCTGAACTTAACTGTTTTTAAATGATATAGACATTTTTAAATGATTTTTTATATTTTAAAAATCAATAAAACAATACAATCGACTGCCAATTTGTTTATATTATATGAGAAATTTAAAAGTACTGAAGTTCGCAATAGCGAAACTCTATCGTATTTTCTGAAAAAATTGAGCTAGAACTTTTTTTTAATTTTATCTTTAATTCAGCAGGCTGAAAACCATATAGACTCATCATTAAATAATTTTGTCCAGCTAAACTCGTGATTTGAACCACTGTGCGTCGGTTAAGTTGTAATCAAAATTTTCATTGGATTTATTTATTATTATTTAAGTGCAGCAACTGATTGTAAGAATTCGTTAAAGAAAATAGAAGCGCGATATAAAAAAAAAATCTTATTAAAATTGACAAATCTCCCATTTACTTCAATAGTGGCACAACTCAAAAAAAAACAGTTTTGCAGTAAACGCGTTTTAAGTTTTCAATTTGCATACAACTCTATGAAGGCATGAAAAAATATTCTTCTCTCAGGAGGTAATGAATGGTACAAGCTATTTCTATATGAAATTTTTACACAACATAAAATACGAAATGCCGCATTATTCTGCATTATTGGGCCTTATCACGAGTGTCGTATCACGACTTCTACTACGACGATTTTGTATTAGACTAAAGAACATTGCAACATTTTTTCTTTAATCTAATACAAAATCGTCGTATTCGTAGACGAAATACGACACTCGTGATAAGGCTCATTAACTCAAAAAACTAATTTTTTAAGTTATGCCTCTATTGAAGTAAATGAGCGATACGTATATAAGAAGATCGAAATTTCAGTGTTTACTTGCAGTTTGTTTAATTTTTTTTTATAAAAATTTATAAATTTTATCAGAAGAACTCTTTATTCCTAGTAAAACTTAATGATTCGTTTTAATTTTCCGTTTAATTACTCGTCCATAATGATACACTGGCCTATTTTGTATTTTTTTTATAAATATATTGCAATCGAGCTGTTTTGTTTGTTGTCATTATTTTTTTTAATTGAATTAAGTTTCTATTTAAGAAAGAGAGCGAGAAAAATGCAAAAAAAAACATTTTACAACTTCCATTAGAAACCTATCCCGTGACAATGTGATAACTAGACCACACTAAATTCCATTTAAACGAAAAGTTGCAAGACTAGAGAGATGAGGAAAAGGCATAGAAAATGAATAAATACTGTTTGCAGCACAACAAATCATTATGAAAATTGTGGAAAGAAA
The DNA here is from genome assembly GCA_944452675.1 of Tachina lurida. NCBI lineage: Eukaryota > Metazoa > Arthropoda > Insecta > Diptera > Tachinidae > Tachina > Tachina lurida. Next base: position 141,734,288 of record OX101752.1, read on the forward strand.
AGAAAGCAAATGAAAAACAAAATCTGGACTCTGCTACAACACTTTATAAACAATACGCTGAAGTGCAACAAAAAGTAGCAAAAGTATATAGTTGCATACACTTATACTTCAATAAAGAAAAAACTGGGTTAATAACCAGCCAATGCGACATAAAACCCACAAAAACAAAAACACAACATGCTACTTGCAGCAACTGCACACAAAAGAGTATAAATGAAAACATAGTAAAACTTTGTTGATGAACAATGGCGAGCGACAAACACAGTGATCCCGTCGACATCATCATCAACGTCATCATCATCATCATCATCATCGTTATTATCGCTAACAACAGCGACGTGGCATCAAACAATAAGAAAATGACACAAGTGACAGCAATAAAAATAAGCACATGTTACATTTGTATTTAATTTTGCTGAAAACAAAAACATTCTATGAAGAAAATTCAGCAAAAAAAAAAAAAAAAAGAAGAGAGGTTTCTTGGGACACCCGGTTATAGCTATGCTGCTTAGCTACATATATAAAAGAAATAACAACGCAGTAAAATTAATATATGATGACGTCTCAAATTCGCCGCAAATATTTCAAACCGTTTCCATTTATTTCCTATTATTTTCTTTTCCAGCGTCGTACGATTAAATTAATGTATTGTTTTTGGCCGGCGGCGTCTGTTAGCCGTCCTACAGCCCATCGGCTGTGTTCTCTAGTTTGTGCTCATGTACAAAAAAATACAAAAACAATTTATTTGAGCAATCCTTCTCATTGTTTTTGTTTCACTCACTTCAAAGAAAGAAACAAAACCAAAGCAAACAATTTGTTTCGTTAATTTTTGTATCCTGGTTTTAAGTATGTACAAAGAAATCAAAACAAAAATAAATTTATAACTGTAATAGTGTCGATTATTTTTTTTACGAAAATTACGTCCTAGCTCCCGTGTCGTGAAATAAATAGCATAGCATTTAAGAAATTTATTATTCGACTTATTGTCATAAGTTTATTTTAATTTGAAATTTATTTGCTGGTGGTTCAGCGATGTCTATATGCATTTCATTGTTGCTGTAACAAATCGTCAGTAGACTTCAGCCACACATCCCGAACTGACTTTCAAAAACTATTTGAGAATTCACAAATAATAATATATTTGAAAATCACAAAAGAAAAATAAGCATAGTAGGCTTAGAAACTATATTTTAAACGCAACTAAAATTTCATGTTTCAATTATATGCTAGGAACACAACTGGGACGAACGACGAATTTCGTCCACGTCGACGAATTCGTCGATATGAGTTCGCTGCGTAAATTCGTCGTGTGAAACACAACAGCGACGAATTTACGCAGCGAATTCCTCTCTTATATTTGATAAAGTTGATTGTTTTGTGTACAAAGACAGAGAGTGAGAGAGAGAAAATTGTTTTTTCGTCATTCGCCGGCATACAAATTAGAAATAAACCTATCTCAGAATTCGTCACGCACGACGAATTTCGTTGTACGGTGGTGTTGTGTTCATTTTCATATGCACACACGTGTTTTATTTTTTATGACGAAAGTTCGCACCGAAAAATTCGTCGTTCGTCCCAGTTGTGTTCCTAGCAATATACTCTTCGGCTTTTATATAAACCCTATTTAAGGTATTTTACGATTATCCGTGCGTTTCGGATAATCGAGGTTCCGCTGTAATTGCAATGTTTTGTTGAATCATATATCGTTTCATGGTAAAGGGTATATATAGGTTTGTCATTCCGTGTGTAATTTCCACAATTGAAATATGCGTCACAAAAATTATATATATTCTGGGGCCTTATGAATAGGGAAGAAGAAAAAGGGATGTCCGTCTGTCTGTCTGTCTGTACGTAAAATCGGTTTTCCGAAGCTACCAGAAAAGCTAGAGATTTCGGTCCGGGACTGGTGTGTCAGAAATTATCCAAAATAGTTTTACATCAATCTATTTTGGATAATTTCTGACAAATCAGCAAAATCAGAGCTGGAACTTTAAACTTTTTGTGGTATAAACAAGTAACTACTTCAAACTAATTCTTATTTTTTTTTTGTTAATTCAACACATTTTTTTAAAGAGAAGTAAAAATTAAATTAATATTAAATTCCAAAAAAATAAAAAATAAAAATACGACTCCAGGGTTGGAAAATTTAAGCTGTTTTTTTTTTGTATATAAAAGTAACATACCAGAACTAATTTTATTCTTTTTTTTTATAAATTATGTAAGTATATTTTATATTTTAATCAGAAAAATCTAAAAGGATGATTTCAGGGTTGGAAAATTTAAATTTTTTTTGGTATACAAAAACAACCTAGTAAAATATTTATTTTTCTTTTTCACTATAAATTAAGCATATTTTATATTTAATATCTTTAATTTTTAAAGGATGATTCCAGGTTTGGAAAATTTTATTTTTTTGGTATATAAAAGCAACCTACTAAAATAATTTTTTTACTTTTTCTCTATAAATTAAAGATATTTTATATTTTTAATAAGAAAAATTTAAAAGGATGATTTCAGGGTTGGAAAATTTTAAATTTTTTGGTAGATAATAAAAGTAACCCACTAAAATATTTTTTTTTCTCTATAAATTAAGCATATTTTATATTTTTAATTTTTAAAATATGATTCCAGGGTTGAAAAATTTTAATTTTTTTGGCATATAATAGTAACCTACTAAAATATTTTTTGTTTCTTTTTCTCTATAAATTAAAGATATTTTATATTTTTAATCACAAAAATGTAAAAGCATAATTCCATGTTTGGAAAATTTAACATTTTTATTATACAAAAGTAATCCACTAAAATGATTTTTTTATCTATATATTAAACATATTTTCTATTTTTAGACAAAAAAAAATCTAAAAAGATGACTTCAGGGTTGGAAAACTTTTCTTGGTATATAGAAGTACATAAATAGGTCAAATTAATTTTTCTTTATAAATTAAATATATTTCATGGTGTAGAAAGAAATAGTTTGGTATATAAAATTAGAAAAATTAAAAATATAGCTCCAGAGCTGGAAAATTTAAATTGTTTTTTGTTGTATATAAAAGTAACTAAATAAAACATTTTTTTCTGTTTTTAAATAAAAATTGTTTATATTTTAGATACGCAACATTCCAGCAGATGAAACTTCTTGAAAATATTTTTGTGCTTAATACGACATTTATATAATTATATATACACTCCTGTTCTGAAAATCACGGTGATTTCAAATCACGTGATTTCAAAAGTAAACTGTTAATAGCTGACTTTGTAATGGGATTTTATTGCGTTTTAAGTATTTTTCATTTATAATAACATATTTTCTTCCAACTTCCAAAGCTATAAAGCGTAAAATATACAAAAGCAATGATTTAGCTTTTATTAATTTTTACAAATCACCGTGATTTGGAATGTCGTGATTTGCAGAACAGACCCGATAGACACCAATAATTATATATAGACTTACTCCCTTATGTAAAAAAAATTCGTGTGCTTGAAGTGCACGGTAAACCGGCTTTTCTATGACAATCTTGTTTTAAGGCATACTTCAAGGGCACATTTTTTTTTTCATATTGGCGGTAAGATTTGAATACTTATTGTTAGTTAATTTTTGAAGATACAAAAATTTAAAAAAAAATTAGAAGGGAATATTTTGTATTAAAAATGGGAAATATCAAAACTATGGTTTCAGAGTTGGAACAGTAGAACTTTTTTTTGGCATATAAAAGTAACTAAATAAAACAATTTTTATTTTGTTCTTTTTAATTAAACATATTGTATATTTTAGGAAGATCTTTACTCAATAGTTTTTTTATACTTGTTAAACTTAAATATGAAAATATACATGGGCACCTATTAGTTTTAACAAAGCTTTGTGATATGTTGTTTATTGTGCTCTCAGCACAATTATGTTTCAAATCGAGAGTCATACTCGTATGTTGGCAGCTTTCAACGAGTTCTTATTAAGTTTTATTAATTAGAAATAATATAAAATATATCGCTAAAGAACAATCATAAGTAAAAACTTAATTGAAGAATATGTTCCATTTCCCTGAAACTGTTACTTTCTAGATCTGCTGAACAAAATCGGAGAATATACATAATATAGAGATATAAATGAACGTGCAATATTTGGCAATAAGATGTTTAATTTGAGACACTTTTGTAATATTAAGACACCTTAAGTCATGACAGCTATTCAAATGGCGTGCTATTCAAAATTAAACATCCTATTGGATAACCCTATATTGTAGCGTGTTCTAACTATCAAGATTGTATAGTAAACATTTAAAGTCAACTTGACCGCAATATACATAACATCCAATGGCATTGAAATTATTTTTGCACTGGACATTTGACACTCATGCAAATGCATTCGACAGACTGCAACGTAAATATGTATTTTGTACAAATGCTATTTGACACTCACCAGTCTGATCGAAGGCCGCAGCATAATGCACTTGAATGAATCATAATTAATAACCGCATGTGTTTATATAATAAATATAAACAATACAAAATCCATGTTTTCCAAATTTCTTATGAGACACACGCCGCAAGCCTACCGTGGGAAACTAAAAGGAACAATTTGCTTATTAAGCATATACCTTAGAGATCGACCGAAGGCGTTTTTTTTTTGGCCGAAGCCGAACTTCGGCTAAAATCCTAAACTTCGGCCAAAACCGAAGCCGAAGCCGAATGTTTTAAATTTTAAAAATGATACTTGTTTTATATGAATTAAGAAAAAAGTTTGCTTTTTTGAGATCACTGAAATAGCTGTAATATCTATTGGATACATAACAAGAAAAATAAAACTATTTTGCAATTTCTAGATTGCTTTTTCATATGATCACTCACAAGAACGTCCAAGTAAAAGAAAATAGAAAGCAACAGGGTTGTATTTCAAAGCAACCCTTTCAAAACGTTAAACACAATAGAAACTGTCGGCGAACAACGACCAAAAATAATGTTATTTTTCAAGCTTGGAATGAAAAATATTCCGCTTCGGCTAATCGGCCGATTTTTGCCGTAGGCCGAATGTTGGCCGATTACCACATTTTGGCCGAAGGCCGAAGCCGAAGGCCGAAGCCGAAGCCGATTAATCGGTCGAACTCTAATATACCTTTTCTTTTCTCTCTTATGTTAAGATAGGTTAAGCATTATTCTCATAAGTAGTATATAAGCCAATACAATTTTGTATTTAAATTAATGAATAAACAACTTTCTTGTGAGCTCCTTGCTGAGCTCTAATAATAAAAGAAATAGTTTACTTCATTAAAGGCATTCATCCGCCTTCAACTATTTTTGAGCCAGTGGCGTTTATTAGCGCCGGCACCCTCGGACAGGTAGACATTAGGGAATTTTTAAATTATTACAAGCTTAATTATTACAATATATTATTAATATTTCTAACATAAATAGAATTATCCGTTAATCAATTACAATTTCCATTCATTATTATTCGGCAAAAAAAAAGAAATTCAAACACTTTTGTGAAAACTAAATAATAACAAACTTGTTTAAAATTGTTTGATATAAAAATTTAAACAAACAATAAACCAGTAAGTGCAGCAAAAATAAAAAATAGAAACAAAACATTGCGATATCCGATACTTGTCGTATTGTGTAAATCGGGTTGCATGTGTTCAACTAATTGTTGTATGAGAGTACGATTGGTATACAACTGCACATTTACTCGTATGCAATAGTCATACAACAATATGAAAATTTTGTGCTGCTGTCTAACGATCTATGATTTTTTTTTGATGCCACAATCACCGCTTTCAAGATCTATCTCTATTGTTGTAAAAGATGGCGGAAAAAAGTTTGTAAGATAACGGCCTTTTTTTTGTATGAGCTTTTAAAAAAATAAAAAGAGTAAAATGAAAAGTTGTTTGACAGTGTGGTTAAGTGATCGTAAACCGTTCAAAACATGCTGAATAATATTAACTGTTAACTTCAATGCCATAAGTTTCGATTTGAAAATAAGGTTTTTTATAGTTTTGTAAAAAAAAAAATAATAATAAATTGTCTTCAGCATATTCATACCTACAATAATTTTTCTCACTATTCACCTTTAACTTTAAAATTGTGTTAATTTCAAAAAAAAAAAGTCTTAATTAATAAAATAAATACTACAAAAAAAATTAATTACAATTTAATTTATAATAAATTGTTTCTTAAAACATGGTATGCTTTAATGGAACAAGCAGCCAGCAGCAGCTGTTAAATTATTTTTTTATATTTTACCACAAATTTGATATTTTATTTCAAAATTTGCGGCACTTTAGAATTTTTTTTTGAAAGCAGCAGAAACAAGTTTTATAACAAATAAGCATTGGCAATATTTTGCCAAATAAAATAGTACACAGGCAAATACCGGTATAACGAACGATATAATTGTCAGGGCCCAATCGTTATACCGAAAAAATTCGTTATATCGCAAAGTCTTCTTAAATATTATTTTTTAAACTATTTTTAATATTATTATTATTATATTAGACCTGTAGTGCAATTCACTAGCATTTTTTAATCGCATAGGCAACAGGATTGTCAGGATTTTTCCGATCCCATTTATTAGAGGTGTCCACTTATTATAGAGGTATATATTTTTTTAGTTTAATTTTGGTACTACAAAACTTGTTCGGTTATTAGGGGTCTGGTTAAGGGAGGTGTGGTTTATGAGAGGTTTCACTGTAGTTTTCTCGATACAGGGTGTCTGGTGGTGAATTTATATTTTTAAATACGATTATTTCAAAAGACAATAAACGGTGTTTAGGGAGGGTGGCGCCGTTTTAATTATCGATTGTGCGCATTTGTCAGTCACTATGTCGCAGTGGTCCAAGGAGCATCGCATCGAGCATTCGCTGTGAAGAAATTTTTAAGAGCAAAGGCTTAGTTACCGACTATTATATAATGTAACTGCAACAGTAGGAAATAGCTGATCGATATTGTTATGTGAAAAGCAATGAAAATGGTTATAGAAGTGTAATGTAACGTAACCTACTTTTCATATAAAAATATGTTACATTGCAGTTGGGTAAAGGCTCAGTAACTGAGCCTTTACCCGACTGTAATGTAAAGTAACAGCAACAGTAGGAAACAGCTAATCGATAATGTTATGTAATGCAAATGGTTATAGAGATGTAATGTAACGTAACCTACTCAGTCCTGTGGCTGAGTGGTAGCGATGCTAGCCTCTCAGTCCAGAGGTCGTGTGTTCCATTCCCGCCATAGACCCTGGGTGTTTTCCGCAGACAAGCTAATCGCTTCGCGGGCTGTGTTGTTATTAAAAAAAAAACTTCTCATATAAAAATATAGATCAGCTGTTTCCTACGTTACTTTTACATTACATTACCGTCGGGTAACTGAGCCTTAACTGAGCCTTAATGATTCTTATGTAATTGCTCGTTGACAATTTTACCGAGTGCAAATTTAATTCGTTTGTGGGCGCAGAGATTCCGCGCAACTGCTGCGGCTATGAATATCCCATGGCCAGGGCCCATTCGATCTTCAAGGACTCCCTAAAAACATTGAACTGGTTGAAAGCAGTTTACGTGTAAATCCGCGACTTTTAATACGGAAAAGAGCAGCCCCACTGGGACTTCCAAGAACGATTATTCATGAAATTTTAAAAAAGGATCTCAAGTTCCATCCTTTTAAAATTCAAATCGTTCAAGAACTGAAAGAAAATGACTTTGCTTCAAGCAAACATTTTTGTGAAACGATGTTCGAGCGCTTTCGCACTGTATCCCATTTCGTTTTAGTAGCGACGAGGCTCATTTTCACTTAAACGGCCATGACAACAAGCAAAACTGCCGTTACTGGTCTGCATTGCCCCAGGATAACTGTTTGGTGTGCCTTATCCACACATGACATAATTGGACCATTTTTTTTTCGAAAATTCTCTAGAGCCAGGCGACGAATGTCAACAGTGAAAATTATGGACTCATGATTACGGAATTCTTTTTGCCAAACCTGCGAGCTCATCCATCGTACTCTTCACACACGTGGTTTCAACAGGATGGGGCAAGTGCACACACAGCCAGAACTTCCGATGAATTTGCTTCGGGAAAATTTGCCCCAAAAACTAATCAGTCGCTTTGGGGACAGCCCATGGCCACCGACTTCATTCTCTCAGACTCATCAAATTACTCATTATCACTTGTTATCGTGCATCATTCACGCCAATAATATGAACGATAGCCATCTCTGGTTGAAATTCGGTATAAATGTATAAAAATCAAACAGGTAAAATGTGTCCATCTTTAAATTTTTTTTCTTGTCTTGAATTTATTTTTTTATTTTTTGTAATTTTACCATAATTATGGAGTTTTGCCAAAAAAAAAAAATATTAAATTAAATATAATATCTGTTGTTATTACTAAATATTTTCATACATCAGATGCACACATGTGTTTCCAATGAAACCTGTTTACACAGCGTTCACTCCCTCCCTCCTTCTTATTTTAATTGTTAATTTTTCTTTGGCGAAACTCTGGGATTTTCTTTTAACTCTTGTCCACATTTTTATTTAAATACTTGTAATAAAAAATAAACTAAAAATAAAATAAATAAATTTAAAAGTTTAGCACACGTGAACACATGTTCAGTTTTGAATGGGATGCTGAATGTTGAATGGCCGATTGTTGGAACTGCAGGCAGGAGTGAGTGTTTACTTACGAGTAACAACAACCACTCACTGCCAGTTTCACATTTCTAAGACAACAAGGAAAGGACGTAGCGACGCTCATTGTTGTCTTAGCTGTGTGTCGTACTTTTAATGACCATCGTAGTTGCTGTTGCATCTCTGCAGTGTTTTTTTTTTTTTGTATTACTCGTATTCAAAGTTGTGTTAAATAAATCGCCAGATTCGAAAGTGAAAAGATGTTGCTGTAAAAATTGAAATGAAGTGGAAGATGATGTTGACATAACTTTAAATGGATTTTGGGTTTCTCGTCTTTCTTCTTCTTTTCTATTTAAGAGAAATGCAAGAAACATAAAAACATGAACGAACTTGTGCCCAACATGACGAAAAACAAATACCACTTTGTGGACTTGAAGCAAAAAAGAGGCTTGTGTAAGATTAAGTTACATATTTGAATAATTATTACAACACAAGTTATTAAAAAGAAATAACTGCTTTTTGTTGTTGTTGTAAGAGTTAGCTTTGCAAGTCATATGGGACACATGACAAGAATTGACTTGGCTGGTTAGGACTTCTTTTTTTTTTTTTGCCCGTTCACTGCAATTTGAGATGACATGGTGTGCAGAACTTTGCTCACGCTTATGTAAATTTTTGGCCATAGACAATGTTGGTGTTTTTGAACACCACAAACAACTTATCATATCCTGATTCTGTTTTCGTCAAAATTCGTAAAATTATGTGGGATATACATACAAGAGCTGGTCACAGGAGAAGAAAAAAATGACTTTTTGCAAAAATTACTTCTTCGAAAGATATTTTGCACAGAAAGTACAAGCAACAAAAAGCCACATTTTACAATAGTTATATTTTTCACTTAAAGAGACTTTGCACAAAAAGTACTTCTTACAAAAGGTACTTTTAATCTATCACAAGAGGTATTTTTTCCAAAACTTTTGATTTTACAAAATATACTTTTTACAAAAGATATTTTTGCAAAAGGAAAGTATTTTTAAAAAAGATACTTTACAAAGTTTTATTTATATAAGATACTTTTTGCAAAAAGCACTTTTTACAAATAGTACCTTTTCCAAAACAAACCTTTTACAAAAGAAAATTTTTAGATAAGAAAGCTTTTACTTTAATTAAAAAAATTATCTTTTTACAAAAGGTACTTTTTACATAAGGTACTTTTTACATAAGGTACTTTTAACAAAAAGTACTTTTCACAAAAGGTACTTTTTACAAAAGGTACTTTTTACAAAAGTTACTTTTTACAAAAATACTTTTTACAAAAAAAAATAGTTTTTTCAAAAGGTACTTTTTACAAAAATATACAATTCATAAAAAGGTACTTTTTTGGGTATCTTTAACCCAAGGTACTTTGTACAAAAAAAAACTACAGTTTCAGAAATGTACTTTCAATTTACAATACAGAACTTTTCACAGTAAGTACTTTTTACATAATATACTTTTTACATAATATACTTTGTACAAAAGGTACTTTGCACAAAATTTGGTTTTTGCAAAAGGTACATTTTACAAAAGTTATTTTTATTTTAATCAGGAATATTCCTAATTAAAATTCATTCCAGTTCAATTAAATTTATATGTTTGAAAAGATACTTTTTTAAATGGTATTTTTTAAAAAGATACTTTTTATAAAACGTACTTTTTACAAAACGTACTTTTTACAAAACAAAATTTTTACATAAGACACTTTTTACGAAAGGTACTTTTAACAAAATTAATTTTTTACAAAAGGTACTTTTTACAAATGATAATTTTTACAATGGATATTTTTGCAAAAGGTACTTTTACTAAAAGCTGATTTTTACACTTTTTAAAAAATTAAAATTAAGGTACTTTTTACAAAAGGTACTTTTATAAAAGGTACTTTTTACAAAATGTACTTTTATAAAAGCTACTTTTATAAAGGTACTTTTTACAAAAGGTACTTTTATAAAAGGTACTTTTTACAAAAGTTACTTTTATAAAAAATACTTTTTACAAAAGGTACTTTTATAAAAGGTACTTTTTACGAAAGGTACTTTTTACAAAAATCACGTTTTACAAAAGTTGCTATTTACAAATATCCTTTTTGCCAAAAGTACTTTTACTAGAGACACTTTGCACAAAAAATACAGCAAAGGTACTTTTTGCATAAGGCAGTTTTTACAAGGTACTTTTTGCATCAGATAGATTGTACAAGGTTTTTCTTATAAAAAGCAGCTTTTTACATATGTAATTTCTTCGAAAAAGTACTTTTGCCAAAAGATACTTTTTACAAAGGTAGCTTTTTACAAAGGTAAAAAAAAATTCAAGGACTAGGCTTAAAAAAGCGTTACGAACATTAGCCTGTTCAATTCATAAGAATATAGAAGGACTATATTTTTCTGGGCAAATTAATGGCACCACTGGGTATAAAGAAGCAGCAGGTCAGGGAATTATTGCCGGGATCAATGCAGCACTTTCTGCAGCTGAAAAAAAAGAAAGCTTTATTCTCCATCGCGCAGATTCGTATATCTGTGTAATGATAGACGATTTGGTCACCAAGGGGCAATCGAACATTACAGGAAAATAGGTACTTTTTAAAAAAGTACTTTTTAAAATAAGGTACTTTTTTTAAAAGGTGATTTTTATAATTCTATCAAAAGGTACTTATTACAAATAATACTTTTACTTTTTGCCAAATCAATTTCACATTTTAAGTTCTCCAGAGGGCCAAAGAACTATTTATGGTGAACAAGCCACGCACAGTGTCTTAAAAACATTTTATGTTGGAAATAACTGTACGTAGTGTACATCGACAAGCCTGAGTTTCACCAAAATGTTACAACAATCAAACGGTTGATTTTTATTTTCGGCATCAGTTTTTTTTTTCAAATTAAATGCCAACCACGCGGAATTCAAATTAAAAGAAAAAATAGATTTATATTAATTTAATACATACAAAGTTTTCATTAAGTTGTGAAATGTCAAGGCTTTTTGCTGTTGAGTGATTCCGTTTGCATTTAAATGCTTAATTATGATGTAATTGGTTTAATTTGAGTCATTAAGTTTTGCCCTTATAAACCTTAATAAATATTGAATATCATCAGTTAAATGAGATTTTTAAAACACAACGGAATGTAAAGATTTCTCGTAATAAAATTTGTTTACGAAACTTTTATTGAATTTGAATTTTAAATCAAGTCACAAGTTTTAATAATTTGTCAGTCACTTTTTCTAGTTTATAGGAATTTTATTGTTATTATTTAATTGTAATCTTATCTTGTATTGTGGCTCTTATGGCTTTTTAGTTGTCGTCAGTTCTTTATTTTCAAGTCAGGAAGAATTTTTTCTACATATGTATTTATTTATTTGTTGTTTTTATAAAATAGTTAAAAGTTTATTTATTTGTTTTTATTCAATTAGATTTTTTAGGCAATAAATTAATTTTTTTTTTATTTTATATTTGCTTTTTTTATTGGAAAACTTTGTTAGAAATAGTTCGAAACCGTAAAATATATATATGTAGATAAAATGAACAATAAAAAATATTCATGATGAAAGTTTGTAGTTAATTTGTTAAAAAGTTATAAAACGCAACATCGACCGCTCTGAGCCGAACCCAACTATATGCTGAAAATCAAATTTTATTCCCTCAGATGCTTTGAAATTGTAGAATAATTAATTAAATAAAAGCTATAAAAGTTTGCAAAAAGCTCTTAAAGTTTGAAAATATTATATTTTCAGATTGTATTTACTCACATAAATTATTATAAGTTTTTCACTTATTACACTATACAACAAAATCAAATTTTTTAAAAATATGTATCAAGCTAATTCCCAGAGATATATAAAACATTAAATTGTTAATACTCAGAACTTATCCACATTCAAACGAGTATGAGTATTAAATCACATACGCATCAATAAATATGAGTACACAGAGGCATGCATACTTATGAGTTTCATACTCATACTCAAAAACAAGTGCGCATATCGACAAGTTCTAGTTCGATCAAACAAATATTGTATGGGTATTCGCATGAATATGTAAGTGCATAAGCATATATTGAAGAGTATTAGCATAAGAAAAATTTTACAAAAAAAAGAAAGAAAATTAATACAAAAAAGAAAAAAGCTTTAGCACTTATCGTTTATTGGCCGAAAGTATAGGCCCCCAGCTTTCGTTATAAATAAATAAAATAAAATTCTTTATTTAATTTTAGCACCTTTTTGCCATAAAACCAATATTATTGCAATGATGCATTTGAAATTTACCGCTTTACTTAATTTTTTTCGCTGTCAACATCAAAAGTTAGAATATTTTTTTGTGCACAGTGCTATTTGATATGAAGTTTGTTAACTAATATAACACTAGTACATATCAGAGAACAGCAATGAGTAGTGAAAAAGTGAGTAGAGTTGAATCATAACTAGACTTGGGTCAAACTCGTCCACTAGTTCATTTTTGCGACAAACCAATTATCAAACCCATTTAAATTATATGGGTTTGATCATTGGTTTGTGGCAAAAATGAACTAGTGAACGAGTTCGACTTAAGTCTAATCATAACTTATAATTTCTTGTACTTATGCGTACTCATACTTATTGCAATGTTGTCTATGAATCATATTCACTCGAAAGTTTGAAATGCGCATCGAACTCATACTTAGCAACATTTATAAAGTTGTTGATTTGGACTCTCCTTAACTTAATGCCTATGGACGATGCAAAATAAGTATGATTCACAATGCTAACTTTGCATACGAACATTAAAGTTCTCATTATGATCATTTAGTTTTTTTTTGCAGGAATTGAAAAAAACCCATATTTGCTACTATTGTATACTACTGGCAAACTGTTAAATGACTAAACTTTTAAATAAACATACATGCATGAGTTGAGTGAGCTTGAATCAATGTGAGTAGTATAAGTATTATCCTGAAATTAGAAATCAAACTAAGGTGATTTAAGAGTGTGAGTGTGGTATGACTATGATGTCGACATCGCATGCATATTTATTTCAACCTATACTTATAAATGAATGTCATCTTGAGTATGCGTAAGTCAGAGTTAGACTTGTGTCCAACAGTTCTTTTTGAACTAGTTTGAGAGCGTTTGAATCAAAAGTTGTTTCAAACTCATTTAATTTACATTGATGTTTTTGACCGGACTTGTGTCCAACTGAACGAACTAGTTCAAAAAGAACTGTTGAATACAAGTCTAATCAGAGTAATTGAGTTTAAATGATGTCTACTCACTTATATTTAAAATTTCATGAGCCAGTATGAATAGCGAATAAATGATTCATTGCCGATCACTGACACATATATAAATGCAGATAAATAAATAGTTTACCTTATGAAACATCAATAAATATTGTAGTTAAGTGCTTTTGCTAATGTAACTTGTATTTATTTCATTACCATTGATGATAAGAAACTATATTGCCTATAATACTCGTAATAAAACTGCGTATTATAAATATTTACCTGAAAATAAAAGAGAAAAAATATATATTAGGACAAATTTTATATTGACAGCCATTAAAAAAAATTAAACTAAGAATATTAGAAAGAGAGAGAGAGTGAAAAAAACAATATCTTATCAAGAGTTAAATTAAAGGAAAATATAACAGCAAATAAAAAAGCCAATAATAAACTTTTGCAAATGAACAAATATAATTTACAATTAATGGAAAAACAAATTAAACTGGAAATAGATAAAAGCAAATACTCCATAAAAAATTTTAACGAGATTAAATTCAATAATAAAAACACCTGCGACTAAATTGGAAAGTAGATAAAGAAGCAAAAAGTTATTCGAATTTATATTGCACAATATGCGTTTTACGTACGTATATGCCGGTCAATAAATTGTACAAATACAATATTGTTAATTAAAGCGAGGCCCGAACAATAGAAGAAATGCATAAGTATTATTTTATTTTTATAATTATATAAAATAAAACTAAATTTATGAGAAAGTTATAAAGATTATTGCTGTTAACACTGATTTCAAGGCTGGTTAGCCGCAGGCAGTGTTGCCACGAAGAACTTTTCTTTTGTAAAATAACTTTTTTAAATGGACTCAAGATTTTTTAAATCTACTGTTCAATTTTATCGCGCTTTTCTGATCAATTTTAGTCGCATTTCATGGAGAATGCGGAGATTATTGTGTTACAAGTCTTCAAAAATAACAAAAAAACAACTGACATCTGTCAAATCGGTTGTCAAATAAGAGAATGTTGCGCATTTAAATATCGTGACATAACCGCCAAAAACAGCTTATAGCTTATAGCCATACCACATTGCCATAGCCATAACCACAATCAAAATTCAATTGGAATTCACATATAATAAAATACAGTGTTGCCCTTTAGTTTAATTCTAACAGCTGTTTTTATGGTTATGGTTATGCCACGTATAATTTAAGCTGAAGCGACATAATTTTCGAACTTAATGTTTTGACCAAAATCGATTATTTGAGATCGTAAATAATCGCTTTTCGTCCAAAAAAGACTAGGTCCAAAGAATATGTCGGTTAAGCTTTTGTGGCGGTTATGGCGCGATACGTGAACCTCTATAATAACAGTCTTTGATTTATATTTTATGTTTAAAGTGTGTTTTATGTCAATCACAGAAAATTTTTAAATATAATTTGGTTTAATTCCACCAAACCCGAAAACACGAGGTTGGATCAATACGTCAGTGACATTTTAAATTTCCTGCCTGAATAAACTGAAGTTCGTGAGCTCGTGAGCTTGTGAACTCACACTGTCCTATCTAGTCAAGCGACTTTTGAGAAAATCCAACCCTGATATAATGGATTTTATTAAAATTTCCAATTGATAATAAAACAGATCACTAGATCAGGGTTGCATTTTCTCAAAAGTCGACCAATTTCGCAGGATAGTGAGTACCAGGCTTAAGTATTATTTTTTGCGGAAAAAATCAAGACTTAAGCCCAGGTTAAACTTAATAAATACCTAGGGAAGGCCAAAAAATTGGCAGTACAAGCACGGAAGATGCCGAGCGTTCTGTACGCCCACTTGAGGTCTGTACACTACAAACTATTATTATTAAAAACATTCATAATATAGTGTTGGCCGATTGGAGATTAAAAGTGAGAGAGATTCTGGAAACCATAGGCGTCTCAAATCGCTCAAAGGTTTTAATTTTAAATGAACACTTGGGTATAAGAAAGCTTTCCGCAAGATGGGTGCCACGTTTGCTCACAATCGACCACAAAAGCAATAGGGTGTGGAAAGAATATTTGTTCCATCCCAATTTAACTGAGATTTCATAAGCGTGGACGAAAAGTGGATCCACCACAACAGACCAGAGACTAAACAGCAGTCAAAACATTAGGTTCTTCGGGGTGAAGCGGCACCAAAGAAGGACAAAGTGTTATTTGCCAACTAACAAAATATTTCCTTGGAGACCGTTTGTAGGGTCCCGTACACCAAAGGTGGAAAGTAGCGAAAAATCGACAAAATTAAAAAAGCGCTAAAATGCAATATATCACCATAAATGAAATAGATCGCTTAAATGCAAAAACAAATCACCAAAAGTAAAAAGCTGGGGAAAACAACTAAAAAAAATCGCCAAAAAGCGACAAAAATCGCTAAAACTATGAGAAGCGTCGAAACTAAAAAAAATATAAAACTAAGAACAAACCGAAAAAAAAATCGCTAAATACCGAATAAAATTGCCAAGACGGTAAAAAGCGCTAAAACTAAAAAAAAATCGCTAAAACTAAAAAATCGCCACAACCGAAAAAAAATTTCCAAAAACCGAATAAAATAACAAAAACGGTCAAAACAAAGCCAAAACTAAAAAAAATCGCTAAAACTAAAAAATCGCCAAAACCGAAAAAAAAATCGGCAAAACAAAAATAAGCGATAAAACTAAAAAATTTCTTAACAAAATTTTTTTTTTAATATCTACATCAAATAAGATGTTCGATTATAACGTCGAGTTAAAGTCGCACCCTATTATAACCAATGTTACCAGATCCCAATAAAAATAATTATCCCTGAAGATCTTGGAAATTCCCAATGAAACGTCGGATACATTGAAAATTAACTAAAAAGCGACATTTATTTACATTTGAAAGAAATTTAATGACCTTGAATAACTGAATAGACACAATATCTATAAAACGACACTAAGTGATATTATAGTTAAATATAATAACAATATATGAGGGATAGAAGCATCAGAATCGACTCCCAAAACTTCGAAGCGTCGAAGTTTGATAAAACGTCGACTTGAGAAAATTTCGGTAAAATCAGTAACTTCTTATAGCGGGATGTTAAAAATAAAATGTTTTTGGAAAAATATTTTAAGAAAATTTTGAAATAAATTACATTTAAAATTTTTTGAACACGGTGGTTCGTGTTTGAGTTGAGTTTTGAATGAATTAATAAAACTAAATGTTACCTGAGTTAGTTTTATTATTATTGTTCGAAGTCCATTTGTTTCTATATCTATGATTTAATTAGGCTAAGGTTTGTATTGCTTGTGATAATAATTAAGGAACAAATAACACGAAAGTTAATTGTAAATATTCTGACAAAAAGTTAGTAGAATGGAACAACTAGCTGTTTTCGAATGTCACTACATCGTTAACATCAGCGTTCGATGCGACGATGGTAAGACTGCTTTAAATTTAGAGATGGATAAAATTGGGCTTTCATTAAAAAAAGCTTTCAGCAAATCCTAATACGATGAATCAAAACAATTCACATATTCCATTTGCAATAATGCCTGAGTATATAAAGCAGAAATCTACATCAACTGGCACCACACACAGTGGTGAACGCTGATGACGAAGGTGTAGTGGCCTTTGAAAACAGCTAGTTGTTCCGTTCTACTAAGTGTTTGTCAGAATATTTACAGTTAACTTTCGTGTTAATTGTTCATTAATAATTATCACATGTAATTTAGCTTACAAGGCGATACGAACTTCAGCCTTATTAAATCATAGATATAGAAATGTTACCTGAATGAATTTCAGAATATTTGGAGATATAATTTGATTGAATTTTGCCAAAGCCGAAAACTATTTTATTTTGCAACATTGTTTAAAAATAATATAAGATTTTGTATTCAACTATAGGAAATCATATTGAATTTACCATGTCATATTAATTTGCATAGCTTGCACAATAAAAAAAAACCGAAACATCAGTAAATTAAAGGAAACTAAATAAAAACTTTAATTTGTAGCCAGCATAAAAATCAATTTGGTAAATTGTAAATATGCAATAGTAATAATAACAATGTTACATCGATTTAATTGAAAATAAATTCAGGCCAGTGTTGTGGCTAATTATATTTGAACCATGTTTTACCCATCGTCTTTATTTCCTGTCTATTTACATCCTCGTAAACTTATATACTTTTTGCATAAAACTTTTAAAATGTAATAAAACATGAATGGCAAATGTAAAGAAGGAGAAAAAAAGAAAAGAAATTAATTAAAATGTTTTCAAACGTTTTTGTTGCAAAAAAAAAATGCCTTTAAGACAACAATAAATTTATGGAAACGCTAATAAAAAATCCATTTCAATTAATAAAATTAAGTTGTTAACGTACTGCAAGCAGGCTGATTAAATATGTTGTAAACAGTGGAAATTGCCCACTGTTATGCTATTTTAGTTTTAAAGCTTTTGCAATAAAATTTTGCACAAATAAAACTTTAATTTTTCACACCCTGCTTGTTGGCAAAATACTTTTCTCCCTTGCTGCTTTATAACATTTTGCTTTTTCGCAGCAGTCATGCTCTTATCAAACAATTCCAAAAAAATTAAAAATTATTTTAATACCAAAACCTGAAGTCATGGTAGCTTTTGCATTATGCTTAATTTAGTTATATTTATAAAGTTAATTTAGTACCTCTGCTTAAATTTTAAGCCAGGGATTTGGCTTTAAATTAAATTGCAAACACTCACTAACTAAAGAAAATAATAAAAAGTTTTTTTAATCCCCATCAACTGCACACAAAGTAAATTCGCAAACAAACTTCCTTTAAAAACTGAGCAGTGGAGTAGAAAAATTATGAAAACTAAATAAATTAAATTGAAAGGATAAAAAGAAAATTTTAATAATTCCTAATTTTTGTATTAAAAAACCACTACTAATGCAAGCAAATCTTGCTACTTCACACAGTAAATTTTTAAATAGTTTTAACCCTTAAACTGCCATAAGAAACTCACAAGCAAGAGCATTGAAATTATTCGGTAATGGCTTCATATTTTTGGCTAAAATTTATAGTTATAGATTTAGTATAATTGCATGTAAAATGCATATTTTTGGAAACTTTAATATGTAGTTTTTAATGCACAAATAGAAAAAAAGTACCAAAGTAAAATCAACATGAAAAAATGTTGATTGGAAATCTTAAGTTTATTACAAAGAATATGTTGTTTAAATGTGTTGCTGCAATGCGCTTGTTCTTGTTTTGTTGTTGTTGTTGTAAATAGCCGACAAACTTGGCATTAACAGCGAAAACTTCGTGCGGCTGACTGGCGGCCAGTGTACAGTGACACCTCTCATAACGGACACCTCCCATAACCGGGCCCTTCTAATAACCGGACAAGTTTTGTAGATGCAAAATTAAAATAAAAAAATATGTACCTCTCGCATAAGGAGACACCTCTAATAACCGGACAAAAATGTCACGCTGGTCAGTGTCCAGGTAATGAGAGGTTTCACTGTACTAATCTACTATTCGGAGGGTAGCAGTTTCGATTCCTATCAAATACTCTGTGTGTTTCATATATTTTTTTTTAACTTTAACCTAAACTTAAATTTCCAATAGATTTCATTTTAATTCATCAATTAAATCATGTTGAATTAAAATTGAGTTCACGTTGTTGTATTTATTAAGTGTGCATCTAAAGCAGTGGTGGGCACTGTCAATGTATTGGTAAATTGTATATGTGTTGAGGATGCGAGCTACCCACCAAACACAAAGGCAAGCGTTTGAAAGATGATGGTGCACTATGTATTTATACATGAGTAGAAATATTTTTTATCTTAAAAAAAAAAACGTCGAATAAGTTAAAATCTTAATTGAAAATAAAACTTTTTCTAAGTAAACAGTCAATTGAAAAATATGGGGCAATAATTTGTTAGGTTTTCCATTCAAGAAAAAATAAAATAAATAAAAGAATGGTTGCTTGCTGGAGCATAATGGAGAAAATTCGCCAAATAAAAATATGCTGTTGGATGTATCAAACTTAATAAGCATTGAAACGAGTATTTTTCGGCATGGAAGATAATTTTCAGATGGGAAACATATTAAAAATATATTTGATAAGATTTTGCACAGACTAATTTATAAAACTAAGCGTATTACTAAATTAGATCAATTAGTAGAAAAATTAATAAATTCCAAATTCGTTTTTTGTTTGTTTTTACATTTCATCACCAATTTGAAATGAAACACGTACATATGTTTGCTGGACAAATATTCTTGAAAAAAATATTTAAGCATCCGCCTGATGTGCATTCGTCGCTGTCTCATCGACGACTAAATTAAAGAGCGTAAGAATACGTCTGGATGCACTCAGCACAATTGTGCCAAGAAACGCCCGTGTTTGATCTAAAGATAAGGTCGCTGAGGCTGCAGCGATAACTGCGTTGACTAACACGCCATGCGTTCGAGTTCAAATCTTGGCTGAAAGAGTCACCACGCTTTTTTCTAATTTTCCTGCTAAAATCTCCCCATTAAATTAAATTCATGTTGTTTCAACTTGATATATGTTTGATTCAACATGATTTATTAAATCAACCTGAATTAAAAATAATACAAAATAATACAAGGTTATTGTAAATCATGTTGAATTAACATGAAACACATCCCAGTATAAAAGACACTCCAAAATAGTCATGCATATGTAGAGTTTTCGTTTCGGAAGTAGTGCAAGTTTGGATCTAATCTAATGATTTCAGCAAGGGCTTGTCATTGCAAGAGTTTCTCTTTTGCGATTCCTTATCACCCGAATTGGAGGCGATCTTAAGAAAAATTTCCTTTTTTTGGCGTTATATAATAATGGGTTTTATCGTAGTTGGCATATTTTGACTGTCGTAGAGTTTCGTCCTAGATTAGGAAACAAATTTAACCGTGTTATTTAATCTATTAGAAAAACCTCGTAGTAAGAGTCGAAATACGCCAACCAGGATAAGGGGCTAAATTTTCATCTGGGAAAAAGGGTAAAAAGTTGCCCATTTTCGCAATTTGTTTCTTTTTATACGAATATAATACAAAACAACTAATAATTTTTACACCAAAATGAATTCCTAAATTTCTTAAAAAATCGGTTTTTTAAAAAGCTTTTATGAGTATTTTCTAAAAAAAAACTATAAAAAAAATAAGAAATGTTTGTATGATTAAAATATGTATCTGCCAACTATGTATCTGCATATTAAAAATATTGAATTTTTGGAAGCAATGAAAATGCACTTCCTTAAAAGAATGACTTCCAATTTTTTTCATTGGCATATGAAGCAAAACCATTACCAAAAAATTTTAACTTATCTTTATTTTCAACGATTTGAATATTAAACTTTTCTGTGTGCACAAATATCGGGTCAAGCTACGAGGGTGGTCCCACAACTAGCCGACCTGACGTATACATGATGGTAGCAGTTTGAAAAAAATTGTTTGGTACAAAGTTTTGCATCCATATAAAACATGAGCTTGAAGTTTCAAGGCGGCACGTGGAAAAGTGGATTTTTGGTTCAGAACCCACATTTCCCAACTACTCAGTTTCAAAAATCTAATAAGTCAGTTTTTTAAGAAAATATTTATGATTTTTTAGAAAAATTGTTTTTTTTTTGTTTTGAAAACTTGAAGTAAAGTCCATGCAAGCGTGCTAAACAAGACAATTTTCAGTGGTACATGGTTGGTTGGTTGGTTTACGTGGCTGCCTTCTACACGTATGCATTCAAGTAGAATCTGGATGATTCCTTTTTGAAAGACCACTCCACTCGTCGGTGTCAACCTATGTAGGACCATATCTAAGTATTCTGATGCGGTGATAGAAACTAGATCCAGCCCGTCGCGTTGAGATAGCTGATAAGGTCTCCAAACCCAATCTCAGATGCATCTAAAATGTCGTCTAGTACATTTCTGCCAAAACACTTGTGTCTCGAGAGATGCAAAGCTGGACATTCGCAAAGAAAGTGGTCAGTGGTCCATAAACGTATTTTTTTTTTTTTTTATACAAAAATTCTTGAAACCATCCCACTGTGCAGCGGCGAGAAAAAAATTAATAAACATAGATATTTTTTATAAAGCAACCGTTTTGTTTCCACGTTTTTTTTTTTTATTTTAATTAGTTGAATTGTTACAAAGAATTGATCCATAAGGGAAAGAAAATCTCTTCAAAGGGTTAAATTTAAAAAAAAAATTTCTTACTAAAAATTAAAAAAGTGAATTTTGCTTGTTATTAATATTTTTCTTTTCCATGTTTCCACAAATTCAAGTGCAAGTTGAATGTTAAATAATAAGTTCGTGGCTTGTTGTTTTGTTTTTTTTTTTTTTTTCTAGCAATTTATATGTTGTATTTGAAGTTGTTGCTGGTTGCTGGTTGCTGGTTGCAGGCAATTTCCCGTAAAAATTTTGAAGCAGCTTGTCTTTTTCCATGTGTTGAATTGGCGAAGTTAGTGGTGGTGGCAAAGTAACATGATAATAGCAACAATGTTGTTGTTGTTGTTTTTGTGGCATCTTGTAGCATTACTATAATCTTGTTGAATTTCCCGTTTATTTGCAATTTAAAGGCCATGATATTTTCTTGTTCGGATTTGCAGGAGAGAAAAATAAAGCAAAATTAATAAAACATAAAAATAAAAATGCTTTTAACATTTTGCTGCCCATGTTTGACAGTGATGATACGAGTAACTTTGAGATGATTTTTAATTTTTCAACTGGATTTATTGTTGTTCGATATATTGGCAAATTGCATACATTTGTATTTTAATATGTTTTTTTTTTGTCTTTGTGGTTTTTAATATGACTGACTTTTTTTCTATCATTCAATTCACCGCTTTTTTTTTAAGTTAGTTTCCTTCTTTTTATAGACAATCTTTTGGCAATTTATGCGATAGACGGTTGTGTGAGTTTTTGGTGATAGCTTTTTATGGTTTTTTATTTTGCAAATTGGCATTTATTTTTTTTCATATTTTTTCCGGTATTACTTAAGGTACGGTCAGTGACATAGAGAAAATATTTGCATGAAATAAGATTTCGCATATTCCCAAAAAAAAAAATTTTTCAAAATAAAACCACTTGAGAATTTCACATACATATTTTACGAGCGGGGTCACGCTCAACTGAGACAAAATATTTCCACAAACTGTGAAAATAAAAGTTTGTCTAAATCTCAAATTTAAAATTTGTGCAACTTTTAAAAAAAGTTTAAAATTGCTTAAATCTGAAATTAATAAAATCTTGCTAAGAATTTAATTTTGAGTTTATTCAATCAATTTAAAAAAAATTGGAGATGACGAAACATTAAATGAATAAAAGTGTTTGTTCTAAAAGGAAAAAATTATTGCTAAGGTGGCACAATTTTGTCCACATGACATTTACGCTATTTTGTTAGCCCCCTTGCGTATTTTCATCGTGCTGAATTTAAAAAAAGAAGAGAGAGTTAGAGCTATGCTGCTTAGCTATATATAAAACAAATTTAATGTGTGAAATAGCAATGCAATAAAATTATATTATATGATGATGTCAAATTCGCCGCAAATATTTCAAAACGTTTCTATTTATTTCCCATTATTTTCTATCCTAACAACGTACGATTAATGTATTGTTTGTGGCCGGCGGCGGCTGTTAGCCGGCTTACAACCGATCGGCTTCGTTCTCTGCTTTGTGCTCATGTGCAAAAATAATACAAAAACAAATTGAGCAACAGTTATAATTATTTTTGTTTCACTCACTTCAAAGAACATTTTGTTTCGTTTATTTTTTGTACTCTGCTTTTAAGTACAATGAAATCAAAACAAAAATAAATTTATAACTGCAATAGTGTCAATTATATTTATATATTATATTATTATTATATTTATTATTATTAAATCGCCACATAAAGCGCATAGCTCCAAAAAAAGAATGAAACGTTCGTTTTCGAGATATTTAAGGTTTTGACTTTTTTTCATATGGCGGCAACCCAAAAAATGTTTACTGTTAGAAAAATTAAGGAACAAAACTGTGCGTGCTCATGAAAATCTCTTATATTCAAAATTTCAGCCATATCGGTCCAAAACTTTGGCTGAAATAAATTTTGACGTAAATAGTGGATGAAATTACCCAATGTGCTAAGGAACTTTTTATAAAGTTTGAGACACAGAAAAAGTACTTTTAGAATGCAGTGCTTTTTGTAAAAAGTACTTTTTGAAACATAATTTTTTTTTAATGTGGTTAATAGAGTTTTGGATTTAGTTTGAGATACAGCAAAAAGTACTTTTAAGAGAAGCTGCCTTTTGAAAATAATACTTTTTGAAAAATAAATTTTTAATGTACTTAATATATGTAGTTTTGGACTAAATGAGTTTTTACGTATGTATCACTTTTAGTACATTTTTGTCCCTTAAAGAGCCAAATATTTTCTAAATTAATTTTATATTAATTTGAAGCAAAAAAAAAATTTTTTTGATGCCAAAAAGTACCAAAAAGGATTTTGAAACTTCGAAAAAGTACCAAACAGCTTGTTTTTTATTTATTTGTTTTTTTTTTTTTTGCTAGTTTTACGCCCAGTTTCGATCAAGGATAAAAAACTAACAAATGTGTAATCCTTTCTTAGTTGGTATAAACACCGGGAGGAAAGCCTACATACATACATATTTAACGAATTTCACTACAACGAATTTTTCTCCATAACGAACTATTTTTGAGAACACTGCATTTTATTAAAGTTTTCCTCGCATCTGACTATAACGAATTTCTCTACTTGGCCAAAGTGCTTTAAAACTAAGTGGCCTTATCAGTGCAGCTGATGATCACCTGACCTTACTCCCTCCCGTCAAACTGTATATAAAATAGCATAAAATCTTAACACGAACTACCGACATACAAATAAAAATAATCCTACAACAAATTTTGTAGGTATGTCCATATGTTTTTGGTATTAATACACTTTGTACGTGCCAGCTGCAGTAATAAGCCGTGGTTGCAAGTTTGTGTCACTTGTACCAGCGTTGCCACTAGAACTGCATTATTACAGGATGCCTAATAGGACCCTGCACAAGCATACTTGAAATATAAATACATCTTCTTATGAATTGAATAGGCTAAAGTTCGTAACGCTTTTTAAGCCAAATTGCATGTGATAATTATTAATGAACAAATAACATCAAAGTTAGTTGTAAATATTCTGACAACAACACATAGTTGAACGGAAGAGCCAGCCGTTTTCGAAGGCCACTAAACCTTCCTCATCAGCGTTCTTCTGTGTTTTTGTCCACTGTGTGTGGTGTCAGTTGATGTAGATGTCTGCCTTATATACGAAACTTTATTGCAAATGGAATATGTGAATTGGTTTGATTCATTGCATTTCAATTTGCTCATGTCTTTTTGTAATGAAGGCTCTCAAAGCTACCATCTTTTATATATATATTATACAAATATAAATACATCTTGTTTTTCAAATGTTTTTCCCTGGCATGTACGAGTATAATACTGCAAATGCTGTCGTATAATAAGCAAATAACGATGGATGTAGTGCAGGAGGTTCGTGTATATGAGTTTTTACAACTGATGTCGCGAAAACGATTTGTTCGTAACAAACACTCCAAATAGCACAAAAAAAAATTGTGTATTCACCTTTGATGCGTGTGGGCTTGTTATTTTGCGTATGGTTCGCTTAAGTATGTGTGTAAGATGTAGATGGTAAGCTACAGGGTGTCTGGTGGCAATTTTATATTTTTAAATGCGATTATTTAAAAAAGCAATAAACGGTGCTGAGTGAGGGTGGCGCCGTTGGAATTATCGATTGTGCGGATTTGTTAGTCACGATGTCGCAGTGGTCGATTGACATTTTTGAAGTGTAATGAAACTTACGTCGACAATTTTGTTCAAAGTTCGGTATTCGGCGAATACGTGATGGACCGAGTGTAAATTTAATTCGTTCGTCGATGCAGAGACTCCGCGCAACTGCTTCGGCTATGAATGTCTCGCGGCCAGGGCGCAGTCGATCTTCAAGGACTTCTGAAAACATTGAACTGGTTCAATGAAAATCACTGAGACTTCTAAGAGCGATTATTCATGAAATTTTAAAAAAGGATCTTAAGTTCCATTCTTTTAAAATTCAAATCGTTCAAGAACTGAAAGAAAGTAACTTTGATTTACGGAAAAAAAAATTTGTGAAACGATGTTGGAGCATTTTCGCACTGTATATCCCATTTTTTTTTGGAGCGACAAGGCTCATTTTCACTTAAGCGGCCATGACAACAAGCAAGAACCCGCAACCCTCGATTGAAACATCAAAAACCATTGCATTGCCCCAGGGTAATAGTTTGCTGCGTCTTATCCACGCATGAGATAATTGCACCATTTTAATTTCGAAAAATCTCGAGGTCAGGCGACGAATGTCAACGATATAAACTATCGACACATGATTACGGTATTCTTTTTGCCAAGCCTGCTAGCTCATCTATCGTACTCTTCACACACGTGGTTTCAACAGGATGGGGCGGCTGCACATACATCCAGAGTTTCGATGAATTTGCTTCGGTAAAATTTCCCCCAAAAGCTGATCAGTCACTTTGGGGACATCCCATAGCCACCGAGGTCACCCGATCTAACTCCCATGGATTTTTTTATGGGGCTACCTCAAAGAGAGTGTTTATAATGACAATTCCCAATCTCTTGTGACTTTAAAAGAAACTATTCGTCCAGAAATCAGCTCAATTGAGCCAAATTTACTGCAGCGTGTGGCGCAGAACACAAGGCCCAGTTTTGATGGGAAAAGTTTTAGTGATGCAGGCATAAGGCACTGGTCATTAAAAACTACACCGGTTTCAGCGGATGCTAATACTTATGTAATATCAGAGCGCCCTCCTTCGTCGGTATTGTGTAGCAGAATCATCGGCGAAGTAAAATAACCAATAAAATACAATGGCTACCAAACACAGCTTCAACATTTAATGCGCCTCAAATGACACCAGAGGCGCTGCAACACTGCATTATTAAAAAAGCATGTAAAAAAGCAGAGTTGTAAAAGAATGAAGGTTTTCCATATTTCCTCTATCTCTTCCTTAACCACCTGTCTTCTCTGTCACTATACCTTCCCTATCACCCTATCTCTCACTAACTTCTCTTCAACTCACCGGTAGCACAAAGGGATCATTGTATTGGACCCAAGTGAGCTGGAGTCTAAATTTCACGCTTCCTTACCAGCAGCCTGCTAACCTAACCTGACCTAACCTATCACCATTTCTTCTAAAAAGCTTCATCTATGTATAGACACTACCCATACCAAATTTAATCCCGATATCTGCTAAGGAACGAAAGTTTTTAATTTTGGCCAGCTAAAAGTGCTAAAAGTCACACTGTGATACGGTGGGCGTGGCTCTAGAGCGTTTTTCCAATATCTGCTCCGGAATGAGAGTTATTAATTTTGGCCAGCAAAAAGTGCTAAAAGTTACACTGCGATACGATAAGCGTGGCTTTAGAGTTTTTTTGTGTATATTAAAACATAATAAAGTTGTTTTTTGAAAGCTCAAATGTAGGCAAGCAATTCCTAAAATAGTGTAGTACCTTGAGGTATGCTACGGAGTGTATTTTCATAAGAAATTTTATTATGAAGTGCACTTACTTTTCCATAAAAGAAAATATTCATGTATTTGTGTATTCATATAAGTCTCTATACATATATATATTTATATGTATTTATAAGTATATTTCTTTATTTTTATTTTTACCTGCCACACAAGCTTTTAAATACGAGTATCAGTTGGCCTAAAACTATGCTAGACCTTAGTGTAAGTGCATGCAAGGAAATATTTCAAAATGGAATATCGTATCCAATTGCAGAAATACATTTTAGATCGTACAATTTAATCTAAGTTGTTAATTAAATTCACTGCTTTACCCTTTTTATATTTAGCAGGAATTTCATTCATATGAATAAATTCTCAGCCATAAATTGTGATATTAAAGGTTTCAGTATCCTTTGCGAGTGCAGCAAAAAAAAAATCCTTGCTGTGTTTGTTGCCGTTTTTGGGTCTTTTGTTAATATTTTCTATTTCATTTGGCCGGAAGCCAAATGGCTGCGGCTATTCCCCTTAGAGTGAATTAGTAGACAAAACAAAATTCTAAATTAAAATTCGCTAGCAGTTAGGAAAAGAAAAGGGAAAACATAATGAAAGTGAAACCTCAAAGAAGACTGCAAAAAAATTTTAATACGTTAAATTTTAAAACAAAAATCAAGGGAGACGGATACAGGAATATACGAGTATGTAACTAACTTCATGAATGTATTTTAAGTTTGTTAAATAAATACTTGGAAATGTGAATTTGAAATTTCGGAAAATGGGGATTAAGGCGCGAACATTATTATTTCGTGTAACTTGCAAAAAAAAAAAAAGGGAGGGGCATGTTGTGTATCAAAAATTCTTTGCAAATTTGGAAATAAAACAAATTGTTTACAATTTCAAAAATTAAAATTCTTGTTTGGCAGCTAAAGGCGAAATGAAACATGAGAGGGAAACAGGCACTTTTAATTAATAAATAAGAAAACAAATAAAAAAAACCCCTGCAAATCCTTTAATCGATTTAAAATCCCATGAAAACACATTTACTTTCCAATTATAAATATTAATACACGCAGATGCCACAAAGCAGCAATAAATCGTGTGGCGCAGTGGCCAGGTTGCAATAGCCTGCCAACAAGACTAGACTGACTGCTTACCCTTAACTGCTTAACTGCTGACTACTTGACTTGTTTAGCAAGCATGAGAAATCACAATAGATGGACATTTGAATGGATGGACTATAAAAGTCTCTGACAGCCAGTCAGTATTCAAATAAATGCTCATATGTATAAGCTTGCTCTGTTGATTCAATTTCAACTGACAAGGAAAAATATTCGTACTTGCAAATAATTTTTAATGACTTTAATCAAATCAACAAGGGTTGCTAACTAAAACAAAAGGACAGTGGCCGCGTACCCCCGTACACCCCCTAACAGATAGATAAATGGGGGTGTAGTGTAGTTGACAGACCACAAGGTGCGTGCAACAATTAATTCCATTGCTTTACAAAAAAAGGGTGTGCCTCTAACAACTAAATAACCACAATAG
Source organism: Tachina lurida (assembly GCA_944452675.1). Taxonomy (NCBI): domain Eukaryota; kingdom Metazoa; phylum Arthropoda; class Insecta; order Diptera; family Tachinidae; genus Tachina; species Tachina lurida. The sequence continues at coordinate 141,763,226 of OX101752.1, forward strand.
ATACTCGTAGTATTTTATTTGCTTACTGGGGAAAAAGGAAAAAAAAGAAATCTAAAGTCTGCCAGTTTTTCTAAACACGAGTTTGATTTATTTCTTTTTTTATGGCTTCCACACACTTCATGCCACACAACACCACATACGACGAGTATAAAAGTAACTTTGAATTTCTAAAAAAGCTTTAAAGGCAATTAAATTCCAAATATCAAATGTTTATTGGCTGCAACGTGTAGTGCATAGCGAAAAAAATGCATATTGAAATAGTTATGCACTTTTTTTCTTATTGAAATAAGCTAAACAGCCAATAAATTTTGTTTGATTGAAAAAAATAATAATAATAATAATTTAATAAAATTGAATAAATGTCGCCACATGACTTCCGCTGCCGACGTTTCACTTTTGTTTGAGACAAATTATTAGAAAATCTTTTGTATTTTTTATTTTAATAAAACTCGTAATGAATAACTGTTAAGAATTTATAATTATTTTTTTTAAGAATAAATTTGGGAGGCATTTTTTTATTGTTATACAATTAATAAGTGAAATATTTTGTTTAAAAAAGTTTTTTTTTTAATAAACACAAAACAATTTGCGAAGCGGATTAGTCTGCAGAAAATACTCAGGGTTTATGGCGGGAATCGAACCCACAACCTTTGGACTGAGAGGCTAGCATCGCTACCACTCAGCCGCAGGGACACTTAACATACGAGTATAATCCATACATGCAGGGTTATCCAAATTGTGGATAAACGGCAAACCGCCGATCTGGCAAGTCTATCAGCTGTTATATATCTAGCATCTGAAGTGTAATTTATTTATTTATTTATTTCATAAATACTTTACAAAGTAAATTTGTTAAGTATTTTTGCACAAATATGGGAATAGTAACTAGACCATATTATGTTATTAACAGTATTTTAAAAAGGTTTTGTGATTGACTGTACACGACCTATGCCTTCACATACGACGTAGCAACGTGGTTGTTAAAGAAATTCCACAACAGAACCGCAAGAATATACGGTTATCCGTGGCAGATCAGTCAACCAGTGCGAGCCCAGAGCTGCTTAACGACTGAGTAGTGTAATTTATGTAGCGAAACTTTTGCCATTTAGGAATATGGATCGTTTAACAACACAAGAATGCGTAAAAATAGTTAAAACTTACTACCAAAGTGGTGGCCACTTTTCGAGCTTTACGGGATATTCATAGCCGACCGAGCAATGCAATGAATTGGCGAGATTATCAGCCCAATTATGAATTTTACCGGGGAGTTTTTTCTCTTCCCGGGGAATAATCCTCCTAAGAGTAAAATCTCAATCAGCTGTTTAATGTTTACTTTTTATTATGTGTCTTAATAAAAATACGAGGGCTACTATTTACATTGCGGGAATAGCAAACATTTTTAAATGAAATATTCCTTGATGATCAATACACTTTTGGATTCGTTCCAACCATTTGTCATAGCAGTTTGTCCATTCCTCTTGAGACACCTCCGAAACCTCCGATTTTTTAACGCTTCAACTGCTTCTGCAGCGATCTTAAATCGTTGATCATGCAGTTTACCTTTGATATTCGGGAAGTAGAAGAAGAAGTCATTGGGTGCCAAGGCAGGACTGTACGGAGGATGAGTCTTCAATTCGATGTTTTGACTGCTCAAAAATTGATTTGTTTGACGAGATGTGTGAGAGCTCGCATTGTCATGATGAAGAATGATTCGTCTTCGGGGGGTTAGTTGTGCGAATTTCTCCAAAGAGTTCCGGCACACAAATGGCCGTATAACGTCCATTTGCTTCTCTGTGCTTCTTGCACCAACAAATTTTGTAGGATTTAGCTCATCTTGGAATACCCACTTGGTCGATTGCTGTTTTGTTTCTGGCTCATAAGCATACATCCTTGATTCGTCACCTGTTAAATTTTTCTGCAGGTCTTTTGAAGCACTATGCTTGAACATTTTAATCATTTCCTTACACCACTTGACGCGAGCCTTTTTTTTTAGCGATTGATAAATTATGGGGTATCCGATGAGAACAATTTTTTTTACTAAGTGTTCATGCAAAATCGAATGTTTTGAAGTGGAACTAATGTGCGAGGATGCCTCTATCTCACAATATGTCACATGACGATCTTGCACTATTAGTTCTCGCACTGCATCGATGTTTTGTGACACATCAAACGGTTTTGGACGACCTTCGCGAAATTCGTCGGCGATTGAATTCACTACACCAGCCATATACTGTCATGTCAAACTTTATAATGGTGTTGCCAGATTTTAGCTATTGACATTAGTGTTGCCAGTTCCCGAAATATAAATAGTAGCCCTCGTATCATTTTTTGCTTAAATAAAAAATAAAACAAACAATGTAACGATTCACAAGCAGAGAAACAAGCCGTCTTAAAAAGTCGGCAGTGGCGGCTTAGTAAACAATAATCGGCGGCGGCTCATAAGCCGGCTTGAGCCGGCTGACACTTTCAGCCGCTTTTTATAGGGTTTTTTAAACACATTTCTACAAAAAAATTCAAACACCATATAATTTATAAGATTTAGTGCAAATTTGCAACTACAAAAAACAATTAGCCGGCTGCAATTTTGAGCCGATTTTACATTGAAAGTCGGCGGCGGCTCTTGAGCCGATCATCTTGTTTCTCTGTTCACAAGCATGTGGAGTAACTTTATGCTAAGAAAGTGGAGCTAAAACTGGCAAGTACCTGGTTTCAGTGACTTTTATTATGATAATCGTATCGCTACACGTATAGTAAATATAACGAAAATTTATCGACTTTGATACTCACTAACATATTTTAACGATATGCGCTATCGGTTGAAGTAAAAAAATAAATAAAATCACAAGCTCAAATTCATTTAGTTTTTCTTTGAAATTTTAATTCATAATAGGACTCCCGGGGAATCGTTATTCATAATTGCGCAGATAGAGATATTTAGGTTGCCTGCACGGCTGCCAGATTTTAAGTATTATCGTTATTTTGACGACCATTTTTTAATAGTATATATGTGGCATCTTATATGATATGACGATTGTTTTATTATTTCGGCGATATTTCGAAAATTTTATATGCAGCCCTGATTGCCAGCTGTATTGCGGCTTTAAACAGGGCACATTTAAGCGGGAACTACTGTAACTACGGCTGATAACAATATTATGGAGGCAGAAGTTCTTGATGTTCGTGGCATGAAAATTCAAGATTATGAAATCAAAATTTTATTAAAAGAAAAATCGATTTGGATCGCATTGGTAGTGGGCGTTGGTTGCATTTTTTTTTTGTAATTTACGCAATTTAATGCCCGCTGCCAACTTTCCATGGTTTAGTTTTTGCACAAAATTGTACGAAGCCATGCCACTGTGCTTACGGTTCGCATGTGAAATAGACTACACATACATACATATTTGCAAAGGGTCTGGTTTATCACTTTCAATGTCGGAAAATTCAAGTCCAATGGACTTAAATATTACTTCCTCTACATTTCTGCCTACAACCTGCTGTCCTGCATATCACATTGCATGAGTAAGATCCTAATTGAAAATAATTCATTCATTATTTATCGTATTCAATTATTTTCAAATACCAACCACTTTTGTTTCTCTATCTTAAAAATATGCAAAATAATTGTTCAGTCTAATTAAATTGGTTGCATGAGTTTTGTTTTTTTTTTTTGCTTCTATATGACATTTATAGATGTAATAATTTTTAAATTTTTATGAGCCTTTACGTTGAGTTTATTTGATTCAAATGGTTGTAAATTCTTGTTGATTTTTTTTTTTTTTTGCCAAAACCAAATGTGTGAAAATTTTAATTAAAAATAAAAACAAAATAAAGTGTGGGCAAATTTGAGGTTAGGAAGTAAATTGGCTGTCAAATGCTAAAATGTCAAGAATTGAGCTGTCATCCTCTGACAGCGGACGTCTGCCAATGTGCTAGAGCTGGACATTTGCCCGACATCATATTTCATTATTTATTCCCATATTTCTTCTTTACATTAGTATCAATAAAACTGAATTTGTCAAAAAAAAATTTGTTTGTAAGTCATAAACCTTAAATTTTGGCACCCTTTATTTAATCAACATAACACATGCAGCGTGCTGTATAATAAAGTGATTTCTGTTAAAGTACAAGGTGTCCCCAAGGAAAGTTTATCAGCCCATTATGTGAAGGCAAGGAATCTGAAGAGCGTACTGGGTATGTTAATCGATAGCGTGGCTCTGGGGAATTTAGTCTAATAAAAACGCTGTTAAAGCAGAGACAGTCGAATATAACTTTCCAAAGAAGTAGTAGTTTATTTAATCTAATAGCTCTACCATTAAATAATTTATTAACACAAATTTCTTAATAAGGCAAAAAGTGTGTGTTTCCTAAAGCAACAGAAAGAAAACAATTCTTTTCAAATATGTAATTAATTACTTAAGAATTTATAAATTTGCCAAAGCAGTTAAATAATAAACAAAACGTACTTGCAATACTTGAAAATTAATATCGAATAATTTTAAAAACCATAAAAACGTGATATTGTTATAAACGAGTACGTACGAAATGTACATGTATTACAAGTTTTTATACATTTTGTTACTTAATAAACTTATTAAATTAACGCAAACAAATTGCAAAACAACAAAATAAATTGAATTTAATGTTAAAGTCACGGAAATGCCTTGAGAAACATGCGACGAAAAAAAAATTTGTTTTAAAACTGGAAACAAAATATTGCAAAAAAAAAAGTAAGCCCTACCGAAAAAATGTTTACAGTTCAATATCACAAAATAAAAATGTATAAACAAAATATGAAAACAATTATTAAATATTTATAAACAATTGAAAGCGTAAATTTTGCAAAAAAAAAACTGTTCGCAATTCTACACATGTGATTCGAATGTACTTCACGACTTGTGATTATGATGATCATTAATGATAATGATTTCCATAAAGTTGCTTATTTGCTTTAGCTAATAACAGTAAGTTGTTTATTTTTTTTTTTTGTTTATTTAACCCAATTCAATATAAATATGGCTAAAGAAAATTAATTTAATTCTCGCAAGTAAATTAATATTTAAATAATTGCAGCACAATAACATTTTCTGTTGAATAAATTGGCAGTAAATGGCTAACAAAACAGAAGATACGGTTTACAAAAAAAGCTACAAAAACTTTATTTACAAAAAAACAGTACTTTTACATTAAGTACTTTCTAGAAATCACGCATTTCACAAAAAGTAAGTGTTACAAAAGGTACTTATTACTCAAGGTACTTTAAAAACAACGTACTATTTACATTTAAATTAACTCTGTTTAACAAAATTAATACTTTTCATAAAATATATTTTCAAAAAATAGTACATTTTGCAAAAAGTATTTCTTGCTTTGTTACATTTTTACAAAAGGTATTTTTTTTTTTGTTAATTTTTTTACAAAAGGTACTTTTTATAAAAGTAATTATTTAAATAAATAATTTTTACAACAGATATTTTTGAAAGAGAGATACGTTTTAGAAAAAGTACTTTCTACAATATGTACTTTTTGAAAAAAAAATTATTTTACAAAATATACTTTTTAAACAATTACTTTTTTAAAATGTTCTTGTTTACAAAAAGCAGTTTTTGCAAGAGATAATTTTCGTAAAAGGTACTATTTTGCAAAAGATATGTCTTACAAAAGGTACTTTTTATAAAGTACTTATCCCAAAACATAATTTTTACAACAGATATTTTTGAAAGAGAGGTTACGTTTTAGAAAAAGCACTTTCTACAATATGTACTTTTTGCAAGAAATAGTTGTACAAAAGATACTTCTTAAACAAGTACTTTTTAAACAAGTACTTTTTTAAAAAGTTCTTGTTTACAAAAAGTAGTTTTTGCAAGAGGTAATTTTCGTAAAAGGTACTATTTTGCAAAAGATATGTTTTACAAAAGGTACTTTTTATAAAGTACTTATTTCAAAACATAATTTTTACAACACATATTTTTGAAAGAGAGATATGTACGTTTTAGAAAAAGTACTTTCTACAATATGTACTTTTTGCAAAAAAAAACAAATACTTTACAAATGGTACTTTTTAAACAAGTACTTTTTAAAAAAGTTCTTGTTTACAAAAACCAGTTTTTGCAAGAGGTACTTTTCGCAAAAGATACAATTTTGCAAATGGTACTTTTTGTAACTTATTTCAATAAATAATTTTTACAATACATATTTTTGAAAGAGAGATACATTTTAGATAAAGTACTTTCTTAAAAGAAAAAACATTTTAAAAAGTACCTTTTGCAAAAAATATTTTTACGAAAAGTACTTTCTAAAAAAGGTCCTGTTTACAAAAAGTAACTTTTGCAAGAGGTAATTTTCGCATAAGGTACTTTTTTTCAAATGGTACTTTTTACAAAAGTTACTTTCAGGTAAAATTTTTTTTCAAATTATTGTTTTAAATAAAGAGTTATTAAAAAATGTACTTTATAAAAATTTACTTTTTATTAGAAGCAATTTTCATACTTTTCACAAAATGTACTTTTTAAAAAATTGTACTCAAATCTCTTTTTCTAAAAGGTAGTTTTTAAAAAATAGTATTTGCAAATGGCACTTTTTTTACACAAAGTACATTTTACACAGGGTTATTTTTACAAAAGATACATTTACAAATCGTGCTTCTACAAAAGTGAATTTTTTACAAAAAATACTTTTAAGAAAAGGTATTTATTAAAAAAAAAGTAATTTTTACAAATGGTGCTCTTACGTAAGATACTTGTGCAGAAAGGTGCTTCTTATACACAAGGAAGTTTTTATAGAGGCGAATTTATACAAATCATACATTTATAAATCGTGCTTCTACAATAGTTAATTTTACAAAAAGTACTTTTTACAATAAATAATTTATACAAATAGTAGTAATTTTTAAGTCACAGAAATTTTTAAATAAGTGCCTTATTTAAAAAATGTATGTTTTCAGATTGTTTCCTTTTTTTAACAGTAACAGAAGTTTTCATTAGTGGTACTTTCCATAAAATGTACTTTTCGGGCGAAAAATTATCTTTAGAAAAAGTAGTTAATACAAAGAGTGCTTTTTGCAAATGGTACTTTTACATATGATACTTTTGCACGTTGTACATTTTAAGCACTGCACTTAAAAAAAATTACAAAATGTAAATTTATCAAAGGGTACTTTTACAAAAGCTAATTATATGAAAAGTAGTTTTTCAAAAAGTTTTACAAGTAATTTTTAGAAAAAGTTCGTTTTAACATAACGGATTTGTACAAAAAGTTAATTTTAAAAAAAGGGCTTTTTACAAAAAGTACTTTTCACAAAAAGTACTTTTTACCAAAACTACTTTTTACCAAAAGTATTTTTAATCAAAAGTACTTTTAACAAAATGTGTCTTATAAAAAGTAATTTTTCCATAGAGTACTTTTTATAATAAGTACTTTTTTACAAAAGTACTTTTTACAAAAAGGCACTTTTGGGAAAATTTTTAAACTTTTGATTTTTTGCTAAAGCTTGAGTATTTGACAAAACAAGTATGTAAAACTGCTGAAATTCATTGAAAAAGAGTTTACTTCTTACATTCGCTATATTAATCATGCAATACTAATTTCATCAATTATCCAAGAAACCGATTAAAACATTCCCTCCTCAAGTAATGTCGCAAAACTTACATAATGACAAGAAAGTTATCATCATCATCATTATGAATGTCACCATATTAATATTGCCAGTGATGATATTCGTATTAAAAATTCAAACTACAACCAACTATAAACCAGACATATGGACGGACGGACGTGCTGACACACTAAATTCATACAAACAATCGATAAATATCATACCACAGATGTGTACATGAAGTGATCATATTATAAATCGTATTTGTATAAAAACAATGAAATGATCTTGGTTGGCGGTGACGCACAGAAAATATTAATAAGTTTGTTGGGCCGTTAAAGTCTGGCTCTTGGGAAGTTTTTTTTTTATTTCTTTTCAATTTATTTTAAACTCATAAATTCCTACAATGTTGCAGTTGTTGCTATTTTTATTGTTCTAGGATGGGCTGCTTTGTAATTTTATCCTTTAAATTAATGGTCTGTCATCGTTATGAACAGAAATGAATCGAAACGCTAAAAAAAATTGCTGCAATTGTAAAGAACGCTTTCAGCCATGAACTTCAATGTTCAAATGAATGGAAAAAATGCTTGAAGCAGTTCCTCTTCTTTTTTTTCTTGGTTGCCTAGACTAAAGTCTTTTTAACTGGCCGGCCGTCTTGGCCAGCCAGCTGGCTTGGCATATTTGACTGTTTGGCGTTTGCCGACTGCAGGAGGATGGCAACAACAACATCAAATACAGCAACAACAACTTGCATTGACGAGTATCGAAGTTTAAAGGTACGTGTACTGTTTCTTGAAATTAAAGTTAATTTCTTTTTTCTTTGTTTTTTTTTTTTTTGTTAATCGTGATTAAATTGAATGAACAAATTATTTCGTTTCGTTTTATTACAAGTATTATATAAAAAACAATGCACATATGTATTAAGTATAAATATGTACATATTTATATTCTTTTGCTGGTAAATATTTAACTGCATGAGCTTTTAACTTTTTTGTTTCATGTTCGACGTTCGATCGAACTTATAAATAAGCGACTTGTTAATTTACGTGTTTCTCTTAATGAATGGCACGTGACTTTGGTTTTGTAGAATTTTTTTTTTGTAGACACAAAACGCCGGTATCCGACAGAAAAAAATTTAATTCATGGTCAGTTTTATTATTGATTTATATTGTTCGTATGCAACTTATTTTGTAACTTAAGATAATTTTTTTTTTTTTTGTAGAATTTTTGCGGCAAAAGAAAATCTTGGATAACTAGAGTTCAGGGGAGTTCAAATATACATAATTCGTGTGATGTTAAGTCCTTACTTTACGAGACGAGGGAAAAAGAAACGTTTTGTTTCCCCTCGTCACTCTCTCTCGCTCTCTCTCTCTCTCTCTCGCTCTCTCGCTCTCTCGCTCTCTCTCTCTCTCTCTCTCTCTCCTAACAAACTAATCAGCTTAGCAATAGGAATTGCATAGTGTAAACTATGCAATAAGTTGAGTTTTAGGGGGTGCGTCCGGCCCTCAAAGTTAGCCCTCAAGCCCATATATTCAATGTAATTTTTTTTTGGTTTAGTTTTCGTTTGACTATATGTATAATATGAATGAAATAATTTAATATATATAAGCTCTTATTGTACATGCTAAAAATAAAAAATTTCCTATATAAAAATATAATTTTGTTACATAAAATTTTTGGTATTTTGTTGGCTATTTTCCTCATTATTTTCTAAAATATTAATTTTAGCAAAAAACTTTCTTTGAGACTAATGTTGTTGACTTGAAGAGATAAAAGATTGTCATATGTCATATTCTTGTAAAATGATTTTTTAAAAAGATAGTCATATACAAAAAATTACATTGAAAAATGGGCTTGAAGGCCAACCTTGAGGGCCGGACGCACCGGCAACTTATAGGTATGGAATTTTTTTGTATTTTTTTAACATAAAACTGAACCGATTTGGGGGGTGAGAGTAGAAGAAATCGAAAAAATAAAAATTATCCATACAACTAATGCTAGGAACACAATTGGGACGAACGACGAATTTCGTCCACCTCGACGAATTTGTCGATATGAGTTCGCTGCGTAAATTCGTCGTGTGAAGCACAATAACGACGAATTTACGCAGCGAATTCCTCTCTTATATTTGATAAAGTCAGCGATGCCAACTTAGCTATTTTGGAGCTAGATTTAGCTCTTTTTGATTACTTCTAACTCGAAATTTTTCCCCTTAGCTCGTTTTTTAAAAAAAGAGCTAACACAGCTCTTTTCAATTTAAAAAACGACACATTTAGCACTTTTCGCATATTATAGTAATTTTCTCGTTTTTACCCTCATTTTTCGTCTTTGAGGCATTTACATTTTTTGTAAATATGTTTTGTTGCAAATGCAGATACTTTTTTGAAACTATTTAAGATATATTTATGTATTTAGTGTGTTCGTTTCTGAATAATTAGAAAATTTTTGACAAATTATTGAAATGGATTCTTACTGCCAAACAGGAAAGCTTGGGAATCAGATTCCTCGTTTAAAAAATGGATTAAACCAGCAAAAGATCCATGTTAAGATTTGTGCAAATGTTGCAAATTAATTATAAGAGCGAAATATTTTGATTTAGTTCGCCGTTCGGAGACTCGAAAGCATAAAAAATGTATGGCTCCATTTATTGATATTGTGCTATTCTAGATATATCAGAAGTTCCAACACAAACGCAAATTGGGCAAGCACATCTTGCATTATATGCTGCAGTACATACACCGTTTTTTATTAATGTTAAAAAATCTTGAAGTACAAATTGAATAATAAATATATTCATAGATTTAAAACGGAAAAATATTTAATTTTTAAATTTAGCTCTTTTTAGCTCTTTTTGGCTACTCGGTTGGCTCGTTTTGCCTCCGAATTGTTGGCATCACTGGATAAAGTTGGTTGTTGTGTGTACAAAGACAGAGAGTGAGAGAGAGAAAATTGTTTTTTCGTCGTTCGTCGGCGTATAAATTAGAAATAAATCTATCTAAGAATTCGTCACGCACGACGAATTTCGTTGTACGGCGGTGTTGTGTTCATTTTCATATGCACTCATGTGTTTTATTTCTTATGACGAAAGTTCGCACCGAAAAATTCGTCGTTCGTCCCAGTTGTGTTCCTAGCATAACGGCCATTCTAATATACATATGCATGTATGTATGTGTGTATGTATGTGTGTTTGTATGTATGTATATATTTAAACCTGTGTCCCGCAAAATAAAATATCTTTGTAGTGGTGAGAAAAATGAGAGTAAAATATATTTACACTTGAAGAAAACATTTTTGTAATTTAAGATACATGCTGTGGTTATTCATTGTTTGACTATTTTTGGTAAATAAGCAATTTAATAAAAACTTAAGTATAAAGTAAAAAATAATAGTCCATTCAACAATGTAGTCTACAAATTCTAAATTAAGTTTATTCGCAGCGCTGTGAAAGCTATTAAAATGCCTTTTTAAATTATCTTTCCTATTATTTTTCAGTGTTTCATAGCATAAAATGCATTACATATTGCTAAAAGCATTTTTTATCACAAAATATTTCTTAGCTTACATAATTATTTTTTTTTGCTTTAGAAATTATTAAATTTGAACTTAAGTTTCGTTCCGTGTGCTCAAAAAATCTAAACAAAAAACCAGGAAAAAATTAATACATGCGTGCACAACTTCATTCGTCGCTTGTTCAGTGACGACTAAATGAAAGAGCATAAGCATGTATGTGATTTTCATCTGCACAATTGTGCTATGGCTTGCGGGTTACTTATTTAAACACATTAGGCTTGGGTCGAACTCATTCACTAGTTCACTTTTGGCACAATCATGTGATTAGAGTTGTGAGTCAAGTTGTGTCTAGTAGATTTGGGTCGAACTCGTTCACTAGTTAATTTTTGACACAAACCTATGATCAGACCCTTGTAATTTAAATGGGTTTGATCATCGGTTTGTTTCAAAAATGAACTAGTGAACGAGTTCGATCCAAGTCTAGTTGTGCCCAAAAGCTGTTTCAAACCTATTTAATTTACATTGACTTTTTTGACCGCACTCTTGAGTGCAGAAAGTAGACTTTTATCGAACTTATTCAGTAGTTTATTTTTGACACAAAACAATATAAAGCTGGGTCCAACTCGTTCAGTCGTTTAATTTAGGCACAAACCTATGATCAAACCCGTGTAATTTAAATAGGTTTGATGCAAGGTTTGTGTCTAAAATGAACGACTGAACGAGTTGGACCCAGCTCTAAACCAATAACTCTTTTGAACTAAAATGAGTTTGAAACAACTTCTGATTCGAAAAAGGGGTTTTGGACACAACTCTACCAATCAGCTATAGACTTGGGCCCACCCTTTATATATAACGAAGGATGTTACCATGCCCTTCGGATTCGTTATATCGAGGTTTCACTATAATTCTATACATCTGTGGCGAAAAGGAAAAAGTACTTAAGTCGAGATAAGCTAATTTTGAGTTAATGGTAGATCCGTAATCTGCATATTTGAAAGTACCCCTTAAGCAAAATCTCATTAAATTTATGAAATTTTTGAAGAAGTTGTAGCAAAATGACTTGCGGCTTATCTTTTTTAGACTTCTAATTTCATTTGCAATAAAAGCTTAATTTAGCTTATACTTAGGTATATTTCAACTTGAATGTATTATTTACAGTGTGTAGAACGATTATTGCTTAAAAAAATAAAGCTTAACAGAGAATTTCCCAAATTTAGCTGTAAAAGAAATAAATTTCTGAAAATCGACTTGAACGCTTAAAAGTGCTCTCCTGCAATAAAAAAAGTGAAATATGCCTTAAACACTTTTTCCTTATTGCCACAGAAATGTTCAAACATTTAGCACAAAAATTCAGTCGAGTTAAAAATTAAAATAAGGAAACTTTACCTTGAATAATTTTGTTTAGATTTTACTATCTCCTATAAAATTTAAAAAATTTTAGTTAAATGATTTTACATTTCCGCTAACGATATAAAGTTCATATGTATTTCATAATTTAAACTTGTTTTACTCTTTAATTCTATCAGTGTCGTCTTCGAAATAATTTGTGTATCCCGTACAATAATAAACATTAAATCCAAATGTCTTGTCTTTCTGCTTCGTAAGAGTAGCTGAAGCGTGTTGGTACGATTTAATAACTTAAAAGTATTTCACTGTTAACAAAAAAAAAAAAACAAATATACGGTTACAACCAGCTACAAAAATATAATTTTATAGCCAGCATTGATGAAGAAGAAATATAAAACTTTATTATTAAGAATATAATCAACAGGTGCATTCTCAATATGAGTTTTTGTAGCTCTGTAGCTATTGCATGCAACTCCCTACTGCAGACACACACATATACACACACACACATATGTACACACACACACAATATAAACATTCATCTCAACAGTAGAGATATGGGTGAGAATGTTGGTTTTTTATTAATCGAACATTTCGCTCGCTTACTTCAATAGTGTCACAACTCAAAAAACCATTTTTGCAGAAAAATCCTTTTAAGTTTTCAATTTCCATACAACTCAATGAAGACTTGAAAAAATATGCTTCTCTCAGGAGGTACCATCACCTCCTAGCTATTTCATCTGGTGTGCCACAGGGGAGTATACTGGGACCAGTTTTATATTTAATTTATACGACGATACAGCCTGCCTTAGTATGCATGAAAACCCTGATGAGGCATCCCGCAAACTCCAGGAACACATTAGCCAGATGGAGCTTTGGTTAAACTTATGGAGAATCAAGGTAAATGAACAAAAGTGTGTTCAAGTAACATTTACTTTACGAAGAGATACTTGTTCCCCCATTCGGATTAACAATCAAGTTGTTTCTCAACATTCACATGTGAAATATCTTGGTATACACCTTGATCGACGACTTACATGGAAACACCACATTGACTCTAAGTTAACTCAAATGAAACTTAAATTAACTCAGGTACATTGGCTGATTGGTCGAAATTCAACACTTAGCCTAGACTGTAAACTTTTAATATACAAGTCGCTTTTAAACCCAATATGGTGCTACGGAATTCAACTATGGGGCACTGCTTCAGCTTCAAATGTAGAGAAAATTCAACGCAGGCAAAACAAAATTTTACGCATGATAACATCGGCTCCATGGTACATCAAAAATTCAAATATACATCGTGATTTGAATATGCCTCTAGTGACTGAAGAAATTGCAAAATACGCAGGCAAATATCTAACAAAACTCGAATCACATCCTAATCCGCTTGCTCGTAATATTTTGAACTTTACTGGACACATTCGCCTAAAAAAGAGGGATACAAGGGCTCTTATTCACAGCACTCCAGATGGGACTTCCTGAAAATTCTTTTATTTTTTATATTTTTTCCTTTTGATTATCAATACTATGTATTATATATAACTACTACTAAGCTTATGTCCGACACTGGTCGGGCCTAATTATATTTTTATATTTAAGATTTGAATACTTATTGCTAGTTCATATATGAAGATACAATAAATAAAATAAAAAAAAAATAAAAAAAACCTCCTAGCTATTGACATATCGTCGCTTGGTTTCTGGTTTGTGGCACAGTATATTCAAAATACCTTATGTCTGCAGCAAACCAGAAACCAACCAACGATATGTGAAATTTTTACACAAAATAAAATACGAAATGCCGCATTATTCTGCATTATTAACCCAGAAAAATATTTCTTTGAGTTATGACACTATTGAAGCAAATGAGCGATTTGTTAGTTTGCAATTAAATATATGTATGTATATTTAAGTCTGACTTCGTTTAAACGTAGCAGTTATGAATTTAGATTTTTATTATTATGAATTGGTAACTTGTTTAATGTTAATTTGAGAGCCACTTCACTTCCACTTATGGAATTGCGAATTTAAGAATTTTCACAGAAAATTAACGACAATTTAAAATACAATACAAAAAAATTTCAAGGCGAAATGAACTTTAATTTAGTGTAATTTAGCGGAATACATATATGGTTGGTTTATGTGAAAAATGTGGTTCACAAGAAAAAAGTTTGGCGACCACTGTTGTAAAAATGTTGTACTATTTCTTAATATATGTATGTCTATTAAATTGTACTTTCATCATTCTGGAAGTTTAAATAGACCAAAAGCATTTAAATAGAATACGAAATACATCATACAGGTAGTTAAAAAAATAAAAGTCTTCTAATAAAATGTTTAATAACTAACTCAGTCAATTTCTAGGGAATTTTTTAAAACAAACCTGCGAATTGGTCCTAAGCAATTAAGTTATAAAAAGTATGGTTCCAGTACAAAAATACTGCCTAAGAACGAGTCGAAAGTAGAAAAGTGTTGAAAAAACACACATATATCTGAAATTTAATGAAACAAAATATATATGGTTATATATAAAGGTCTTACTGCCTGGCTCACGATGTCGACAAGAAATTTTCGTTCGCTTATTTATATTGAAAACAAAAACAAATTTTCTTATTTTGCTTTTGTTTTCAATATAAATAAGCGAACGAAAATTTCTTGTCTACATCGTGAGTGAGCCAGGCAGTTAGTCTCTTCTTTCTATAACCGCTTATAAATGCAAAATCGGTTGATATTCAACTTAGTTAGAGATTGATAAGTGCCTACGGGTACGAAATACCGGTATTTTACCCATAACTCAAGATTGTTGAGGTGTTTGAAAAATTTCAAATACAGATTTTTGTTATACTCGACAGACAATACCTACCAGAAAAATAGTAACACGTCCCAGGTATTACGATTTCATCAAAATTTGTCACACAGTGTAATCGATGGGGCGTGGGAAATACGTGAATTTTAACTCCAGAAGTGGATTCAAAATTTTCTACAATATTTTTTAATTTTAGTTTTATTTAACTTCTATTTTTTTTTAATTTTACAGATTTTTTTTAAATAAAAATTTTTACAAACCAATCACCCTTATCGTGAATAAAAGTTCACGTTAAACGTGTCCCCCTTCCCTAAAATTGTGTTAGCCAATGTTTGCGTTGTTGTTGTGTCAGTATACTATTTTCTAACTTTGTTCGCCATTTTTTTTGTTCACGGGAAATATTTCACGTGAACAAAATGTTCGCCTTTTATTCCCGATAAGAGTGATATTGTCTTTATTTGATTATTCCTTTTCGCTTTCTTTTTGGTTAATTATTTTTCTAATTTTCACATTTTATGCGGTTTTACTAATCATCATTTAAAAAGACAATTTGCGCATGATTATTTTTTTCCGAAGAAAGAGTACAACTTATTAAATAATTTAACGAATCTACTTAAAAAATGCCACATGACATTGACCATTGAAAATTCCAACATTAAATCTGATTATATAAAAAGCGTTTTAGGCATTAATTAAAATGTTTTTTTTTTCTTTCTTTTTTGTAATAATAAGTGACTATCACCTTTATTTTACCTTAATTTAATTAAATGTTGTCACTCGTTAAACAAAAGTCCATTTAAACTCACCTGGAAGAAAGAAAGAAAAAAAATTAATTAATTAAATAAAAGTGCCGTAATGAAAGGAGAAATAACAAAAAAAAAATACACAAAAGTTGATTGTTAATGATTAAATAAAATACGTTTTAAATCGTCTCAATTTGTAAAACGTAAAAGGCCGGAAATTAAAAAAAATTAGAGACTCGCTCCAGCCATACCAGACTATTTTAACGGCAATGCGGCACGATTTTTATATTTGAATTTAATGTTTGGCAAATAAAAATAAAAGCAAACAAAAATCATTTGTAATGTCGACAAAAAGGTACGAGTAGATAGATATTATTAGCAAATTCCTCTCACATATGTAAAAATAATACCAAAAAGTGCCAACACTAACTAATTCACTGAGTGACATCTTGTTAAACTATTCAAAAATAAATAATAACTAATGAAGATTTTGTTTGCTTTTTACAAGGAAAACTAACTTCATTCACACTCTTCAATTTACCTTTTACGAGTGCAAACAAACAAATAAAGAGTTTGAAAAAAAGTCACTGAATCGGTTAAAAGAAAAATACCATTTAAAAAATTTAAAACAAAAAAATCACTAATGAAGTCCATAAATACAGATGTCTGTCATTGATGAAAAAGAATGTTCGCTCGCTCGCCTTTTGTTTGCAATTCATTAAACAAAAGACAAATAAGAAGAAAAAAAACACACTCCCTCGTACATACATATCAAAAATGACAACGATCATTGTCAGCCTCATTATGATGGGGGTGATGGTGATATGATGTTGTTATCAGATTACAGCAAGTGAAGAATTCACTGCACAGAGCCATAAATAAGCGAAGGTTATTGAACTTTATTTCTTGTAAATAAAATTAATTTTTGGAAGTAATAAATGAAATGGTTTGGTTCTCAGCTTTTTACATGTAAAAATTTTGAGAAATTAAATAAGCGGGAGATGGTTTATTATCACTTGCGGAACTCTACTTAAAAATTTTACTGGGAGTATCACCTTTTTCGTAATAAATGGGAAAATAAGTTTATGTCTTTTGAACCTTTTTTTTCGAAAGGTACAATAAGTTCTCATTCAGAAAAGATTTAAGCGGCCCATCCATTACACAATATTATTGCATATGTTGTTGTGCATATTCTTGTTATTTTGACCTATACTATGCAATAAATGGCACAATATTTTCAAACAAAATATTGCCCAATTTTCCTCACAGTGAAATAGTAAACAACATTGAACAATATTGCTACCACATTACACAATTGTCTTTATTCGGCGGCTGGCTCGAATAAAGCCAATTCTACAGGTCCAATTTTCAACCACTTTTTCGAGCATATGGGGCCGTATGTTGGCAATAACGCCACGAATGTTGGCTTCCAAGTCCCCTAACGTTTCTGGTTTGTTGGCGTAGACGAGCGACTTCACATATCCCCAAAGAAAATAATCCAATGGTGTCAAATCACACGATCTTGGTGGCCAATTGACAGGTCCATTCCGCGAAATTATGCGCTCATCGAATGTTTCCTTCAATAAATCGATTGTGACGTGCGCTGTGTGGCATGTAGCGCCGTCTTGTTGGAACCACAACTCATCCACATTCATGCCATCCAATTCGGGAACAAAATAGTCGGTTATCATGGCTCTATACCGGTCTCCATATCGAATCGATTCATTCGTGTCCTCTTCAACACTTTGCTCTACAGCGGCAATTGTTTCTTCGGTGCGCACTGTTCGACGTCTCTGCGGATGCGTATTATCACATAGAGTAAACGTAGTGCGAAAACGATCCATGGTTAACCGAATTAATTGCTCTGATGGACGATTATGTCGACCATAAAATGGACGGAGCTTGCGGTAAACTTCGCGAACTGAACCATTATTTTCGAAATAAATTTGCACGATTTGCAAGCGTTGTTCTTTTGTCAACCTGTTCGTGATGAAATGGCAAACCAAACTAAATATTAATCACTTGACAGTTGACAAAATGGCCGCCAGTTAAAAGTGATGCCAACTTAAAGTTCTATACCTCAATAAAAAAACACCCAATACATACATACACATTATGATATATAACTTGCTCACCAAGTATTGAACCAGCAAACTTCTACCTGATAGACAAGCTCTCTAACCAATATGCTAACAAGCAGCCTGAATAACCGTTGAAATTATTGTTCAAACATTCTTATACAAAAATGAAAAAGATCATGAAAAAAATTGTCTGTATGTCTATTTATAGAAACGAAATAACAAGACACCTCATAAAATCAAGAAGATTTCCTTATTAAAAAAATCAATAAGATGCTTTACACATAATCATATAGGAACCTAATAAAATCAAGAAGGAAATTTGATTAAAAAAATCAATAAGATAGCCTAATAAAATCAAGAAGAAACCCTTTTTAAAAAAATTAATAAGGCAACCTAATAAAATCAATAAGAAATCCCTATAGTTAACAATTTATAAGAAAACCTAATAGAATCAAGAAGTATTGTTTTTTTGGTGCCAAAAATAACGGAAATTGAGTAAATAAAAGTTGTGAATAATAAGATTTCTTCTTGATAAAATCAATAAGATTTACCACATAAAAACAATAAGGAACCTCTATCAAAAAATCTTCGCTTCTTTCTGCTGGGATACCCCTTATCCTAAAACCTTTTCATAGAGAAAATTTTCTTGATTCTATTAGGCAGTTTTTTCTCTGTGCCCTCAACTTTCAAGTCGGTTTTTGAGAATATATTTGTTTTATTATTATTTATTGCACAAAATAATTGAGGTTTTGTCCAAGAGTACTTTTAAATATAAAGATAATAGGAATGACATTAACTCGAAATTAGCTTATCTCAACTTAAGCATTTTTTTCCTTTTTGCAGCAGAAATAACGTTCACGATTGTTGACAATAATACTTTTTTGTATATAATATGAACCTATTTGCAGTAAATCTTAAGGCGATGGTATACTTAAAAAGTAAAAGTGCTTAAGTCGGCTTAAGCTATAATAATGACATCATCATAATTTCCCCATATAGAACAATACCTGTGAAGAATTTCAGTTAATTTATGTGATTTTTAGAAAGCTTTTATTATTTTATTATTAATATTATGTATTTATATTTTATTTCAATATGCGATTTGTTTTGAAAGAAAAGCTTAACTTGACTTTCGATATAATATATTCAATTATATTATATACATATAAGACACTTCAATTAATATTATTCCGTAAGAAAGTAACATCTTGTGCAAAAAAAGAAATGGTTTAAAAAAAATTACTTACACCCTTATGTAAAAACGATGGTTAAGCTTAAAGTTGGTTTAACTAACGAAGTTTTTATGGCAAAACCGGTTTTAAAGCATGCTTTAACTTTAACAATCGTTTTTGCATAAGGGCATTAAACTTTAAAAAACTGCTAAGTTAGACGTAAGAACTTTTTCCTTATGGCCACAGAATTTCTTTTTCCACTGCACCTAGAATATTTTAAAATGCAACTTTGCATTTAAATACCTTTTATTTGAAGTCGAAAAATTTAAGTATGTATTTCTTATTGTTAAACTCAAGTTTGTTTGATTTTCAATTAGTTTTTATGCCTTAAAAATCTTCTTCACGTTTTTTACATTCACTGAGAACTGACAGCTGGAAATAAATGCACGGTAAATTCACAATAGCATTTTTACCTTTGAAGGTTACAAAAATGCTACTTTTTATTCACGATAGGGATGAATATTTCATTGTAAGATTATTGTGAATGCATTTCACAAGTTGCGCGAATAATTGCTAATTTTTTGCTCAGAAAGTTGTTATTTTCGAATTGTTTGCAAATTATGTTTAAAATTTTATCAATGTCTTTGCTGGGTTATATTATTATTTTAGTTTTGCAAGTTAAATGACAATCATAAATAGAAAAGACATTTTTCAAACACAAATTAAGACTTTGACATTAATAAACACATTAACTGTAAAAATTTATTAAATAAAGAAAAATTGCAAGCGAGTTTTGGAAATACCAGACGGCAAGTAAATATTAGCCACGAAAGAGCGGGCGACACGGAGAGTGAGAGATAAAAATCTTTGGAATGCCTTGTCATTTGCCAAATCATATTAGAAGGCATTTGCACTGTGTCTGCATGAGAAGTGAAAATAATTCTACACTGATGAGGAGGAGAAATGTGTGCGAGTGTACACAACGATGACACTTTGGTATGCCAAGCATTATTTTCCATTTATCTAATGTTTGTATTTCGTCTGGCTGCCTGACTTGTCTGGCCCCCAGCACCATCTGTTAAGAGTGACTGGCGGTTAAATACATATTAAACTAAATTTTTCCGTTTGTTGCTTTTCTTGATTTTGAGGCTAAACTGTGTGTATGAAATGTAATTTCATTTAGCAAATGGTAATACGAGGTTTCAAGGCTAAACTGGCAAGAGCAAGAACAATGAATACATGCAGCACAATTGCAACAGATGCTGCTTATCACCATCAGCAGCAGCAGCAGCAGTCACATCATCATTAAAACCACAACTTATTATTCCCCCCATTTAAACGTCAGCAAAATATAAATGTCATTCGTACTTGCACTTATTAGATGTTGCACTTATTTCATGCGGTATTTTTCTTATTTTTTTTCATTTAATTGGTTAGTGTTTTTTTTTTTTTTTGTTTATGGCTTATGTTTTAATTTGGCTGACTGTTATGGCATGCCAAGCCAAACCAATGGCATGACATGAAATTCGAATTGTTTTCAATTGAATGTCAGTATTTGTTGTTGTTTTTTTTAGCTTTTTTCTTGCTAAGCAGTTGTTGCTCATGCATTTATGCACCATTCAAAATAAAAATTTATTTTTCAATTACAATTTCAAACAAACATGAAGAATAGAGTTGAATGAACTTTTAATTAAGTTGTAAGAAACATTTACTGGGCTTTTTTCTATCTCTCTCTCTCTCTCTCTCTCTCTCTCTCTCGCTCTCTCGCCATCTGTGTTTGTTAATGAATGTTTGGTTGGTTTTTATAAATAAAATTTAATTAATGATTAGTTTTTGTTTAATCATTAATTAAAATTTTGTTTGACAACTATTTAATTAGCAGTTGAGTGTTTGATTATGGGTTTAAGTTTATGCGCTTTTGGTTGTCATTAACAACATGACAATTACACTTGCACTATGATGGCAAGAAAAAAAATAAATGTGAATGTGAATATAGTATTTATTAAGGAGGGAATAATTTAAAGTAATACTGGTGTGGCTTTGAAATATACATATTTGCGGTGTCATTAACATTAGTTAAAGTGCTAAATTTAGCCGAAATTATTTCGAAGTATTTAACTTTTGAAAGCATAATGCTTTAAAACTATCAAAATGAATCAAGAAGATTTCTTAAAAGAGTAGTAATTTAACAAAATTGAATCAGAAATTATTTAAAAATTATGGTTTAAAAAAACTTTTTAAAATTATATAAAACAAAAGCCGATATTGAAAGTTTTCGTTTGCAAGCTCTCTAGGCGACAATCAGATGTTTTGTGTCTGGCTAATGTCGAATAGAATAACAGACAGACATATTTTCATGTTAAATAGTTGCAACTTGTCAAAGAACAGCAACAAGATGAAGAAAAACGAGTGGAATGAAAAAATACCTTTTAATTAGAGCTGAGCACACACCGTTTGCTTGCTTAATCTTTATGATGTACATTATTGAATTGTTTTCTCTTTTCAGTGATTTTACGAGAATACTAAAACTGGTATTAAATTTTATCAAAAGCATGCAACAGCAGTTGTTTATCTGCCAAGCGAGGGCATTAGTTATTGTAGTGTCGAAGCATATTTAACTATTGCACACCGATTGACAATTGTAAAATGAGCACAGAAGTGTAAAAATATGTGTATGTGTAAAAAAAAACATACAAAGTAGATTATTTGAGAGTGTGTTAATTCACATGCGATACTGTTTTATTTATTTAAGACCCCAAAAAATAAAACATCATTCACAATGGATATAATTGTAAAAATTTTTATTACTACTTAATGTTTTAAGAAATTTTCAGTTTGTGAAATGAATTATGTTGCACTATGCAGTGTACCATGAAAATATTGCACACTTGACACAATTGTCTTTTCAACTGTTGTGCAATGGGTTTGTGTGTTCTATGTTTCCTTGTTCTCTATTTTTGCTTTACACTCACTCAATTACGATCACCACTACAAACAATATTTGCTCTTGAAAAAAAAATTACAATACTGTGCACTTTTGCATGGCTTGCGCTCACTTCTACTTTTAACTAGGGATGTAACGAATGTTCGCATTCGCTTTCGCATTCGCAAATAATTCGCTTACTTTTGCTATTTGCATTCGCTTTTGCATTCGCTAAAATGTATGCAAATATTTCAAGCGAATACTAAAGACAAAAAAAATTTTGTACTTCTTTTACGAAAATAGTTTACGATGAACAAACATGAAAAAGACGAAAATTATTTTAAACCAGCATGAAAAAGATTCATGTACTTACATGTAAAACTTTAATACTTTAGCGGAAAACTTTTCTATCAATAAGTTCTCATAAGTATCAAAATGAAACCAAAATCCAGTGGTGTTTAAAATATTTTTCAGTTTTGAAAAAGAAAAGACAGTGATTGATTTCGCGAAAATATTTTCTGCTTAAAACTAGTCTGTTCAAACTTTTGAACACCATTCATTACTTAGTACAACAATATTAACTAGTCCTTGTTTGTTGTAAATTCCACGCGAAACAAGTGCCACTGATATTATTTCTTATGAAAACTTAAAATGTTGAAGATATATTTCATATGTTTTTCCCAAGATGAACAGAGTACTACTTCTGCAAGATTTTTTCAGGAAAAATTCATTCCAAGTTTTCTTTATATGTATTTAGCAGCATTTCACATGAAATGTTGAACAGAGTACCAGGCTTTAGGACCAAAGTATGAATGGGTGTATTGCCTAACATTGTGTAAACTTATTTTTAATTATTTTCTATACTTACTCTTAAAAAAATTTATTTTCATGTGATTTTTTTAACGTATTGTAATAATTGCATTCGCTTTCGCATTCGCATTCGCTTTCGCAAAAATTAAATTGTATTATTCGCTTTCGCATTCGCATTCGCTAAACTGGTATTCGTTACATCCCTACTTTTAACTCAAAGATTGCATAACCATTATTTAATTGACTTTAAGAAAACGAAAGGGAAAGTTATTCGATACGAAATTGTGTCCCACTGTAGTCGGGATCATTATAGAAAAATCGAAACAAAAAAAAGACAAGATAAGAACCGACATTGTATCTCTCATATATAAAATTTCATAAGGCCTTCGACATTATGGCCCTTATTATTAAAAAAACTCCCGATCATCAATTTAGCATTATGACCAGCGTTGCCCAAATATTTATTTATTTATTTGTTTTTTGCAGTTTAATGAACAGTTGTGAGCATTCGAAAATTAGAAATATTTAACAAAGGGGAAAAAATTTACCCTCAGAGGAACTAATACTACCTCTGAAAAATTAAATTTTTTTTCTTAACTTTATTCATACTTTTATTTAGCAAATGCAACTTTTCACTTTGGCGAAAGTTCAAAACCCTAAGCATGGACCCAGCAGACCGTCCGATGCCATTTTCGTCCCTGCTTCCTTTTGTGGGCGGTGTAAAAAATTTTATTTGCAAAAATAATGTAAATTTAAAAAAATATGTACTACTTTTGCCTTAATATCATAAAAATTAAACTTTTGAGCTTTTATGGGCACTTTTAAAAACATTATACTTCTTTTTTGTTTGCGAAATTAATTTTTAAATTTTTTCTGTTTCATTTTTAAACGAATTGTTTCAACATTAATACTGAAGATAATTTTTTTTTTCTTTTAATACTAAAAATAGCTTTTGATTGAATCTTTCAGACGAATAAAAAATTAACGTCATACCTTTATTCGTTTAGCCACGAAAAAAAAATATCATATAAACATGTTGAAAGCGAAAAAACGTTAAAAATTCATGTAATTTTCTTCACTTTCCTCACTTTAGCAGTATCGCAGAGCTACAAATATCACAACTTGCGAGTCTTCAAAATGTACAATATGATGTAAAATTTTGTTGTGTATCGAACTGCGTGCGTACTTAGTTCTTAAGATTTTTTTAAATTCATTTTTGCCTTTTTGTGCAGCTATTTGGGTCAACTACTCACTCCTCTATTAGCCGTGCAGTTTTTTCTTCCAAATATCAGTTTTTCTTTAAAATTCTCAGTTGGTAGAGTTATATAATATATTTTTTTTACTTAATTTAGTGACAATCTCATTGAGAGCTTTTAGTTTTAAATTTCTTTACATTTTTGATACAAGTTTCAAAAATTATGAAAGGCAAAGAAGCAACGTATGAATTCCAATGCGTGTCTTCGTTGAAGGATTTGTATGAAAAACACACAAAAACAATTAAAAACTTTTGACATTTTCTATTTGTTTTCTATACACACTAACTGGGAATTTTTTTTTCAGATTTTTTGTTCGCTATGGGCAGTTTTTTCTCCCAAACGTATATGACAACACTGATTATGAAGCGCATTCGTCGCAGAAGGTCGCTATTGTGAATTTTAATTACTGTGATTGTTCAACATATTGTATCAGCTGTGAGTGAAAGGGGGAGGGCTTGCAATACAATTTAGCTAAATTCCAAAAAAAATTTAGGGTTGAAGTCTACTGATGATGCATATAGACAATTGCTTAACCATAAAAAACAAGCAAAAAATTTTCAAATTAAATAAATAAAGGCTTTATGTCAAATAAATATACTTTGGTATTTCATGTATAAAAATAAATTTAATTTCAAAAAATAAAAATAAATTACCTAAACAGATTTTTTTTTCATAAATTGACTTATGCTACTTTCAAATTGAACGGCTTATATACGCATGTATGTACTGCGAGAAAATCAATTTACTTTCGGTTATTTTTTCTTAATTCCAAACAATTTTAATTACGAGTGCCTCACTCCCACCATCAACATTTTATTGAACACAAACTATTTTTTTTTTCTTGTTTTTATCTATTTAAACATTTTCCAAAGGCAACGTTGTGTGAAACTGCGTAATTTATGGGAAAATACCCACATACCTTAAAAATTTAATAAATTTTTTTTTCATTTCAATTTAAAAGCAAAGGAAAACAATTATATTGTGTGAAGAAGCTATAAAAAAAAACAAAAACAAATGTTATATATTGTTTATTTATATATAAATGTATAAAACAAATTTTTATACTGTATTTATTTTTATTTTAATGGTTAAAATAAAATTTATTTATTTATTTTTATACATGTACATACATATGTATGTATGTATAAATAAATTAAGGCATGTATATTTTATTTTGGAATTTTTAATTAGCGGAAAACAATGAGATTTATAGAGAAAATTTTTACAATATGTTGTGAAGTTGAGAGAATTTCAAATTTCAAATTACTTTAAAGGTTAATGACATTGAAAATGTTGGCTTGGCTGGTGGCAAGTCGGGGAATGTTTTTTGAAGAAAAATTAATTAAAATCAAATAAACAAATTCATGAATATTCATAAATTAACAACTTGAACATTTTCAAAGAGATTTTAAGGACTGAAGAGAAACAAGTATTGTTATTATTAGGTTTTTTTTTGTTGCAATTAAGTTTCTTTTATCAACAAAAAACGAAAATAAATTGCATAAAGGTCAATGTTTTAATATTTTATCAATAATATTTTCCGCATTGGCACGCAAAGGCAGTAAGGAAAGAGTTTTGTAAAATTTATTGCTGGTATGTTTTTTTTAATAAAATGTTATAGATCAAATCAATTGGTTGAAAAAAGCAAAGATTTTTCAACTAATGTTGAAATAGTTATTATGAAAACCAGTTGATAAGGTTGTGAATGACTTTAAGTAGGCATTCGCAATTGTGAATATGCATTTGAAGGAAAAAAATATAACAGCTGACAAATGACATAAATAACAGTCAGCGAATGTGCGGAATTCGTTTAAAAATTAGTGGAAAATTTTATTTAGGTGGACGTAAACTATTTAACTCCGTGGTACACTGAGAAAATTAAAAGCTTTAAAATCAAAGAAAAAACGTCTTTGTAAAATTGTAACGAAAATATCTTTGTTAGAAGGAAAAAATCCTTGCATCAATGATTTATTCTTTAAACAAGCAAATGGTGCGTCTTCAACACAAACGACTAAAATTCTTTGAAGCTCAATCAAAGAAATTATCTTTTCCGTAAAGATAAAATATTTGCTACAACGATTAATTTCTTTGCTAATAAGGGATTGAAAAACGTATTTAAAATTAAAGACTTTTCTTTGTTTTTTTAAAGCTAAGCATCTTTGCTACAAAGACAAAGTCTGTAACTTTAAAGAATTTTGTCTTCAATGCATAAGTGAACATTTTTGCTTGTTCACACATGTTGGGTTGCAACGGTAAACAAGAGCGGTTAAAAAAAATAAAGATAAAGTCTGTCCCCCTTATGCAAAAACGATTGTTAAAATTAAAGTTGGTTTAATAAACGAATTTTGTATGGCAAAACCGGTTTTAAAACATGCTTTAACTTTAACAATCGTTTTTGCATAAGAGCATGTATCTTTAAAGAATTTAGTCTTCAAAGTTAAATTTGTTTACGTTTATGTAAAAAATAAAAAGAATTGTTTTCGTGGTTGTCATTAATTGTAAGTCAGTCGATAGGAACGCTCAATTGTGCATGTGCGCCTTGTCTTTTTTTCTTCTTTTTCGTCAAGTGATTTAATATGTAATTTTAAAATAAATTGAAGTGTTGTGTTTTTTTTTAATATATTATAATAACAATATAAAATATATAATAATAACAATATAAAAAAATAAAATAAAAAAACGCTCTATCGTCGTGGCAGCGGTTGACCTTTGTCGATATACTTATAACTATTAGTAGGTGAAAAGTGAACTATGTATATGAACTATCTTTTATTTTTATTCTATTAAACTTAAATAAAAAAATGTATTATAACTCTTTTAACATTAAAAATGTCTAGTCAGTATTAAAGTCTAAAAATGTTGTTAGATTTTAATTAGTTAAGTAAAGTTATGCTGTATATGAACTATTTTTTTATTTTTATTACATTAAACTGAAATAAAAAAATTTTATTAAATATTTTCATTAAATATTTTATTTTGCAGAAAAATTTTAATTTTTTAAAACATTTCTATAGCAGATTTCAAAGAAAATTGCCTTTGTTCCTACATATCAGTCTTTAGTATTTCAAAGAATTATTTTGTTGAATTACATTTCTTTGTAATAATGTTAATATTACGTCTTTGTTACAATGAAAATTGTACTTAAAATCAAAAATTCAAGTCTTAAGACTAACGAATGAAAGTCTTTGTGCCAAAATACTTTTTCCTTAGTTTAAGGACTTTTTTAAGTGTTTCCAAAGACGTAAATCCTTGCCACAAGATTTTAAGTCTTCGATTTTAAGTATATATTTCATGGGAATCTAAAGAACTTTGCGCCTTTCCGGTAAAGTTGTTTTGTCTTTGGGCACAATCTGACCAATAAAAGTCTTTGCAACAAAGTGTATTTTCTTTGATTTTACGATTTAATTTTCTCAGTGGATATTCCTCCCATTTGGTTTTTCAACAACCACTTTTGAGCATTGCTACTTTGCGATGTCCGAGTTTGCCTGCATCAAACTTACAAGCCTTGCAATTTGTTTTTTGTTGTTCATTTTGTTTATTTTTAACGATATTTATTTATATATTTTTATTTCTTACCTACTTACATTTCGAGTAAATAGTTTTCTCCTACTATTTTGTAGTTACAACTCAGTTTCCTTTAATAGCTATTCACAATAGTGATTTTGTAGTTGATACCAGTGATGCCAGAAAAATGTTGCATCTTGTCGCTAATTTAAGAAGAAAAATCCTAATTTTTGTCCACAAAAATAATTTGTCAATATTGTTGTTTGATATCTTTTTAAAATGATGCGGATTAGACTTGTGTCTAACAGTTGTTTTTGAACTAGTTTGAGAGCGTTCGAATCAAAAGTTGTTTCAAACTCATTTAATTTACATTTACACTTTTGACCGGACTTTTGTCCAACAGGTCATTTTAGTTCAAAACAGCTGTTGTACTAAATTATTTAATGTCAACATCTACGATTAAATATTATCCTGATACAAGAAAATTAAACTCATTAAGTGCTAATACTATTTTAAAATAAACTGTAAAATTAGAAGAAAAGCCATAAAACGTAAATATTTTATTAAGATAATTAAAATAAAGTAATATTAGAGCTCAAAATCCCCAAATTCCTTTCATGAAATTCTGTCCCCAAATGAGAAGCTAAATCCCCATTTTGGCAACAAATCCCCTAATCTGGCTGCACTGGTTGATACCTCTTTCCAACCGCTAACATATCGTAATACTAAATAATAATAATAAATTATCTCCATTTGCAACTCTGCATAAAATGCGTGTATATATATATATATATTAGTGCGAAATTTTCTGCTCTAAGAAAATTTCCGAGCGTTTTGCTTGATTTGATACAAGAGAAATTAACAGCTGATCACCCTTTTCAGATCACCTGTTTCCAATTCGAATTGCGTTCGACTTTTGAGAAAACACAACCCTCTTATAAGTTTTTGCTGTCTATTTGGAATTTGCATAAGAAGCAGTATA
The DNA here is from genome assembly GCA_944452675.1 of Tachina lurida. Taxonomy (NCBI): domain Eukaryota; kingdom Metazoa; phylum Arthropoda; class Insecta; order Diptera; family Tachinidae; genus Tachina; species Tachina lurida. The sequence goes on from OX101752.1 coordinate 141,791,954, forward strand.
ACAGGGTTGCATTTTCTCAGCCTTAACAAGCATCTAAAGCAAAATAGCAAAGTAATATAAATATTTACTGCATGATGCCCTTATTGCGTAGATTAACCCGCGTATGCTTATACTCAGACTTTGGATATTTCATCGGACAAAATATATACGCTAATATATGTGCATATGAAATGTAATGGAAAATGTGTGGGTAGGGTTGTTTGAAAACATGCTTGTGTTAGTGTGTGTGTAGGTGTGTGCGTGTGTGTGTGTGTGTGTGTGTATGTGTGTGTAAATAAAATATCCCTGTATATACGCATGTGTAGCCGATGAAAAAACAAATCAAAACAAAACAATGAAAGAACAAATCACATACAATTCTGTAACTCGAAGTCTCCGTAAGTCGAAGTTTTTTTTGGGATAATGGTGATTCGAGTTATGGAAGTTCGACTGTACGTATGATTGTAGCTCATACAGTCTATAAATTTTAGTTATAGTTTTTTGTTCTGCGCAATTTAAATGTGTATAAATATAGTTGTTGGATGTTTATAGTAGTTATACGTATTCGGCCTAAAATTAATGCGAGTGTTTGCATATGAGCGTGTTTTTTATTTTTAGCTGTACGCATTTATAGTTGTTGGACGGCCAATATTCAAAGAGGACTTAAGACCATATTTTTTTGTCATCCTCTGATGTTGACTACAAAGCCCAAGGGTTCTGGGTTCGAGCTCTATGAACGACAAAGTCATTAAATAACAACACCACGCATTTCTGCGATGTGCAGTAGCGCCTCCCTTTGAGTCAATTGTTGTTGGAAAATTTAAGTAATGAAGTCATAGTCAGTGGTCACTGAACCGTGACCGACTTCAGCGCATACTTATCCTAATAAAGAGCGCCCTCTTTCGTCGGTAGTGCATAGAAAAAATCATGGGCGAAGTAAAATAACCAATAAAATGGCTACTAATCGTCGAGTGGTTACTGGTTTGCCGCAGTAATAATGTCGAGTTTATGTAACCACCCGACGTAATGGCTACACAGCTTCGAAAATTTAATGAGCCTCATTGACATCAGAGGCGCTGCAATAATATTTTTCATATATATAAAATTATATATATGAAAAATCTGCAAAAAATCAGAGTTGGCAAAAAATTAAGCTTTCCACTATTTCTTTTTCTACACCACCTGTCTTTTCTATCACCATCCCTTTCCTAATGAAGGTCAATTGATAGACAATACCAACAAAGTGGGTCTTTCTTTTCTATCCGTTGTCGAAAACAACTGACTGTTATTGACAATCTCATGCTATTACCTAGATCTTGGGGAACAGAAATAGACTGTTAATAACACAAAATTATTCTCGCGAGCGAGCAGAGAAACCCTACAACTCGAAGAAGGGTACTTTTTTCCATTATTAATGGCAAACCATCCACCACCACCTTTTTACAATTACAAAAACATGCCATGATTTTACTTAAAAATTTTCGTTTTTTATATATGCATCAAAATCTTATTTGAAGGCCCTTTATACTTTATATGAAATGATATCGGAAGCAAACCAAATTTTTATGTAAATCAAAACTATTCCATTATAAAAAATTTCTTTCACGTTTTCGGCTTAGAAAAAATAAACATCTTCAAAACAACTGTAGAAACAAATTGATTGCTGTAAAATTGTTGGAAGCGCTTGATCAGAAAAATATAAATAAAATCAATTAACAAAAACTATTTATGCATATTGTTGTTGTTTTATTAAGTGATTTTAAATTTCAACGTAACGGCCGGCTAAATGAAAAACAAAGTCGGATTGAATAGAAAAATTTAAGCATTTCCTGTTTCGTACAAGACAACACGAACACAGGGAATATGAGAAGAAGGAAGGGGAACAGCAACACACACCAAATGACATGACACGACACATCTACACAAGTATGTACGTATGTACACAAATTTATGCCACGCATTACATTAATAAAAAGGCTAGCAGCAACAAATTAAATACTAAAAAAAATAATAATAAATGCATTCAAATTCAGATCAGAACAACGAATGAATGAATGAATGAATGAATACCGGAGGGAGAGAAAAATAAGACATTCAATTTTCTTTAATGTTCAGCTTTTTACACATAAAGCAAATAAACAACAAACAACAAACATTAAATAAAAAAAAGTGTAAAACAACAAAGTGTAATCATGTGTCAACAACTAAATAGAAGTAATTGTTTGATTAACATACAGTGGCTCATAAAAGTATGTGCACAAGAAAAACTTTTACACTCTAAAAATATTTTTATTTGTAATTCAAATTTGTTTATTTTGCTCTGCCAAAAAAAAACCGACTTGAATGCACAGATCTGATAGAAGAATATAAGTAGAAGTACGTGAAATATAAAATTTAATTTAATGGGCGTGCCTCCGCCCATTTTTAAAATGCAATTGTGTATTTTTAAGGGGTTAGGGTGTGTGTTAAGCTTTGTAAAAATCGGTAAAGTAGAACTACGTTAAATGAAATATTAAATTTTAATGGGCGTGACTCCGCCCATTTCCTTAACTTACAAATTGTGTAATTACAAGAACCAAAGGTGTTTTATAGGTTTCGCAGCAATCAAAGAAGTATAATATCATAAAACTATATATAAAAATAAATTGTGGGCGTGCCCAATTTTTTACAACGGGCCAATGGGAAGCTATACCCTCTCAGACAACAAAAAAAAATTTACACACCTAACAAAAATACAGACGACATATTAACCTCCTCCTTTTTTTGAAGTCGGTTAAAAATAGCGAGATTGCTTAACCAAAAAAAAATTATTTGAAGCAGTTAAATGAACATTAATTTAACAATTTGTTATAGTACAGAAATGGCTCAGTTGGCATCATTGGTTGGGACATGCATGTATTTAATTGCATGTAAGTCCTGTGTACGTATCATAGAAGCGCAGTGAGTAGCGAAAAAAATGAGTAGAGTTGAATCATGACTTATAATTTCTTGTACTTATGCGCACTCATACTTATTGCAATGTTGTCTATGAATCATATTCACTCGAAAGTTTGAAGTGCGCATCGAACTCATACTTAGCAATATTTATGACGTTGTTGATTTCGACTCAACTTAACTCAATGCCTATGGACGATGCAAAATAAGTATGATTCACTATGCTAACTTTGCATACGAACATTAAAGTTCTCATTATGAGGTTATGTGTTTCTCTGTTGCTTTTTTTTGCAGGTATTGAAAAACAACGTTATTTACTACTATTGCATACTACTTGCAAACTGTTTAATGACTAAACTTTTAAATAAACATACATACATGCATCAGTTGAGTGAGCTGAATCAATGTGAGTAGTATAAGTATTATCCTGAAATTAGAAATCAAACTGTGGTGATTTATGAGTGTGAGGGTTGTATGACTATGATGCGACATCACGTTCATATTTATTTCAACCTATACTTATGAATCAATGTCATCGCGAGTATGTGTAAATCAGAGTAGTTGATTTTAAATGATGTCTACTCACTTATATTTAAAATTTTATCAGTCAGTATGAATAGCGAAAACATGATTCATTGCCAATCACTGGTATGTATTATCAACAAAAATTAAAAAAAAAAATGCCCGATTGGCAAGAGCCGAAAGTGCGAGCGAGTTAGTTAAAAAAATTTAATGTATTGAGTTTTTCGAACTTGCACTTGCACATGTAAACGCTAAGTATGTAAGTAATATTCATATAAACTTGTCAGCTTAAATTGTTTAAATTGATCTATAAGATTTAGATTACTTTCCAACAGAAAATTGATAAACAGGAATTATTCATTACAATATGTGATTAGATAAAAATTAAATGAAAAAAATCTCTTAAGCTTTTCAAACTTTTGTTCCATTAATTATGTCAAGCACTGTTGTGTTGACATCTGATATTTTTTTACATACGCAATCTCGGCAGGAATAACCCTTGTAATACAAATATATTTCATTTCTATTTAATGTTTTTGTATGTAAAAAATTAAAAGTGTGTGTATGTGTTTTAATTCAACATAAATTGTTCATCATGTGTCACATCACCCCTTTTCAGTTGTTTGTTCATAAACTTTCCTATAAAACTTGTCATTTAAACGTACGATGTTTCTGCAGAGATGCGTATTTTTTTTTTTATTTGAAACTTTATCAGCAGCAAGCACCGGGGAGAAGCAATAAAACTATTAGGTTTTGCTGCTATAGCTAAAAAAAATTTTAGGTCCCTTATGTGGTATTCATTCATAAAATTATTCTGACACAGCCTTGATCTTAACAGGCTTAAAATTTTGCAATTAGGAGACAAATTTCCCTGCACTTCTGGAGAAGGCAAACTAACGAACAAGGGAATATTGGCTACAATCTTTATTAGGAACTTTAATAAATTTTTTTAATCAAAATTTGACAAGAACTCAACAAGCAAATATACTATATACGAGGGGGTCTACTCTGTAATTCGAAACGAAAGAAAATGCATTTTCGTTCGTTTCGAATTACAGAGAAGACTCCCAGGGTGGGCAAATTTTAGTTTACAAAGTAAGTTGGCTTAAAAACACATTTTATGGACAAAATGAGTTTTATTGATCTTTAAAACTGGTCAAGCGGCGTCAAATCGCAAGAACGAATCGGCCAATCTACATCGCAAAATCGAGAAATTACGCTACCGAGAAATTTCTCATGCACAATCGAGAAATTAAGCGACGGAGAAATTTCTCATGCGCTCTGGCTGACTGATAGCGATGCTAGCCTGTCAGTCTAAAGGTCATGGGTTCGATTTCCGCCATAGACCCTGGTTGTTTTCTGCAGACAAGTCTATAGGTTCGCCTGTGTTTGAGTGTGTGTAAAAAAAATTTTTGGGTTAATTCTTAGACGCGTTGCATGATGATTTTTTTTCTGAAAAGATAAGTAACACTCAGGCAATGAATACCTACTACTACTACTACTATTACTAGTATTCATTAGGAAAGGGATATTGATAGAGATGACAGCTGATCAAGGAAGAAATGCAGGAAAGTTTCATTCTTCGCAACTCTGCTTTTTGCACATTTTTTTTATTAATGCAGTATTGCAGCGCCTCTGGTGTCAATGAGACTCATTAAACTTTCGAAGCTGTTTTTGTATCTATTTTAATTTTTTTTTTTTACTTCGCCGATGATTCTGCTACAAATCACCGACGATGATGAGTAGCTTTATGCAAAATATTACACAAAGTGCCTCTAGTGGTATGCAAACTGTTGCAAACATCGACGAGTTAATGTTCCAGGCTCATTCTCAGCACTTTTCTGTACAGGAGTCGAAATGTAAGAAAATTATTTCGTCTGCCTGATCAGTTTTTCAGACTGAGATCATGGCCGTTACGACAAGCATTAAATGGTTAAAGGAAATTGACAACAGAGTGCCAGCCAGTATTTTCACGGATAGTAAAGCTGCTGCCAAAGCCTAAATGAAGCAGGAAACCAAGTCTCGAAACGTTTCTTCAATCTAAAACTGAGCTACTGATCGTCATATTATATGGATAACGGGACACCAGGGTTTAACATGAGATGAAGAAGCTGATAGGGTTGCTAAGATGATATTACCGTTGAATAACATCACACTGCCGAACGTCAGACCTTCCTAAGAGACTCGAAAGCGAACACAAACAATGGGCGATCGGAAACATGAGAGTTTATTAATTCGAATCAAGATAAGCCAAAAGAAATTGTGAGATTAGATAGGCCAACAATCAGCCGACTGGTTAGCATAACAATCGGGCAACACAGAGATAAGATGTCATCTATCTCGTATGGGACTGATAGAATATATCACTTGCAGAGCATAAAAGCAGAACGAAAGATTGGATTACTAGCTGCATCATGGTTCAGGGTTTAGTCAGCCTAGAGAACAAGTTTTCCAAATGGACAATACAGCGGACATGGAATGTCTTAGGGACTCTTACCTTAACATAGAAAGGCCCTATGCAAAAAAACTCGAGTTCAGAAAAAAATAATTAAGGGCCTTTCTATATTAAGATAACGATACAAAGAACATACTGGTTTCTTGGCGTGACCGGTTTATCGAATAAGTTTTTCTGTACAGCAATCTATATTTGGGCTACTTCGCATGTTTAGGTAGAGCGCATGTAGGATTGGGCATAAGTATAATCCCGTACGGGATTTTGTCAACGCAGTTTCCCCTATTTTTAACTTAATATAACCTAATGCAATCTGATAAATTAAATGTAAAAAAAAAAATAAGTCCTATTCTAAACGACAGTTTAGCTGGAAGCTTTTACCTATTCCCAATTTTAAAAAATGATTTAAAAAATGTACAGGTAAAAAATTAAAACAATGCCCGCTACTGCAACAAATATATGTATGTCCGTTAAAAATTAAAGGGTGTTCTAAAGCGAGCAACGTAACATTTTTAAATTCTAATGTAATATACAGACAATTATTTATAGCCACTTGCAATTTTCAAAGTTAATGTATTTTTATGAAGACTAAACCGACTAACTCTGAAATTTAAAAAATCAAAATTAAAATTAGAATTAAAAAACTAAAAAATCGCTAAAAACCGCAAAGAAATCGCCAAAACGAAAAAAACTCCAAAATAAAAAAATCGTCAAAATAAAAAAGGGCTCAAATAAAATTTATAACAAAAAAAATATCCTAAAATGAAAAAACAAATCACCAAAAGTAAAAAGTGGCAAAAAACTAAAAAAAAAATTACAAAAAAACGAAATAAAACAAAAAAATCGTCAAAACGAAAAAATCGCCAAACAAAAAAAACCTGTAAAATTAAATAAATCGCTAAAAATAAAAACAAAAAAATTGAAAGAATCACCAAACAGCGGAAAAAATCGCTAATAACAAAAAAAAAGTAGAAAAAGGGGGAAAAATTTGCAAAACAAAAAATGCGCTAAAACTAAAAAACGTTAAAATAAAAACAAAAAAAAAATTTCTGCATTAGGCCCCGTATGCTGTAAGTCGTTAAAGCTAAGTCTTTATCGCTAGAAATATATGAAGTCGATTTATCGATTGCTAAATCAGGCAAAGGCTTAGAAATATTATCTGCCGAAATTTAGCTTCATTATGTCATCTGCAAAAATTTAAAATTTTGTATTTGTTCAGCATTTTAGTGATCGAATTTAGCTTTAGTCTGAGTTACAGAACGCGGGGGCAGGTAAGATATTCGATTATGTAGGCTTAAGTTCATTGACTATTTTAGAATGGAACAATTTTATTCTAGGGAAAAAATAACTTCTTGGAAAATAATTTGCGTTGTATATTTTATAATTGTAATTGAATTAAGAAATTTTTATAGTAAATTTCTGTAAGGAAACTATTTCTAAAAGTGTCTTGGTTAAGTTTCCCTTTTTGTAGCATCCGCTAATAAACTGTCTGTAGACGTAAAATACTTATGTTAATTTCCAAATGATTTAAATGAGAATTCCATCATGCATTCAATGCACAGTGAATAAGTACAGTACTCTGCAATTCAGATGATAAAAATTTTATGATTTTTGTATATAACTTCTTAAGAACTTGAAAGTATACACTCATGTATGAGAATGTCATTCTTTAAGAATTACTTCCAGATTTTTTTTCTGGGATTGAAGGATTGCTCACTAGCTTTTTAATGCTTCAGTTTTAATATGATTTTGTACGGTATCTCACTATCAGAACTACAGGGGAGTATGTTATTTATGTAAACTATAACATATTTACGTATGTACGTATGTAAATTTAGTCTGCATCCTAAATACAAATAATTTTACAATATCTGGCACAATCCTCCTCATCAGCCAATAATGTCAAGCAGTGATATATGTATTTATATATTTAATTTTTATTTTTTTAATTTTACAAAAGCAAAGAAAATATTTTCTTCATGACTTTTACAGAGATTTTGGTTTTAGTTGTGTTGTGTAATTGTTGGTTTCATTTCAAAATTCTAAATAGCTCAAATTATAAACAACATATTGCATTAGAAATTTTTAAAGAAAGAGAAAAAAATGATGACAACATTTTATTGCATTTGTCAGAAAAACAAACATGCTGTTCATTATGAGTAATTCGGTGTGAATTTTTCTTTCAAATAAAAAGAAAAAATAAATTTTGACAAAAATTTTTCAAAATTGAAAAATAAATACATATTTATTATAGAGAAATGTATCTTTTGTACGAGACATAAGGGGATGTATGCAAATCTTTGCGAACACAAAGAATCACATTTTTGGTGTTAGTTTTTTTATATTATTCAATATAGTCCACTTTTAGCATGAAAAGCTCCAGGCAGCATTCTAAGTTTCCGGCTCACGTGGTTGAAAAATGCAGGTCCCTTTATGTTAGTGAGAGAGAGAGCAAATATCATGAAGTAGCAGACAGATTGAGAGAACAGGAGCTTAGTTAATTTCTGTCTTACGGTTTCTTTTTCCAGCGCCTCTGGTGTTAAGAAGCTGCATTATTGTAAGCTAGATACCTATTTTATTGGTTAGTTTACTTCGCCAACTATTAATTGCTACAAATATCTACGACGCTGCGACATGTATTAGCAGGAATTGAATTCGGGTTCTCGAAGAGCGTTAGTTGCTTTGTAGTCGACGCACTAAGTAGTGCAGCCAGTAACACCCTAAAAATTCTACAAGCTTTTGACTAAATCCAACTGCAAAAATTTTTTTTTGCTCATAATCTGTAGAAAATGTCATTATAATAATCATAATAATAATCAAAATCAAGTCATTATCATTATCATAATCATATCACAATCATAATCATAACATAATCACAATCACAATCACAATCACAAGCACAATCACAATCACAATCACAATCACAATCATAATCATAATCATAATCATAATCATAATCATAATCATAATCATAATCATAATCATAATCATAATCATAATCATAATCATAATCATAATCATAATCATAATCATAATCATAATCATAATCATAATCATAATCATAATCATAATCATAATCATAATCATAATCATAATCATAATCATAATCATAATCATAATCATAATCATAATCATAATCATAATCATAATCATAATCATAATCATAATCATAATCATAATCATAATCATAATCATAATCACAATCACAATCACAATCACAATCACAATCATAATCATAATCATAATCATAATCATAATCATAATCATAATCATAATCATAATCATAATCATAATCATAATCATAATCATAATCATAATCATAATCATAATCATAATCATAATCATAATCATAATCATAATCATAATCATAATCATAATCATAATCATAATCATAATCATAATCATAATCATAATCATAATCATAATCATAATCATAATCATAATCATAATCATAATCATAATCATAATCATAATCATAATCATAATCATAATCATAATCATAATCATAATCATAATCATAATCATAATCATAATCATAATCATAATCATAATCATAATCATAATCATAATCATAATCATAATCATAATCATAATCATAATCATAATCATAATCATAATCATAATCATAATCATAATCATAATCATAATCATAATCATTATCATTATCATAATCATAATCATAATCATAATCATAATTATAACCATAACCATAATCAAAATCATTATCATATATGGAGCTATAATTTCGATCAAAAAATCATTAGAATCGTAATGAAGGTCAATTTATGCCATCTCTTTTGGGGATAAATGTTTCAGGGAAGTCAAGCCTTTGACTGATATCCTTGGGCCTTTAATTCTTTTACCGATTGAATTTTATAGGGATGCAGCTATAAGTCTTTGTGTAAAATACGCTGTGGTGACGATCTATTGACAATTAGAGCGCAAAAGCTGTAACAATTAAAATTGTTAGATTCGTCACAAACACAAACTGGAGTTGTTTGCGCCAGGTGTTATAATACATTGCTTACTTTTGAAAATGTTTGCTGGGATATTTACCAGATAATTTTTTTTTTTTTTTTTTTGAATAGGTCATGTGCAATTTATATCAAAGAGTTTAACTACTACTACGCCACAAACATTTAATTTCATTTATATTGCATAAAAGCGAGTTAATTTTATTGTTTTCTGTATCTGCTTTATATTGTTGTAATGAAATCAAAAGTTTGTGGCCTTTTTTTCACATTCGTAACTTTTAACAACTGCACACCTTGTTTTGTGTCAATTATTTAAAATTTATTTAAATGTGTCACATATAAAATTCCCTTACAATGTTTCTATTGAAGTTGTATTGTTTTTGCTTTGTTTTTTAAATGAATAACGCGGGAAAATTGTGAAATTGAAAGCAAATAAAAATTTAATTGTAATAGAAATTTACGCATTTGTTGCTGGTATAGAAATGATAGCAATGAGAAATTGCAGAGTATCTGCTAGAGTAATTGGTCGCCTGCGGTTTAGCAAAAAATGGTTTAAATTTATAGTTTTATTATTCTTTTCTTAAACGTGAATTTTGATAAGATCTAAGCGGGATTTTACCAATTGAAGAACGGTAAAAAAAAACTGGGGTTTTCACCAAAGTATTTGCGAGAGTAATCGATTGAGATTGCTAACAGGGGTTTAATCGTCGCTTTCGATAACGAGCAGATCCGATCACGTTTTTTTCAGTTTGAGATTATGGCATTCGCTATCGAACAATGTAATAATGTGCTACGATATCTCAAATTAAAAAAACGTGATCGAATCAGCTCGTTATCGAAAGCGAAGATTAGACCCCAGGTTTATAAAGGTAACTTTAATGGGTTTACTGCAGTTCTTGTTTTTATAAAATAAGAAGTTATGGAACGTCGAAATAAATGGTTTTTCGCAATCAAAATCATTTCGCTAATGGGAACAACTTTTCTTTAACAAAAAAAGATTATAAAACAGGATAAGGCCAGATTTGCAAACCGTGATCGAATCAGCTCGTTATGGAAAGCAAAGATTAGACCCCAGGTTTAAAAAGGTGACTTTAATGGGTTTACTACAGTTCTTGTTTTTCTAAAATTAAGGACTTATGGAACGTCGAAATAAATGGTTTTTCGCAATCAAAATTATTTCGCTAATGGGAACAACTTTTCTTTAACAAAAAAAAAAGTTTACAAAACATGATAAAACCTAGGTTTTCTAACCGGTCATTGATAAAACTCGGGTTTTCAAGCCAGTTTACACTAAAAATTCGGGTTTTAAAACGGTTTGTACTAAAACCCGAATACTTGAACTGGTTCCTTGTAATACCACATTTTCAACCGTTTGTTTTAATAGCTATGGTTTTAAAACAGGTTTTAACTAAAACCCTGGTTTTCAAACCGGTTATCGCTAAAAATGCGGGTTTTCACTAAAACCTGAGATTTCTAACAGGTTTTTACTAAAACCCGGTTGCAAACCAGTTTTGGCTAAAACCGGTTTTTGGTAAAACTTTATCAGGTTTTCAAACCGGTTTTTACTAATCCCCGTTTGTTGAAACCCAACTATTCAAACCAGTTTTTGCTGATATTATTAATCAAGCCGGTTTTTGCTATAACCCGGTTTTTCGAACCGACTCCTGGTTTAGTCTAACGGAATATATTAAAAAAAAGAAGAGGGGTGTCTTAGAACACCTGGTTATATGAGCTATGCTGCGCAGCTATATAAAACAAACTTACGGCCCTATGTATAAGAAAAAATTTGGCATGAAGTTAGCATAAGTGACGAACGATTATGTTAAATTTTGCCACTTAGGTTAAATATATGCCAGTTTTTTCTTATACATATGGCCCTTAATGTGTTAAATAACAATGCAATAAAATTATTATATACAATTTCAAAACGTTTTTCTAGCGGCGTACGATTGATTTAATGTATTGTTTGTGGGCGGCGTCTGTTAGTCGGCTTACAGACCATCGGCTCTGTTCTCTGGTTTGTACTCATGTGAAAAAACAAATTGAGCGATTCTTTTCATTATTTTTGTTTTACTCACTTCAAAGAACGAAAGAAAACCAAATCAAAAAATTTGTTTCGTTTATTTTCGTACTCTGGTTTTAAGTACAAGGAGATCAAAATAAAAATAAATTTATAACTGTAATAGTGTCGATTATTTTGGTTACGAAAAGCACGTGCTAGCTACTGTGTCGTGAAATAAATATCATAGCTATAATTATGATAATAAATAATTAGATGAGAATAATGAGAAAACATCAAGATATACAAAAACTTTTCAAAATTTTGTAATGTTTAGTACTTTAAATTAATGTATTGTTTTGGGGGGCGACGGCTGTTAGCCGGTTTACAGCCCATCGGCTGTGTTCTCTGGTTTGTGCTCATGTGAAAAAACAAAACAAAAATAAATTGAGCAATCGTTCTCATTGTTTTTGTTTTGTTTTTGTTTCACTCACTTCAAAGAACGAAACAAAACAAAATCAAATTTGTTACGAAAATCACTTCCTAGCTGATGTGTCGTGCAATAAATAGCATAGCTATAATTATGATAATAAATAATTAGATGAGAATAATTAGGAAATATCAAGAAATACAAAAACTTTTCAAGATTTTGTAATGTTTAGTACTTTTTTATTAGCTTACAAAGTAATGAGTGTTACTTACATACAAGTATTTATCAATTTACTTTAAATATAAGTATAATAATGATTAGTAAGAGTAGTATTTATTTTAGTACTTTTCATTTAATAACGAAATATGTACAAACAAAAAGAATTTTTAATTCTTTTTTGTAAGCAAAAAGTAATCAAATTAAGTTGTGGATATTTGCCAGAAGTAAGGAGTGCCCTATATTTTTTAACAAAAATAATGGGTAATTCAGTCAAATTGGAAATACTTGTGAGTCTCAATAATTTATAAAACATAATTTTTTTATACAATTATTCGCTTATGCGAAGCCCAATTTTTGGAATACTCGTATATGGAAATATTCATAATTTTTGTAGTTTAATCAGAACTTTCTTGTTGTAGATGCTATATAAATTCTAATGGAAATAAATACATAATCACATTACAAACACTTTGTTGGGTCATTCAGTTTACAAAAGATTTTGGGTCAAAGAAAATTATATTTTCGTTTACCAAGTTTCGACTTTATATTTAAATACTCTAAAGGGTCTTTTCCATTATAGAGCGAAAAAAAACAATTTTAAAATTTTGTATGATTGCAGTTCTTTTTTTTTTTTTTTGTCTTTGTATTGCTGCCAGTTCCATAGAACGTCAAATGAGCTCAACATAATCCCAGCTTAACGAATTTTTTGTTTTTTGCATTTTCGTATGTGAGATTTGTAACTTCACTGCTCCCAGTAGTGAAGCCAAAGAAAAAAAAATCAAGTAAAAATTCGTTGACGATTTTTTTTAATCATTGTGTTGTAATTGTTTTCATGTTCATGTTTTCAACTAAAAAAAAAGAATGAATACAAAAAATAAATCAACAAACTTCCAAATCAACTAGAAATGGGAGCGTCATGTAGTACTCGTATTTAAAGTTGTTGTGTATTACTTTGAATTTATGTAGGAAAAAAAGCATAAAAATAAATTTGTGGTCTAGAAAAATATTGCACAAATGCAACAACAAAAATAATGAAGAAACAGAAGTCAACAGCGAAGTGTTTTAAAAACTGCAAAAATTTCAGAACAAACCCTAAAAAATTCTTGGAGTAGTCACAACATGGTTCCCATGTAAAGTAGCCATGGGCCACGATACGACAGCTGAACCTCGTTTTTCTCATATGTATTCAACTTATTTTAGGAGTAGTCATTAAAGGTTCAATCCGACGTGTCATATCATGATGTTATAGCCATAGCAATTGCTATAACCATAAATATATGTATGTGACCTAAGTCATATGCATTATTGCATCGAAAAATTAAATAAATCATTAAAAAAAACTTCAATAAATATTTAATAGACTAACCATTAAACAGCTGTACAATACATACTACGTTTATACGCATGGCTTATTTGCAAATAAAACTGTAAATTGTTGCTATATTTATTGTTTTATTGTGACTTAGTAGATCAGAAAATTATTCACGATAATTAAAATGCTTGAGGTTGCCACACTTACAAATGTTTGCTAATAAAAAACAATAAATTGATAAATATTGCACAAAAAAACCATTGATAAAAGAAAATAATGACAATAAAAACAAATAATTATTTGTTATTTTATAAATTTACAAAATTTTGTTGTAACTTTTCTATAGAAGTGATAGCAAGTTTTTATACACTTACAATGCATACAGTGTAAACAGTGAGTTAATTTAATTGCAAATATTTTTATTTGCAAATAGTGAGGGTATAAACGTAGTAGCGGTGTAGCCCAAAAGTTTGATTCTAACAGCTGATTTTTATGGTTATGGTTCTGGCACATTTAATTGAACCTTAACACAAAGGGACATGTTATTTGGGCCCAAGTGAGCTTGCGTCAGCAATCTGTCAAAGTACGTATTAATGAACGGAGATATAACGGATTAATTTTTGCTAAAAAATATATTTATTACTAGTCTCTGAATACAATAAAAAAGCTTTTCAACTTGCAAAAATTAAAAGAAAATTACTAGGGATAAAAATTATTATGTTTTGGTTTTTGTGATACAAAATGTCTAAGAATTTTTTTATGAATATTTTCTAAATTAAAAATCTTTCTTCTGAATATTTCTTCTATGATTTTCATGAAGTATTCGTGAGAGCAAACGAGATTTATGCTCGATTAAGGTTGGCAAACGAAGCTTAGTTGCGTTGCCATTAGTGCGAATCACTACCAATGTAAGCTTAGTTCGACTCGTAAGCGCCAATAAAGCTTAACCGACAAATTTTTTTACCTCTATTTTTTGACAAAAATGGATGACTTACGATCGCAAAAGATTGCTTTTTGCAACAAAAAAAATTAAGTTTGAATATTATGTCGCTTAAGCTTTTAACTGTTAATTATGGCAAGAATTTAGCAACTTTTCTAGCTGGTCACTGCTCAACAGCTGACTTCGATCAATCCTTTAAATAGAAAACAAAAAGAAGGGGCACCCGGCTATGGTGCTTAGTTATATAAGTTTCATGTGTTGAATAACAATGCAAAACGTTATATTATATGCTGATGTCAAATTCGCCGCAAATATTTCAAAACGTTTCCATTTATTTCCCATTATTTTCTTTTCTAGCGGGGTACGATTAAATTAATTTATTGTGTGTGACCGATAGTGGCTGTTAGCCGGCTTACAGCTGATCGGCTGTTTTCTCTGGTTTGTGCTCATGTGCGAAATTAAAACCAAAACCAATTGAGCAATCGTTCTTTTTGTTTTGTTTTTGTTTCACTCACTTCAAAGAACGAAACAAAACAAAATCAAACAATTTATTTCGTTAATTTTCGTACTATCCTTTATAACTGCAATAGTGTCGATTATTTTTGTTACGAAAATCACGTCCTATAAATAGCATAGCTATAAAAAAAAATCAGTGTACTTAATCAACTTTAATTCTAATAAATTATTATCAAGACTTTATGGCTCAATTATAGATGCCAATGGAACTTTAGTTGCGTTGCCAGTTGCCAAAATGTTATTACGTATGTCAGATGGAAACTAAACAGCTGTTAGTTTCAGTTTAAAAATAGAAATATCAAAATGTAATTAAATAACCGAATAATCCTTTTTGGGAAGACGAGAAAGAATTTCCAACCGTCAGAGTTTGTAAGCCCCTAATTAAATGACCCGTTACATATTTATTTTTTGGAGCTATGCTCTTTATGGCGCGATACAGGTGCCAGGACGTGATTTTCGTAACAAAAATAATCGACACTAATACAGTTATAAGTTTATTTACGTTTTGATTTCTTTGTACTTAAAAGCAGAGTACGAAAATAAACGAAACAAAGTGTTTGATTTTGTTTTGTTTCGTCGTTTGAAGTGAGTGAAACAAAAAGAACACAAAAACAATGAGAACGATTGCTCAACAGAGAAACAAGCCGCCTTAAAAAGTCGGCGGCGCCGGCTTAGGAAAAAATAGTCGGCAGCTGCTCATAAACCGGATTGAGCCGGCTGACATTGACAGCCGCTGGTTTTGATTTTGATATGATTTTTAAGCAAATTTCTATAAAAAAAATAATAATTTGTAAGATGTGGTAAAAATTTGCCACTACAAAAACAATAAGTCGGCTGAAATGTTGAGCCGAGGCTAGCCGCATACATCGGTGGCGGTTTGAAGTTACGTTGAAAGTCGGCGGCGGCTCTTGAGCCGGCTGTGAGCCGATCGGCTTGTTTCTCTGTTGCTGAACTGGTTTTTGTATTTAATTTTTAACCGTTATTTTTTTTAAATTAAAACAAAAATTAAAGCAAATAATTCTTTGATTAGAAATGTGTATAATAATTTATTGAAACAAAAACAATTTTTTTTCTAAAATGTAACACCTACAATTGCTTATTTTGCTCTCTGGTATTTTTAGTGAGTTCAGTAAACTATGCTTCCTATTTTTTGCATTTATTAGTTGCTTTTAGCCGAAATTTTAACAAATTATTGTATTACGTGCTGGCAAAAATAAAATAAAATTTATTATACTAAATACAAAAATTATAAATAAATCTTGATATAACTATCTTTTCTATTTGGGCGCAATAAAACTATTTTATTAAATTTTAGCAATAATTTACACATAGTTAATGGCTAAATAGTTATTAAATGCAAATTAATCAAATATGTATTAGGGATAAAATTCGTATATATTTGCTAATTTTTATTTTTCCCATCACGAAATGTGATGTGTGAAAAGCATGTTCAACTGACATTAAATATTTTTCTTCGCTGCACATTAAGCATCATCATAATAGTACAATAGCACTTTTTTTAAACTTTAATAATATAATTAATTTATGTCTTATTTTAGAAAATTTATTGAAAACTTTCCATATTATTTATTTTTTATTTTTTTTTGCTTTGTTTGAAGATGAGAAAACGAGAGCTTTTTATATTCAAATCTATTTAAAAATTGCAAACAATGATTTTTTTATTACTAAAACACAACATACATACATATCTTATTTGATTTTTTTTTATATAGCGCAAAAACGATCTCTTTTATGCAAATTTTTCTAACCATTAACTCCGTAAACTTCAAACAAACAAACATAAAAGACATCAACGCCATTGTTATTCATTAATTTATTTGCATGTCATTTGCCTGCCGAAGAATGGCTGCACAGTGGAAAAATAAAAGATTAATAGAAGACGAAAGTGGTTTTTAAAGAAGGCTGTCGTGTATGTATGTAAGTTGGCAGCACTTTGTCCAAGCTTTAGGATTTCAATATTTGCCTGACTAACGCCTTTTTTGCTGCACGCTTTGGCAATTTTGCAAGACTTGCGTAAATTTCTTTCCTCGATATGAATGCGAATTGAGACAAATTGTGCGAACCGTTACTTATAATTTCAAACAATGTAGAACTCGGAATTAACTTTTTGATACATCGCTAAAATATTACGAAGATTTTTAAGGACCATTTTGAATTATCTAGCTTTTCATACGGATCTTTCTATTCTCTGCCGAAGAACCGGCAAATACTCACTCATTAAAATATTCAACATAATTATTTGAAACTAGCTGACCGCCCCGGCTTTGCTCGGAAGTTTTTTACTAATGATTGTCCCCTTTGTTAGTTTGTGCGTAGAAAAAATGGGAAGTGAATAGTAGGCATTTTTTTAATTTTTTTTCTTTACAAACCATGTACTGAAAATTTCTAATCGAATAAAAAAAAAATCAGCCAAATCGCTCCAGCCGTTCTCATGTTATGCGATTACATACATGGACCGTTTCATTTATATATATATAGATATAGTTCTACTAAATTCTCTGAACACGCAGAAAGCTGATACTCAGCTCCAATCCATAAGGGTCACATGGATTCCGATTATGTTTCACAATAACTATGTATACGAAAAAGGCGAAAGGATGTATGAATACACTTTTAAGTAAGACGCCCGAGGTAAATTATTTTTATTATAGCTAAGCTATTTATTGCGCGATAAAAAAATAATCTACACTATTACACTTATAAATTTATTTTTGTTTTTATTTCTTTGTTCTTAAAAGTAAAGTACGAAAATAAACGAAAAAAATTTTTGGATTTTGTTTTGTTTCGTCCTTTAAAGTGAGTGAAACAAAAACAATGAGAGCTCAATTTGTTTTTGTATTGTTTTTGCATACGAGCACACAGTTGATCGGCTGAAAGCCGGCTAACAGCCGCCACCGGCCACAAACAATACATTAATTTAATCGTACGCCGCTAGAAAAGAAAATAATGGAAAATAAATGGAAACGTTATGAAATATTTGCACAGAATTTGACATCATCATATAATATAATTTTATTGTATTGTTACTTCACACATGAAATTTGTGTGCCATAGCTAAGCAGCATAGCTATAACTGCGTGTCCTAAGACACCTCTCTTCTTTTTTTATTTTTTATTTTTTTTATTGAATTAACCTATTTATGATTGAATTTTATAAAAAACTTTATTTTATTTTATTAATTGTTTTATATTAATTTAATGTTTATTTTATTTATTTTTATTTTTTTTTATATTTTTATATTATTTATTTTTATTTTATTTATTTTTATTTTTTTTTGTGTTTATTTTATTTATTTATGTTTAATTATTTTATGTTATGTTATTTTATGTTTTGTATATTTTTATATTATTTATTTTTATTTAATTTATTTTTATTTCATTTATTTTTATTTTAATTATTTTAATTTTATAAATTTTAATTTTATTTATTTTTTAACTTAATGAATTTTTGTTTTGTTTGTCTTATTTTTTTGTTCTGTTAATTTTTTTATCTTACGAATATTTTTTTTAACTTTTTTTTATTTTATTATTTTTTTTTTTTAATTTTTTTTTATGTTATTATTTTTTTTAACTTTTTTTAATCTATTTTATTATTTTTGATACTTATTTATTTTTATTTGCTTAATTTTTTATTATTTTTTACTTTGTTTTTTTTATTATTTAATTTTTTCATTTTTTTTTTTATTTTAATTACATGAAATACCGAAGTATATTTATTTGAACGAAAAGCATATAGACAATTGCTTAACCATAAAAACAAGCTAAATTTTCAAATTAATTACTTTTATTTTATTAATTTAATGCCCCTATCACGGTTTTCAACTAAACTCAGGTTGGTCGCCTAAGAGTAGACCAAACTTACACACGACCAAACTGTTTTTTCGTATTATGAACCACAACTGTTTTTTAGTTGAAATTGTCATCGCGTTGCCAACTTAAAATATCAAGTTTGACAGAAAGCAATTAATTTGTGTGAAAATTTAAAATACAAAGTTTTAGAAAAAATATTGTTTTGTATGATTTAGTTCAAAGAAATCATACTAAATGGATACAAATATATGTAGATTTATTTTATGACGACGAAAATGAAGTCGCAAATATAGATGTACTACGTATCGAAGGAAAGAAAGAAATTCGTGATGATTCTAACCATCATGAACTACCCAATGCAAGGTAAGGAATAATCAAAATAGGGAACGAATTCTTTAAAAAATAATTTTGGAATGTTAAGAAAATTTTGTGATTTTTTTTGATTTTTCCATATTTTCTACTTTTTACCTGTAACTAGAAAAACCCAACCACCGACTCAACTACTTGAAAACAGTTGTGTATACTCAACGTTTTTCTCAACCAAACTTACTCATAGTTGTAAATGATAGTACCAAAACACAACTGAAAACTCAACTGTTAATTTAGTGGAGAATGGTAATGCAAATTTATCAATCACAACCAAACTATTTTAAAAGTTGAAAACCGTGATAGGGGCATTAATTTTGGTTGTTTTTAATTTTATATTTATATACATATATATATACATATATTTATTTTGCTAATTTTTAATTTATTTATGAATCTAAATGTTGGTATTATTTATTAAATTTTTATTGTATTTATTTTTATTTTATTAATTATGATTTTATATTTGAAAAATTTATTATTTGATTCATATGGAATATAAGTTATTAACTGGGTTTCGTTAAAGTTTCTAAGCCTACTACGCTTATTTTTCTTTTGTGATTTTCAAAAATATTATTCTTTGTGAATTCTTAAATACTATTTGAAAGGCTAAGGGATAGAATAAAAGGTCTGTCACTATTCAAAAGATGTGGTTGAAGTCTACTAATGATTTCGCAAAGCACCAATGAAATATGTAGACAATGTTTAACCACCAGCAAAAAAATTTCATTTTTATTTAATTTTTTTTTTTGTTATTTGTTTAATTTTTTTTTATTGTTTATTTTTTTTCAATAAAACTATTTCTTTAAGCTTTAGGTCCGTAAAATTTTATATATTTTTCTTATATATTTTTATTTTTGATCGATATTTCGTAAACCTTTGGTTTACTTCTTCAGGATATAGTAAATTGTATTTTGACTTTTCTGTTTTTTTGTTTTTTCTTTTTCCTTTTTTTTACAATTATGTATACAATTTTCAAACAATAAAGTGTGTCATAAAAAATATTTTTTAAAAAAATTTTTATATAACAAAGTGTGTCATAAAAATTATTTTTACAATTTTTTAATAGTTTTGGTAATAAAACAAAATAGGTGTAAGTCTACAATATTTGTTCATATAGAATTTTGGAATGGTTCTTAGAAATGATAATACATATTTTTTATACTTTTACATAACATTGTGTCTTTGAGTTTCTTAAAAATTTTGAATAATGTTGTAATGAATATTTACAAAATACTATTTGAAAAAAGTTTATAACATACATGTATATTAAAAAATTGGTTGTTTTAACAAATGAGAATACATACTTTTTAATAATTTTTAATAATTAATAGAAGAAATACGTATCATGAATTTTATATACAAAAACATTAACATTAATTAATTAAACTTTTTTTTAAAAATTATTTTATTTTTTTATAAAAAATGTTTATAAGAGTAACATTAAAAAAATTCTGTTGTTGTATGTTTCTTTCTTAAAACCTATTCTTGTTTTTATGTAATAAATATCTATAATTCTGCGCAACATTGGCCGTGTCTGTTCTGAAATTAATTCTCTGATTTGTTGGAACATCTATAATGTGTAACATTTCTAACATATACCTACGTTTATAATTAGATTCTGTAATCAAAATTGAAGTATTATCAAAATCTGGATAATGATCTAAATCAAAGCAATGTGAAGATAAAGCTGTCCTATGTGAATTAATATTCCTATACCTTTGATCTGTTTTATGTCCTGATATTCTTGTCCTTAATTTATTTTTAGTTGTGCCTACATACATCATGTCGCAATTTTCGTTGTCATTACCTTTACATGGTATTTTGTAAACTACATTAGATCTATCTATTTTTTCAATCCTATCTTTCGTGTTAGTAAATATATTTCCTAAAGTATTATAAATCTTATATGCCATCTTATATTTTGTCTTATCATATATTTCTGACTTATCTAACCTTTCTGACATTTTTGGTACATATACTAAAGATTTATAAATTTTTGGTCCATTATGATTATTATTATTGTTGTTGTTGTTGTTGATGTTGTTGATGTTGTTGTTGTTATCATTATTGTTATTATTATTATTATTATTATTATTATTATTATTATTATTATTATTATTATTATTATTATTATTATTATTATTATTATTATTATTATTATTATTATTATTATTAAAAACAACATTATTACTATTAATAATAATATTATTATTACCAACAATAATACTGCTGTTATTATAATTAAATTGTCTTATTAATTTACAAGAAAGATTATAGGGGAAACTATTTTCATTCAGTATACTTATTATCTTCTTTCTATTTTTCTTATGGAATTCAATATCACTTATTGATAATATTCGTTCTATTAAGTTTTTAGCCGTATTAATTATCATCCACTTTGGATGTTTTGAATAATAATTAATAATCCTACCAGATGAAGTTGGTTTTTGAAACCAGTCTATTGACAATTTATTTTCCCTTTTTAATACTAATGTATCTAAATACGAGAGCATTGAGTTATTTTCCATTTCAATTGTAAATTTTATGTCTGGGTGGTAGGAATTTAATGTTGATAGTACGGTATTTATTTCCTTTTCTTGAATAATGCAAAACAAATCATCAACATATTTTACTAAAAATGTTGGTTTAATAGTTAATTTTCTGATACATTCATCTAATAATTTTTCCATCACTATATCAGCTACAATAGGTGAAGCTGGAGATCCCATAGGAAGACCTTTTTGTTGTTTGTATATTTTATCATTACATTTAAAATATCTACTATTATTACTATTATTTTTTTTATTATTTATTTTTTTATTATTTATTCTTTTATTATTTATTTTTTTTTATTTATGAATCTAAATTTTTATTTTATTTATTTTTAGTTACTTTTGTTTTATTAGTTTTGTTCTTACTTATTTTTGTTTTATTTATTTCCGTTTTAACAATTTTTATTTATTGCATTTATTTATTTTTATTTTATTTTAATTATTTTTATTTATTTAGTGTTTAATTTGTGTGTGGAAAATACTGTTTCACACACTCAAGGAAAATTTTCGGCGCAAATAAAAAATGGTCCTTCGGTTAACTAAAATCTCACAATTCCCAAAAAAGATTTAACACAAAATAAATGTAACATATTTATCAAAATATGAGTGACTCCTGTATTTTCACATACTCATTGTCATGATTGTTGCCCAGTTCAACAATTTGTTTAAGTTTTTGGCTTGATTTCAATGTGTGATGGTTAGGTGGGCCGTCTGGATGGCTGACAAACTGGCTGTCTGTCTGTCAGCAGCAAAAAGTTACTATTAGTTCAATTGTTGAGCTAATAGAGTTGGCTTGATTCGTGTCTTTTCTGTTTATATTATTTTTTTTTTTAATAATAACTAAAAAAAGATTTTATTTTGGCTCTTTTATATTCGCGTACTTTGGTTTTGTCATTGATAACAGTCACGTTTAAGCCATCAACATTTTGTGATCGCTTAAAATCATTTTATTTTTCTTCAGTTTTGCAATTTAAGCAGCCATTTGTTTAGGCTTTAAACATGACTTTATTTATATTGAATTGAATTCAATATTTCTAAGGAATTTCAAATGATGCCAAAAGTTGCAGCAACCTTAGCACTCATTTACGAGTATTTATGAAGCGCAGTTACACTGTGGCATTTGCCTTAATATTACTGAAAGAGATCATCTTCAATTTGCGAACAAGAAATAAAATGAAAATTAAAATTAAAATATAAAAGTAAATCGAGAAAATAAGCTGTTAAGTGCTTTTGTATTTAAGATTAAATTTCTGCTAATTAAAAATGTATTTGAATAACTACACAGAAAAAAATATTTTTTTAATCAACAGCTTTAATTAAAAAAAAATTAAATAAAACAGAAATCAATTAAAAATTTAATTCGGCCAATTGATATTTTTTTTTCAGCAAGACACATAGTGCAATAACTTGCTGAAAAATCGCACAAATTAATTGAGATTTTGACAAGGAGTACTTTCGAATATGTAGATTATGGATGTACCATTAACTCAAAATCAGCATATGTCGACTTAAGCAATTTCACCTTCTTGCCACAGAATTATTGAATATTATATGGAAACAGATGTACCAACAAAACTTCAAAAATTGATTGTTATGATAATCAGAAATTTTACTTCAGTAATAAAAAACAAAAGAGAGGTATCTTGGGACACCCGTTTATAGCTATGCTGCTTAGCTATATAAAAAAAATTATATGTTTGAAATAAGAATGCAATAAAATTCTATTATATGATGATGTCAAATTCTCTGCAAATATTTCAAAACGTTTCCATTTATTTCCCATTACTTTCTTTTCCAGCGTCGTACGATTAAATTAATGTATTGTTTGTGGCCGGTGGCGGCTATTAGCAGGCTTACAGCCGATCGGCCGTCTTTTCTGGGGGTCTACTCTGTGATTCGATTCGAAAGAAAATGCTTTCGAGTTTACATGTTATAGACATACAAATTCGAAAGCTTTTTTTTTTCGTTTCGACTTACACAGTAGACCCCCTGGTTTGTGCTCATGTGCAAAAACAAAACAAAAACAAATTGAGCAATCATTCTCATTGTTTTTGTTTCACTCAATTCAAAGAACGCAACAAAACATAATCAAGCAATTTGTTTCGTTTATTTTCGTATTCTGCTTTTAAGTACACAGAAATCAAAAAAAAAATAAATTTATAACTGTAATAGTCTCGATTACATTTGTTACAAAAGTCACGTATCGCACAATAAATAGCATAGCTATAAAAATTAAAAAAAAATGTATTTACGTGATTTTGCATTTTAGCTAGTGATTTACTACGAGTATATATAATTTTTATGTTAAATTCCTTCTGATTTTAAATTCTTTTAGAAAAGTAAAAATAATATTAATAATCATTTCATGTCTGGTCTATGTCAAGCTAATTAATTACGAAATTATTTAGCCGTTCTTGTCAGGAAACTTAATCCTTTTCAAGCACTTTTGTTTATTTTTTTTTTTTTTGCAATTATTGTTGCTATTCTTGTAATAGGTGCTAAGCCGTTGTAAAAATTATGCTTATGCATAATAATTCATTATCTTTACCTTTGCCATTAATTTTAAAGCGAGTGTGTGTCTGTGTTATTGCCTAGACAACATTAACAATGACAACAATTATCATTTATCACTCCCAACAACCGAACGAACAAGCAACATTGTCCATTTCTTTTGTTATTTTATTTGCTCTTTTTTTGCAAAATTGTTTCGCTGAATGTTTAAACCACAGAATGTCAACGTTTTAAACATTAAATTGAGCCGATTAAACATTTATTATTTGCAAAAAATAGAAACACCAACAGCAACAGCACAGTAGTCACGACAGAAGAAGAAAGAAAGCTTTACACACATACGAAAGAACTTCTTTTAATGTCCTTTAACGGCAACAATAACTTTAACCATGATTTCTTTTTTTTTCTTTCATTTCCTCAACATCAATGGCCAACCATAATCATTACGCTGTTAATGATGATGGCTTTAGCTGACACTGGCTGGCGTACATATGTACATATGTATGGTATTGCAGGGAAGCATTCATCATGTTGTCACTTTTAATGCCACCCAAAACGGTTATGGCTGGAGGAAAGACGAGCAAATAAAAGTCACCATATCAAGTGAAATAACTAACAAATGTACAATAACGCGTCAATACACAGAGAAAAATATTTTTTGAAGAAACTTCCCTGCAGAAAATTTGGTGACAATTGATCCAAATGTACTCGTCCTATAACTGGAGAAAATGTGGGTGTTATCAAAAGTACGTAGTAGTGTATGGTGAAAAAAGTCATATCGTTTAAATGGTGGCATATTGACCATTTTCGTGGGGTATCGTCTTGATCTTGAGCCAATTTAATTCGGACTTGGTCTAGTAATGTAGTAAACTGCACTGAACATGTTCGATGTGGTCGAACACAGGACCTATCAAATAGTGTAAATATAATGTTAATTGCTCCCTTCAATGTGACTCTGGGATCAGTCCCGAAACTATACTTAGATATTGACCTAAGCTTAGATGGTATTTATACTTTTGAAATATGAGTGGCCCTGTGTTCGAGTGGGTAGTGTGCCAGCCTGTCATGCACGAGGTTGTCGGTTCGAATCTCAAAAAATTTTCAGATTAAAAATAAAATTAAAAAAAAATGTCATTGCATTTGTAACAATAAAAAATATACATATAAGCGTTAATTGTTACAGTTAAATGTCGAAATTTTATTTATAAATAATTTATATTATTATACATCGAATAGGTCCCTATGGGATAGTTCAGTGACAAGTCACAAGGTGCATACAAAGTATCAATTAACCCCATCCTAGGCCATCCCCATGTAAAACTGACTGGTCCGCTTCATAGGAACTGTTAGAACTCGGACTGGTCCCTATCACTTGGGGACCGGTCACGTGATAGTCTTGTGTCAGTTCCATTTCCTGCAGGGTTACAACAAATCAAATTTAAATTTATGGCTCGTTTGTTATTGACAATAAAAAATAAATAAAATCAGCATTATGTATGGCAACTTCCTCCAGTTTAATATGGAAAATGTTCCCCTTTTAATCAGCCTAATTATGAATAACAATTCCCCAGGAATTTTTTCCCCTTTTCCCATTATGAATTACAATTTCCCCGGGCAAAAATTGCAGGGAAAAAAGTGGGTATTCTAAATATGAAAGAGAGAAAGAGAGACAGAGAGAGAGAAATGTTTGCGATTTTGAAGTTTAATAAACAAAAGCTTTTAAAATCAATTTAAAGAAATGTTGTAAAACAATGATATAAACATTTATTTAGAACAAAAAATTTAAATGAGTACCGGAATGTTGCATTTCCCTCTTTGTTTGAAATACTCTTTTTTCATTAAATTTTTATTACTGAACTCTAGCGTTAGTGCAGAATAAATTGTAAACCTTAAACAGGTGATCCACTCCATTAGTTCATCCATAGTTCAATAGGGCACTATTACGAATATTATATATTATATGTACTACGAATATTTTTGTTTGTTTAGCATGCCTATATAAGAAAGACTCCGCTAGGGCATGTATTATGTATTACGAATTTTTTTTTTTTTTTGGTTTAGTATATGCATTTGTATATAAGAAGGACTTGGCTACGAAAGACAAGGAATCGATATAAATGGACCGTCAAGTCACTCTGGAACAAGTCCCGTAACTATACTCAGATATTAGCCTAAGCTTAACTTGCACATATTTATACTTTTGAAATATGAGTGCACATATGGTCCAGTGGGTAATGTGGAATACAAAATACACAGTGATGTCACGAGACAGAAGATAATTGCGATTCTAACGTCTCGCTCACACCTAGCCTGTGTCTTCTATAATTTTTATTTCGTACTGGCATCAATTTCACGTAAATATTTTCATTTTATGCTTTGTGTCCTCATTCGCTATGCGATATTTTGTAATTAAAAGGTTAAAATTAATATTTATGAATCAAAAGCTGAAAGTTAAAAAAAAAATACTTAAAAATAAAAATAATAAAAAAGTGCAAGTTTTCGTTGTTACAGTTACGAGTACATATGTACATAAATGTCGGAATGTCGGAATATATTACCTGCAGAAAATTTGGTAACACTGACTTGAGAAAGTGATACTGTTACGAAAAGTATGTAGTTGTGTATAGTGAAAAAAGGACATATCCTGTAAATGGTTACATATTCACCATCATCGTGATATATCGTCTTGATCATTTGTCAATTTAGTTGGGACTTGGTCTAGTAAAATAATAAAATATATTGTTAGAGCTATGATCTTTATGCCTGCCGTAGGAGCTAGGACATGATTTTCGTTACAAAAATAATCGAGACTAGTAAAGTCATAAATTTATTTTTGTTTTGATTTTTTTGTTCAAATTTTTTTAATGAACAACAAATAAATAGTTTTAAAAATACAAATAATTTTATATATATGTATGTATATATATATATGTATGTAGCTAGGCAGCATAGCTCTAACCCTCTTAATTTTTTTATAATTTTTAGTCCCGGTTCACACACGGCTATTCTAGTTCATCAACTTTGTAGTTTATATGCGAAAGAGGATAATGCAATGGCTCTCCTCTTCATTATCTTGTCAAAAGTTGCTCAACTAAAATTGCTGTGTGTGAACCCAGTGTAGCAATTTCTCTTTTAGCTTTAAAGCATATTTTTGGGGACATGCACACAAACCTTTATAGGCCTGTTGAACAATTCGGTAACTTTTATTACGATAATCGTACCGCTATAATAAATACAACGAAAATATATCGAATTTGCTATCCAGTATTATGTTTTAACGATATTAGCTGTCTCTTGAAGTAAAAACAGTAAAATCACAAGGTCAAATTTACTGGCTTCTTTCATTCCTCTGTGTGCTCTTCGTTTATTCTGAGACATTTTATGTGCGGAGATGCCACATGATATAGAATTGAATGGTGAGTAAAACACGACGATATACCATAGTAAAAAGAAAATTAAAGAATAACATTATCGTTACTGCAAACGAATAAATATATCCATAAATATTACTATTTTCGGTTAGCAAAAAGATACTGAATCCATGTAATTGTATAAATTCGCCTTTGATATGAAACACAAAAAATTTTTAATTGAAATTATTATGCCGCAAGACAATTACAAACTGAAGAGTTTTTTAAGCCGTTAATGACAATTCCAATGCGAAAGTTGGGTTGGCTCTCAGAAGACCAAACTGAGTTCAGTTGAGTTGAGTATGAGTTCATGGACATTACGGTCCCTGAGAACCTATGAGATAACCTTTGACCAAATATACACAAAAAACCCTTTTGAAAAAATCAATTGCTTAAAAAAGCTAATTTTCAATTATAGTTAAACTTCAAACATTAATTATCGCAATGAAACATGTTACACAATCGCAAAAAGGAAATGGTACCACTATAAATTTATCATTAAAATTTTATTTTGAAATAAAATATTTTCAAACAAGTTCTAGTATAGAGTTGTTTGTTATCACTTATGTTCTTTGCTGCAAATCAAAATGAGTTCAGTGTTTTCTTTTTATTCATTTGCTTTTCTTATTCCTTTCTGCATTGTTACAATATTTCTCCGGTTTTGAAACTATTTTATTTTTTTTTACAACAATTGCATGCATATCTTTGGAAAAATTCGCAGAGCACAGAGCTGAAGCTTAAGAGTTGAACTGCAAATGTTGAAAGAAACTCAAATCCAAGCGTGTTCCTTATGGCTTTCTTATCATTTTTAAGAGGGGGCATGCATGATTGGTGGTTAGAGGCGTTGGTGACGGCAGTGAACTACGGCAGCAGTATTTTTTTTTTTTTTTTTTTTTGAGTTTGAACTACGAGTAGCAAAGGGAACAAACCACCATCTACAATAAGTGTGATGGTGTGTACGTAGATCATGTTGTATACATGTACAACATGCAACATTTGTAGCAACTTTTAGATATCAGTTCACAGTTTCAAATGCTTGTTCTTCTTCACATAAAGGGTCTTCCAATAAGAAGTTTCATTTTGATATATAGAAAATAAAACAACTAATTTTAAACGAAATCATAGGATCTTGGTTTAATTGTAAAGACGAGAATATGCCATTACTAAGGGAAAACAATATAAGCCAAATGGCAGAAAAGGACGCGCTTGCAGAACCATATTCTTTTCAGAAAATTTTCCATTACCAATTCGCATATTTCCGGCTGTATGTCCTTGATAACTTCACGAATGCCATCTTTGAGGTGTTGAATCGATTGTGGGCCCTTAGCATAAATTTTTTATCCTTCACACATCACCAAAGAAAAAAATCCTTACATGTTAAATCTCAAGATCTCGGCGGCCAGTGTTCGCCTCTTTGAGAAATCACACGGCCAGGAAGGTTAGGTTAGGTTAGGAAGGGTGGTGCTAAAACGCACCTGTACTCGGATACCCAGTTTGGTCCATTGTGAGTCCTGTCTATTGCCCATTAAAAGTATCATTTACCCCCCCCCCTTGGTACCCAGAAGTGAAGCCACTGGAGTTCCATGTTGAAGCCCTGATATCCTAAATTTTACACTTCCCGATAATGCTCATTTAAACATCTGCTCAGCCATCTAAGCCTATGACGTTGCAGCTTCAGGCAGTGACAGATAATATGTTCAATGGTTTCTGGTTCCTCTTCATCCCAGCACATCCTAAAGAAATCTGGAATGCCAGTTTCCCAAATGTTGATTCTTGCTCTGACCGAGCAGTGACCAGTCAATGCGCTTATCACGTTTCGCATCGCCTTCCTATCCATGTCTAGTAGCAGTTTGGATCTTTCTGAGTCAAGTTGTGTCCACATAGCCCTCGAGACTCTACAATACTCTACAGCCAGGAAACTTCACACAACAACGCCGGTATAGTTAATTGTATGACACGTGAAATCAAACGTCGGGAAGATTAATATTTTCCAATTCCGGCCATACAAAACAATTAATACTCGTTCGATGGCACAATCCATGCACCCCAAAAGTTGGTTCAGCCCCAATTTCGAAAATGTAAGATTCAATAACCCCGCCAGACCAAACACCGTACCAGACAGTCACACAGACGTAATGGATGAAAATGCCTTTCAACAATAACTCTTTCGTTTCGTTTCGTGCATTAACAAATGTTAAACTTAAATTGTAACAATTCTCAAAAAAAAAAACAATTATTAACTTGGCTGCACCCTGTCAAAAATACTTGTGTGGCAACACTCTATTCTTGAATAGCTGTTGTTGTTATTTAATGTCATAGATTTTACTTGTCATCTGTCAAGAACAGATGAGCCATGACATCTATTAAAATGGTGGGTTATTCAGAATTAAATGTCTTATTGGAACACCCTGTATTTTTATATTGATAGAAAAACAATGAACCAGGCGAAAACTTAAAGGAAACCATAGGCCAGTGACACTTCCTTTATTCTGGTGATTTTCCCAGCTTTTTTGTTTTTTTTCTTGTTCATGCTTGGTCTGGTTACAACAAAACTTTTGCTTTCTGTAGTTATTAATTGCAAAGAGAAAGAAAAAACACAAAACATAAAATAGAACAATAGAAACATTAGCAAATACAAAAAACTATTCTAGTTTGTTGGCAACAGTTGTTTTTATTTTTAACAACAAGAAAGTGAAGTAGCACAAAGTCTTAACCAATTACCTGACGGTTTATGTTTAATAAATTGTGCAGCATAAAACTTTGTTTCTTATTTCATTCTTTCTATTCCTGTTTCCTTGTTGTTGTAGTTTTTGCGACAATTCTCTTTTTACCAAAAATAAGGAAAGCTGTGGTATATCATGGAAGAACAATTAAGTTTGTATTGATTGCTTTCTTTTGACAAAACACGAAAACTAGCTTGACTTAATAAATAATTTTATGACAGTCGAAAGAAGACTGCGCATGTGCCAGCCAAACAGAGCTACCAAGTCAGCAATGCCACAAAAACAAAAACAAAATATATGAAACGAATATTTCCTACATGTAAGCACTTTGAGAGCACATCATTCATTACGATAATGAATTTGTACATTAAATCAATGAAAATTGCTTTCGAAAGTGGCCTAATTAATGCAGCATTTAATTGGATCAATCAAAAATGTATCATTGTATTTATAAACTTTGTTCTAATAGAAGTGTCATTAATATAATGAAAATATTTCATTAAAACAATAACAAATATGGAAATATAATAAATTCATTTAATTAATGATATTATACCCATCATGTTATTTTAAAGGGAATAAGCCCATTGAAAACATAATTTAAAAGAAATTAACTTAATTTACCTTAATGATGCAGTTCCATATCAAGCACTTACCTAAAATGAAACATAAATAAATATAAATCGTTAAAACTTAATGAATTTATAATTAAAATTTTAAATGAATTTATAATTATTTAAAAAATGTGTGTATTGATAGCCTGTGCTTTCATACTTTTATTTCGAGGCTTGTTTTGCAAAAAAAACACTCATCATCTGCCAAAAAATTATAACGCAATAACTATTCCAGTTGTTAAAACGGGCATCAATATACTCGTAATTTCGAAAACACATCAAACATGATTATTAAACACAACTTAATGATCGAGTGGGTACTCCACTATAACATGAAAACATACTGGCAGCACTGTCGATTAAAATAGCGGTAGTAAGTAACACAGTGAGCGAACGAGTAGGGAGCAAATAGTTATTGCCGTATTATACAAGAACAGCAATTGTTGTTGTTGCATTCTCTTTACTTTTATTGTAATTGTAATAAATTTAATTAACAGCAACAGCTGCTGCTGTAGTTAAAATAAATGTTTATTTGCTTCTTTTTTTATTTGTTTACATGTAAAGAATGAATATTAATATTCGTTGCCGTTTATTCTCGCCCTTTCACTGTTTGCAAAAAAGCACTAGTACACTGCAAGGCATATAAATAAGTAGACAATATTTTTACCAGTGCCACCCACCACCGTTCGCTGTGGATGTGGTTAATTAACGGTTAAGCATTTCATTGAAAATTAATATGAAATCCATCGGGAAATCTTGAAATAAAGGATTAAGAAAATTATTTCAGCAAACTGTATAATGGAGTCTCTAAACGAATATAGGATATTTATTTCCCCGTTAAAGAGTTTAGGATAGTATCGTGGTGCGGTAACCGCCCCATACCCAGAACATATGTACATATTTGTTACCGTTTCAGCAGAAATCTGTTAAAGCAAGAGCTTTCAGGGCTCTACTCAAAATAAAAAAAGAACTCTGTTAATGGGAGTATGCCCACTAGAGTGGCCGTTAATTGTATGGAGAATTTTTTTTTTTTGTTGATTTCTTTACTCTCGGTTCAGTTTTATGTAAAAAAAAGTAAGTTGTGTTTTAGGGGGTGCGTCCGGCCCTCAAAGTTGGCCTTCAAGCCTATTTTCAATGTAATTTGTTTGCATATGACTATCTTTTTAAGAAAACATTTTTCAAGAATATGATGTTGTGAAAAATAAATAACGGCCACTCTAATGCCCACCCATCTGTTCGCCGACCGAATGAAAAAGTAATTTTGTTCGTTTGTTACAAAACGGTTGAACCTATTTTTTAAAATTTAAAACATATGTACATACATCTGTGTCTGAAAGGACACAAAGGCTTCCTATTTGTTTTTAAATTAAGACCAAGAAGGGGACAGGTAGGCAATGTCTTTGCCATAGAGCAGTGATCCGTAAAGTAAAATATGTTTGTGTAGGTGAGCAAAATGAGAGTAAAATAAAGTTACATTTGCTGAAAAGTTTTATAATTTAAAATACATGCTGCGGTTATTAATTGTTTGAATATTTATTGTAAATAAGCAATTTAAAAAAAAAACTTAAGTAAAAAGTAAAAAATCTAATAATCCATACAACAATGTCGTGTATTCCAAATAAAATTTCTTCACTGCTGCGCTGTGAAAACTATTGAAATGCCTTCTTAAATTATCTTACCTATTATTTTTAAATGTTTTATAACATAAAATGCATTGCATATTTCCAAAAGCATTTTTTATTACGAAATATTCTTTAGCTTCGATAATTATTTTTTGTTGTACAAATTTATTAAATTTGAACTTTAATTTCGTTCGGTGTGCTCAAAAAAAAAAAACTAAACAAAAACCAGGAAAAAATGCGTACATGCGTGCACAACTTCATTCGTCGCTTTATCAGTAACGACTAGACGAATGCTCTTTTAGAATGTGTCCACAATTGTGGTATGGCTTGCGTCAGCTAAAATGCAAAAATATACAAAAAATTCAAAATCGAGTTTTTTTATTGATTATTATGAATGCCATTAAACTACATGTCTTAACAAAATATTATACTTCTGCGATCAAAAATGACGCTTTTATTAACAAATAACAAGGGGGCTTAACTACACGTTTGTTCAGTTTTTTTTTTTTTAGTTTTTTGTTTCTCCTGTAAAATTATATTTTTGTTAGTTACGCCTTTTCGCATTTTAGCTAACGATATTCTTAAATTTAGGATCAAGGAGGGCACAAGGGGGCAATTTCTGACTCTCCAAGACTGCCCAACCGATTTTGATGAAATTAAGAACATACATAGATATGTAGGTATTAGGTTTTGGGAATCGGGAGTTCCCGGGAAAAGTCTGCCTAATAATCCCGGGAAATTTTTGCGATTTTCTTGGGAAAACGGGAAATTAAAAGTACATATACGTTATTTCATAAATATATAGACTTTTGTGATACACATATTTATGAAATAGCGTAAGTAGCAGTCAAATTTATTTTGATTTATATAAAAAATTTGTATTAAAACTCTGTTTTAATTTAATATCAAAATTTTTAATGTTGGTTCCATATATTACAAAAGTTCGTTTAAATGATTGTGTGACTAAATTTGTTAAATTTTGTATGTATCTATTTCATTTTCAACTTTGTTGGAGCTTATTTCAAATTGTTTAGGTCCCATTTCATTGGGAGTTATTTAATTTTAGCCCAAATCCGTTCTTTATTTATATTTTTCGCAGTGTGTTTACACAGTAAACAAAAGTGTTTGAGTGCGCTTTTTCTTTACATTGACAAATGTATGCTGGTTTGCAGAGGGGGCAAGTGTGTGCTGGTGATGTATAGTTATTTTTGCGAGTGTATATAAATATATGTGTTCTAGTGCGTCCAGACATGCAATGTTACCCTTTTATAATTTAACCATGTTTAAATTGTTTTAGTTTCCCTCTCTATTAAACAAAAGCACGTTTTTAATTCTGATGTTTAGGCTTTTTTTCTTCTACAAATCATATCATATTACCTTACCCAACAGCATTTCCTGAAAACCTCACATTTCCTGACTGAGTGAGTTGTGCGTGCAGTTCCTTTGAACTGAAATTTGGTTTATTGTTGTTGTTTTTTTTTCCTTCGTTATTTTAGATTAATACTTTTCATTTTAGTTCAGTAGTAGTTTTTACTGAACAAAAAATAAATAAAAAAAATGCCATGATATATGCACTCAGTTCAAATAAATAAATATTTTTCTTTTCCAAGCACAAACTGGGCTAAACTATTATTGTAACAGTAATATCAAGGGCATTAGACAATGTGACGACGGACGGACCCAACGGCTGTTGGGTGGTTTTTTATTCTTGTGATTTCTTCCGATATTTTTGTTCTTTTTGTTTTATTTCTTTAGTTTCACTGCATTTAGCTACAATTTATGTTCAAGTTATTGGATATTTTGTTTTAGAGCCAAGAATACATAATCGATATTTTAAATGCTCTAGCATATTTTTCACACCCACACCCTCCCTCATGTATAAATTTAAGGAAAATTAAGGGATTTCACCCCTCTTAGAGCTTAAAATGTATTTCAGTGTTTGTATGTACTTTTCCTTTGTTTAATATTAAAATATTATTTTTTTTTCTTTGTGTGTACTAAGCTGTTGCCTTTGGGATATTTTATTTATTTTCAGGCGTTCCGATTTATTTTGGGTTGGGTAAGGTTTGGTTTTTAATCATATACATATGTATGTATGTGTGTATGTATATTTTTGTTTATGACCAAGGAAAACGAGAACATATCATCAACAAATTTCATTAAATGAATATATCTACATAAATATTTTGTGGTAGGTTTAATTCAATGTCTACAGTACAAGAGGGGGACATTAGTTGAATGCGCGCCCATAACTTGCGGCCATAAAAAATGTGTGATTAATTTTATAACAGTCATTACATTTCCATATAACAAAATGTCATCGTGAGGATATGAGGTCATATCATATTATAGTATAACAAAAAAAAAAAATTATATTTTAGCAAGTGAAATATGTTTTTGTGAAAAATAATTTTCTTGAAGTTTAAATAAACTTATTGGAGGATAAATTGCTTTGTGGCGATAATGAGACCGGCCGGCAGATTGCTAAAAATTTATTATTTCATTATAGCAAGTGATATCCATTTACACAAACAGTATTATCATCAGTTTTTTTTAATTAAAGCCGTTTTTGATATACACTGATTTCCGCCTAATGGACTTTAATAAAATACATGATTTTTACGCAATTTCCCGGCAAAATCAATTATGCGATACCTT
This sequence comes from Tachina lurida, assembly GCA_944452675.1. Lineage (NCBI taxonomy): Eukaryota > Metazoa > Arthropoda > Insecta > Diptera > Tachinidae > Tachina > Tachina lurida. The sequence continues at coordinate 141,827,520 of OX101752.1, forward strand.
ATTGATTAATTCACTAATGACATGACATATTTTTGAGTTAACTAAGCGAATAACTCAATTAAGCGGAGACCTGAGTGGAAACTACTGTAGTACACATCATCAGTGATCGGCAATGAATCGCTTTTTAGCTATTCATACTGACTCATGAAATTTTAAATATAAGTGAGTAGACATCATTTAAACTCAACTACTATGATTAACGCATACTCACGATAACATTGATTTATAAGTATAGGTTGAAATAAATATGAATGTGACGTCGACATCATAGTCAGACCACACTCACAAATCACCTCAGGGGGTCTACTCTGCATTTCGAAACGAAAGAGAATTCTTTCGAATTTGTATGTTATTAATATTACAATTCGAAAGCATTTGCTTTCGTTTCGAATTACAGTGTAGACCCGCAGTATGATTTCTAGTTTCAGGAAAATACTTACACTACTCACATTGATTCAGCTCACTCAACTCATGCATGTATGTTTATTTAAAAGTTTTGTCAGTTTGCAAGTAGTATACAATAGTAGCAAATAGCGTTGTTTTTCAATTACTGCAAAAAAAAAAAGGAAAAGAGAAACAGATAACCTCGTAATGAGAACTTTAATGTTCGTATACGAAGTTCGCATTGTGAATCATACTTACTATTTTGCATCGTTCGTAGGCATTGATTTAAGGAGACTCGAAATCAACAACGTCATATATGTTGCTAAGTATGAGTTCGATGCGCACTTCAAACTTTCAAGTGAATATGATTCATAGACAACAAATTGCAAATAAGTATGAGTGCGCATAAGTACAAGAAATTATAAGTCATGATTCAATTCTACTCACATTTTCACTACTCATTGCTCTTCTCTGGTACACATTGCTCATTTACTTAAAGAGCCTCATAAGTCGAAAAATTTAATTTTTGAGTTAACGTTATAAAGTAAAAATTTCATACAAATATCTTGTTTACTCAGCTATTAAGAGACAAATTAAATTTCCTTTTTCCATTAAGTTGTGTGCAAATTTAAAACTTAAAACTCGTTTTATGGCATACTAGTTTTTTTTTTTAGTTAAGACGTTGTTAGAGTAAATGAGCGATATGTAGATAATTATATTGAATTGTACTTATACCCCTATATTCATAAAATTTGAAACGAATTTGAAATCTATTTTATTTCAAATTTTTCATACAAAATTTTCCTAAAACGAATGAATTTCAAATTCATTTTATTTTTTTATGAATACGGGGCATAGTGTTTTTACACTGAAATGATTTTATTAAAACCAACTTAAAACATTTTTTTAATTCGTTTTATGTAGGTTTTATGAAATGCAACCCTATTTTCGCTGCACTAAATGCAGTGCTGCCAAGTTAAAATGTTAATAAAAATAGATACCGATTGAAACAATTTCAACTTAAAAATGGATGAGGCCACAACAACCAAAAATTTCGCAAAGAATTAAAATATTTTCATTGACCTCTAGGAGAAGGAAATAGACGTCAGTCATATGTCATCCATCTGATCTGCCGGTATAAAGATGTTTAATTTTTAATCACCCCTATCGCGAACAAAAGTTCATGTGAAAAGTGTTCCCTTTTCTCTAAAATTGTGATCGTCAATGTTTGCGTTGTTGTTGTGTCAGTATAACATTTTCTAATTTTGTTCACCATTTTTTTATTCACGGGAAATATTTCGCCTTTTATTCGCGATAAGGGTAAATGTATTCGTGCATATTTTATGAAAAACTTTGATTTCCAAGCACTTCTTCACTGCAAAATTATGGAAATTATTTTATATTTTAGACCGCATTATAAAGTTTCTTAGTTTTTCAAACAAATAAAAACAGCTGTTGTACAGTTTGTCAAGTAAGTGTATAAGAAGTATGAAAAGTACAGCAACAGATAGGCCGACTTCCTAAATGCAAGCTGCAATGCATAATTAAAAAAAAATACGTATGCTATGCTAAACATGTCTTAAGTGCGACCTTGCGTTGCAAAGAAATTTTTGGCATTTTATCGGCATTTAGGAACGTCGCTATGCAACTCATACATATGTTTGCATAAAAAATAAAAATTATGCGCGATTTTGACAACTGATACTCATTAAAATGAGTTGCCAAACGAATAGAAAAATTGGACTTTGCCAGAAAGTTTACATATGCGTTTACGAAGTGTACGCGTTGTAAATATTCATTGCAACTTGCGTTTAGGAATTCGGCCATAAACTTATTTGTATCACCGGATGGTGGAGTGGGCGGGTAACATACCTAAATTGTTCCACGAGTTAATAAGAACAATCAAAAAAAAAAGTAATATTTATTTATTTAAGTATCCATGAAATATAGGTATAAGTGTAGGAGTTTACGAATTGGTATTAATGCTTATCCGTCGGCTTCGCGTATCAAATAAGAACTGACTATAAAAGGGAATTTGCAACCAGAAGGGATGCCACACAGATGCAATCGAATTAAGACGTATCCAGAGTTAGAGGCATTTATTTAGAAGGTGCATTTTATTTTGAAAAAATTTATTAGACAACCTATGTCTTGAAATCTGAATTTATTAAACTTAAAGTGTGAAAGCAAAATCAGCTGCTTATGGTTTAAGCTTTAACTTGTTTGCTATTTAAATATGAACAACTTTAAATAAAAAGAATTCTTGCTAGTTTCTTATTTTCTTTACGTATGCATTCATTTCTCTTGTGTAGATATACAGTACTGTGCAAAACAAAAGCAACAAACTCCGCAAAAATAAATGGAGACGATTATTTCAGAATATACATCATATGCAACAAAAACTCTGAGCATAATTTATTTGTATTTATATGCCCTATGTATCGTATTGAATAAAATCTTTCTTAAAAAAACTGGGGTTTCGAAAGTTATAGAAAATAGTTCAGACTTTGATATGAAGCTGTGCATAACAAAAGCAACAAATTAATCCTTTTTGTATAATCTTTAGTTTTTTCATAATACGTGGATATCAACGTGGATAAATTCTCAAATATTATTTATTATGCATTAAGGAATACATTTTGGCTAAGTTAATGGAATTTTGAAGTGTTCGTTGCAATTTAGGATCCATTTTCTGAAAACACTCCTTCGGATTCTTGCAAAGAGGTTTGCAATGGCGATCGAGAAAGCTGCGTTTGTCGGTAAAGCGAGGATTGGAATTAAATTAATGTTCCTAACATTTTTTCCAACCTCCAAGTATGTTATGGAATACTACCGCATTGAAACACCCATAAAAGAGTCATATTCCACTCGAAATGCCAAATTATTTTTATTTCAATGATATTTTTTTTACAAATTTTTGGGAATGGTCTAACTTTATACGTCGGAAAATAAGACATCAAAATCACCTAACCGCTTTTATGCTTAAAACTCATTTTAACATTTCGTGGCGAAAACGGTTTGCTACGCAAGCGCCGCATTGAAGAGATGATATACCAATTCCATATATGGAACTTGAATTCTTCAATAAAAACATCGGTTTCCCATTTTATTAGGATTCAATTACGGTGTGTACTACTGAACTCCGTTTTAAGCAAAAAAAACAATAAAATTGTATGAACTAAATACAAGATTTACCTGGATTTTTTTTAAGTATCTATCTCTTGGTCAACTATAGTATTTTCTTAGTACGTAACTTTTTCAATTGCCTTCCCTGGCACGGTTCCGAGTTGTACAATAATGCACACTCTAATTTCGAGATATTATAACCTCACTAGAAACAACAAACGAGCTTTTGGATTATTTTAAATGCATTTTTCTATGATAACCTGCGGACGTTTTTCGTGGTGGTACCGAAAACTGCTCAATACGTAATTATTATGCCGACCTATCCATCAGCAAACTAGAAATATATTTTTATTACACTTTTAAATAAGTAACAGCCGCTTATCTAATGTTTTTAGATTAATTTTTTAAATATTAGAAAGTTCAGCAATACCTACTCTTCCCCATTCTTGCTAAATCAAGCAGCACCAATAACATTGAGAAATGCATTTTAATATTTAATATAAGGACTAATAAGTACTGTTAAGCCTGTTGGACTTTGGAATTATAGGGATATATCAAAGAGTTTTTTGGTAATTATGACATTTTCCATTTCGTTGCTATTGTTCTGCACAATTTCGATACATGGGTTGGAGAATATTAGTTATTTTATTTTTCAGGAAATATCAATATTAAAAAATTAAAATACGAATTCGTTTTCTAGTATGAATGCCTACAAAAGTTTGTGAAAAGAGCTGTTTGAAATAATCAAATGTCTAAAATATTTAAATCTTAAGTCAAATAGGGTTTTTGTTGCTTTTGTTCTGCACAGTACTGTACATACATAATTATTTTTTCTAACTTTCAAGTCGACCAAATTAATGTTACCGTACGATATAAAAAAGTAATGTAAGCATCGGCGATTAAGAAAATCCGTCATTTTACGAACAAAAATCGTCAAATCGCAGTTTGTCATTGTTTGGATAAAAATCGGCAAGTCTGGCAACAGTGGTAGCAATATAGTAGCACTGTATAACACAATTGGGGTATTCACAACAGTGTCTTAAGTGTCCTAAGTGTCATAATGTCTTAACATTTTAACATAGTTAAAAAATTGTTGTGGCTCAAACAAAAAGGTCATCAAGTAATAAGACTTTCTCAGCTATGTTTATTGTTTGTCATAACTACATGTAGAAATGAGTGAGAGTTTACCAAAGGAATTGGGAGAGAGATTAACCAATGTACATACATAGGTGCTAAAACCAAAATACAAATAAGTACAGTATTTTTAATTGTAAATTAGGGGTTGCTCACAGCATTATCCTTTTTCGTGTTATTACTTTAAAACGTGTTAATTTATGAGTACCATCTGAATAACCCATAGTATAGTAAGATAAATCATGTACTCGTATTAAATAACTGATTCTGTCAGGAGCTTGCATCAGCATTTTAAAATTTTATTTTTAAAAAAAGTGTAATTAATTATGAATTTCAGATGTTCAATCAAGCGCACAAAAACCAATTGAAATATTACATGAATATAATGTGCGTAAAGCTACAATTTGAACAACCTTGGCCAATTAACAAAAAAAAAACCATAACAAACTTATAAAATTATAATCGATAATAAATTGTTTTATTGACAACTTGAAATTTTTTTTTAAATGACAGGCATTGTTGTAAATGTAGTACATAAATATTTTATATACATATACACACATGCATACATACATACATACATACATACATATGTATGTGCATAAGCATATAATTATTGTAAAAAAAATATTAAATTGACATTTTCTTATTCTATAAGAATGCATTATTGCTTTTAACAATTTTAACGCTTGACTAAAAACCCTGGCAACATTTATTTGTGATCGGCTGTCATTGAAGCAAAAGATTTCAAATTTTGTTTGGTAAATGTGAGGTAAAATTTTGAGGGCCGCTGCAGCTGCTAAAACCTGGCCCAAAACGTTATATCAACATACAGATCGTCAAGTAAAAATACCATTTTCGTATTATGACATACGTGAACGTACCGTACGAAATAAAATTTGAGATTATGGGATACGTGATCGTATAACTAAACGTACGATTTTTACGAACAGTCATCCGTTATCAGAGGTGTTCTGTAAATCGTTTTGAAATCGCCAATTTTTCTAGGAAAGATCTCATTTAAAAAGGTGACTTTTGCAGCTTTTTAATCCAATTAGCAGAACACTTTTATTTATCATTGTTATTTTCACCGACTTTGAATAGCACTATAGGTAACACATACTCCTTTAAAAAGCTTTTATCATTGAACTTGTACCTAAATTATTTTAGTATTATTTTTTAAGTCGGTTTAATTTTTTCGTAAAATTGATTTTACGTCAAATTTAGTTATACTTATAGGGGCGTGGTCACGCCCAATTCGGCAAATATTAGTGTATGCCCACTATTCTAAATTCAACATCGCGTCGCTTTCAGAACTCATCTTTCGTAAAAATCGACCAGGTAGAAGCAGGTGAAATGTAATATTAAAATTTAATGGACAAGGCCCCCGCCCACTTCTTTAAGCGCAAACATGTGTCATTATAAGAGTCAAAACTCAAGTTACGTGGGAATCGGATAAGCAGAAGTACATATGTAGAATTGAATACTGAACTTTCATGGGCATGACCCCGCCCACTTCTTTAAACGCAAAATCAAATTTTTTCAGATTTAAAGGTGTGTGATCAAGTTTTTCGTAAAAATCGGTATCTAAGATAGAATCACGTAAAATGTTATATTAAATTTTAATGGGCGTGGCTCCACCCACTCCACTCCAAGGTGTGTGCCAAGTTTGGTAAAAATCACATAAGTACAAGCACGTGATATATTATATTAAATTTAAATGGGCGTGGTTTTGCCGACATCTTTGAATGCAGAATTGTGTTTTTTTGAGAGCTACAGATGAGTGCCGTGCAGTACACACACGTAAAATATAATATAAAATGTTGATGGGCGTGACCCCACCCACGTTTTTGAATGCAAGATTGTGTCTTTATTAGATCTCCAGATGTGCGCTTAGTTTCGTAAAAATCGGTCGAGTAGAAGTTGGTGAAATATAATATTAAGTTTTAATGAGAGTGGCTCTGCCCTTTTTTTCAACTTCGTGTTTATGCCCAATGTGTTTGCTAAGTTCCGTAGCCAGCGGATAAGTAAAATATTATAAAATCACAGAAAAAATGGGACCAAACGGAAGCTATACTCTCTCAGACAAAAAAAAATATTTTTTAAAATCGGGCTAAAAGGTACTGAGTTATGAAGTAACAAACAGCCGAATTGATAAGCTCCTCCTGTTTTGAAGTCGCTTAAAAAGTAATGACAGAGCTCATGAATGAACACTAAAACTTGGCCCAATCTATGCGATCTAGAGCTGGCAAACTATCGATAGTCACGCCATTCGATATTTTCGATAGTTTGTTGGAAAACTATCGATACTATCGATAGTATCGAATTCTTTTACTTGCGGTCTGCACGTAACATAAAATGACTAACTTTAACATTAATTTCTAGTTAATGTTAAGTGTAGACTTCAAATGTTAATGTTTGGTTAAGGTTTATATTGAGGTATCTTCCCATTATTTCTTATCAAGAACACACAATATGCTATAATGGATGGGTGTAATCCGACATGGATTGGGTGAATTTATTACTGCCCTCTTTTCAATCTAACCTAACCTATCTGTTTAAACAACTCAGTTAAAATATGAGATGACACAAAAGGATATATTCGGTCTCTATTCCACAACCTTAAATTATGCTGTGCAAAACTCTAAGGACGTACTTTTTTTACTTACTTGCAGTTCGTGTTAAAGAAAGTCATTTCATGTCAGCAGGAGACGAAGTGTTAGGAATGTTAAATTTAATTTTCAAATGAGTTTAGTTTTCAGTGGAGATATTGAAAAGTGTTCTTCTATCAAGAGTTAATACATTACACACGAAGTATTTTATATTACTAAGTCCATAGATTTATTATTTATTCTTTCGAGTTATGATGTTATTTGAGTAAATGAGAGATATGTACTACATGTATTTTCAATAAAAGAAAACCAATGTGTTAAATTTTGTCGAGTTTATTGCCAATTTGGTAATATATTTTTTCAACGATAGTATCGCTATCGGGAAAAAACTATCGATAGTCTAATGAAAAAGAAACTATCGATACTATCGATAGTACTATCGATAGTTTGCCAGCTCTAATGCGATCCGATTGTTTTAAAATTAGGTCATCCAGGACGCATCACAAAGTCGCATTTTTTTAAATCTTACACTGTGTTCGACAACGCAAAAGGATTACTCCGATCCCTCATCTGCCTCAATTATATTTTTTCATCTTCTTCGTTTTCACTTGAACTGAAATTAAATAAACAATCCCGGTTCTTTATTTACATTTGTAAGTTCCAATTACATTTTTTTAATTAACAGTTGTACAGCTATTGTGAATTTAATGGAATATTCAAAATGTTATTGTGCAAGTTAAAAACTATTGTGAATTTTAAGGAAAATTATGAACCGCTTTGCAATCGTATGCACTGTTGCCATATTTATTTTTCAAAAATCTTCAATTCGACCAAAAAAATGTTTTTTTTTATTATAATTTTTTTTACTCAAAATTATTGAATTTATTAAATTTATTGAAATCAAGTGCAGCTAAAATTTATTTTGTTTCCAGTGAACTATTAAACATAAAGCTAAATAATACGAAATATTTAGTGCAAAGCATATTTATCAGTAATTAAGTCAAAGAAACCTCAATAATATACCTAAAGTAGCGAATAACATATTTTAAAAAATCTTACTTTTAGCTAAGAAATCTTTTTGATCCTTTTAACATCTCTAAAAACTTCAAAAATAAGATAAATTTTCAAATATGCTTACACTTATCGTATAACATGATGCCACTACGTTCATACGATTGATGTAGCAAAAGCAAATTTCTAGAATATGAAAAATTATTAAAAAAAATAAATCCAAAGCTTACATGCCAATATATTGAATTTTTCACAAAAAAGAAACAAGATTAGTTTTTTTCTAAGTGCATTCAACAAAATGAAGTATAACCAATCTGATTTCTACATTTCACAGAATATTTAAGAGTTTAAATTGAAAACCGCAGCAGCTGTGAAGTATCCCATGATTTTAAGCAATATTGCCTTGCATATTCCTTTCAAAAATTTTAAACAGAAAATGAAAGCATGAAACTCATGCATCTTTTTTCGAGTTGCTTTTAATAATTTCACAACATTTGTGAATGAACGAAACAAAAGCATTAGTAATTAATCTCTTTGGAAAAAGTTTACCACCCCAGATAAAAACATGTTTACTTAATAATAAAATACAATATTTAAAGTTCAGTGGCATTTTCATTTAGAATTTTCAATAATAACAAATTACTTATGTGAAGGAAAAAAATAACATATTTTAATCATCAATTTGAGGCATCTAATACTATTCTTATAGTTACAAGTTCAATGCCTCTTGGATGAAGCAGATTATATTATGGTGACTAGAAAGATAAAATCTTCTATTAAAACAATAGCATTGGAGGGGGAAGAATAAGTACTCGTAAGAGGGCAATGGACTTGGATTTTTATTTGTTTATTTGTAAGTTTCTTTAAAAATAATTAAAAAATAAATTTTAAGTCCATTTATACAAAGGGTGGAGAGTAATTATTTTCTAAACAAAAAAAAAACTCAATAACTATAAACTACTTCCTATACAGGGTGTTTTTTTTTGTAGAGATATAGAGGCATTTAGCAAATTTGCTGTACATACTGAGGCAGCTCGTGATAATACTTTTTAAATATAATTGTAATTTTGTGAAAAGCATCAAATTTACTTTAAAAAATCTGGCAACGTATAAAAAATTCTGGCAGCACTGTTCCCATTTATAATTCATCGCAAACAATTTTAATTAATATTTGCCATTCTTTGACGAATGATAGAAATTAACAGAAAAATATATGAAAACCATCTAACTAAAAATATCAGGCAACTCAGCGAAAAATCTGGCAGCACTGTCCTCATATATATGTATATAATTTATTTATAATTTTTTATTTCGCTAAAGCGACCGCAAACAATTTTAATTACAATTTGAATTGTTTGCCAAATAAAAAAACAATTCGCAGAAAAATATGTTGAAAAGCATCTAATTAAAAAAAAACTGGCGGCTCATCGAAAAATCTGGCAGCACTGTCCTCATTTATAATTTATTTATTTATAATTTTTTATTGACCCCTATGTGCGCCGTTCTAAAGAACTTTATTATGCTGAGTACACATTTGACATTTAATGTGTTGTCATTTTGTGCAGTCAGTTTCAAAATGTGTGCAACGCCGTTCCCATTATGTTTTTTATATGGAAAGCAATGTCACACAACTTAAACTACCGGGAATGTCAAACCTTGCCACTAGTACACACTATTGCGATCAGAGCACAGCAATGAGTAGTGAAAAAGTGATTAGAGTTAAATCATGACTTATAATTTCTTGTACTTATGCGCAATCTTACTTATTGCAATGTTGTCTATGAATCATATTCACTCGAAGTGCGCATCGAACTCATTCATACTTAGCAACATTTATGACGTTATTGATTTCGACTCTCCTCAAGTAAGTATGATTCACAATGCGAACTTCGCAAACGAACATTAAAGTTCTCATTATGAGGTTATGTGTTTCTCTGTTGCTTTTTAGGGTTCCGTACACCAAAGGTGAAAATGGAACCCTATTGTTTTCGCTACGCTGTCCGTCTGTCCATCTGTCCGTCTGGCCGTCTGTCCGTCCGTCCGTCTGTCCGTCACAGGGTATTTTCTCGAGAACCGTAAGAGCTATGGACCTGAAATTTGGACACAGTGTGTAGACCCTTGGCCGCTACAACAACAAATACATGAGAGTTGGAAATTAAAGGGTGTGCCAAAACGAGCAACGAAAAATGTTAAAATCCCATGTAATATACATACAATTGTATGTATATGCACTTGAAATTTGTAAAGTTAGTGTATTTTTATACAGACTACAACAATTAACACTAAAATTTAAAAACTTTTAATTAGAGGGTGTACCATCAGTTAATGTAATTTTGACTATGTAATTTTGATAACTTGCTGTATCTTGGAAACCGTAAGAGCAAACTTCTTGAAATTTTCAAAACCGGTAAAACAAAAAAATCTCAAAATTATAAAATCGCCAAACCGAAAAAAAATCGACAAAATCAAAAAAAAAATCGCCAAAACGAAAAAAAGCACCAAATTAAAAAAAATTTCTAAATCGAAAATAAATCGCGGAAAACCGGAAAAATCGCCAAATTAAAAAAATCGCCAAAATGAAAAAAATCGCCAAAATGAAAAAATCGCCAAAATGAAAAAAATCGCCAAAATGAAAAAAATTGCCAAAATGAAAAAAATCGCCAAAATGAAAAAAAATCGCCAAAATGAAAAAAATCGCCAGAATGAAAAAAATCGCCAAAATTTAAAAAATCGCCAAAACGAGAAAAAAGCGAAAAATAGTAAAAAAAATTATTTCAGCTGAAAAAATGTAAAAAACACTGTATTAAAAAAATGCTCAAAGCCCAACGTACGGAACCCTTCGTGCGCGAAGTCGCACTTTACTGAATTTATTTAGTTTTTACTACTATTGTACTTGCAAACTTTTAAATGACTAAACTTTTAAACAAACATACATGCATGAATTGAGTGAGCTGAATCAATGTGAGTAGTATAAGTATTTTTCTGAAATTAGAAATCAAACTGAAGTGATTTATGAGTGTGAGTGTGGTATGGCATTCATATTTATTTCAACCTTATAACTTATAAATGAATGTCATCGTGAGTGTGCGTAAATCAGAGTAGTTGAGTTTAAATGATGTCTACTCACTTATATTTAACATTTTATGGGATAGTATGAATAGCAAGAAAACGATTCATTGCCATGCCACAAAATGACATAGTGTGTACTGTACGGCATTATATTTTTATTTCTATTTTTATATTTTAAAATCCTCCTTTTTCGTTTAGCATAAAAACCCAACCAACATGCCCACATGTGCTCCAAGTACTTGTGCAGCAGTGAATTTATTTAGTTCCAGAGATTTTAGTGATTAAATAATCCATTCAATATTTACACGAACGTATGCAACAATGTTGCTTGCTTTAATCACCTTTTTTGCATAAAATACGAGTACTTAGTTTTGCATTTTTAATAGTACGAGCTAGTTGTTGTTGCCTCTTATGGTCTCATGTTGCAATTTTATCTTCTTCTGTGTGTCTCTTTTTTTTAAGAGGAACTTGCTTGTCTTAATCTTTGCATTATAAAGTCAATTTGTTGTGCAACATACTTCTAATAAAACCAAATATTTTCAAAAGTCTCTAACACGCTGCGTGTTTTTTTAATGCTGCTGCTGGCTGGCATTGCTTTAGTTTTATGCTTTGCTCCTTAATGTGTGCAGATGATGACATAAAATTGTGTATAATTACAATTTGTTGTAAAAATTTTGTTTTTTTTTTTTGTCATAAAATATAAGACGTTATAAAAATGTTGTTGCTTAATATTTACGCCTTTTTTGTAATTGTTGCAACGAGCGTTAAGCTTATTTTTTTAGACTTAAAAACATTGTTGCGGTGATCAAATTTTTACTGCAATATTGATGGCATATATGTATGTATGTAATACATGGTGTGTCAAAATAAAGTAGGACAAATGAAGTAAACATGTTTGTCAACAAGTCCTAGTTTACACTATGCAAGTCTTATGGCTAAGCTGATTAGTTTGTTAAGAGAGAGAGCGAGAGAGAGTGAGACGAAGGGATAAAGAAACGTTTCTGTTCCCGTCGTCTCTCTCTCTCCTAACAAACTAATCAGCTTAGCAATAAGACTTGCATAGTGTAAACTGGGACTAATGATAATAATAATTTCTTAATTGGGCTTAAGTTAAGAAGTTTCAATTATTATAGAAAGAAATCTTTTCTATTAATTGTGAGTGATTTTCTAAAAGAGACAAGCAAAATTAAACTAGACTTTAGCTGGGAGAAAAAACCGGCATTTTTCTGTGCCGCCACGCAATTCATTAATACTTTGTTAGCATCAGCTATTTGGTATACATTTGTAATAAAAAAAAGGAATATGAGAAAAATTATTATATTGTGTATACACTCAGGGAAAAGCTGGAACCTAAAAATACGAATGCGAAACATTAATTCAATAATTTTCAATATAATAGAAAATGTACATTGAGATACTTAAAAATAAATAAAATTACTAAATTAATACTGTAAATTAATATATTTCCATTTTGAAATAAGAATTTTCAAAATGACTAGATTTTCGTTAATGTTTCTTTTTTTAATTAAATATGGTTTTAATTGAGTTTAAGCTGTTTTTTCTCTGGGTGTACAATTATTAAGTACGTGTGCAATTAGATATTTATTTGATCAAAAATTACCACTAATCTTTGGAAGAAATTTCACTCAAAATCATGACCACCAATCTTATCAAATAAAAAAAATTTTCAACAAATTTAATTTATTATTATAATTATAATTTTTATAATTTTTTTTTTTTTTTGTTAATCTTATTCCACTTCCAAGGTTTCGAACTCTTTAATACATTTAGCGACTACAGTTAACAGTAACTAACAGTGCTCTGTTATGTGCAAAACATTCTATGTTAGAAATGCTGGTTTATGTCTCTGCTAACTATATTCGAATTTTTCATCACACTTATAAATACTTACTGGGTTTTCTTCACGGGAAGTATTTTACAAAGAAAAAAAAGTATGGTAAGTATTTGTTTTAACAAACAGGTTTATGAAACTGATTTGAAGTTTTAGGGCCATTTTCACAAAGTGCCTTCAGTTAAAGGTAGGATTTTGTCTGCCAGATAAATGTATTTCCATTAATATAACTTAAAATATTTTTTGTTATTATTATCAATAATAATAATAATATTTAATGGATAAAAAAAATAATAAATGAAGGTTTTATAATGCAACGCCATTTATCGGGCAGACCAAGTTAAGTTAAAGTTATCATGCCTTTAACTAAAGGCAAGTTGTGAAAATGGCCCTTAGGGCTAATAAATCAGTAAAAGTTTAAACGCTGGTTTAGTTAAACTAAACTCAAATTCATATGTAGTTTAAACTCAACAGGAGTAAATCAGTGAACCATACCTTATGTGTAGTTTAAAAAATAATATTGTGGCAGCACTAGAGTAAATGTCAAAAGACAGCTGTTTTGCAGCAGGCTACATACAATTCTTTGCACAATCAAAAGGCAAAAAAGTTAAGAAGTTTTAATTAAAGGTCGCCAAATTTTACTGAGAAAGGAATTATATTTATGCTTGGCGAAGTGGAATAGTATAAAACAATAATAGAGTGTAAGAAATCAAGTCGAAAATGATCTGAAGAAGAAGTAGAGGTTTGGAAAAAATTTGAGTGCTCCTTTAATGCAAAACATATGGTCTGCAAGTAAAAAAAGCCATGTGGCCTGTATTGGTAGTTTAAACGCCCAATTTTATGCGTTTACAGATGGTTTAAATACTGTATTGATTTATAGATTTGCTGGTTTAAACACATTTTAAACCAAAAATTGAGATTAACTTGCACTGATTTATTAGCCCTTAGTATATTTCTTATTTGGTTTGATGAATTTATAGTTAATTATTTAAAAAAAAATGCGTTTTTAATTTTTTTATATATTTACGAATTTTAGTAATTGGTTTTGCGAACTCTGTCGAAGCTCCTATTTCCTACAATTCCCTATATTTGTTCAATGCATAGAATACCTTGCATGCTTCAGTGAATTAAAAATTTCAACTGCAGTAATTTTTACACTCTTTTCTTTTCGAATATTAAAAAAGAAAATTTAAAAAAAAAATTCCAACAATTAAGCTCTATTTTTATCGGACTTCAAAAAAAGGAGGTTATCAATTCGTCTCTAATTCTTAATTTTTTTTTTTGCACTGTTACTTCATAATTCGGTTCATATTAGACCCATTTAATTGTCCGAGAGGGTATAGCTTCTCATTGGTCCCATTGTAAAATAAAGTTGTTCCCACAAATTTTTTTAATTTGATTTTATGATATTCTACTTATAAGATTGTTGCAAAACCTAGCATACACCTTTTGTTCTTGTAATTATAAAATTTTAGAGTTGACAAAAATGGGCGGGACTAAGCCCATTAAAATTTGGTCTTATATTTCACGTGGTTCTACTTAACAGATTTTTGCGCAACTTATCACACACCTTGAGCTCAAAAATAGACTCAATCTTCCATTTAAAAAATGCTCGGCGGCACGCCCTAGACACAAAGTTTCATTGAAATTGGTTAAAGTTTTCGGGTACCGGGCAATAATCGGTTAAATCACGACTTAAATTAAGGCAAGCCATATTGGACCCAGCAATAAACTTTTAAATTTTTGGCGAATAAGGCATAAGAAATAAAAATAAATAAATAACAGGGAATAGAAAATATTTGCTGCGGTCTCGTGAGTGTCAAATTATCGAGTGTCTACTGTATTTGTTGTAAAGACATGCATAACCATAGTCATTAAATAACATAAAGTACTCGTATGTATTTAATACTAATAGTATAGTATTATTTATTTAAAAAAAATAGTACTAAAGCTTTAAAAATTCTTGCGATTAGTCAACAAGAATGTTGCAATTATTGCACATTAACCATAGAAGATTTTAGAGGAAACAGTATAATGCACTTGGGCAATATTTATTTATTTATTTATTTTTTTATGTGGTATTTATGAGCTAAACATTTTTATAGCTGTCATACATACATATGTACATATACGAGGGCGGTTCGGAAACTTCTTAGCCTAGCACAAAAAGCGCGGTATAAACAGAAAAAAGTTAAGTGTTTTGGAAACTTCCATCTCTGCTATGAACACATGTTAAATTTTGTTTCGATCTGGCAACTCCTTCATATAGAAACAGGTGTTCACAAAAGACGCATCCGCGACTTTTTAACAATGGAAAAATTAGAAATGCGTGGTGTCATTAAATATTTACATAAAAAAGGTTTATCGGGACAAGAAATTCATGATATGGTGAATGTGTTAGGTGAAAGTGCTCCTTCATATGCAACAGTAAAAAATTGGGTTGCTGAATTTAAACGTGGTCGTACAAGCATTGAAGATGAACCACGTAGTGGACGTCCAAAAACAGCAACAACAACAGAAATTGTAGCCAAAGTGCATGATATGGTATTAAATGATCTTCGAATAAAAGTGCGTGAAATAGCTAATATCATGGGCATCTCAAATGATTGAGTCCATTTAATTTTGCATGAAGAACTACAGATGAAAAAGCTTTCTGCAAGATGGGTGCCGCATTTGTTAACAGTCGACCAAAAACGCATAAGAATGAACATTTCTCAAGCTTGTTTGGATCGTTTTAAGCGAAATAAAATGGATTTTAAGCGTCGTTTCATAACTGTTGATGAGACATGGATCCACCACTATACTCCAGAGACAAAAGAACAATCCAAACAATGGACTGAATCTGGAGGAAGTGCCCCAAAGAAGGCAAAAATAATTCAATCGGCTGGTAAGGTTATGGCAACGGTTTTTTGGGACTTCAAAGGTATTTTATTGATTGACTATCTGCAAAAGGGTAAAACAATAAATTCAGAATACTATTGCAACCTTTTGGATCAATTAAATGTACAAATTCGAGAAAAACGTCCTGGCTTACAACACAAAAAAATAATTTTTCATCAAGACAACGCACCAGCGCACAAGAGAGTTTTAACAATGGCTAAAATCAACGAATTAAAGTACAAGTTGCTTGACCACCCACCTTATTCTCCTGATTTGACTCGCAGTGACTTTTATCTGTTCCCAAATCTAAAAAAATTCCTTTCTGGCAAGCGTTTTACCTCAAATGAAGATGCAATTACAGTTGTAAGCCACTATTTTGAAGACCTTGAGGAAAACTATTTTAATCAAGGGATAGAATTGCTAGAAAAGCGTTGGACTAAGTGTATTGAAGTTTCAGGAGATTATATTGAAAAATAAAAATATTTTTGAAAAAATAACTATTCTCTTTCATTGATAGGCTAAGAAGTTTCCGAACCGCCCTCGTATGCATATTATGCATGTGTAACAAACTGAAAATATTTTGGCATAAATTTAATAAAAGAGAAATATGTACATATCTCTATGACAACGAAACTTGGCGAAAGCACACGTCGCAAAGCAAAAAAAAAATTTAAAAAAATATACCTACAGACATACATATGTATATAAAAATACCAACAATTTTATTTAATATTTTTTTTTTTCTCATAAACCAAAGCAATAAAATAAATTTTAGTAGAGCGAAAAAAAATCTTTTTGAACACAAATTCTAAATAAATGTATTACAAAACTAAAAAATATATGTAAACAAAACCTAGTGAAGAAATACATAAGAAACAAAAAAAAAAGTAATCAATTTTTTTTCCCAACATGACGAAAGACTACAACGTAATGTTGCTTATGTAGCGTTAATTTAATTTTTAGTTTAGAGCTTTTTTTTCTTACACATGCATATGAAAACTTCAAACATTTCTATTTTTGCAATTATATGTATATGTATGTATGTATATAAAAATTTTTATGTTTTGCTTTAATATCGAAACTAAAATTAATTAAATTAGAAACGACTGGACGGACGGGACGGACTGACTTGGTGGCTGTGTGGCTGACTGTTTGGCTAAAGCAACAACTTTCCCCTTATATTTTTGGTATACAATTCAAATCAGATGGTAAAAATCAAATAAGCAGAACACATCATCACTAACTGCAGTCAAAGTTAAGTGTGTATGTAAAAAATAAAATTAAATTAAAATGGAAATGGAAATGGAAAACTACGAAAGCTGATAAAAAAAAGCTTATATAAAAGTAGGTAACAAGAAAATAAATTAAATTTTGAACTGAGAAAAAGAGGAAAAACTGAAATGAAATTTGACTTCATTCAGCATTAGTTAACAGTAATTGGAGAAAGAAGACAGAAAAAAGCTCTTACACCATTTCTGCAACGCAAAGAGAAAAAGTTATTAAACTAAACTAAAATTAAGTTATTTAAAAAAAGAATGAAATTCCAAGATAAAGATTGAAAAAAAAAGATTACGCCTCAACTAAAACGATTAAGCACAAAGCAAGGTGTTGTAACTTATTGGACCAGCAGTCATATTTTATAACTCTCAGAGCTAAAATTTTCCAATAGTAATAAACACTGATATAATGGTGAATTCGAACTTTAAAGCCTGTTACTCGGTTCAAAATTTCGTGCAAAATGCTGTCAAACTACATGTAAAAGTATATGGTATGAAATATTTGCGAAATAAATTAGCAAAAGTACTACTCTGTTCTTGTTGCGAAAAACACGTAAAATCTATCTGGCAGCATGTTTTACCATGCTAAATTAGTCTGCCATCATTTTAGTTTTTTCGCACAGAATTTTAAAAATGTTGCATACTTTCAAGCGATAAAACCGAGAAATTTATTTAAAAAAAACCTCGGGGGATGGGATATATTTAGTGCATGTCAAATTTTTCACTAGAGTACCAGCCTTAAGTTACTACCTGATTCAAAAATAACTATTAAAATTTAATACGTAGAAAAAAATCGCTAAATGGGCTTTATTACTTTAAACTTTCGACTATGACAGAATGCAGCATTTAAGGTTCAATCAGACGTGCCATAAATATAAATATATTTGCTTCCTTTACTCGTTATGCCATAACCATAAACAGCTGTTTCTGTTATCATTTTGTCGCCCCAGAATTGTATTGCTCCACCGAGCATTCTTAAAAAAGAGTTAGGTATGGAATATAGACATTTTGAATACCCTCTTTCTGAATCAAAAATTAGTTTCACGAAATTTATTATGGTTTCTGAGATATTAAGCATTCATTTTGCTTCATATCCTCTATTTTTAGGTTTAATAAGTATTGTTTTGCTGTACACTCCACTGTTTGGCTATTGCGTCAAATTCTTCATACAAAAACGTACGAAGTAAAGTTAACTCTTGTTTTGCTTCATTTCTGTAAGAAATAAATAATAATAAATAAAATAAATTCAGTAAAGTGCGACTTTGACTCGCGCACGAAGGGTTCCGTATGTTGGGCTTTGATCATTTTTTTAATACAGTGTTTTTTACGTTTTTTCAGCTGAAATAATTTTTTTTTTTTTATTATTTTTCGCTTTTTTCTCGTTTTGGCGATTTTTTAAATTTTGGCGATTTTTTTCATTTTGGCGATTTTTTTCATTTTGGCGATTTATTTTTTTTCACGATTTATTTTCGATTTAGAAATTTTTTTTAATTTGGTGCTTTTTTTCGTTTTGGCGATTTTTTTTTTGATTTTGGCGATTTTTTTTCGGTTTGGCGATTTTATAATTTTTAGATTTTTTTGTTTTACCGGTTTTGAAAATTTCAAGAAGTTTGCTCTTACGGTTTTTTAAGATACAGCAAGTTATCAAAATTACATAGTCAAAATTACATTAACTGATGGTACACCCTCTAATTAATATTTTTTAAATTTTAGTGTTAATTGTTGTAGTCTGTATAAAATACACTAACTTTACAAATTTCAAGTGCATACACATACAATTGTATGTATATTACATGGGATTTTAAAATTTTTCGTTGCTCGTTTTGGCACACCCTTTAATTTCCAACTTTCATGTATTTGTTGTTGTAGCGGCCAAGGGTCTACACACTGTGTCCAAATTTCAGGTCCGTAGCTCTTACGGTTCTCGAGAAAATACCCTGTGACGGAGAGACGGACGGACGGACAGACGGACAGACGGACAGACGGCCAGACGGCCAGACGGACAGACGGACAGACTGACAGCGTAGCGAAAACAATAGGGTTCCATTTTCACCTTTGGTGTACGGAACCCTAAAAAGAAGGTGCCGTAAGAAAAATTCAACGGCGACTATTAAGCAAAAACATCATCACAAACTTATTAAACTCTAAAATAAAATAAAAGAAATCTTAATTATGCATGTTTGAATATAACAGAAATCATTTAATTTCATTCTTTATATT
Source organism: Tachina lurida (assembly GCA_944452675.1). Taxonomy (NCBI): domain Eukaryota; kingdom Metazoa; phylum Arthropoda; class Insecta; order Diptera; family Tachinidae; genus Tachina; species Tachina lurida. The sequence goes on from OX101752.1 coordinate 141,847,085, forward strand.
AAATACACTTCAATTACTTGTTTTTCTTGTGTAAGTGTGTAAGCGGATCGATAGTCAAAAATATTACGGCGGCAGCTTCTTCGACATATTTCTCTGGACAGCAAGAAAAATAAATTTGAAGCATTCATTTTCGTCACAACAACAAAACACAACAAAAAAGTATACGTTTGGAGCACAAAAACCTACTTTTTGAAAATAAATTAAGAAAATGAGTGTATGTGGCACAAAACGTATTTTTACTTTTACAATCAAGTAATATTAACTTCTAAATTCATGCATAAAAGTTTACAAAAATTTAAATTTTTCTTCAAAAAATGTGTCTGAAGCAGTGGTGCAATTACAAAAAAAAATCCATCGGGTATATTTTCAGAAAACTTCATGTAAATTGTTCTCCACTCCAACTTTGTGGCGTATGGGCTAAACCAATTCCGAGGTGACGATTTGTTTACTAATTTCAAAAGTGCAACAACAAATATGTATAAACAGTTAAACAGTAACAGAGAGACAGGTTCTGCCTATGGAGACATCGCAAATCACCTATAATTAAATGCAGTGTTGCCCATAAGTTTGGTTCGTTTTGTATGGTTATGGTTAGTCCTAGTTTACACTATGCAAGTCTTATTGCTCAGCTAATTATTATGTTGCGAGAGAGAGAGAGACGAGGGAAAAACGTTTATGTTCCCCTCGTCTCTCTCTCCCCCTCAAACTTATCAGCTTAGCAATAAGACTTGCATAGTGTAAACTAGGACTTATGACACGTTTAATTTAACTTTTAAACGCATATCTACACCAGCAATCTACTTTAGGTCTTTATGGATTTAATTAATAGATTTATTTATTTTCCTTTAACTTTTTAAACTTAAATTGTTCAATCGTAATCGAATTCTTAGTTGCCACGTTTTTTTTCCAAGAACGCAATCTTTCATACGAACTCTTTCTGTTCAACTTTTTTTTTTTACTTCAATACAGTTTTTCTACTCGTATTCCAAATAAACTAAAGAAAAAATTAAATTAAATTAAATTAAATTAAATTCATAGAAACAATTTCTTCTTTTCAACAATGCACAGTGGAGACTTTTGTAAAATGAATGGTAATAAATCTGGAACTAGTAAGCAGCTGATTGGATTTATTTTCAAACTTCAAACATCATTAGAAGAGCCTTCTGGCTTAAGCAGGAGAGTAGTTACAGTGAGCCAAAGTTTATCATTTGGGACACTCAAAAGAAAAATTCTGAAGATTGTAACTTTTTTTTAAGAGAGTGGCGTTGACTGAAGTAGTTAGCAGGTTGACTACAAAATCTAAGGTCCTGGGTTCGAGCCCGGTCTCGAACAGTCATTAAATACAAGCACCACGCATTTTTCTGATGTGCATTAGTGTCCATTTCTATCAGCTACGAGTATTGTAGAAAAAAATTCAAGTTATGTAGGCATAGACACTAATCAGTGAACTACATTGGCTTCAGCGGATAGTAATGCTAATGTAACATCGAAGAAGGGGCACGTCGGTATTGCGTAGCAGAATCATCGGCGAAGTAAAATAACCAATATAATGGCTACTAACTGAGCGTAACTAGCTAACAACTTCAAAAATTTTTAAATTTAATACGCCTCATTGACACCAGAGGCGCTGCAACACTGGATTATGAAATAAAACGTACAAAAAGCAGAGTTGTAAAAGAATGAAACTTTCCTCTATCTCTTCCCAAACCACCTGTCTTCTCTGTTTACTATCTCTTTCCTAGATAACACCCTAATTGTTACTTCTCTTTAAAAAAAAAAAATAGCAACGCTATATTGCTACAAAATATAATTTCTTTTATTACAAAAAGAGTTCTCCGCTATTCAGATTCCTGCTCATACGAAAATGAATGCTTGACGCGTCATCCAGCATGTGTACAGCACACGTAAACGAAACTGACATCAAGCGATTTGATCGTGTCTGGAGCGTTTTAAGTTGAATTCCGATTTTTAATGTATTCTGTATTCAAAGGGTTACAGACCAATTTTGTTTATTAATCCCTTTTTATGTAGGAAACAGAAAAAAAAAACCAATACGGGGAAGATTTAGGGCCAATTTCACCAATTATATTTATATATGAATTGAAATTTAAATAAAATTTGTGAAATGGGAGGGTTTAAATCTTTCAACATTTTTATCATAGAATTTTCTACAAAGCTGCTGAGCGCATAAAAAAAAGGATAAGGCAAGAATTAACCCTAAAATTCATAAGTTTTGGTGTATTAATAGAATTCGGCAAATGTTGCCATAGAATATTTGTATAAACCCTGCTGACCCCGTTTAAGGGTAATTCATGCCACTTTGTTCGAAAGGGTGAATAAACACCCGTCCTTAGAGGTGTAAGAAGATTAGACCAATGCACAATAATGTTCCTCGTAAGATTTTAGATAAATATGATGACCACATCTTCTGCTCAAAATAGCATTTTCCCTTCTAGGGGAATAAAAATTTCATGGGAACAAAAATTGCACTTATTATTTACGATATGAGTGTACATTTGGTCATTGTCGACCAACAGAGATAGACAAAAAGAAGGGAGATGTCTTAGGACACCTGCTTAGAGCTATGCTGCTTAGCTATATAAAACAAATTTAATATGTGAAACAACAATGCAATAAAATTATATTATATGAAAATTATATACATTTATGTATAAAATTCGCCGCAAATATTTCGAAACGTTTCTATTTATTTCCCATTATTTGTTTGTGGCCGGCTGCGGCTGTGCAAAAACAATACAAAAACAAATTGAGCAATCCTTCGCATTGTTTTTCTTTTGTTTTTGTTTCACTCACTTCAAAGAACGAAACAAAACAATATCAGGGAATTTGTTTCGTTTATTTTCGTACTCTGCTTTTAAGTGCAAAGAAATCAAAACAAAAATAAATTTATAGCTGTAATAGTGTCGATTATTTTCGCTACGAAAATCAGGTCCTAACTCCTGTATCGCGCTATAAAGAGCATAGCTCCAATATTCGACAGGTTGTAGTCGGTAGCGCGCTGTCGTTAATGTGTTTAATGAACTAGTTACATCTGACATAAGCTCTTGCTTTAAGGATCAGTTACACGACGGTATCGTAATGTAAAGGTAACGTAGGAAACAGCTGATCGATATTTTTATATGAGAAGTAGGTTACGTTACATTACATCTCTATAACCATTTATCAGCTGTTTCCTAATGTTGCTGTTACTTTACATTACAGTCGAGTAACTGAGCCTTTAGATTTTTGCCACCACACACACACTCTTGTTATACCCAAACAGCTGATCTCCGATGCTTTGTCATGGTAGGTACAGACTTTGCAACATGTTTATGCAACCAGGCAGATTGCATTGTCGGTCGCATAGTGTGTAGTCTTGTTTATGGTTCCGTTAGAAGTTGCATTCGAAGTTTCAACAATATCAAAATATTTTGATGTTTATAGGTCGCATTGATGGTTGCATTGCAGGTTGCAGTGTTGCGTAAACACGTTGCAGATCAACTCTAAATGAAACTTTGCCATCTGACATTGCCGCCTGACTTTCAGACTGGCAAAGTTTTTAACCTTTCACACAACATGTACTATGTATTTTGTAGTCGAAAATTTTACATGTCAGATGTAAAAAACATGTCGTGTAAAACCAGCTGTAGCACATAGAAATTTAAACATTTTTAATGTAATTTTTGCGAACTTTATCTTTCAAAAATCAAATGGAAATAGGTTAAAGAAATAAAAATTTAGTTTATTTTCCTTTCGCTGCAATCACTTTATATTGGCCCTGTAAATATGCAAGCGCGCGGCCTAGAAACCTAGTGCTCTGTTAGATGTTTAAGCAGTTGTTGTTGTAGTTGTTGTTGTTCTTGTTTAGCATTTAAATGCATTAAAATAATAATGGCATAAAGTCCATAAGGGTTTTTTTTTCTACACTGAAGCCAATGTTGTTAAAGGCAAAATACTAAAAACGATAGATGGATGGTATGACAAGAAAATTGTAACATGACGATTTGAGCTGCTGACAAACTGAAGGAATGAACGAACGAACGACTGAGTTAACTAAATTTGAATTATTTTGCTAGTACAAATTTGGATTTTCGCCTAATGGTCGTTTAGCATGAAGTTAACATTTCCTGAAGCATGGAAAAAAATCAAACATAAAAAGACATTGAATGTAATGAAATGTTTAGGTGCCTTTTTTAACACAATTTCGTTAAGGTCTGGCTGTTACCTTAAAGAAAAACATCAAGATGATCTCTTTAATTTTATTTGAAAGCTCTTTATATCAATTTCTATTTCGATTAACAGATTATGAACATCATAAACAAAATAGCAAAGCACGTATAATAATAATAGTTAATATATAAAATTAAATTAACAGAAGCTTGGAAACGGACAGTAATGAAACAAACGATAAGTAAATTTCTAGAAAATATATTTAATTACATATTATATATTTTTATGGCAACATTTTTTTTATGAAAATGCTTAATGTGGCAAACTGTCGCGCCGGTTTTAATCTGACAAATCTATTAAAATATTTATTATTGTTATGGCAACATCTTTTTACTGTGGCTGGTTTTAATATGGCAACTCTGTAAGTTGCATTATTTCACTTCTGGCAAAATTTCCTCAATTGCAATTTTTTAAGGTTTCTCCATTTTTTTGTTGCCTTTTTAATCTTCTTTTAACTTAATGACCACTGGCCATCATTGACGCGCGATTTCGCCAGCAAGCAGAATACAACAAATTTTCAAAATGTACACTTAGGGGCAGAAAGCATAAAGAGCAACAGAAAAAAATCGTTAGAAGATATGGATAATGCCAATGGTAAAAAGAAATTTTTTAACAGCAACATCATGGACATAATGTCAGCAAGCAGGGTAATATTGTAACAAATTCAAGCAAAAGCGAATGCATCTGCCAGTGATTACAGCTGATGTCAGAATGTGGCCTGCTTGAAGAGCAACGAAATTCACAACATATCGCTCGCTCATTTACTCAAAGAACGTCATAACTCAAAAAAACCAGTTTACCAGAAAACGATTTTAAAGGTTTCCGTTTACACACATCTTAACGGAGAAAGAAAACTTAATTTTTCTCTCAAGAGTTGAATAAACAAGATATTTGTATGAAATTTCTACACAATATGAAGAACGTTATGAGGATTAATTCTGCATAATTAACTCAAAAATTCTATTTTTTGAGTTATGACGTTCTTTGTGTAAATGAGGGATATGGTCAATGGAAATAGGTATCCTTACAGAATATACCTTATTCTTTGATCCAAAATAGCGGCTTGTATTGCGCTGCATAAAATTTCCCTGTTTAAAAGAATAACGGCATAAGTTGATTTCTACTGAGAGCTACTAAATCGTTATATTTCGTTTGCTGTTTGCATTAACCTTAAAATTTCGGTATTAAATAGACATTTTTTAAGGTTTCGTACACCCAAGGTGAAGAGGAGCCCTATTGTTAATCCACACAATATCCGTCTGTCTGTTTTGTCTGTCTGTCACAGGCTGTTTTCTCGAGAAAAATTGCAAAAATATACATACATACATATCTAAATATGTATATTTGGGCCTATTCTCGTTTGAGTATCGTTTTAAAACGTCACTTTTTACGTTTAAAAGCACGGTATTATCCTAGCACCGTATTACCATCTCAATGCAAAGTTGCCGTTTTTATCTGTAGTTTAGTTCAGAGCAGCGTTGCCAAATGTGCAGATTTATCTCTACTGCACAGTTTTCTACAGTTTTTTGCGTTTGATTTTTAGGATTCCGTGCAACAAAGGTGAAAAGGAACCCTATTGTTTTCGCTACGATGTTCGCCTGTCCATCAGATGTTGATTTCACGGTAAGATACAACCTATATACGACAGTTCAAACTTAAATCGTGTTCTAAAGAGAGCAACGAAAATGGTAGAAATCCTAATGTAATATAGAGACAATTATATATAGGCACTTGAAATTTTTAAAGTTAGTATAGTTTTATACAGACTGACATTTTTCATCAAAATAATTGTTGTATTGGTAATACTCATCGTGCACTTCTTCCATTTTCCCATGAACTTCATTTCTGGTTGAATGGGTACGTAAATAAGCAGAATTGTCGCTGTTTGAGTGAGAAGAATCTACAAGCTTTTGTCGAAACACCATTACATCTACAGAAAATTACTGTTTGGTGCGCTTTGTGGGCTGGCGGAGTCATTGGCCCATATGTCTTCAAGAACGATGATGGTCAAAACATGATTCGAAATTTTTTCGTACCTCAATTAAGTGGCATTAATCTTGCTGATATGTGGTTCCAACAGGACGAAGCCACATGCCACACAGCGGGCGCTGCAATGGATTTACTCAAAGAAACTTTTAATGAAAAAATAATTTCACATAATGGCCCAATTAATTAGCCACCAAGATCGTGTGATTTAACCTGATTGTATTATTTTCTTTGAAGTTATGTTAAGTCACTTGTCTACGTCGATAAACCACAAACAATTGAACACCTGGAAATCAATATTCGAAGAATTATCGGCGAAATACGGCCGAAAATGCTGCGAAAGGTTGTTGAAAATTGGTGTTCCAGATTGCGCCTTCTACGCGCCAGCCGTGGCGGCCACATGGCAGAAATCCAAAAAAGCCCGTTTCATTGATATTAAAAATATACTTCCTTGTTTTATTATGATTTAAACTTGTGTCACTCTATAAAAACAACGTTTAGTTACGAGTATAATCCTCCAAGATTTTAAACATTAACGTCCCTTTTCACAATGTATGGTTAAGAGTTAACCTGAACTTTAACTGACAGTTCTTCATACAAAACTTGCAGTTAAGGTCTCTGTTATCTTTTAACCATACATTGTGAAAAGGTACGTAATTCACGATTGTCATCTCTATTCTACAGGTAAAGGATCTTACAATAGGGCCAATCAAAACACCAGACTGCAACCATCTTAAACCCTTAAAGATCCTAAACGGTCATTCGAAATGAAAAAGTCATAAGAGAAACCTAAAGATGAATTTCAAATACCTGTCGAATGATACCAATTTTGATATAGTTCGCCCACTTTTTAATTTTTCGTATTCCCAAAATGGCGTCTGTTAGCCACCATATTGAATTTTTACTACTGTCATATCTTTAGTAACACTCCCGGGATTAAGACATAAATATGGATTGACCCAAGAATCATTTAAATCAGCTCGTTCGGTTTATATAGTGCCACAAAGGAACACACATGCACACATACATACATATGTACATAGACCAAAGAGAGAAACACGAGAGAAATGTAATCGTATATGTGTATTCATTTGTATAAGAAGCCGATTGATGTTCGGCACTCTGGTGCTACTTTGGGCAGCTCAGACATAGGCTGATGAAAACAATACCCTTCTCTACGTCGCGCACTCGGGTTAAAAAAAATGAGCAGCAGTTTATACACTACGTACATACATATTTTATTACATAAATTTTTCGTTAGCAAGTACAAGTAAACAAGATTTTAAGGCTTATTTAGCATCTGTGGGTTGTTATTGTTATCAAAAAAAAAGATAGTTAACAAATAGATACACACATATGAACATAAATACCTTTTGTTTATATCATTTAAAAATAAACTTACAAATTTGTTTATGACTTAAACAAGTAACACAGGTATTTAGTGTTTTATATTTGTTAAGAAAAAAAAACACTTGTTGATTATGTGGGAATATAAATAGGGGGTAGGGTTTGTTAAAAAATATAATAATTTATTAAATTACGCAAAACTTTAATAAAAATTAAAATAGGGAAAACCACATATACGATTATGATGGCCTATTGTTGGAAAATGAACTGAGTTTATTTTTAAAATGTTTCTCCTTCACTTTCCTCGGCCTTCATGTTGACCGTATAATTTATTATTTCAAAATATTTTATATTTTTTTTGTGTTTTTTATTTGTTTGTTTTTTATAGAAATGTTTTTTTTTTTGCTAACAGGGGTTTGCCAAGGCCGCTTTTCGTATTTCGCTAAATGATGGAAAAAGCAAATTTGTTCTAATTTTTTTTTTCGTTTAAGTTTATAAAATGTGATTAAAAAATAATAGGGCTATAACTTGTTTAGACTTTTTGCAAATATGAAAATTGCACTCTAGCTACTATTTAAAAAAATTTAAATATTTAAAAAAAAATTAAACCGACTTCAAAAATAAGAATTGAAAAATTAAAAATAATTCAGATTCAGTTAAATTAAACATTTTTATATATGTATGTATGTTAATTAGGGACAATTTCAGCAACATATTTAAATATCAATCAATTCATATTTAAAAGTAATTATTCCATGCAAAAACTAATGAAAATCGACATTTAAACATGAATTGATATATTTAAATAGAGTTGGTGAAATTGGCCCTTATAATGTTATTTTAAACGCAAGATTAAGGGCCATTATTACAACTTAAAGTTAGTTAAAAGTAGGATTTTATCGGACATATAAAAAGTTTTTAGTTAATTTAATTATTTTTCGAACTGTATTTGTTTCTATATTCTTATGAATAGAACAGGCTAATGTTCGTAACGCGTTTTAAGCCAAATTACATGTGATAATTATTAATGAACAAATAACATCAAAGTTAGTAGTAAATATTCTGACACCAACACATAGTTGAACGGAACAGCCAGCCGTTTTCGAAGGCCACTAAACCTTCATAATCAGCGTTCTTCTGTGTTTTATTCCACTGTGTGTGGTGTCAGTTGATGTAGATGTCTGCATTATATACGAAACTTTATTGCAAATGGAATATGTGAATTGGTTTGATTCATTGAATTTCAATTTGCTCATGTGTTTTTGTAATGAAGGCTCAAAGTTATCATCTCTATATTTACAACAACTATTAAGTATATTTTTATTTAATTTTTTGCCACAAGCCAATGACTATTAATTTTAGTTAATTTAATTATTTTTCGAACTGTATTTGTTTCTATAGTCTTATGAATAACAAACCAAAAAAGTTTGTCTTAAGTGGAACAAAAATAAGCAAATTAACAAACATGTGCATAGTTAGTAAAGAACAAACGACAATGTTAAGACTGTATAATAATGATAGCGTTTTTTTATACGTCCGACATAATCCTACTTTTAACTAACTTTAAGTTGTAATAATGGCCCTAAGTATTTTTCCAAGCTCAAGGTCTGAGCCAAGTTTCGTAAAAATCAGAATCATCTACAAAGAAGCTACTAGAATGCCTGCGTGAATATAAAATTTAAATGGGCGTGGTCCCGCCCACTTTTTTAATACAAGATTGAGTATTTTTTAAAGCTCAGAGTGCTCATGTGCCAAATATAGACCTAAACAGTTGGTATGGGAGCTGCTATAAGGAGCAGAGATAGAGCTTTAAGTTCTTTAAAAGAAATGTTGGTTATGTAAAAATAATTGGGGTCGGTCTTAGAAATTAACCATCTATGGCAATGCTGGCCACCGAGAGAAACACGAGAGATATGTATTCGCGTATGTTTATTCATTTGTATAAGAAGATTGATGTTCGGCACTCTATTGCTATTTGGAGCAGCTATGCTCTATGGGCATGCGCCAGCCTCTTAGAGCCTGAAAGCAAATTTCTTCTCAGAATTGCTTTTTGTACAGAAGCCATGTTATCGAGAGAGAGAGCTTTGGGATACAGGAAAAAACTGCTTTTTACTAAAATAATGGGGGCTCGAGGAACATTTGTGCTGTACACGATATAGAGTTCTTGCGTTAATCGACGAGAAGTGTATATTTTATGGACGTTAGTGTCTTTGCCACAGATTTTTTTTTACTTCAAACAAAAAAAAAATGTAATGTGAGTGAGATCACAGGGGAGATGTGTAAACATCTAGTAATGAAATTTTTTTTTAATATTGGCTTATGGTAACTAAATTTTTGACTCTACTGTATTTAAAAATCTATGAAAAACTGCATCTATAGTAGTGGAATTATTAGTTGTGGGGGTTTGTGGAGAACGTCAAATAAAAATGTTGATAAAGCTTGAGACTGTGGGTTTGCAAAATTTATATTAAAATCTCCACCCATAATAATTGGCATGAAATGGATATTGTTACTCAATTGTCGTGCACCAGCTTCAGTGTAAGGCAACAGTACATAATGAAGATATGTTATAATATAATATTATAAATTCTTTATAAAGAATGCTATATATCTTTTAAACAAATATTTGACATTTAAAACGCTCTTTTATTTAAAAGTTTATATTTATTTTATTTATTTTATATGTTTCAACTTTTTAACAAAATTATCCCCATTGGCAACACTGTTACACTTCACAAGCAATTTCTATTAAAATTAACATTGCTCCTGAAGGTATGCTTTAAAATTCGTTTGAGTGTATTGCTATGCAGCTGTTAAGTTTCTCTGTACTTCTTGTTGTCCGTATGATTACATTAATACACTCATACATAGCTCACACCGATTTGATAACGCTTTACGATCTTACTCAAAATTTGTGATTGATTGTATTGTGAAAAATATTTTTACCCCCTAGCGTATAGATGTTTACACATCAAAAAAAAAACATGGTGGGTAAGATTTTACTATAAAAGCCATTCTATTTTTCATGGAAATGCCATGACGCTTATAAGGTTTTGGAAATGGCTTTAATTATTTGTTTTTATGCAAAGTAGTCAAGATGAGAATTCAATCTTTTGGCAAATATTATTTTCTACTGTAAAAACCAAAAAAGTAAATTTTAACAAAATTAGCGCAAGTTAAATTTGAAGTTTATGGCTTTTGAGACAACAAACAACAGTTTTCTTTACTATTTTATTTTATAAATAAAATATTTAAAAAATTTTATTTAAAATGAATGAAATTTTCTTTTGGGAGATTGAGGAAAACCGTTTCTCTGGGTGATAATTTAATAGAAAATTTATTTATTTTTTTCTTTTTTAGGGCCAAAATTTGGTTATAGTCCTAATTAGGCAAATTAAATAACATATCATTAATTTTTTTAGCATACCATATATTTTTGTGCTTGTGTAGTGTTTATTGAAAACATCGTGTGGTCGTAAAAAAAGAATTTACATTGAAAGAAAAACACTTCGTACCGGGAATGAAACCATTACGTTGAATCCCTTTCATTAATATGTAGGTATAACGACAAATTTCATTAATAAAATGAAACATTATATTATATTGATGCATTAATTTCATTAATGGAATGAAACCTTCCTAGTGCTTAAAATTTTATATTTCTCAGTATCATTAATGTTACGAAATAATTTTCATTCGCGTTTCAGTCGTTTGATTTTTTTGTACAGTGACATACATAAATATTTTTTTTAACTTTGTTATTTACGATCAATTGAAAACATTTAAAAAAAATGTGCAATATTTTATTTATTTAAAAATATTTTGCATGCTTTTATATTTAAAGATCAATTCATTAAAGGCGCTATTGATATTCCCTTATTAAGATATTATTAACTAATTAAATTTGTTAATTTGCTAAAGCGAAAAGGTGTTAAATTGTTATTTAAAAAAAACAGACACACACAAACAAACAATACAAAAAGAAAACAAATCAATAACTTGGCAACACCCACGTTTTCTATTTATAAATTTAAAAAAAAAAAATACAGCAAACATTTAAAATAGACACACGACCAAAAAAAAAAATATACATAAATGCAAATTTAAAAAATTAAAAAACAGGTTTACTTTGAATTACCACAAAATTTTTTAGCAAAACAAAGTAAAAAATTCTTACTTTTGTGGAAAAAAATAGATTGAAGAAATTCATTGTGTCTAGACAGTGTTTTAGGAAAAAAAAATTTGATCATCCGTTGAAGATCCAAAAATAGAAGAACACAAACTATTTTATACAAAAGGGAAAAAAATCTGCTTCAATATTATTATTTTTACTATCGAATCGATTAAAGTGAAAGATTACCGTAAAGTGTTAGAAATGTTATTGCAATTTCTTAAAAATTCCATATCCTGTGATCAGCAGACATACAAAGTTGATAACTGGTTGCCTTAGAAGCACGTTTTTGCAATTAAAAGCATCAGTTGTAAACCTCTTTGCAATTAATTTTTATTTTTTTTTTGTTTTAAAGTAGAATAATAGCACATATTAAATAACATGGCAATAAACAACACATTTCCTTAATAATAAATAAGAAAGAGAAACAAAATTGCAAAAGAAAGAAAACATATAAAACATAAAACAAATGTGGGTTTAATTTGAATCAATTCATTGATGCTGCTCTGGCTGCAAATTCATTTAAACTCGTTCGTTGTCAGTAGCAACATAACGAACGCTGCCACTTTGTGTATAAATATACCAATACGACTGACTGACGTTTCATTTGAAATTTCCAAAGATTGAAAATGAAAATAAATTGTAAAAATAAGAAAAGTTTAAAATTCTATTCTAGTTAAAATATAAAAAAAAATACATGCATTAATTTAAACTAATGCTGGTAGTAAATGCAACATCAACGTAAATCTGTTGCTAGTCAATTGATTGTTATAAATTATGCAAACTTCATTTTACTCATAGCATATGTTTTTCTTTTATTTTTATTTAGTTTTATTTTTTCTAGTCAATTGGTGCGGAAGAAGATAAAAATAAGTGAACTTAAGGCCTGCCACAGATTTAATTTCTAGTTTTAATTTGTTTTACTTATTCTGGAACCTGATTTATTTCTTTCTATATCGAGAATTATTAAATCTTTAAAAAAATGTCGGCCAAAAGAGACGACTGCGTTTATATCGGGGGAGGTCGGTCTTTTTGCGCAGTTTTAGTACCTTAATACCTTAAGGTACCTTAGTACCTTAAATTTCAAACTAGCTTAACAACACCTGATCTACGTGAGTGCAGTCACACTAGAGCCTAATTAATAGCACAAAATCGAGATACATACTCGTATAAGTGAAAACAGATTTTAATTAATTTTAATATTACCTTTTTGGGGAAAATTATTCAACACATACCTGCAAAGAGAAAGAAAGATAATTTATTAAAAAATATTTTATTGATCTATAACAAATAACCAAGCATGCATATTTGTTTTATCTACATATGTATTTTTAATAAAAAAAATACTTTTCTGAATAAGTAAAATGACAATATGGGACTTTTAGTGCATTAACAAATGTTAAACTTAAATGGTAACAATTCCCAAAAACCCAGTCGAAAATACTTGTGTGGCAACACTCTATTCTTGCAGAATCAATGAATCACTGTTGTTGTTTTTTACATTTATTTTCTTTACATACAACTTGCATGTACAATTCCATGCATCAAGAAAACAAGATTGCACATTGCGCAGGTCCGTTATTTTATTTTCTGCTTGTGACGTAGACATAGAATTTTTGTTGTAAACAAATTACATACATTTATGGGTGGAATGTGCTCTCTCTCTTTCTCTCTCTCACACACACTTTTTACAACAAGCACACGTGTGTATTCTATGATGACGTAGATGTGCAGTAGAAATTTGTTTTATACGGCTGAGTGTGCAATTTTGTTATTTTTATTCAGGATCGCAAATAAAGTGGGGTACACACTATCGAACATGAGTGACAGTTTTTCTCAAATTTTACATTGATCGATAGTGTCAATACGAATTTCGTCAGTCAACAGTGAACCACAGAATTTTTTTGGTTGAGTGACAGTCAGCGGCCATATTGTTTTTTGACTGATAGTGTGTACCAAAAAGCGTCAGTCAAGAGATATTTTTGTAGCAGAAAGAACACAAGATGGACGCTGAAAATTATTTTTTTTAAGGAATTTACATATTTTTATTAAATGCAAGGTTGTGCATGATGTTAAAGATAAAGTATTAAGACAACATCTTACGATTTTTGTGTTTGTGTGTCTAATTTTTTTCTTGAATGAAGATTTGAGTGTCGAACATGATCGATAGTCTGAACAGCCAACACTATCATTCAGAACTGATGAATTTTTGACTGTCACTCATGTTCGATAATGTGTACCCCACTTAACGAATATTTTCGAAATTTAAACTGAGAAAATCACACTAATAGAGAAGTTCTACGTGCACAAGGAATATACCAAGATACTCCACGTGACATGGACTAGCTATAGATGCAATGATTTTTATTTTTTTTATTTTTATTAAAAAACCAGGGACCGAAAATAACTGTTATTTTTGAATTTTTGATTAAAAAAAGCAACCTCAAGGAAATGTCGGAGAATGAAACCAAGTATACCATTTTGCAAGTATTGGACCAAATTGTCAGAAAATACGATGCTTTTTAAAAATCTGACTTTTATTTTTTCGAGCAGAAATAAAAGTTATTTTTTGACTTTTATTTTTTTGAGCAAAAATAACAGTTATTTTTGACTTTTATTTTTTCGAGCAGAAATAAAAGTTATTTTTTGACTTTTATTTTTTCGAGTAGAAATAAAAGTTATTTTTTGACTTTTATTTTTTTGAGCAGATATAAAAGTTATTTTTGTGTTTTCAACCCCTTTGACAAAGAAATTATTATTTAATATTCCAAATATTCTTTTCTAAATAAGTAAATTTAACGATTCACTATTGCAAAAGCGCCAAAATTTATAATAAATATAATGAATTTATCACAAAATAACTTTTATTTCTGCTCAAAAAAATAAAAGTCAAAAAATAACTTTTATTTCTACTCGAAAAAATAAGTCAAAAAATAACTTTTATTTCTGCTCGAAAAAATAAAAGTCAAAAATAACTGTTATTTTTGCTCAAAAAAATAAAAGTCAAAAAATAACTTTTATTTCTGCTCGAAAAAATAAAAGTCAAAAATAACTGTTATTTTTGCTCAAAAAAATAAAAGTCAAAAAATAACTTTTATTTCTGCTCGAAAAAATAAAAGTCAAAAAATAACTTTTATTTTCTGACTTTTACGATAAAAGTTATAACAGTTACGGTCCCTGTAAAAAACTCATCTTTACCAATTAGTTTTAGATTTTTATTTATTCCTCAGAAAATAACAGTTTTTTCTGCATTTTTATTTATTCCTCAGAAAATAAAAGTTATTTCTTGATTTTTATTAATTCCTTACGAAATAACAGTTACTTTTTTATTATGACTATTTTATGTGAACACTTTTGAAAATTGCTCATTTAAAAATCGACGACTACAAATCGAGAAATATAATTTAATTTAAAATTTCCTCATTTCAAAAATTTGAGTTTTTAGACATTCGATTTTAGCTCTTTTAGTGCCCACTGTGCACACACAGTTTTTATTTTATGTTTATGATTAGATGTACATACATATATATTTACAATATATAAAATAATTTCCATTTTAGAGCGCACTGTAAAATATCTGAGTTTTTCATACAAACAAAAACAGTTGTTGTACAGTTTGTCAAATAAGTCTTATAAGAAGCAGAAAACAATAATCGTACAACAACAAATACACACAATTCTGTAGGAGATTTAATTTATTTTGAGCAAAGTTATTAGACAGTCTCTGAGTTAAAACCTGAATTTAGCAAACTTGCAGAGTGAATACAAAATCAGCTACTTATGGTTTTAACGTTAAAACCAGGTTTTGTTGTTTTAACATACATATCTTCAACTTGGCATCACTGTTTTGATTGATAATCTGAATGTTTAATTTTTACACCATTTTCGGTTTTCTTTAGCCAATAAATCGTTGAATGGCAAATCAACTCAAACAATATAGTATTGCCAACCCAGAGAAGTGAATAACAACAAAACATAAAAATAAACAAGTAAGGCACAAATTATGTGTTAAATTTTCACACACGTTTTTGAGGAATTGTGGCCGTATTCCAGCAATAACTCACTTACGATGTTAACCCAAATCAACAACAACAAGGCAACTGCCAGCTGATAGTGCGGTTGTCAAGCGTAAAAGTGTTGCCAGCTAAAAAATCTTAATGTTAAAACAAATTGTATATTTCCTTTTCATACTTGGAATTACGAATCACTTATTGTTCAAATGCTAATTTTTACAATGTAAACAATATATGTATGTATTGTATAGAAACTAAAATTTAAAAATGATATTTTTTATTCAAATCACGAGTTTTAAACATTTTTAAGATTGATACTACTATAAAGATTAGATATTTTCCATCTAATTACATATTTTATTTGTCACATTATTTAATCTATTTTTTTTTAGAGAGAAGTAACACTCAGGCAATTAATGCCTACTACTATTACTAGGTGTTACCTTCTTTTGGGAAAGGGATAGTGATGGAGAACGTAGGTGGCGAAGGAAGAGATAGAGGAAAGCTTCATTCTTTTACAACTCTGCTTTTCGCCTCTGATGTTAAATGAGGCGTATTGTTTTTTTAAGCTGTGTTTAGTAGCCATTTTATTGGTTATTTTACTTCGCCGATGATTCTGCTACACAACGAAGGAGGGCGCTCTGATGTTGCATTAGGATTAGTATCTGCTGAATTCGGTATAGTTCGGTGACCAGTGACTGTGCCTTCATCACTTGAACTTTCCTACAACAACTGATACAAAGGGACACTAATGCACATCAGAAAAATGCGTGGTGTTGTTATTTTAAAGACTGTTGGATACAGGGATTGAACCCAGGACCTTCGGTTTTGTAGTCAACGTGCTAACTACTTCAGCCAACGCCACCCTCAATCTATTTTGTTTTGTTTGTATTTTTGTTCACCATTAAATGACATAAACTAAAAGTCATTGTCTGTTATTAAGAAATTATGAGAAACCACAAAAACTTTTAACTTAATACTTTAAATAAATTTTTCCTAACAAATATCTGGTGTTAAAAACCTTGTCATATGCATGTTTAGAAATTATTGAACTTTTTTCTTGGTTTAAAAATTCATATATTTTAACTAAAAAGAAAAGGCACAAGTTTATTAAATGCCGGCTCAATAATAATTATAATGAAAAGAAATCAAATAAAATTAAATACTTTACAAAGATAATACGTTGTATGTTTGTACGTTACTGCAATATTTATACTATTGAAAATATTGTTTACGGCAATGGGTCAAATTAACGGTAAACGCCTGCTTGTTAACAGTATCATTTTCATCACTATCATCTACATAATGTGAAATCTCTGCTATTACATTATCCTCTGCACTCTCAATAACTAGAAAAAATATTATCCAGTGATGCCAACTTTTTTGGAACAAAGAGTCTATCATAAATATAAGCACTAAAGCGTAATTTCCAGCTCGAAGACTGTAAAAAAGCAGTGCGTATTTTTTTCAAATATATTAACAAAATTATAGTAATTTTAGGGGAAGACATTTTTATTGCTGCAAACGATTAAGTTTTTACCCAGCCGTTAATAAATTTTTTCGAATCGAAAGTTCTCACATTTGTTACCAAACTCCACAGCAGATTTCGGCTTTTACCGAAATAAGTAGGCAAAAAGCGAAAGCGTAACCCGCAGATACTAATGAAAATCGTTTTTATTCAGACAGCACGTATTTTTTCACTGACAAGGCAGTTAACTTTTTGGAAGTCAGCCATTGTATTTTATAAATTTTTAATCGGTCCACTTAATATAAACCTTCTCGTTATACACCCGGTATTTTGATTTTTTTTATATCTTTAGGGGCATGACATGAAAAAAAAACTATGAAAACTGCTTAAGAAAAATGCGCCTCCTTAATACTCAAAAACGCTGAAGTGTACATCACTGAAGAGGGGTGGCTAGTAGTAATAGAATATTAATAATATTAAAAAGAACTTAAGTATACATACATATGTACATACATAACCACAGGCATTTAAACATTCAAATGCAATTTAAAACTATTGTGAATAAAAAAAATCCCCAAATGCTTAGAAAGATCGAAAGAAGCAAATGGATATCTAGGCAACAATATAATAATAAATATTTGAGAAAGCACAGTATTCCGCATGGTATAAAAATTAGGCATCTACATATACGTTTGAAGGTCGTGTAGTTTGACTATGCTTTTAAATAAGAAATAAATATATAGATACATAATCGTTACCTTAATATCGAAAAGCCCTCATTATTGTTCTTCTAACGGAATATACAAAAAACTAGATTGTTCTTCTAACGGAATATACAAAAAAATAGATTTCAAAAAAATAATGAGTTGGGGCCTTTCTATATTAGGGTAATGATATTTAGAACAGAAGATCATTTCTTAATTCTCTTTTGAACTTGCTATAAATTTAATCGTTGGTTGATATGTTGGAAGCATCAAAATAATCAACATGAAATATTATAACATATAGTCATTTCCATGATGTAGCATGTGACCCTTGTACACATTTAAAGTGAAAAATTAAAAATAACAGATTTTTATTTTGACAATAAGCGTCACATACATATATATAGCTCTAAATTAGCCCCATAATTTGTGGTAGGTTTGGTTTTTTATGAGTTTTTCGTTTTCAAGATAATTGCTAGAAACTAAGGTATTCGCATGTGACAGAAACGTAAGTGTTTATGCAGCTTACGATTAAAAAGCTGATTTCAGCGAAATATGCAGTAATATTTTAATGCGTCTACTTTTTGAATTTTGAGCACTGATGTCGCTTTAAAATGACATTGGTTTTACCCAAAATCATTTATATCAAATTTTATCACAGTCGCACGTGACGTTTTTTCATCATCATATTTATGATGCTTCTGCTTCTCTTTTTATATTTTTTTTTCTTGTTTTTTGGCTATGCATTTTCTACTTCTTAACCGACTTCAAAAAAGGATTAGTTCTGTATTTTATTTACTAATTTTGCAAACGTTTGCTTGCATTTGTAAGATTTGTTTTGAAATTGTTCGACATTTCGTATTTCTGAGCGCTCTTGCCAACTAACTACCTTGTGTATGCAGTCATTCCGCCTTCTCTCTACAATAATTTAATATTTTTCATTCAGCCTACTCTTTCCACTTTTTCCTAGCATTCTTTCTTTGTTTTTATATTATGGTTTTGCAATAATATTTAAACTTCCTTCAATTTTTCTCTCTCCAGTTAGCAAATCTCTCTCTATTTTTTTCCCCGTTTTGCTCAAAAAATGGAATTTTTTAATTAATAACCCTTGTCGGGAATAAAAGGTCACGTGAAATATGTTCCCTTTCCCTAAAATAGTGATCGCCTATGTTTGCGTTGTTGTTGTGTTAGCATACTATTTTCTAATTCGGTTCACCATTTTTTGTTCACGGGAAATATTTTGGTTGAATAAAATGTTTGCTTTTTATTCCGGATAAGGGTGAATGATGCAGAATTAATCCTCATATCGTTCTTCATATTGTGTAAAAATTGCATACAAATCTTCTTTACTCAACTCTTGAAAGTAAAATAAAATTTTCTTTTTACATTAAGTCGTGTGTAAATTGAAAACTTCAAACTCGTTTTCTGGCAAACTGACGATCACAAATCTTTATTTTTTTCAGCAAAGTTTGTTTTTTATTTCAATTGTATTAAATAACTCTGTTTGTACTGAATATTTGATGAGCTTTCTGCATGTAATTGAGACGTATTGATAAGAAATTTTGTTTTGTAATATCGCACGTGACACTGAAATATGCGATTATGCAGAGCAAAAATTAATAGTTATTTGCAATCGCATATTTTCTTACACATTATTTTATTACCCTTTGTACTCTCAGAAATATGTTAGGGAGCAAAAATTAATGGATAATGAATCCCTTTAAGAACTTAAAAAAAAAAATAAAAAATAAAAAACGCGGAAAAGAAATATCCAAATGAAACCAGTTGCTCTTTTGTGCCTTTGCATTCAAATATCTCAAAATGGGTTAAGCGTAAATGTTGATTTTTTTTTAAATTGGTGAAATTTTATTGTTTTTCTATATGACAATTTCAAAAACCTTTAATTTGTTGGTTTTGGTGCATCTCTCGGTGGAAATGTTCACGTGTATCAGCTTATCTTTGATTGCAAAATAAAATATAAATTCTAAATGAATGAGTTTATAAAAAGCGCTTTTTCATTTCGACAACTTTTACACGAACTCGTCACACTGTGTCACATTTCTTTTCATAATTCATCCGCCATTAGTAAATATTAGCTCGTAATCGTAAACGAAAAGAAACGTTCAAGAAATCGTAAGATGCAACTGGTTCTTGTAAAATAAATTGTGGTAGAATTATTGTAATTTGTTTAACAGGGATATTGTATTTTCTCTAATCATATTCGTTACTATTTATTATGTAAAATATAATGTTCCAAAAGCTTGTGGGGCACGAAAAAAAAATTCTTAATACAAAAGAAAAATATAAAATGCAGGCAGGCGGTAGTTTGCTTGAATAATTGACTGGATAAATAAATCTAATAAAAAGAAACACTAGTCGTACTGGAGAATGTATTGGAAGCAGTAACTTTATCTACCAAACACTCAACTCCTATATTACCAGTATTATAAACAAAAGTTTACACAAAAAAATTAAAAAAAAAGAACGAAAAAGAAAATGCATGCTTAATAACAATAGAATCTAAAACAAAATCTACCTTTTACTATTGAAAACTACTACTACGAATATATTTCATACAAATTTCATTCTCACATTTTAAACACTTTTTGAGGCTGCAATTCCTAATTCGATGATAACCCAGCAAACCAACAAGTTCTTTAATAAGATAACGGTTTGCATTTGAAAAATTAATTCTTCTAAAAGTTACTTTTTAAAACCAAAAAAGAAACTTTTTAAGTTTACCATTTGTTAACGCACTAATAATAAATATATATTGAAATTGAAAATTGAGGGATTTAGCTGGGTTCAATGCTGATTTCATTGTTGCTAATTCAGATCATCAGGGAATCCTCACCCAAAAATTTCTTAGAACAACTAGAGTTATTACGTTAAACTTTCATTTAAAAAAATGAGAAGTTCATTTACCCGACTGTAATGTAAATTAACTGCAACGTAGGAAACAGCTGATCGATACTTTTATATGAGGTTACGTTACATTACATCTCTATAACCATTTGCATTACTTTTCACATAACAATATCGATCAGCTGTTTCCTACTGTTGCAGTTACTTTACATTACAGTCGGGTAAATGAGCCTTAATTCAAAGTTCAAACCAGAACTCAATAATCAACATATTTTTAGAGCTATGCTCTTTATTGATAACGATTGTTCAATTTGTTTTTGTATTGTTTTTGCACACGAGCACAAGCCGGAGAACGAAGCCGATCGGCTGTAAGCCGGTTAACAGCCGCCGCCAGCCACAAACAATACATTTATAGTACGCATTTAGAAAAGAAAGTAATGGGAAATAAGTAGAAACGTTGAAACGTTTTGAAATATTTGCGACGAATTTGACATCATTATATAATATAATTTTATTACATTGTTAGTTCACACATTAAACTTGTGGTATATAGCTAAGCAGCATAGCTCTAACCGGGTGTCCTAAGACAACTCTCTTCTTTTTATGTTCTTACTTTTTCATTGCTACATTGATTTCTTTTCAGCTCGAGTTGTAGTTGTAAAACGTATGTTAAGAAAATAAATGTAAAGAACAACAACAGCTTTTCATTGCTTTCGCAAGAATAGAGTGTTGCCACACAAGTGCTTTTGATCGGGTGCAGTCAAGTTAATAATTAGTGTTTTTTTGGGAATTGATACTATTAAATTTAATATTTATTAACGCACTAATAATCTGAAATTATTACTTTAGTCATCCAGAAAAAAGTTTATTTTATGGAATTTTTAATATTTTTCCGTTCTGGATATCTTTTTATTTTGCCGATTTTTCCATTTTGGGAATTTTCGGTTTACCGATTTTTCTTCTTTGAAAAAGTTTTCTCTCTGTTACAGCGATTTTTTCCTAATTCTAGCGATCTTTACATGTCAGTGGTATTTTTTTGATTTTTTACAGTGTTTAAGGACTTTTAGCGTATTTTTATTTTAGCGATTTTTTTACTTTTGGCGATTTTTTTCCATTTTGTCGATATCTTTCTTTTAGGCAAGTACTAGATTCACTAACTTTCAAATAAATAACTAATAATAATCGCATCGATATAATTGCTATTCAGCAACATATTTTAACGATATTTGCTGTCTGTTAAAATAAAACAAATAAAATCACAAGCTCAAATTGATTTAGTAATTTTTTTATTCTTTTTTGTGATTTTCTGTTATTTTGACATGTAGTATATAGAGATGCCACCTGATATATAATTAAATGGGAAGGAAAGGGCTGATGAATGACATTATCGTTGCTGCGAACGAGCTATAAATATAACGACTTTCGGTTAGCGAAACGTTACAGAATCCAGGTGCAGGTTATCCTTTGTATTTGTGTTTTTTTTTTAATTAATTTTTATTTTTTTGCATTGGCATTTCTTTCGTTCCGCAGACTTAAGAACATATGCATATTTTTTTTCATATCCATTTTATTTGAGGATTGGAAGTAAATAATCAAATTTATTTACTAATTTACGGCATTTCTCACGGTGTCACCAGAAATCGTTCGATCGACAACTTGTATTGCAAACAAAAATAACATTAGAAAAAAAAATTTTTTTTTTTTCAATATACATATCTATGTACATAAATTCGATCGAACAATTTCTGGTGCCATCTTTGGGACAGGCCGTTAATATAGTGAGAGTTGTATAATACTACGTTTATAAAACTGTAAGTAAGTTTTCTATAGAAGTGCTACCAAGTTTTTGTACTTGGTAGCAAATAGTGCACGTATAAACGTAGTATAAGGAAAGCAATAAAAAGTGTTGCCATTGTGAACTATTGTTTGTTCGAATTTCCAAAATCCTTTAAAACGTATTTGAAATACTTTCAGGAAGAGTATAAACAAATTACTGTAGAAGATATATGTATATTGTACATATGGGATGAAAAATAAAGCACGAAAATTTAACATTTAACCCGTTTTACTTCCTAGAAGCACAAATATGTATGTACCTTTCCGCTTAATTTATGTTTTAATTATGATGTGGTTTATATTTTTTTTAGTTGAGAACATGTTAGGATTATGTTAGCGATTTAACATTTAAGAATTTCATTATCCTAGAGAGGAAGCCGCATACTGAATTTCAATTCTCTAGCTTCCATAGTTTGGGCGGGGAAATCAGTCAATCAGTTATTGAAGAAATATAAAAAATAACCGGTCATATGACCGGTCACATGAGCGTCACTGTTCCTGTACGTATAATTTACACATGCAGGTATATTTTCTCTTCTTCTTTTTATGTAGTAAAAAATCTTTTTTTGTACTAATTTTAATTTGATAAAAAGTAATTAAATGAAATTTAACTAGATGCTTGATTTTCAAGTCTAAACCTTTTTATATGATAGTGCAACATATTAAAAACTTTGAAAGTTATTTTTGCAAATATCGTTAGATATCAAATGCTCGACTTTGTGTATGTTGGGATTTAGCTTGTGTGCATGAGTTTGCCCGTGTTAGCAAGCATTTCACTTCATTCATAAGGTAAAATTCATTTAAAATGCTTTAGCCACCAAGTGGTAAAATAATAGAGTTTAGATTTCTTTCAAGTGTAACCAAATGGTCATTCAGAAGTAAAAAAAGCAAAGCGTAGAGTAAGAAAAATATAACTTTTCAATACAAAAATGGTTCTATAAAAAAAAACTAACAACAATAGCAAACATTTTTCTTGTTTATTTTGAAAAGTTTTAAACGAAGTTTTAAGAAGAGCAAATGACAGTATAGAGGAATAAGTTTCATTATTCTATATTATTATTTTTTTAGTATGTATTTTCTTGATATTTAACGTATTCGTTAAGTTTTTCTTTCTTTGTTTTTTTTTTGTAAATTTGTATCTTGTGATTACCCCTATTAATTTTGTCGGTTTGGAAATTAATTAAAAGGGATATTTATTGTATTTTTTTTTTTTTTATTAAATTGTATGCAATTTTTTATGTTTATACTTATATTCTTTTTAAGAACAATTTATCTATAGAATAATAAATCATTGCTTGAGTTGAGTTGTCGCTTGCATACCATAATTATATTTTCTGTAACGCTTTAACTGTACAGACGCAACTTTCAAAGAATATAAGAAAGTACAGTTAAACTCTTCTTTTACTGCAAATTTAACATAAATAAAAGAAAAAGTTTCAGAGATTTGCAGCCTTTTTGTGTAAGACGTTGGCGTTAGAAATCTTGGCGTTTTTGTAATAAATTAAACGAAACTTGTACAACTTTTCTTTAATCTATTACAGAAACATCAACATTTCCGTCGTCAACGTCTTACACAAACAGGCTGTTAGAAAGTAATTGGCAGTTTGATTGTCTTAAAATCTATGGGCCAGTATTTAGTTCTAGAATGGATTATTTTCGTAAAATTTCTTTAATATTTAACATTTGTTAACGCTTTATTAATCCCAAATTATTATTTTACTTATTCAGTAAAATGTTTTTTATTAAATTACTTAAATTGTAACAATTCCCAAGAAAAACACTAATTATTAACTTGTCTGCAGCCGGTAAAAAATACTTGTGTGGCAACACTCTATTCTTGAATAGCTGTTGTTGTTTTTTGCTTTTATATTCTTTACATATTTCTTACAACTACAATTCGAGCTGAAAAAAGTCAGCGAATGTGGCAATTGTAAAGTAAGAAAATAAAAAAACATTATTGAGTTGTTGTTTCAACTTTGATATTTGTTGAACTTCTCATTTGTTTAAATAAAACGTTCTCTTAATATCCCTAGTTGTTCTAAGATATGCATTAGTAACAGTGAAATGCGCATAGGATCCAGCTAAACCCTTCAATAATAAATTTCAATGAATTAAAAAATAATAATATCTTACTTATTTAGTAGTAAAATAATAATTTGGTATTATTAGTGCGTTAATATATATTAAACTTAAATTGTAACAATTCCTAAAAAACACTAGTTTTTTAATATTTATTATTGGAGAGCTACTTTAAATGTTTTAATTTTATCATAAAAGATTTCGCTATATCACTTTTTCCCAAATGCCAAACTATTGTTAAGTAACCCTATTGTTTTATCTTCGATGTTCGTCTGTCTGTCATAGGCTGTTTTCTCGATAACCGTAAGAGCTACGGAACAGAAAAACCCACATATGACAGTTAAAAATTAAAGGGTGTTCTAAGGCGAGCAATTTTTAAATCCTAATGTATTAACGCTGGATCTCTTCAACATATCGGGCGGTATCTCAGGAATAAATTCTTCAATATTGTCTTCCAGTGTGTCAACCGTTGAGAGACTGTCCCTATAGCCATGGTCGGCAACCTATACCACTACATTTTACGATTTTATGAGTTATACTCTTACCACAGTGAAATTTCGTCTCATTTCCCTAATTTGAAATTTTAAATCTGCAAAGGCAAACTTGATTTTATTATGTTCAGACGAAACACTCAAGTTTTGTATATATATAGAAAGGCATCTTTTGTTGCTGCTACGTTTGTTGGTTTTATAGAAAATTTTCTGAAAATAATTTAAATACATATATGCTTGAAAATACCTTTGCATGTCACGTTTTTTCATGCATGACAACGCACGTTGACAAACCAGACCTTCCGATTTGCCATAATAATTTTCTGAAAATTAAAAATTTCGTAAATTCTCATCACACATATTTTCTTATTCTTGGGGGAAAAAAAGTTTGCTCTGGCAACGCTGATTCTTAAGAGTATGAGATACGCACAACTTACTCTCAACAATGCGAGTGTACACATATGGTAGCTGTTTTAACTAACTGACCTAACTTTCATTTTGTAAATTTTACAGGAGAGGAGCTTTTATGATTGTTTTCTAAATGTATTCTTATGGAAACGTCTGAAATACTTTTACTGTTATAGGCTCGACAGTAATGTTTACAGTCATAAAAATTGTGGACAAGGTCTATTATGACTCATAAAGTCTAATAGTGGACTTAACTCATTTTTCAAAATTATATCAGTTAGGTCAGTTAGTTAAAACAGCGACGATATGTACTTAATAGAAGAGTATATTAACAGTCGCAGCGCCCTTAATTTGCCTACCACGGCCTATAGACGTGACCATTAACATAGCCCCACAAAAAATAATCTAAAGGCTCTAAATCGCACGATCTAGGCGGCCAACTGACCGACCCAAACGTGAACTCGCCACTCAATTGTCCAGCTCTTCCATTTTGGGCACAAAAAAAGTAACAGAGTCCCAATAGCTGCAAATGGTGCCAAATCGATAATTTATGATCATCAGCAACACTGGCGGATACAGCTGCGATATTTTCCGCTGAGCGCACTCTACGTATGCGTATGTTTAATAATTTAATTTTAGTGTGAAATTTAGTCACAAATAGTCCGAATAGCAGCCTCAGAAGGTCGCCCAAACTGACCATAAAATGGAAGATGCGCACGGATACACTTTCTTAACCGCGCATGAATTTTGATAATAAAATAATAATAATATGCAAATTGATTCATGTTTAAATTATAGACCAAACTGAACATGTTTAACAGTAACATGATAGCTGAGTTGCCAAAAACAGTGTTGCCAAAAGCAAAGTTATTAGAAAATCACCCTTTTATATAGACCCTAGAAATTTTCAAAGTTAGTGAATTTTTGTGCTGAATAAAGCAATTAAAACTGAAATTTTTACGAAATCAAAATTAAAGGGTATTCTATCAGTTAATGTAATTTTGAGGACTTACTGTATCTTGGAAACGTTAAAACGTTAAAAGGAAAAAAATTCCAAAATTAAAAAAGAACTTAAATGAAAAATATCACCAAAAATATAATAAATCGCTGAAATGAAAATATAAATCACGAAAAGTAAAAAAAGCGCCAAAATTAAAAAAAAAATCGCTTATTGCAAAAAAAAATCGCCAAAACCAAACAAAACGACAAAACTAAGAAAAGCGTCAATACTAAAAATAATTGCCAACAACCGAAAAAAAATCGCCAAAAAACAAAAAAAAAAGCTCAAAAATCGATAACACTAAAAATATCTATTGTATAAAAAATCGCAAAAAAGCGACAAAAAATCGTCAAAACACGAAAAAACGCCAAAAACCGAAAAAACGCCAAAAAACCGAAAAAAATCCAAAAAGAAAAAAGCGCCGTACGCCGAAATTGCTGAAATTATTTTTGATTAAATTTTATCGATTTAAAAATAAAACACTAATAAGATAATATTAAAATAATACCAAGTAAATATTTGTAAAAACAATTTCAATAAACTTCAAAATCCATATTCATAAAATTCAATTAAATAGAAAATAATTAAAAAATATTTATGTACATATGTATGTATGTATGCATGTAAATGTATTTAACAAGAAGTAAAAATGCAAAAATCAACTAAATATATGTCAATAACCCTTAAAAAGAATTCCATTCTTCCTGCAAAAAAAAAAAAAGAAAAGAAATCTCAACATAATGTTCGTAAGAGAACGGGCATAAAAATCATTTCCATAAAAAAACTACATGACACACTAATGAACCTTCACGAGAATCAAAACGATGCTTGCTGTTGATGATAAAAATATTGTAAGGATAAACGTCTGGGAGTGTGTTTCCATTATATGGACCACACATAAGCTCAACGTTCGTTAAACTTATGACAAGTTTAGCAAATAGAAAAAGGCAGAGGGGAAGAGGAATTAAAAAAAATTGCTTTGGTTTTTTTAAGCTCTACAGATATTAGAATTTTATTTATTTAAACTGGTTTTTTTTCTTTTATTTTTTTAAGCAAATAATGGATTTCAACACTTTTTTTTAGATATGAATTTTAAATAAAAATTAATATGTGTTGCACACTGGGAAGGAATAACATTGATTGCCAGCAATGAACGCCAAAGGAGGGTTTGATTTTTGTTTTTCATAAAGTTGCAAACATTTCCCACCTTAGCTTTTTAGCATCACAGAAGTTTGAGAGTAGATAGTTTAAGCCCAGCGGCGAACGCTGCATACCACATTACATCTCTTTAATGATGTTTGTCATACTTTGTGTTCAATGAATGCTAGCTTACAAAGTGTACGAAAGTAAGCTAGATTGTATTCGAACTGCCCACTGCCAACTTTACTGAGCTTTTATGTTGATTGGATGAACAATTCCGTATCTCGCTTACTTTGTGTGCAAGTGAAAGGCATTCACTCCACAAATGCGGCAATGCATTTGAAAATGTATACTAGGTACGTATATGAGGTGGTGTCCATTACTGTCTTACATGTGTGCATGGAATCATCGCTTCTGTAATCGACATTTTTGCCGCTGGGAGGTTACTAAAAATGGAGTGCTACCAGAGAGAATAAGGCGATATTCATTGCATAAGACTGAGTTATTTCGCAAAGTTTAAAAATGTTCTCAACTTGCACTTGACAACATAAAACTTCGACTATTTAGTTTACATTGCAAGTTTAGTTTAATTATCGCTTCTATGGTTGATACGAGATCGCACAACTTACATATTTGTAATTATTAAAATAATATAATAAAACTTTGCATTTTTAATTATTCCACTTGTAGAATATTTAAAAGCAGCCATGTAAGGAATGTCTAAAATATTCCATCTTCAAACTCCCCCCAAAAATCTTCTTAATCCAACTACGCCTGCCTCTTTAGTTAGTTGGTCACGTCTTTCTCTGCATTATATAGTGTCCGAACTCTTTTATGAAAATCACGTAGTTCTATTTGACTATCATTGTGAGATTTTCTTTTATTTGCCTCCCCCTCTTTATTTATCACATTTTTTTTATATTAATCTCTATTTGTATAGTTATTATCACATACTAAAACATAAAGATTTTCATATGCAACGTCATCATCATCATCATCGTCATCATTCAAACATTTCTATGGTTTTCATTTATTTATTCATTCATTCAATTGAAATTCGTTGTTGGTTTCTTTTTTATTTTCAACTGTAATGCAGTATATGTACTCGTATGTTGCAAGTCTTCATTTCCAAGTTGTTGAAATATTCATTTAACCTCAGCGAATAGAGTTCAATGCATAAGAAAATACTCGTGCATTTTGACATTGTACAGTGGGAAAGAATGACAAAATATTTAGGAGGAGCAAAAAGTTTTGATAGACGAATATTGGATTTATGGTTTCGAGATATAACTTCCAAGCAGTTCTAGGCCACTATTATATATATATATATATATATATATATATATATATATAGATATATAGGAATTATAGTATTTAAAACAAGGCTGGCCACTGAGAGAACGCCGAAAGTAATCTACATATTCGCGTATGTGTATTCATTTCTATAAAAAGCCGATTGATGTTCAGCTGTCTGGTGCCAGTTTGGACAGCCTGGATTTTAAATAACTATAACTTTAATCTGAACAAAAGAAAATTCTGTATTTTACTTCATGCAACAATTTACGTGCAATTTTTTGCAATGTACAATGCTAAGGATGCAATTTCAGTAACTCTGCTAAAAAAAAATTGTCGAAAAGAAATTAAGGATTAAAACTTTAAAACAAAATCGCAACCAACTTCAGATCAAAAGTTACGAAGTGGCCAACAGAACAAAACAAATTGCCATTTCCCCTGCCATTTTCCGTTCCTCTCTGCCTATATAACTGTTTGTCTATTATTATCTCTCTATCTTCCTCTATTCCTGTCTCTATCTCTATCTCTATATCACTCTCCATCACTCTCTATCTTCCTCTACATCTCTCTTTTTCTCTATCTCTCTCTATATATACATATATCTATTCCTCTATCTGTCTCTAACTCTCTCTCTCTCTGTCTGTCCCTCTCTCTCTATATAACTCTCCATCTCACTCTATCCCTATCTCTATCCCTCCCAATCTATAGATATATCTCTCAATATCTCTCCATCTCTTTTTACCTCTCTCTACCTCTCCATCTCTCTTTACTTCTCTCTACCTCTCTATCACTCTCTATCTCCCTCTCTCTCTATCACTCTCTATCTTGCTCTACCTCGTTCTCCTTTGTTTTAATTCTCTCTCTCTCTCTCATATTTTCCCTCTATATCTCTCTATATCTCTTTCTATCCCTCTCTATCTCTCTCTATATCTCTCTCTATATCTCTCTCTATATATCTCTCTATATCTCTCTCTATATCTCTCTATACCTCCCTATCTCTCTTTCTATTCTTCTCTATCTCTCTCTATCTCTCTATCTTTATATCTCTTTATCTCTCTATCTTTATATCTCTCTATCTCTATATCTCTATATCTCTCTATATCTCTATCTTTATATCTATCTATCTCTCTATACTTTCTCTCTATCTCTCTCTATACTTTCTCTCTATCTCTCTCTATGTATCTCTCTATATCTATACCTATCTCCATAAATCTCTCTCTATCTCTTTCTATCTCTATCCATCTCTCTTTATCTCTCTGCGTCTCTACCACTCTATCCCTATATATCTGACTCTCTCTCCATCTCTATCTCTCTATCTTTGTCTATCTCTATCTGTCTCTCTCTCTATCTCTATCTGTCTCTCTCTATCTCTACCTCTCTATATCTTTCTATATATGTATATATCTCTATATATATATATATATATATATATATATATACATATATATATATATATATATATATATATATGTATATGTATCTCTATATGCATATATATCTCTCTATATGTATGTATATATCTCTCCCCATATGTATATATCTCTCTTTCTGTTTTTTTCTCTCTCTCTCTTTCATGTGTAGATGTCACCGGAACTTTTTCTAATGGAGTGAATGAGAAGGCAAGTAAAAATAAATGGGGGATCTACTTTAATCTACCCTTCTCTCCTTTACTTCCCCCTATAATTTTCTTTCTTTTCCACAGGACGAAAACTTGCAAAACTTCTAAAATCATGTGGAGCTCTTATGATCCTAAATCGACTAAATTCCTTTTATCACTGACCGGCAGCAACTGTAGACTTCTAGTGGGGGTATTAACTGGACACTGCTGGACGGCTTCGTATGCCGTCAAAATAGGACAAATACTTGACGGTACCTGCAGGAAATGTAAGGAAACCGGGGTAATTGAGACAGTAGAATATGTACTGTGCCAGTGTCCAGCTCTAAACAGCACTAGATATGACTGTCTTGGTGATCACACTTTTCGTAGTCTTGATCTATTATCGGGAATGGAAATGTGTAGGCTACTAAGGTTTGTTAAATCTGTGTGGGAGTCGTTCGATGCAAACACTACGAACTAAGCTGCCATACTTACAGGTTTCTTGTCATCTTCTGATATCACTAAGGATCAATCCTGGTCTATGCGACTAACCTAACCTAACCAGGTATCATACTTTTGGGCCCAAATGGTCTGGAATTCTTTCTACCCTTTCTTCCAGCCACCTGCTAACTCAACCTATTTTAATTCGAAAACAAAGAAAATTCCCCTGAATTTGCAAGTACTCAGGGCAATTATGAATAAAATTCAACGAGAAATTTTTCCCTTTCCCAATTAGAATTTTTTCTTTCCCTATTACATCTATTTGTTGGACATTTTTCCCCTTGAAAAATTTATCGCGGAATTTTATTCGTAATTGCCCTAATTTCCGTCATTTCGAACCACAGAGATACCTTGACCTGGTATTTCTTTGTATTTAAAAGGCAATAAGCGCTTAGAAAGAGCTGATTTATTTTCAAATATATTTTGTTCCTTTCCCACTGTGCATTGTTGTTAATATTTCGAAGAAAAGAATCTAAAGGCACAAATGGACGGACAGATATTCAAGTCAGCACAATAAAAAAAACATTATGGGCCAATCAGTACAGTAGAAAAATAACATAGAAGAGAGAATGAAGTTGAAAACAGATTCATAACCAAAACCGTTAAATGCACTGATTTCGTTAGACATGCATGGCAAGCAAACGCTTCACAAAAATTTTAATTTCATTAGAAAAATTTTGTAAATATACATATATGTAAGTATAAAAATGCTCGTATCATGGGCTTTTCTCTACTTGAACTTTCAACACAAAAACAGCCATGCATTCATTCAGCGTGTAGCAGCTGCTAGAGAAGGTCTAATGCAACAGGCTGTAGTATAAAGTTAAGCAGTTTTTGGGAGGGAAAAACGTCGGTTAATTTTATTTCTTTCCTTTTCAGATTGTGTGAACTTTTAAGCGAT
This sequence comes from Tachina lurida, assembly GCA_944452675.1. Lineage (NCBI taxonomy): Eukaryota > Metazoa > Arthropoda > Insecta > Diptera > Tachinidae > Tachina > Tachina lurida. The sequence goes on from OX101752.1 coordinate 141,879,115, forward strand.
TTTTTTTAGATATTTACCTTTATGGTATTCTGGTATTTTATAATTAAATTAACATTCAACACGCAATTATATTGTTAGTTTATTTTATATTGAATAAAATTAATGACTTCTTGCATGCGTATGTAAAGGGTTAGATAAACTTTGATGTTTGTGCTTTTCTTTTCTCGTAATATGATTTTTGTTTACTTTTTGGAGAGTTTCCTCGAAACTAATAACAGTTAAGAGCCCGTTTACATGAAGAGTAACGTAGCTGCGACAGCGCTTGCGTTCTATTTTGGAGTCCCTTCTTGCCGCAATAGTCAGGGGTATTTTTGCTTTTTATTCGTTCGTTCGCAGCAGTGTTGCCATAAAGGAACTAATGGTTAGTTTGGGAAATGTTGAATTAATATGTCGACTTTTACTTTTTTAAATTTACCACAAAAATATAATAATTCTTTTTCTCTTCTTTGTTTGCTTATAATTCGTATAATATATAACTGTGTATTTCATGCACGTAATATTTTACTAATTATGTATATCGTTATAATTACGAACAAATATTTTATTTAATTTGAATAACACAAAACAAAAGTTGATTCAAAAATAAGAACAATCATTCAGGAACATACAAATTTGCTGAATTCATAAAAGCTTTAGTATCTTTGTATTATCGTATTAAATATTCGTAAAATAGTGTAAATTTTTTTGTTTATATAAAAAATTAAATACATACATAAAATAATTTTTCACTTTTATTTTATATTTTTTTAATGTATTAGCATGCCTACTATCAACATAAGGTGAAATACAGTTAAAAGTTTACTTTTTGCATTAACAAACTTGTTAATTTACTTTTTTCAATTTTATTTTTCATTGTATATCCAGAATTTTGAAGTGTTTGGCCCCGAAAACCCTAATTTTGAATATTTCTTTTCTTCTTCTCATTAGGTGTTTGGTGTTTAAAAAACATTAAAGCGGCTATTAGACGGCCATACTTGGGTATTAGCATGACCAGTGTTGCCAGATTTGCAGATTTCTCTGCAGTTTGCTGATGTTTCATTGCAAAAATGATAAAGTGAGATTTGCAGATTTTCACTGCCAAATTGCAGATTTTCTGAAATGCTTGTGTAACATCGTTACATATTTCTTGTTCCCCGGGAAAAATTTGTCACGGAATTTTATTCATAGATGCCATCATTGATTAGGAGTATGCCAATGGGTGTAACTTCGCCCAATTTTTCAAAAACTGGATTGCGTCATTACAAGCACCCAAGATGCGTGATGAATCAATATGAAATAATTGTTTTTATTGTATTTTTTTTAAAAACAACCAATATTTTACTGAACAAGTAAAATATTTTCGGAAAAGGTGAAACTTAAATTTAATAATTCCGAAATCTATTAACAAATGAGGGAGATCTGAAGTAAGAGAACATGAAAAATGCAAGCCCCATTTCAAGAGATTTTTTTTTTAAGTCATTTGAAAAGAAAATTATTTTTTGGAAATTTTCGAGTAAATAAATGAATTTAGATTTTCTTCTAATGGGTGTTTTTTATTGAGGTATAGAACTTTAAGTTGGCATCACTTTTTTAACTGGCGGCCATTTTGTCAGCTGTCAAGTGATTAATATTTAGTTTGGTTTGCCATTTCATCATGAACAGGTTGACAAAAGAACAACGCTTGCAAATCGTGCAAATTTATTTCGAAAATAATGGTTCAGTTCGCGAAGTTTACCGCAAGCTCCGTCCATTTTATGGTCGACATAATCGTCCATCAGAGCAATTAATTCGGTTAACCATGGATCGTTTTCGCACTACGTTTACTCTATGTGATAATACGCATCCGCAGAGACGTCGAACAGTGCGCACCGAAGAAACAATTGCCGCTGTAGAGCAAAGTGTTGAAGAGGACCCGAATGAATCGATTCGCCACCGTGCACAGCAATTGGAGCTGATAACCGACTATTTTGTTCCCGAATTGGATGGCATGAATGTGGATGAGTTGTGGTTCCAACAAGACGGCGCTAGATGCCACACAGCGCACGTCACAATCGATTTATTGAAGGAAACATTCGATGAGCGCATAATTTCGCGGAATGGACCTGTCAATTGGCCACCAAGATCGTGTGATTTGACACCATTGGATTATTTTCTTTGGGGATATGTATGTGAAGTCGCTCGTCTACGCCAACAAACCAGAAACGTTAGGGGACTTGGAAGCCAACATTCGTGGCGTTATTGACAACATACGGCCCCATATGCTCGAAAAAGTGGTTGAAAATTGGACCTGTAGAATTGGCTTTATTCGAGTCAGCCGCGGCGGCCACATGCCCAAAATCATATTTAAACATTAATGGCATAAAATTATCCTTCCAATAAAGCCAAATTGATCGACATTAAAACGATTTTCTTGTGTTTTATTTCAATTCGAAGTTCTATACCTCGAAAAAAACACCCTGTATTAATGTTATATTTTGAGAAAAAATTGTGAACTCTTTACTTCTATTAATTTGCAACTTTGTATGAAAATCTGTTTTATAAATCCTTTATCCCTTTATAAAGCCTTAATAATTTTTGTAAATAAGGCTTTAATTTATTTGCAAAAATAAGGAAAAGTCCATGCAACAAATCTGTATGTCATTGTTCAACTTTTAAAAATTTTTTTTTTTCTTGAACATGTTCAGTTTTGTACATTAAGTTTGCAATTAATTATAACAAAAAAAAAACAATGAAAATTTACCCACAGTTTCACTTGAAACTAAATAAAAATGTTTTTTTTTTCAAACTTTTTCTGAAATTGTTGGAAGTGCATCACTTTTCGTGGTGTCTTAAAACTATCAAGATTTTCACCCATAATACTGCCAGCTAAGCTATTTATTTATACCATACATACATATGTAATATACATCCATATTTATTATGTTTAAACCTCTTTTTGCTACTTATATATACATATATTTTTTAATTCATTTGTTTTATGAATTATATCAACTGCAGATATAACACTTTTTTATATATTAAGTTAAATAAAATATGTATGTATGTACGTAGTTTTCACTTTTATGTACGGAATGTGATTTAATACATGTTGTGGAAAACTTAGTTAACGAAAAGCGTGAAAAAAAGTAACTGAAGAAATTTAATGTATTGTTTTGTAAAGTTGCATATAGAAACAAGAGATTAAAAATATATGGTTTAAATCATGAATGAAATAAAACAAAAACTTACTGTGTGTGTGTGTGTGTGTAAGTGTGTGCACTGTGATGGCTTGCTGCGAAACACATAAAATAACCGACCGAAACTCTCATATTGTAATAATCTTTTTAATTGTTCAATGAAATTTCTTAAAAAATTAAATAAGCAACAAATAATAAAAGTTAAAAAAAAGCAGCAAAACCGCCTGCGCAAAATCGCTATTTTGTATTATTGTAAACAGAACATTCACATTAAACTGATGGCTTCGAGAATAGGAAATTGGCAAACAGTGCTGCCAATTCTTTTTTAATTGTTGTTCACAAGTATTTTCAAGAGGTTTAGTATGTCTGTGTGTATATTTAAATTTATTTGAAGTTTGTGAAAATGTACTTGAAATATTAATTCTTCATAACATTTTAGTTTTTTCTTACCTTAATGGAGCGAGTTAAAATTTTGAAAAAATAAAAAATAATAATTTTACTAAATTTTAATGATTTTAACTTTTGGCTGAAAATTGGTGAAATATACATATCTACGCAGCGCACTGTGGGCGAAATGGTCGATCTAGCGTCGTTTAATTCAATTGCCAAAATTGTGTCTCAATCGATTACTAATATACCATTGAACTTATATATCGATTCTTTTTTGATTGCCATGATCTAGTTGCACAGCTGTGAGCTGTCAAACACAAAATATGTTTCAGGCGGTGCATCAATAAGCTTTAACACGTGTTTTCTTTGCATTGCCAAATGTTCTCTAAATTTACATTTGTCTCAATTAAGTGGAAGAAAAGTGGTTTTATTTTTAGTTAGAGGTACATACATATGTATTAACTAAAAAAATTTTTGTTTGTGACCTGTGCTTAACTGTTGGAGAAAAAAATAGAGTTGAAGTTGACTATACCACTAACTGCTTGAAAAAAACCAAAATAAGACTTCCGTGGACCAGAACTTCTGATATTGGTGGGTATTGGGGCTAGAATATATTTTTTTAATTACTATGTTGTCTTGTGATTGTAAAATATCCAAGTCATCTGCTACTTTATGCTACTTTACATGATATTGCATTTTTTAGGAGCAATGTCGGTGCTCAGACGAGAAGTTTATTTACTATGGCGCAACGAGCCTGTGGATACTAAAAAATTTTCTGCCGTTGAGAGTCATATATTTCATAATAAAATTAATATCAACATGTATAATGCTAATGAAATCCTTGTAATAAGCAAAAAAAAATTTAAATTTTGTAGCACAATTGGTTCAGAAATGGAAATTCAACCATAGAATCAGCCACAAATTTGAAGAAAACAACACGGAGTGGTTAGACGGAAAACTTTTATTAGTTGATCCACTGACTAATCGTGGGAGACCCGATTAGATGTTCGACGAATGTTCCAACAAAACGAAATTAAGTAAAGTTTCCCACATTGTTAAGGAAACACCTCACAGTGAGCTCGTACTAGCTACAACGAGCAGTTTATACAAGGAACATTGTGTACCTTGCATTTGTGATTCATCTCGTTGTTCCGAATCGGAATAAAAATCTGTTATTACTATTGCAATTAGTATTGTTATTTTTTTGTGCATTATAATTTCATTTTTGTTATGAAAACAACTGAAATATATGAAGACTGAATAAGGCCAAAAATAGTTATTTCAAAATTTTAAACAAAAAAATAAATAAATAAATGTTAAAAAAAAAGTTGTTCATATTAGAAGTTTAATATATTTTTAGTCCAAAAGAATGTGAAACATTAAATATATTAATTAATTAATTAAATATATTAGCTTTATCATGTTTTCCTGAATGAAATAAACAATGTCTAATTTATGAAAAAAAATTGCAACTTTCACAACAACAAAAAATATATATGTATGTATATATTTAAAAAAAAAATTTTTTATTTAATATTGTAGCTTAATCTATTTTCAACTAAAAAAAAATATTACACAAACAAAAAAAAATTTTCCTTAAGCGCTATTAATTAAACGCCGCTAGATGAGCCTTTTCGCCCACTATGCAGCGGTGTAAAATCTTCATTAGCTAGATGGAATGTTATCAAAACAAAATAATAAATCTTTTATTTATCATTTCCCATAAATTTATTTCGCAAAAGTTAGAATTTGAACCAGTACCTGGATTCAATAATTTTTATTACTATAATCGTATCCCTATAATAAATACAACGAAAATTTATCGCCTTTGCTATCTAGTAATCTATTTTTACGATATTCGCTGTCGGTTAAAGTAATAAAGGTCAGATAAGTTTTTTTAATTCTTTTTTGTGCCTTCCAGTGTTGCCAGTTTTTTTCTAGAGCTTATTCCTAATTTTTGATTTGTCATCCCCAAAAATCCCCAAATTGAGTTTTTTGGATTAAAATTTTTTCTTTTGTGAAAAAAAAATAAAAAAAAATTTAATTTTGTTTGAAAAATAATGAGAAAAATAACATATATTGATTTAATAAAATTCATTTATATCGATAGCTATATTTACATAGTTTAATATACACAAGTATAAAAAAAAATTTAACCAACGTTTACCATTTTAAAAACATCAGAATCGAAATCTTCTGATTCTGTATTAAATTTGTCGCAAAAAATTTAATTATTTTTAAAGTGTGAGTTTATTCTAAGAAGTGCTTCCAACAAGTCGTATTTTGTGTTTGTTTTTGTAGTGTTCTTTATTGGTTAATCTGCCTTCTTTATTAGAAACCATTCACTGTGAATAGTAACACACATTTTTAGACTTACCGAGACGCATATTTCTTAGTTCAAAAATCATTCTTGATACCATCAGTTATAAAAAAAAATCCCTCAAATTTGGTTATCATCGCCTCCCCAGATCGCCAATACGAAATTTTCATCCCCAATCGCGAAAAAAGTCCCCAATTTGGGGACAAATCCCTTAAACTGGCAACACTGGTGCATTCGCTTATTTTGACATTTTGTATGTTGAGATGCCACACTGGGATGGGATTGAGAATTTTAAAATTGTTATTTAAAATTGGGCCCAGGACGACATAATTTAAAGGGCGCCCAAACACTTAATGAAAAAAGAATGTAAATGCAATTAAAATTCGAAAAATTATTTGGCCAAGGTATGCTTTAAAAGAATAATAAATTTCTATTAAATTAATGAAAATAAGATTGATATGATATTTGGCCAAAGGTTGGCATATATACATATGTATATGTATGTAAATTAAAATAACATAATAATAATAATAATACTTGTACATATTGGTATCGACACTTAAAATCCAAAAACGCCTTAACTGAATTGTTTTTAAATTAATGGGAATGTGATCGAATTACAAAAGTGAATTAATAATTAATAGTGTTTTTTCCTAATGGTACTTAGAGTCGCTTTTTCTGAAAACAAAATGTCGTAAGTGCATGGATATTTTAATATTCATTGAAGTAAATGAGCGATATGAACTTATATATAAACTGATAAAATTAATATGCAATCATTTAAGTATTTAAAAGTTAGAGGGCTGGATTTCTATTAATTATATTGAATTAAAAGGCCGAGATATCAAAGAGTGCCTAGGGCGGCAGCAGGCCTAAATCCGCTACTGCATATCCTCCTTTTTAAACATTTGTTAATGCACGTATTATGCCAAATTATTTTTTTTACTTATTGAGTAAAATATTCTTTAAAGCGGTCCACTCACTTGCAATATAATTGTGCAATTTTTCGTATTGTACAATAATATCGCCAATGTCATATTCGAAGGTGGCACAATATATTGGCAAATATCAAAAGACTTTTGATTTTATTGTAAAATGGAGACAATTGTGGAATGTGGTGGCAACATTGTTCAATGTTGTTTACGTTTTCACTGTCAGGATACTTGGGCAATATTTTCTTTGAAAATATTGTGCCATTTATTGCACAATATGATGAGATTTTTTTTTATTTAAAATGATCTTTTTATTAAAAATATATTAAAATTGATTATTGAGGGCTATAGCTGCTAGTTCATATGAGCAACTCACTGTTGCTAATGCAGATCAACAGGGAATCTTTAAAGGGAATTTGGGATAATTTGTGCTTTAACAAATATTGAAATTAATTGTAACAATTTCCAAATAGCATCAAATCTTCCTCATTGACATCCCTCTGATGCAATGCTGGTCTAAAAACAAACATCTGCAAAAAAAAGCAGAGTTGTAAAAAGAATGAAGTTTTCCTCTATCGCTTCCTTTAATGAATATACAATGTTTTATAGATAAGTATTTTTTTCTGTTTTGGAGAGACGGGGCTAAGCAACAAGTTCTGTGCAAGATTTTCTGATGTTTGCAAAAATAAAAAATGTTAATAGAGTTGTGTTAAGAGTCGCGAGACACAAGTGCTGACTAGCATCAAGTGCAGCGCGCTAATGCTTACGACACATGCAGAGTGCAGTGCAGTAGTCAAATGATGCTACTACTGCAGTATGCAGAAACTTGTTGTAAGTAATTAAGATTTAAATCTTTCTAAAGTTAAAAAGTTGCTGGCTTTTTTTTTACAAACGGTGTGTTATAATCGCTTTAGGACAGACATAATGATGATCTATGACTTAATGGATGAGTGGTAAATGAATACAGAAATATTTCAGTGCTACATTTTTTTTATATTCTGATTAATAATTTTATTAAATGATTAAGTAATACTCGTAGCAGAAAACTGCAAGTATGCAGTGGCATATTCTTTCATTCAGAGCTTTAGGATTTTTTAACGATTATTTTTTTTTCCAAGGACAGAATTGAAGCTTTTTAACATAATGAAAAATTTTATTAACGACACATATTTATCATTTTATATAATTTTTTGTATTATGTATTTGAAATTGTTTTTTTTTACAAAATTCTTTGCACATGAAAAATTTCGTTTATGTGAAAGTATTAGGGATCAATATCGAATGTAGAAAATATATTCCTTATATGCCAAAAATAAATTTCACATAGGTGACGTGACGGCGCTTTTTTAATAACTAGTTAAAAATTGTGAGGGAAAACTGGTAAAATAAGCAAAACAAATCTAAAAACTTTGCGTAATTAAATCTTATTTAATTCGAGTAATTTTGAAACATACGACATCGACTCGACATGCGCAATAGGGGTGAATTTATGTTTGAAACTAATTTTCCTGAATTACAAAAATTTTCAAGTTCAAATTTGTTTAAAAAAATAGCTATAAAATCGGCAACAAATTTATTTATTCGCAAGTCATCAAATCAAAAATTTAGCCGCCAAACAAGTTGAGAAAGCGCCATATCTGACAACCCTGTCATTCGTTCCACATTTTGTAATATATTGGCAACACTATATTTGCTCATTGTTGCCAGCAAAAATATAAATTATTTTAATGGAACTAGAACGACAAAATCTGCGTGGACAACAACCTGCCGACGTGTTGCGTTGCTGTTAACAAAATAATCATTCTCACATGTGTACTCGTATTATATGCTTGACATTTTGAGGTCGATAGCTTGCTGTGGTGAATGTGTTTAATGCTTGAGCTGCGTTCAATACTTGTACTTTAACGCTGTCGGTTAAATTTACAAAGAATGCTTAAATTTACTAACAAATTTATTGTGATCATTAAAATTTTATTTCAAAATTTATAATATTTAATATTTTAATAATATTTTTGAGCAGTTGTAAATTTAATTTAAAGCCTTTGCCGGTCAATACCGTTTGGGTCGCCGTAGTATGTAATTACTTCCTTTTATACAGTAGTCAGCTGTTTTTTATTTATATTGAAAATTATCTAAGCTCGTGCTAGATTTACACCATTTGCAACAGAGAACTGCAAGAGAGCCTGTTTTTGGTGATTCTATGTATACGTGTCTTAAAAGCGGTTGCGGTGCCATCACCATCGCATTTACTTTGTTAAATTAAAGTATTTACTTTACTACATTCGAGCATCTAGCATACCCGATCATTTGTGTTGGTGGTGTCTGCTCTACTTTATTTTGTAGACATTTTATTCTAAGGCCTATATCCCACTATCAGCACAATGTACCGATTTTCGTCGGCTCACTGAAATAAAGTCGTAAGTAATAAGCTTAATTGACCTAATTTCTCAACTAATTAAAATACAAAGACATAATTGCACCACACAACATTGGTAATAAAGCCATATAGACTTTTTCCGGAATTAATTGAGAAATGAGGCCATTTTGGTTGATTACTTAGAACTTTATTGCACTGAGCCAACGAAAATCGGCAATTGTAATCATACTTCGCGTAAATAACTAAAATAGTATTTGTATAAGAATATGGCGAACCATATACTATTTTGTGCTTTGTGATGATGTGCACTCGTGCCGTTCTCTGATTTCCAAAGCATGCAGGGATGTGTAAGTTTTACTTTAAACTAATAATGTTTTAATTTTTTCTGCAATAATTTGTTTTATTGAAAAGTTTTTAAAAATAATAATTTTCTAAAAAAAAAAATTAACTGACCTCCAAAATAGACAACGAAGAGTTACAAATAATTTACTAATAATAATTTCCTATTCTATTTTCTAACTTACCTTATAAACTTCTGAAAAAAATCCAGAGCCTATTTTCTCTTTAACAAAATCATCCACAGAATATAAGGCTGAAACAGCCGTACGAAGAGCTTTGCAAGATGGACCCGTTACTAAACGATCTGAAGATATAGTACGAGCCACCGGTGGAGGACAGCTGCCATTAACATTTGCACCATTGGTAAAACCCAAACCGCTACCACTACCACCAACCAAGTCTGCTCCGCCACTACCGTTATTATTTAAAGCCGTTGATGAAGTCGTCATATTGGCACTAACGTAAGCACACATTGCCGCAGGTGCAGCCGCGGACGCTATTGTCTTGTTCGAAGAAACCTTATTGTGATTGCTGGAGCAGGAGGAAGAAGTTGATGTGGTTGATGTTGGGTGTTTGGCGCAATCAACTTGATCGTATGAATCGCAGGAGCCAGAAGTTTTATTGTCGTTTAACAAAGATTTACTATTGACGGTGGAATTGGAGGTGGTGGTGTTCTGTAAAGTTTTCATTTTAATTTGCGGTGGACCGGGACCACTGTGTTGATTTAAATTCATTATTATCACCGTTTATCAACGCGTAACAGCGCGATTTTTTTACAATTTAGCATTACCGATAATGGTAAAATAATTTTACAACATCGCTGGTGCACGGAATCAATTTACAAATAATTTATAAACGTTGTAACGCGTTCGAAAAAGCACACGAATTGGGAAATATATATGTAGTATATGTATGTATGTACGGATATATATTTTTTGTTAATTTTATTAAAAAGCTCTAATTTTTATATTAACAGCAACATTTTTACAATTTTATTTGATGTAAACATTATTAGATCTATTTTGTTTTAAGTTTTGCACACCATAAGATTTCACTTTATTTGATTTTTTTTCGTTTACTGATAAATACTTTTTTTAATACTTTTAATATTTTTGTTTGAGGAAGCTCTGGATATTGGGGTTCTGTAAAGAGAAAAAAATAAAATAAACTTTTATTAAGATTTGTTTATTATATTTGTTTAGATTTGTTTAAATATTGGCGCATATTCGTACTCAAAACGCAGTATACTCGTACTTTGGGAGTTTAAAACCCGTACTTTGTATGGTAGTACTGGTTTTTAAAGTACACTTTATTTTGACTATGAATATGCCCCCATTAATTTCAGAAATCCCAAAATATTTCGATTTTCTTTGCTGTTAAGCTAAATTCAGTTGGGGTCGTTCTTTTACACCTACATAAGTATGTATAAAAATGTGTTCTTGTAAAAAATTTAGTTCGAACAAAAACCTTTTTTTCTGAAACAATTTGGAGAAATTCCCTCTTATCGGGAAAACAAAAGACGAAAAGTTTTTTCATGTGAAATTTGGATTTCTTTGCCATACAAAAGACCAAATTTTCACGTGAACTAACTGTTTGCTTTTTATTTCGGATAAGGACCATTATGATGTTACACTCGGAACATCTAAAATAAAAATTACTAATATTATAAATGTGCAAGTGAGTTTGTTTTTTACGCTTTCACACCCAAACCGTTAAACTGATTTTAAAAATTCTTGCAGCCATCGAAAGCTACATTACCAGAGTCAAGTATAAGATATTTTTATCCGATTAAGGACCGGTTTTTTTATTTGGTACGGATTTTTTTCATTTTTCTTTTTGTTTCAGAGCCTCGGGTAAAAGCTGGTATTAGAGCTATGCTCTTTATGTCATACACAGGAGCTAGAAAATGATTTTCTTAACAAAAATAATCGACACTATTACAGTTATAAATTTATTTTTGTTTTGATTTCTTTGTTTACATTTTTTGGGTTTCGTATCGTACCTATACGAGACTCATATAAATTTATAAAAAATTTGAACCAAATCAAAATTTCTCATGCCCATACAAAATGTGTGAGACCAATCGAAATAACGCGGCGTCAGCGCCTTGCAATTGGAAAATCCAATTTTGACAGTGCGTAAAGAAGTGAAGTTGGCTGCAAAAGTACGGTTGTTTTTGTTAAGTAATGTAACTTTAGCTACTTTCGGGCCAATTTGGCGTTTTCATTTGTATATCTTATTTCTATTTAGAGTATTTTATTAATCAAATTGAGTGAGCATTACTGCTTGTGGCGCAACGTTAACGCTCTAATTTAGGTTAAGCGCTAAATTACTTTGCGCTTTGCGTCGTAATTTAGGTTGGTCTGTTACAATGGATGAAAATTTAAATGCAAGTTATGCTAAATTTTCTTATAGATATGTAAATATATCATAAAGCCATAATATATTTTAAACTTATTTTATTAATTTTGGACTGTATTTCATTACTTAATTTAAAATTTTGGTATTAATAAAAAATTTTTGTGATTCATTTCATTAAATTTTGTTGGGACATTTTTCATTTCTTTATCTGTTCATAAGGCATTTCGTGTAGCCATTATCGTTATTTTAACAGTAATATGATCAAAGAAAAGAACGAATGAAACATAATTAATACCCAAAATAATTCTTTCATCCGCATTTTCTACAAAAAAAATCCCATTTAGTTAAAAAGTTCACTGATCCGACAACGCTACTTAGCGTTACATATTGTAGCAGAGTTGCCAGAAGCTACAGAAAGTAGTATGTAATCTAGGAGGCAAAGTTCACACATACACCGTTTGCAATGATATAAGATAAAGCACACAGAAAATAAATATTTGTACATATAGGCATTTCCACAAAAAAGTGCACATTTTATTACGTCGTCAAATCAGCTGATGTATCCAAAATGCACCGTATTTATTCAAGCTATAAATATCAGCAAGAGAAATTCAAATTACGAAACAATATTATTTTCAATAATTATTATTATATTCAAATAATTTTGTTAAGTACAAGTCAAGTACTTAGCACGAAATACATATGTATGTATGTATGTGCAGATATACAAAAAAAATGTAATACGATACTGAGTTCATATTATATATAATTTTCTAAGAAACCAAATCTAAAAAATAAATATTTTTTGATAAGATTATAAAAGTAAATTGTTAACAGTAAGGAAACCAAGTTTGTATGTACAGGCAAATCCCGGTATAACGAACGATATAATGTTAGGACCATTCGTTATACCAAAAAAATTTGTTATAAGGTAAAGTTATTTTAAGTATTATTTTAATTATTATTATTGTAGACATGAAACAATACAATAAAAAGAATGATAGCAATTTGTTTTCAAATAAGCTACCAAATGCAAAAGAACAGTACCACATTTTTTTTGCATTCACATTGCTGCTGTAGATTTTGTTTAATATTTTTTCGCTTTATAAGGTTGTTATTTTCGGATTTTCGTTAAAGCGAGTTTCGTTATACCGATATTTGCCTGTATGTACTTCGGTACAAATGTATTTATGTACATATGTATATACATACATACATACATACATATATACTTTTGACTACTTTTGCACCATAAAAATGATAAAATAAAAAAAACTTTTACTCTTGTGTACAATTAATTAAGAAAAATATTTGTTTTATAACAATTAATCTTAATTATTATTACTTTTTTTTTCTTCTTTCGCAATAATTTCTCTTTGAGTATTTTTGTTTGTTGTAATGATTAAAAGTCTTTCTTTTATTTTATTACTTCGTAATTATTGATTATATAAAATAATACGTTAAATCAAAGAAACGTACTCTGACACACACACACACACACAGAAAGTGAATCTTTGCACATTTTACGCGATTTTTCTTTTCACAAAAGATATTTGATTAAATAAAATTACGCACGTTAAGTTAAATATTTCTACACGTACATGCTTTCTAATAGATTAAATTAACTCTTATTCAATCCTACAAAGGCAAATCAATAGATATTAGGGATGGCAATCCCGATCCCGAAAATACCGGAATATCTCGGGATTTCAATTTTTTATTCCCGGGATTTTCGGGATTCAGTCAATCCCGAAATTTTTTACTAAGTTTTGTTTGTTTTATAAAAATAAATTCATCATGACTCTCCCGCATGTGAAGATAGTGACCCTGACAACACAATATTGATCTTTTATATTAGTTTGTTTCATCCTGTTAATATAGCCAATGAAAATGTGTTTCCACATTACTTGTTGTGATATCCTTACTAATATTATAAAAGTTAAAGTGAGTTTGTTTGGGTGATACGCTTTCACGCCCAAACCTCAAAACCCATTTTAAAAATTCTTTCACCAATGGAAAGATACATTACCAATTTTTTTACCATTTTTGGATTGGTTAGGGTAATTTTCGTTTTGGGTTAGATTGTTTAACGGTTTAAACTGGTTTTTATGTATTTTGTAAATATATATCTTATATATAATTATGTATGTATAATTAGCTATGTAATATGAAATGAATTTTAAAACTCTTGTTTGTGAACCACTTTCAAAGAAATTTTTTTAATAAATACCTATAATGTTCAAAGAAAAACCCAGAGTAAAATCTCTAAATCTCAAAAAATTTCTGGATCAAAACCTTACATTTAAGAAATTTCATTTCTCAAATTAAAATTTGTGTATTTCTTATTATTAAACTAAAAATTTGTTGATTTTCAATTAATTTTTAAGCTTTACAAGTCTTCTTACCGTTTTTACATTCGCTGCGAACTGACAGCGGGAAAGATATTTCATGATCGCACTTGTTTTCCTTCGAGGGGAATAAAAATTTCATGAGAACAAAAATTTCACTTGTTATTTACGAAACTGTTGCCAATTGATTAAGAAAAAAAACACATAAAATTAACTTTCCAGTTCCCAAAAAAAAAAGGTTAAAAGAGCACTAAACTTATTCTCGATCGCCCGGTGGTCTAAATTAGACCACTTGACACGTATGTATGTATGTGTACATGTGTGTACAAAACAAAAATCAAACCAAAATTTCTTTCTTCATGCAAACTTAAATCGCTTTTCCAGCACCTTTATGCTAAGAATTTAAAAAAAATATTTATATTGTGTATATCTACACAAAAATACCTTTTAAACCTTATTTCACCAATCTTCGTGAACGATAAGATACTTAAAGTGTACGACAAAAAATTGCGCGCCGCACTGTGGCGCCTTTTCCCAAAACCCGTGGCAAAAATACAAAATTTGATGACAAAATTTTGTAAAATGAATGAACACATCGTATAAAGACCATTTTACTGATCAGAATTCAAAAACATTTTTCTTAATTGGATAAGAATTATAGCTGGTGGAGCTGGTGGAGCTGGTGGAGCTGGAAAGTCCAAAAAAATGTGATTTTGAGAAAAAAAAAACATTTTAGAATTGAAGTGTCGGAAATATTGCCATGTGATCACTACTTTTTTGGTATTGTTTTAAAGGTATATTTATTGTTTATTAAAAAAAGTAAGAAAATATGCACCAGATACCCTACTTTTTCGGCAGTTGCCGTTTTTCAGACACCCTATATTTAGGTACTTTTTACAAATAAAATAGAGAATATCTAAAAATGGGCAAAAATGGTCACGCCCATATTTTTTTAGCATATTTACTACACAGTACTTTAAATAATTAAGCTAAATTGGTCCACAAAAAATTACAGGTTTTCTTGAAATTTTAAGAAAGATGTTACAATCTTATAGCCAGCGCTGCCACAGCCAAGATATTTTTGCAACCAAAATATAAAAAAAAATTGCCAAGTAAGGAAAAAAGCTACCAAAATTTTAATATTTTTTATATTTTATGTTATCTTACAGCACAAAAATGTAAATATAAGTGGAACTGATTGACATATTTTTGTTAATGTATGCATATGTGCCTACTTAGAAATATGTATGTAGCCTTATTTCATTGAAATATATATAATCGTATAGAAAGATCAAATCTTAGTTTTTTTTTAACAAAAATAAGGGAAAAATAACTTGTACTTTGTGTTATATAATGTATTTTATTACTAAAAGATAAAAAAATTATTTTATATACATATGTAACAAAGATGCGTTTCAAATATGAAAAGAAATTATTCTCTCTATAAAATTGTTTTTACTGCATCACTTGTTACTAATACTTATTGCTTCTCGTTAATACGAAATTTTCGCAGTAACTTTTTACCTACATTTTTCTTTAATTCTTAATTTTCTTTAATACACAAAAAAACGTAAACTTCAAAATGCTACAAAAGATATATCTATATCGAATCTGTCAGAAGCATTATGTCTTAAGTACGTAAAAGATAAAGATAAATCAAGGTCTGATATTACAAAAGCTGTGGAGCTTGCCAGCCCAGATCGACTACGAAGGATTAAAGAAAGTATTCCAAATCCTCTGAATGCATTACCCACAAAGTATAGCATAGAAGAAGCCTTAGCGTTATTTATGGACTTGGGATTGTCAAAGGAGAAATATAATATTTTACGAACAAATTTTTTACCCACAAAGTATAGCATAGAAGAAGCCTTAGCGTTATTTATGGACTTGGGATTGTCAAAGGAGAAATATAATATTTTACGAAGCTCTTTGAAGAATCATAATGTGAATGTTCTTCCTGGATATAAAAAAGTTTCCTCTGCCAAAAAAGAAGCAGTACCATCTAATTTAAAAGTTGCTGAAGTATCAGCAGAAGTTGAACTGCAAGACTTAATGGATCATACATCTAAACGGTTAGTTCAAAGTTTTCCTGAAAAAGAAAGAGCATTACTTCCAGATAGGCTTACATTGATAAACAAGTGGGGATGTGATGGATCATCTAGTCAAAGTGCTTAGAAACAAACAATATCGACAACTGACATAACTATTACAGATGCAAATATGTTTATGGCTTCTATAGTTCCTTTACGACTTAGAAGTGAAATCTCTGAGCATTGGAAAAATCCTCGCCCATAGTCAGTCCATTTTTGCCGTCCGATATTTTTTAAATATGCAAAGGAGTCTTCAGAAATAATCAAGTCTACAGTAAACGATATAAAAAAGCAAATTTCCGAACTAAAGCCTTCTGTTATTGAAGTGAAGAATGGAAAAAAGGTTGTCATTAATTATGAATTTTCTCTTACAATGATTGATGGCAAAGTCTTAAATGTAATAACAGATACTTCTTCAACTTTGAAGTGTGCAATTTGCAAAAAGTCACAGAAGGACTTTCAAAATTTTAATGATTCAAGTGATGAAAAAAACTATGAATATGGAATTTCTCCGTTACATGCCAGAATTAGGTGCATGGAGTTTATTTTAAAATTAGCGTATACAATTCCGAGAGAAGGAGAAAGTTTTCATGAGAATGCAACACCAAAAGAAAAACTAACTGCTCGAAAAAATATTATACAAAATGAATTTTTTAAGAACCTTGGACTAAAAATAGACTGCCCAAAGCAGGGATATGAAAATACTAACGATGGTAACATGTCCACATCGTTTTTTGAAAATGATGAGGTAACAGCCCAAATTACTGGTGTCGACAACCATATTATAAAAAGGTTGACCGTTATTCTAAATGTTATAAGCTCTAGAGAAATGGTAAATGGCCCAAAGTTTCAGGATTATGCATCAAAAACTGCCCAGCTTTTGGCTCAAAAGTACCCTGAGAAGAAACTTACTCCTACGGTCCATAAGATTTTGGCTCATGGCCAAAATTTAATTGAATACCATTGCTTACCAATTGGAGAGTTATCAGAAGAAGCCCAGGAATGCAAAAACAAAGATTACAAGCACTTTAGATATGCGAATACTTGCAAAATATCACGAATTAGACAGAATGAGGATCGTTTTAATATGTTGGCGGCCTCTTCAGACCCACTGATTTCATCGCGGAGACATGTAAGATCTCGAAAAGATTTGGAAGAATATAATTATAGCTCCGATATGTTAAGTCTATTACAAATCGATCAAAATGTAAATGACTATTTTGAAGAAAACTAACTATTAAAAAAATTAATAAAAATAACTCATTATCATATAATATATCATACTACAAAATAATATTATAAATTAACATTAGTATTAAAAATATTTCAATAATTTTTATCTGTAATATAAATAAAATGAGTTATATTAATATAACATGTTATATTAGAGTATAATTTTTTTCTAGACTTCCCTATGAGAATGTCATTTAAAGCACAAAAAGTTGTATATTAAATGTTTGAGAAATTTTAAAAATATCATTACTTCAAAATATATGATTTTTGCGACAAGAAAGGTCAAAGGTGTCATCGTGTCCAATGCCTATCACAATAAGGGAGCACTTATTTTGATCCTAAAAGAGTTAAAAATTAAGTGTTTTTCCCCATTACAAATTTCTTGGTAACTTCAAAAATTATGATGTTTTCAACAAAAAAAAAACCACTGTGCGTAGTGCCTCCACAAAGCTATGGTCAATAATGATACTCATTTTTATTAAAATTTATTTTATTTTATTTATTTATTCTTACCTTAAAAGTTATGTTTGTAATAAAAACAGTCGAAAGCAGACACTGTGCACAGTGCAGCGCCTAACCTATGACCGTGCAAATCATGTATATTAAAGCTAAAGGAGTTTCCTTTCAAATGCTTTTTAAAATTTTTAAATATCTTTATCAGTTCAAAAGTTATGATTTTTGCAACGAAAAAAGTCAAAAGGCCCCACTGTGCGCCGTATTTATATACGAGTAATTATAAGATAACATTTTCATTGCCTCGAATGATGATCCATATAGCAAACGAAATTAATTTATAAAAATATCAATAACCGAAAAAACGTAAACAAAATACTTTGGAATCACCCTTGTCAAAATACTCGTACTTTAAATTGTTATTCTAGTTGTTCTTATCGAAGATTATCGCTGACTGTCAACAACATATCATTTACATTCTACAAGAAAATTGAGCTTGATATTGTGTTAAAACAAGTGTGAATTTATCGTCGCCATTTTTGATAACGACTTGAGTTGATTTGAAGCAAAAAGTGAGAAATCAGTGGAATAGTTGCAGAAGAATTGCTCTCTCGCCGATAATAATATGACGTGGATGACAAGCTAAGGAAATAATAAACGTTAATGATGCAATATAAATATAAATATGTTAATAGTTTTGGCGATACTTCAAGTTGAAAGTTAAGAAGAAAATGTTCGCCAACAAAGCTGAATGCATGGAACATTTGGAGGTTATTTATGCAGTTTGTTTTTAGCCCGTTTGAGAGAGTGGTTTAGGGATTCCAGTTGAAAAATTTAGCTAATCATCCTAGTTCCAAACATTCCTCCGGAAATATTAATTCCCACGGTATTATTTTTTTTTAATTAAAGCCTTCTATTCTAAACATAGGTCGAGAGAGAGATAAAAGTGAGATGAAGTGAGTGAAATTTTCGTATTTAACTATGTATTTTGTTTCCAGTTGTTTTATTTTATATGAAAGTTTGTAAAATATTTTTGAAATAAGAAAATAAGGAATAGGCAAAGGAAAAAATTACAGGGATTTATTATTCATAATAGGGCGGAAGTAATTTACTGTTGGCAGAACATACACACATATTTCACTGGCAGAAGTAGAAACAGCAGAAATTGTTGTGCCTTCTATGGAGTCTGTATTTAAACCACAAATAAAAAATATTTTTACTTTGTTCGGTATTTTTTGTTGTATATTAAGTTTTAATATTTTTCCCGAAATTAATTATCAATTTCAATCTACATATATAATTTTTAGAAATAATTAATATTTTGCTGAACAAGTTATAGATTTTATAATTTTGGAAAAAAAATGCGATAGAAATATTAAAAAAACAACATTTTTAATTAATAATAAAATTTTTGTTCAAAAATAGCAAACAACCAAGTAGCTGGTTCAAATATTTAGAGATGTGTGTTTGAAATGTTGACATAAATGATAAATAGTCAACATCGTCTGCTTCTTTTTATAGAATCCTAAAATGTTATTGAATTGATGTTTACGTTGAAATAAAGTGACGTCGATGTTGACGTCGACGAATAAGGGTGAATAATCAGGAACAGTGCTGTATACAAAAATAGCAGACGAGTTTTTTTAATAAAATTTATGTCTTCCAAGTCGATAGGATCCGAGCATAGAACTATTCATAAATACATAGGCGCGTAGTCGTAGTCAAAACAAAGTACACTTTAAGAAGTTAAAACCAGTATTAACATACAAAATACTGGTTTTAATATCAAAATACTACGCGCCATAGTATTTTGATATATTTTGTTAAATGCCCGAAATATATACACGAGGTGTATATTTACTAGGATATGCAATCGGTTAACCGTTAGCCGATTAACGGTTAACCTATTAATAGCTACCCGATTAACTGTTCGATTAATTGAAAATGTGCAATTTTCGATTAACGGTTAAACCGGTTAATTTCGCTCGATCAACCGATTAACCGTTTAACGGTTTAGATTTAACGTTTTTTGTAGTATTTCAATATATATTTTATGAAACAAATAATCGTTTGTGCTCATACGAGTATACAAAGGGTATGTGTTCTGTGATTGGTTTTTATAGAAAAAAGAGAAGTATGTTGAGTGTCCTAAGTCAAGTTTTATTAAAACTAAAGCAAAACTCGTTTTAAACCTTAACATTTGAACCCAATACTAGTTCTAAAAGATTATTATAGAAGATATCTTTAATCTATTAAAACTTATCTCAATTATTAATACATACATGTATGCAGTGCACTCGCGATAATGTAAACTAATTAAGAGCGGCGGTATTTACGTTTATGAATTACTCACCTTTTCGAATATTAAGAATAGAATAACAAAATTTTTTAACTCATCCAGGTTGATTTGGAACTTTTGTGTTCATGGCAATTGAAATTTTTAAGTCGTACTGAATTTTTTGCCCTTCCAATCACTAAAAGTTGAAGCTTATGTGTACCTGAAGGATTTGCGTAGCAAATTAACGAAAATGTTGCTTCTGAAGGACTGTGAAGCGTTATGCCACAGAAGATATAGCCAATTGGGCAAGCGCCTATTGGAGGATTGGAAACTGCCGACTCTAGACCCACTGGCAATCCTGAGATTCATCAGGGGAGTAGTTCTAGATGACGTGCTCTAGCACCTGGCAGGGGATACAATAAATCTACTTTGGTCGCAGTGTCCTGTGTTTCCCGTTTAATGTAATTCATTCATTCAAAATTTTGGTATTTGCTAACTTTTAAAGCTACACAAGCTTTTCTAGCGAACTTTTTTTAGCTTAGCCGCATTGAGTTTTGTTGTTCAAATTATAGAATAGGCATGTTCACATAAAGCGGAGTTCACGTAATCGCGTCATCCTCATCTGATTTAGGGCCAATTTCACCAACTTATTTAAATATCAATTTATATTTAAAAGTATTTTTTAATGAAATCGTCATTTAATTATGAATTGATGTTTAAATAGGGTTGGTGAAATTGGCCCTTAGTTCGAAAATTGTTATTTTTCTTATCGTTTTTTTATCAATAAAATCTTAAAATAATGAATAATTTATATATTTTTATTTATTGAAATTAATAAATGTATGAAAATTGTTTTTAATCGGTTAACCGATTAAACCAAAACCTTATGGTTGTTTGCAACAAAAGTTGTCGATTGAACGTTTTCTGTCGACATCGTGGCACAGTCCGTTAATGTGTAGAGTCAAATTCACAGAGTCCAATCACAGAACGTTGTCTTTCGACAAATTATAAAAATTTAATAAGATTCTAACTTTTTTTAAATATAGCTTTGTTCATTTTTATTCAGCAATTTTATCGATATCTTAATATATATAAAAATCAAAAACACGTTTATTTGTTAGGGGTGAACTCTTCAATGCCCCAACAGATTTTCGCCTTCCACACCACAAAATATTTGTAAAAGACCGGCGCGTGTTTTTATATATATTCTACCACGGTAAATGCTACGCCCCTTTCAGAAATAGTGATTCGTCCGACAGATGGCGCAATTTTTAGTTTTTTTGTGTTTTTGCACCGTAACTCAAGAACTACTTAACCGATTTTGACCAAACTTCATATACATGCTCTATAGGGCGTGAGTAGTGTTTCTGTATAGTTTGAAGTTCGTCAGACAGATGGCGCCATATTTAGTTTTTTTTGTGATTTTGCACCGTAACTCAATAACTACTGCACCGATTTAGACCAAACTTTATATACATGCTCTATGGGGCGTGAGGAGCGTTTCTGTGTAGTTTGAAGTTCGTCCGGCAGATGGCGCAATATTTAGTTTATTCGTGGGCAAAATCCAATTTTCATATTGTACCACCAATGCCATATACAACACTAATGTTTTAGGGCCAGCAACGCGGACCGGGGTCAGCTAGTATTTATATATGAAATTACGATTTTTTTATCCCATCAAATTTAGTGATTTTGCCTCAAAAGCATTTTTCAAAACTATGACGCTCTTTAATGCATTTAAAGCTATTTAGAATCTTATATATTTTTGTTTGATTTTTAACAGTATTTTTTTTTGTAATTTACACTTGAATAGGAACATACATATAAAGAAAATTAATTAAAAATAAATTACTTCAAAGATTTTGTAGAAAGTTTAATAGTGACTTTATTTGGTTTATGATTTCTAGAATTACTTGCAAAGAGAAGAACAAAAATTAGAACAGATGATGCTATTTTATTCTTAATTTAATATTTAATTCTTAATGTTTCAATACCAATTAAAAAACGAGTTTGATTTCATTTACAATAACTCGTATTTTGTTTAGAAATTTTTTTTTATTTTTTTTTTGTTTATAAATTTATAGAAAAATTGGGCAGAGAAGATAAAAACGATGGAATTTCACCGAAAGTATTTAAGAGTTCAAAGAATTTGAATTAAAATTATTTTTATTGATTTATTGATTTGGCCTTTGAGCATTTGTAAATAATTATTCCGTTTACTAAACAAAATAAAAGGGGATGGCCAGCTTGGCACAAATGAATTTTTTTTGGCACTATTCGTGTTTCATACGTGGAATGGTATATAAGCAAGTATGTTCTGAAATCATTGTGATTGTAAAACACGAAATATTTTGAAATCACGTGAGTAACATTTTTGTGTTCTGTAAATTACCAGATTTTTTAAACTTTTAGTGGAGATTTTCTTTGTTCTAAATCACGAGCTAACTAACGGCTTTTATAGTGTTGCCAGTAGTCATTTAGTATTTATGGTTGCCACTTGCATTATCGAGAAGCAAATAAGAAAGAAGTAGCCAAAAATACTTCAGAGATTAAAACTACGTTAAGTTTTTATGTACCACTGTCTTATGAGACTGTGAACTTTCATAATCAAATTTTGAATCAAAATTAAAAAATATATTTTTGTCTTTCACTTTTTTGCATTTTTAATTCAACTTAAAAAAGGGATTAAAATTAATTAAATTTAATGACCGGGCTCGAACCCAGGACCTTCGGGTTTGTAGTCAAAGTGCTAACTGCTTCAGCCAACGCCACCCTCATGTCTTTAGGTCAGTGATAACCACTCCATAGCCTCGCGAGGCAGTCGATAATCGTATTTTTCACACAGACACGGTCGGCAATTCACATGTATACAACAACTTTGTTCGTTTCAAAACATCAGTCTCTGCTCAAGCTTTGTGAAAGCAGCCCACGCACGCTTGTTTGGCTTTGTTTTTGTTTCTTTTTCGTAATCAACACAAAAGCACACAGACCAACAATGTTCAATAATTCTGCTTCTGTTTGCGACCGCACACAAGCACATAATATCTTTGTGTGCGTGCGTTCGGGGCTTGGTTATCACTGCTTTAGGTACATATACATAAATATTTTTTAGTTACTATTAGTTAAATATCTAAAAGTATAACTTATGAATATCATTTGATTTCACAAAATTACATTCTAGAAACTTTTTAAAATTAGGTTAGGTTAGGTTAGGAAGGGTGGTGCTACACCGCACCTCCACTCGGAGACACAATTGGGTCCATTGTGATTCCCTTCTGTTGACCAATTAATATTTACCCCCACCCCCCCCCCCCCCGCCCAAAAAAAAATTTTGCCAGAAGTAACCCTATTATCCTTCATTTAGCCACCGAATTCCCATGATGAAGCCCCTGAATTCCTCTAGTTTACTCTTCCCGATATTAGTAATGCTTTCATGGAAACGTCTGCTCAGCAATCTAAGCTTATGACGTTGCAGCTTTGGGCAGTGACAGATATTATGTTCAATGGTTTCTGGTTCCTCTTCATCCCGGCACATCCTACAGGGTGGCCCAAATAAGACCAACTGATGTGAAACACAAATAACTTTTTTATTTTTTAACATAATTTATTTTTTTCAGATTATAATTGAACTCTTGGAAATTTAAAATGAATACGTACAGTCCACAACAACGCATTAAAATGATCGATTTTTATTATTCTTCTCAACGATCAATTGTTCTGACGCAGCAAAATTATCGCTTTTATTATTATTAAAGTTAAGTTCGCCGTTTTGAGGAACTGGGTTCAGTTGCCGACCGTCCACGAAGAGGTGCTCATCGAAATATTCGTACTGTAGACAACGTGGAAGCTGTACAGCAGAGTGTTGCAAATGATCCATATGTCTCAACTCGTCGCCGTGCCGGTCAATTGGGTATACCCAGAACAACATTACAGAGAATTTTAAAGTTGGATCTTAAGATGTATCCATACAAAGTTCAAATTGTGCAACAGCTTCTACCGCAACAACGACTACAATACGCATCACTAGGTCTCATTTGGGCCAACCTGTACAAAAATCTGGAGTGCCAGTTTCCCAAATGCTGGTTCTTGCTCTGACCGAGCAGTGACCTGTTAACGCGCCTATCAAGATACGCATCGCCCTCCTATTAATGTCCAGTAGCAGTTTGGATTTTCCTGAGTCAAGTTTTGACCACATATCCCTCGAGACTCAACAATCCTCCTTACTTCGACATGAACTTTTGGTCCTGCTTTCTACCGAATTACTGAGTTCCCTATAGTAATGACCTATCGGTAATTTCACCGATTTATACGACATTTCCTCATCTAATGCCGACCCTATTTTTGCCAGCTCACCGGCAATTTCATTTCTCTCAATACTGCTGTGGCAAGGAACCCAATATAGTCTGACACTATATTTATCCATAAGCAAGTTGAGTGCTTTCCTGCAGTCACTAACAACTTTCGATTTGACATTCTGTCCCTTCAAAGGTTTTAGCGCTGCCTGGCTGTCGACGTAGAAGGTTACCTTCTCACATTCAGCTACATTCCTGGCCACCAGTTCCGTGGCCCTGAGGATCGCCAAGATCTCAGCCTACGACTGCACTACCCTCCTATCGGACTTGACCCAATAGTCCCTATACGGAATTACCATTAAGGGTGTTCTACTAAAATCGATTTCAGCGACCTTATAATCCGTGAACCCAGGGGTTACGGATTCCGAATCACCAAACCCGATCTCATTTAAGATTAATGTGTGACCTGTTGTTCCTGCCCTCACCAAACCCGTTTCTACGAGTCTAAGGAGACTTCTAGTCGCCGTTCCCACCACAAAGTTCTCTATAGGAAGTAGATGAAGAATGACAAGGCAGCCTGAGATGTGCTCCTCTGAGCACCTGTGATGCCCATCGAAGCACATCTCTGAACCTTAAACAGTAGTCTCCTGTGACTTTCCTTCCTCAATGCCTCCCACCATACCACACAACCGTAGGAATTTTTAAAATTAAGTCTTTCTTAATACTTCACTGGAAAGATTATTTTCGCGGCTTAAAATCAAAAGCCTAATTGTGAATGTGTCAAATACATTCACACGCAAAAAAAAAAAAACAACGAATTGCTTTCTACTTCTTTTTTTTCAAATTATATTTTTCTACATTTCAATAAGATGATAAACAATAGGTTGGCAATCAGCCCCTTTTGAATTGAAGATTTAAAAGACATTTCTTTTTCAATATAAATATAGAGAGAAGTTGTAGTTTAGTTATTTTCATTATTATTGTGGGGTTTCTCCATTTGAACATCAAAACTTAGCAAAAATTCACTCAGAAGCATTTTTCGTAGTAAGCACGAACAAAACAACTATTTGAATTGATTTTATTTGAGAGATATTTTTGCATAAATATTTACTTGATTATGATAATTCGCTACAATAATAAAACGTCGATTCAAAGCACTTTCAATTTCTTTTTCAAATACAGACATACATTTAAAATGTTTTATTTTTAGTTTAAATATATTGTTTTGTGGTTGCTTCTTTTTTTTTTTTTTTTGCTTTAATCTAAAGATGAAGTTCAAATCTATGCAGTTTACTTTCGTTTTGTATTTTTATGTTTCGTTTAGATTTTATATAATGAGATTTAAAATGCCAGAGGAAAACAGAAGATATTTACTCGTATATACAAGCATGTACTATGTATATCAGTATTTACATTAGGGTGGTCACCATTCATCAATAGGCAAAAAACTTTAAATTTAAATAATCAACTTTAGAAAAAAAAAGTAACAGTTTCTATTTTACATACAACAAAGTTGACAGCAGTTGCACATGATTTAGTTTTTACAAGTTTTACACACAAAAAAAAATGTTTCACAATCGGTTCATCCTAAAATGCGCTGTAGCTTAAACTTGGTCATTTTATGCACTCTATCAGAAAAAAATTGTATATAGATATTATGCGATCTCCTTAATGCAATGCAGATAAACAGCATGCAATGAAAGTAGTTTTTATATTTTAATTCAAATGTTTGGTCGTAAACACATTTATTGAACGTTGTCTGTCTGACTTTGGCTATTGGCATTATTTTTCAACAATTGCACACAAATCTAGAAATTCTTGAAATTGTTTTAGGTTAAAATTAAACTGCCAAAATAAATTTTTTTTTTTTTTTTGTAAAATAAAAATAAAATGAAAAGTTCGTTTGTCGTGTGTTTTTGCTAATTGCCAATGTCGGATTTTGAAATTTGACATTTATCTAAAAAGAAAAAATGGGCAAACACTAGGTGAAGATATAAGTGCAAGTAGTCATTTTAAATTATCATCTATCAATTGTACTTTAATAATTGCTTCAAATTCTATAAAATTCTTTTAAATATATCTGACACTTTCTGTTGTGATAGACACTCACTTTCCTATCTGTAGGGAGGTAAGAGCAGAGGTAACGACGGAGGTTAATTTTAACTACTTGTCGATACCAGAATTAGGGGGAGCAGGAGTTTACGACATGGTGAGATTGGAAAAAGAGAAACATGGGCAATAAATACATTTGAACCGTATATTACCGGGACCGGATGGTATATTTCCGGCCATGTTGCAGAATGTCCCAGAGCGCGTATCTTTAAGATATGCTTAATCAGGAGGTATATACCGAAAGGCTGGAGAGAGGTTAGGGTCATCTTCATACCCAAAGCGGGTAAGGCAAGCCACTCAAAGCCGAAGGATTTCAGGCTAATCAGTCTTTCGTCGTTTCTGATTTATCTGCATCTAAGGAATACAATTGATAACCGCGTTATTAGCGGCGCTCAGCATGGGTATCAAAAAGGCAGGACGTGGTTGTTGTTATAGAGAGAGGACTGCAGCACAACCATTACACACTGGCTGCATTCTTAGACATTGAGGGAGCCTGTAACAACATTAGTATAAAGGCTATTAGGGAGTCGCTGGAGACACTTAGGGTTCAAAACTTTCTAGTGGAGTGGTTAGTTATCATGCTTAGTAGCAGAATCATCAACTCGAGTATGGGAAGGGGAAAACTGAGGAGATTAGTGACTAGAGGTACACCACAGGGAGAAGTTTTATCACCGCTATTGTGGTTGTTGGCAATGAATGCAATTCTTAGGCGTTTTGACAGAAGCGGACGGAAGATAGTTGCATATGCGGATGAAAGTTTCTTCCCACTATCAGTGAAGTCATGCTGTCGGCGTTGGGCGATCTATCCTCCTGGGCCAGCAGTAAAGGACTGGGAATCAACCCTGAGAAAACCGAGCTAGCCCTCTTTACCAGGAGACACAAAGTAGAATCCTTGTACTGCCCTGGATGGGAGGCGTGGAGCTGAGACTAGTAGAGGTAGCGAAATACCTGGAAGTTTTCCTAGATAGCAAGCTTTTTTGCAAAAGGAACACTCAGGAAAGGCTAAAGAAAGGGCTCAATGCTTACTACGCATGCAGGAACTCCATAGGAAGGAACTGGGATCTGCAACCGAAGATAGTAAACTGGATTTACACATCGGTTGTCAAGCCGGTTATTTCTTATGGTTTTGTGGTATGGTGGGAGGCATTGAGGAAGGAAAGTCACAGGAGATTACTTGCTAAGGTACAGAGGTGCGCCTCGCTGGGCATCACAGGTGTTCAGAGGAGCCGCGCCCTAGGTTCCCTTGGACGTCATTCTTCACCTACAACCAGCATTACCATATATATTTTTTTAAAAACTTGCTAAATCTGAAAAAAAAAAACTTTTTTTTCAAAACAAAAACTTATTTTCTACAAAAGTACCAAAATTTTAAAAGAAAACAGCTGATCGATATTTTTATGTGACAAGTAATGAAAATGGTTAGGCTAACTGACCCTTTAGACACTGTTGCAGTAATAAGGGAGTGATAAAATATAAGATCGTTTTATTGCATACAAACATCACTTAATATTTTCATTCAATGTACTGCAAAAGTTCAATTATGGACATATTTATAAAAAAAACTTGAAAAAACTTTATATTTTCAAAAAACTTGTTGGCACCTCAAAAAACTTCCAAAAAAAGGGAAAACTTAACAAATGGTAACGCTGCCTACAACATATATAGAAGACTTTGTGGTGAGAACAGCGACTAGAAGTCTCCTCAGACTTGTTGAAGCAAGTTTGGTGAGGACAGGAGTAATAGATAGCACATCACTCTTAAATGAAATCAGTTTTAGTGGTAGGAGCTCGTTAACACATGTTATCACGGACTATAAGGTCGTTGAATTTCAGTTTAGTAGGACACCGTCACAGGTAATTTAGGATGGGGAGTATTGGATCAAATGTGATAAGGTACGTGAGGGTGGCGCGGTCTTCACAGACAGATCAAAAAGGGGGAAGACACACTGGCTGGTGTCTATATCTTGGAAACGAATATTCGTAGTTCTTTCAGACTGGCGAATGAATGAAGCGTTTTACAGCCTGAGTTATTGGCGATCTCAAAAATTACTTTTTTATCCAAATTTTTTTTCAATCAAATATTTACGGGCTTATCGATCCGTCCAAGTAATACTTTTCTTAACTTTATATACAACCAACTAGAAGTCTCCTTAGACTCGTAGAAACAGGTTTGGTGAGGACAGGAATAACAGGTCACACATCAATCTTAAATGAGATCAGATTTAGTGATCAGGGATCCGTAACCCAGGGGTTCGTCGACTATAAGGTCGCTGAAATTGATTTGGTTATTCCGGATAGGGACTATTGGTTTAAATCCGATCATTTATATGAGGGTAGTGCGGTCTTCACATACTGTTCAAAAATGGGGGAAGGCACAGGGGATGTGCGTGAAGATAAATTTTAAAATTTATAACCCTAGACACAAACCGTCTTGTTTAACAGAGCTCTGTTAACAAAAAAACAGACCTCTGTTAAATAATAATAATTAGTTTTTACCCACAAAATGGACTTGATACCCAATTTTTTAAGCAAAATGAACCAGAAAATTTAAACTGAGATCCGTCTCTATGCTTTCTTTATATGTATATATCATTTAATACATCCAACAACAAGAAAAATACATATCTTGACCCACAGTCATAAAATATTTTTAAGTAATTTTTTTCAAAAACGGTAGGAGATGGGGAAAAAACGAATATTGGAGGAGACTCCTGGACGCCTCTGGATCAATGTCCAATAGTCAAAAGTCTTAACAGCCTGTTTTTGTAAAAATTACAGCACAATTTAAAAAAAAAATTTTTCAAATTTGAAAAATAATTTTTGTCATTTTTTTCAAAAACGGTAGGAGATGGGGAAAAAAAGAATATTGGAGGAGACTCCTGGACGCCTCTGGATCAATGTCCAATAGTCAAAAGTCTTAACAGCCTGTTTTTGTAAAAATTACAGCACAATTTAAAAAAAAAAATTTTAAAATTTGAAAAATAATTTTTGTCATTTTTTTCAAAAACGGTAGGAGATGGGGAAAAAAAGAATATTGGAGGAGACTCCTGGACGCCTCTGGATCAATGACCAATAGTCAAAAGTCTTAACAGCCTGTTTTTGTAAAAATTACAGCACAATTTAAAAAAAAAATTTTTCAAATTTGAAAAATAATTTTTGTCATTTTTTTCAAAAACGGTAGGAGATGGGGAAAAAAAGAATATTGGAGGAGACTCCTGGACGCCTCTGGATCAATGACCAATAGTCAAAAGTCTTAACAGCCTGTTTTTGTAAAAATTACAGCACAATTTAAAAAAAAATTTTTTCAAATTTGAAAAATAATTTTTGTCATTTTTTTCAAAAACGGTAGGAGATGGGGAAAAAAAGAATATTGGAGGAGACTCCTGGACGCCTCTGGATCAATGTCCAATAGTCAAAAGTCTTAACAGCCTGTTTTTGTAAAAATTACAGCACAATTTAAAAAAATTTTTTTTCAAATTTGAAAAATAATTTTTGTCATTTTTTTCAAAAACGGTAGGAGATGGGGAAAAAAAGAATATTGGAGGAGACTCCTGGACGCCTCTGGATCAATGACCAATAGTCAAAAGTCTTAACAGCCTGTTTTTGTAAAAATTACAGCACAATTTAAAAAAATTTTTTTTCAAATTTGAAAAATAATTTTTGTCATTTTTTTCAAAAACGGTAGGAGATGGGGAAAAAAAGAATATTGGAGAAGACTCCTGGACGCCTCTGGATCAATGACCAATAGTCAAAAGTCTTAACAGCCTGTTTTTGTAAAAATTACAGCACAATTTCAAAAAAAATTTTTTCAAATTTGAAAAATAATTTTTGTCATTTTTTTCAAAAACGGTAGGAGATGGGGAAAAAAAGAATATTGGAGAAGACTCCTGGACGCCTCTGGATCAATGTCCAATAGTCAAAAGTCTTAACAGCCTGTTTTTGTAAAAATTACAGCACAATTTAAAAAAAAATTTTTTAAAATTTAAAAAATAATTTTTGTAATTTTTTTCAAAAACGGTAGGAGATGGGGAAAAAAAGAATATTGGAGGAGACTCCTGGACGCCTCTGGATCAATGTCCAATAGTCAAAAGTCTTAACAGCCTGTTTTTGTAAAAATTACAGCACAATTTAAAAAAAAATTTTTTAAAATTTGAAAAATAATTTTTGTCATTTTTTTCAAAAACGGTAGGAGATGGGGAAAAAAAGAATATTGGAGGAGACTCCTGGACGCCTCTGGATCAATGACCAATAGTCAAAAGTCTTAACAGCCTGTTTTTGTAAAAATTACAGCACAATTTCAAAAAAATTTTTTTCAAATTTGAAAAATAGTTTTTGTCATTTTTTTCAAAAACGGTAGGAGATGGGGAAAAAACGAATATTGGAGGAGACTCCTGGACGCCTCTGGATCAATGTCCAATAGTCAAAAGTCTTAACAGCCTGTTTTTGTAAAAATTACAGCACAATTTAAAAAAAAAATTTTCAAATTTGAAAAATAATTTTTGTAATTTTTTTCAAAAACGGTAGGAGATGGGGAAAAAACGAATATTGGAGGAGACTCCTGGACGCCTCTGGATCAATGACCAATAGTCAAAAGTCTTAACAGCCTGTTTTTGTAAAAATTACAGCACAATTTCAAAAAAAATTTTTTCAAATTTGAAAAATAATTTTTGTCATTTTTTTCAAAAACGGTAGGAGATGGGGAAAAAAAGAATATTGGAGGAGACTCCTGGACGCCTCTGGATCAATGTCCAATAGTCAAAAGTCTTAACAGCCTGTTTTTGTAAAAATTACAGCACAATTTAAAAAAAAAATTTTTCAAATTTGAAAAATAATTTTTGTCAGTTTTTTCAAAAACGGTAGGAGATGGGGAAAAAACGAATATTGGAGGAGACTCCTGGACGCCTCTGGATCAATGACCAATAGTCAAAAGTCTTAACAGCCTGTTTTTGTAAAAATTACAGCACAATTTCAAAAAAAAATTTTTCAAATTTGAAAAATAATTTTTGTCATTTTTTTCAAAAACGGTAGGAGATGGGGAAAAAAAGAATATTGGAGGAGACTCCTGGACGCCTCTGGATCAATGTCCAATAGTCAAAAGTCTTAACAGCCTGTTTTTGTAAAAATTACAGCACAATTTAAAAAAAATTTTTTCAAATTTGAAAAATAATTTTTGTCATTTTTTTCAAAAACGGTAGGAGATGGGGAAAAAAAGAATATTGGAGAAGACTCCTGGACGCCTCTGGATCAATGTCCAATAGTCAAAAGTCTTAACAGCCTGTTTTTGTAAAAATTACAGCACAATTTAAAAAAAATTTTTTTAAAATTTGAAAAATAATTTTTGTCATTTTTTTCAAAAACGGTAGGAGATGGGGAAAAAACGAATATTGGAGGAGACTCCTGGACGCCTCTGGATCAATGTCCAATAGTCAAAAGTCTTAACAGCCTGTTTTTGTAAAAATTACAGCACAATTTAAAAAAAAAAATTTTCAAATTTGAAAAATAATTTTTGTAATTTTTTTCAAAAACGGTAGGAGATGGGGAAAAAACGAATATTGGAGGAGACTCCTGGACGCCTCTGGATCAATGTCCAATAGTCAAAAGTCTTAACAGCCTGTTTTTGTAAAAATTACAGCACAATTTAAAAAAAAAATTTTTCAAATTTGAAAAATAATTTTTGTCATTTTTTTCAAAAACGGTAGGAGATGGGGAAAAAACGAATATTGGAGGAGACTCCTGGACGCCTCTGGATCAATGACCAATAGTCAAAAGTCTTAACAGCCTGTTTTTGTAAAAATTACAGCACAATTTCAAAAAAAATTTTTTCAAATTTGAAAAATAATTTTTGTCATTTTTTTCAAAAACGGTAGGAGATGGGGAAAAAAAGAATATTGGAGGAGACTCCTGGACGCCTCTGGATCAATGTCCAATAGTCAAAAGTCTTAACAGCCTGTTTTTGTAAAAATTACAGCACAATTTAAAAAAAAAATTTTTCAAATTTGAAAAATAATTTTTGTCATTTTTTTCAAAAACGGTAGGAGATGGGGAAAAAAAGAATATTGGAGGAGACTCCTGGACGCCTCTGGATCAATGACCAATAGTCAAAAGTCTTAACAGCCTGTTTTTGTAAAAATTACAGCACAATTTCAAAAAAATTTTTTTCAAATTTGAAAAATAATTTTTGTCATTTTTTTCAAAAACGGTAGGAGATGGGGAAAAAACGAATATTGGAGGAGACTCCTGGACGCCTCTGGATCAATGTCCAATAGTCAAAAGTCTTAACAGCCTGTTTTTGTAAAAATTACAGCACAATTTAAAAAAAAAAATTTTCAAATTTGAAAAATAATTTTTGTAATTTTTTTCAAAAACGGTAGGAGATGGGGAAAAAACGAATATTGGAGGAGACTCCTGGACGCCTCTGGATCAATGACCAATAGTCAAAAGTCTTAACAGCCTGTTTTTGTAAAAATTACAGCACAATTTCAAAAAAAATTTTTTCAAATTTGAAAAATAATTTTTGTCATTTTTTTCAAAAACGGTAGGAGATGGGGAAAAAACGAATATTGGAGGAGACTCCTGGACGCCTCTGGATCAATGTCCAATAGTCAAAAGTCTTAACAGCCTGTTTTTGTAAAAATTACAGCACAATTTAAAAAAAAAAATTTTCAAATTTGAAAAATAATTTTTGTAATTTTTTTCAAAAACGGTAGGAGATGGGGAAAAAACGAATATTGGAGGAGACTCCTGGACGCCTCTGGATCAATGACCAATAGTCAAAAGTCTTAACAGCCTGTTTTTGTAAAAATTACAGCACAATTTCAAAAAAAATTTTTTCAAATTTGAAAAATAATTTTTGTCATTTTTTTCAAAAACGGTAGGAGATGGGGAAAAAAAGAATATTGGAGGAGACTCCTGGACGCCTCTGGATCAATGTCCAATAGTCAAAAGTCTTAACAGCCTGTTTTTGTAAAAATTACAGCACAATTTAAAAAAAAAATTTTTCAAATTTGAAAAATAATTTTTGTCATTTTTTTCAAAAACGGTAGGAGATGGGGAAAAAAAGAATATTGGAGGAGACTCCTGGACGCCTCTGGATCAATGTCCAATAGTCAAAAGTCTTAACAGCCTGTTTTTGTAAAAATTACAGCACAATTTCAAAAAAATTTTTTTCAAATTTGAAAAATAATTTTTGTCATTTTTTTCAAAAACGGTAGGAGATGGGGAAAAAAATAATATTGGAGGAGACTCCTGGACGCCTCTGGATCAATGACCAATAGTCAAAAGTCTTAACAGCCTGTTTTTGTAAAAATTACAGCACAATTTCAAAAAATTTTTTTTCAAATTTGAAAAATAATTTTTGTCATTTTTTTCAAAAACGGTAGGAGATGGGGAAAAAACGAATATTGGAGGAGACTCCTGGACGCCTCTGGATCAATGTCCAATAGTCAAAAGTCTTAACAGCCTGTTTTTGTAAAAATTACAGCACAATTTAAAAAAAAAAATTTTCAAATTTGAAAAATAATTTTTGTAATTTTTTTCAAAAACGGTAGGAGATGGGGAAAAACGAATATTGGAGGAGACTCCTGGACGCCTCTGGATCAATGACCAATAGTCAAAAGTCTTAACAGCCTGTTTTTGTAAAAATTACAGCACAATTTCAAAAAAAATTTTTTCAAATTTGAAAAATAATTTTTGTCATTTTTTTCAAAAACGGTAGGAGATGGGGAAAAAAAGAATATTGGAGGAGACTCCTGGACGCCTCTGGATCAATGACCAATAGTCAAAAGTCTTAACAGCCTGTTTTTGTAAAAATTACAGCACAATTTAAAAAAAAAAATTTTAAAATTTGAAAAATAATTTTTGTCATTTTTTTCAAAAACGGTAGGAGATGGGGAAAAAAAGAATATTGGAGGAGACTCCTGGACGCCTCTGGATCAATGACCAATAGTCAAAAGTCTTAACAGCCTGTTTTTGTAAAAATTACAGCACAATTTAAAAAAAATTTTTTTAAAATTTGAAAAATAATTTTTGTCATTTTTTTCAAAAACGGTAGGAGATGGGGAAAAAAAGAATATTGGAGGAGACTCCTGGACGCCTCTGGATCAATGTCCAATAGTCAAAAGTCTTAACAGCCTGTTTTTGTAAAAATTACAGCACAATTTAAAAAAAAATTTTTTCAAATTTGAAAAATAATTTTTGTCATTTTTTTCAAAAACGGTAGGAGATGGGGAAAAAAAGAATATTGGAGGAGACTCCTGGACGCCTCTGGATCAATGTCCAATAGTCAAAAGTCTTAACAGCCTGTTTTTGTAAAAATTACAGCACAATTTCAAAAAAATTTTTTTCAAATTTGAAAAATAATTTTTGTCATTTTTTTCAAAAACGGTAGGAGATGGGGAAAAAACGAATATTGGAGGAGACTCCTGGACGCCTCTGGATCAATGTCCAATAGTCAAAAGTCTTAACAGCCTGTTTTTGTAAAAATTACAGCACAATTTAAAAAAAAAAATTTTCAAATTTGAAAAATAATTTTTGTAATTTTTTTCAAAAACGGTAGGAGATGGGGAAAAAACGAATATTGGAGGAGACTCCTGGACGCCTCTGGATCAATGTCCAATAGTCAAAAGTCTTAACAGCCTGTTTTTGTAAAAATTACAGCACAATTTAAAAAAAAAATTTTTCAAATTTGAAAAATAATTTTTGTCATTTTTTTCAAAAACGGTAGGAGATGGGGAAAAAAAGAATATTGGAGGAGACTCCTGGACGCCTCTGGATCAATGTCCAATAGTCAAAAGTCTTAACAGCCTGTTTTTGTAAAAATTACAGCACAATTTAAAAAAAAAATATTTTTGTCATTTTTTGAAAAAATCGTAGCTTTTAACGGTCAAATAGTAAGCAGGCTTGTATTTACTTTAGTTTCTTAATGGAAGTGCTTGGATTATTTGACTTTGAAGATTTTTATTTATCTATGGCTACTCTGCTTAATGAAGAATATTTCAAATTGTGTTATAAAGTTTTTTTGTGATCGCTGTGTACCTAAGTAAAATTTTTTAAATTAAAATGAATAAGGACAAATATTTTATTCTATTTGCAAAGCTTTACTTTTTAAATTTGAAGCAGAATGAGATCGTTTCGTGCAATAATTTTAAAAATTGGGAAAGTAATTCGTGTTTTACAGACTTCTTTTTAAAGCTGAATGAAAATATTACTGTGTTTGAGAAAAAAGTTTTACCAAAGTATAATCAAAAGAAACGAATTTATTCCTTGCTAAAGAAACTTGTAAGTAGCACCACATACGATTTTTAAAAGCCTTGAACAAATTAGGATATTTGTTTTTATGTACATAAAATACATATTTACATACATATAGATGGGGATGTACCTACATATTAATAAGTTCAGGTGTGTACAAACATATGTACTTACTACGTAAGTATGACTGTGTTGTGGGTGGTTCGTGCATCAAAGATTTTTAATTATGCTCACTGCATATAAACGTATGCTGCATTCATATTCATATGTACATAACGCTCATTTACTCAAACAACGTCATAACTCAAAAAACTAGTTCGCCAGAAATTTTCAATTTTCACACGACTTAATGGAGGCAGAAAATTTTATTTTTCTCTCAAGAGCTGAGTAAACATGATATGAAATTTCTAAACAATATGAAGAATGATATAAGGATTAATACTGCATCATTAACTCAAAAATTCAAATTTCTGAGTTATGACGTTTTTTGAGTAAATGAGCGTTATGTATGCACATCCATTTGTATATAAATATGTATGCATGTTTATAGAATGTTTATATTTACAACAACCACATAAACATACTTACGCACATACGTACATATATGTGCGTAACATAGAAAATTCACAAGCACTACAAACATTTTCCAGAAATATACTTTTGCTATATTGTTCTTACGTAGCAACAGTAAGAAGTCTTGATAAAATTTTGTCGAACTCGTTCAGTCGGTTATTTCAGACACAAATTTAAGTTAAAAGGTTTGTGTAACCAGTAAATGAGTTTCACCCAAGTTCGTCAATTTGGCAAAGCTTCGCTAAATTTGAAGTAGGTAAACATTCGAGGTTCATGCCCATGCTATAAAAGATTTGAAAGAGCTTACATTTTTTATTTAATTCCCTTTTACTGTGCTGTGACTGCGAAAAGCTTTGAAGCCGTGGTGTGCTTTGATTTTTTTTTTGTAAAACTGCGGTAAACGCATACAGTAGACACTTGATAATTTAAAACTCGCTAGTTTGAATCTTTTAACATTTTAAACAAAATTTCCATAATAATTTTAACTATAGCACACATGAAGTACAAACATATATTTACGGCCGTTGTTAATAAATTTTTAAATGTAAAAAATTTTCGCCTTCGTGATATTATGAATTGCTTATGGTTAAAAGTATTAATAACGAGCCTGATGACATTTTATGGCAACTGATTAATTGTCATGCATTCCTACTAACGTTCTAATTGGTTCAATGGCTTACAGTTTTATAATAATATATGTATAATAAAATAAGCAAAGTATTTGTAAAAGTTACTTTAAATAAAAAGTTTAATGTGATAAACATGCAATATTTTGTAAGGATTGTCTATTGCTGTTAACAATATATATGGGGCATTCCACAAATTTAAAAATATTTTAAATGTTTAGTTTTAAATGTCTTTTAGTGCCTCTCAAAACGTCACCCTGGTAAATTTGGGGATTGTTTTGATTAATTGTTCAAAAGATATTAACTTTTCAAAAACTATTTGCTTTAATTTTTTTGTCCATTACTTTCTTAGTAATATTTGAAATTTTTTTATGACATTTTTGAATAGAAAATAATATTCGTAGTGTTTTTGTTCAATATTTTTGAACTTTAAGCTTTGTATCATGTTTTTTAAAATAAGTGTATCAACCAATAATTTTTAACCAATGTTCGGTATCGATTTTTGAAAACTTGAAAATATATAAAAATAACTGTGAAAAGAAAACGTACATTTGTATGTACATCCCTATGTGTTTACACTTATCTGAACACATAACAATTTTCTAAGCGATCCGTTTTGGCGTGGAAGCTCCATATATTTTTTACATTACTTTTACAAATGCCTTTTAAAAATGACTGATACATTTTAAAATTGACTGCTACACAAATCATTAAATTTTCTACTTGAATTAGGAATCTAGTAATGTTACGATAAATGATATTCTGGCCGATTTTTACAATTTATGCAAAGCATCAAATTTAATTACACTGTTTGAAAAAACAGCTCAATCATTAGGTATTTCTATTGAACAGTACCAAAAAGGTAAAATTGATTAGAAAAATATTGAATTTTTAAATTTATTAAAAATTTAATTATATTCCAGATGATAATTGTTCAACATTGAATATTATTGAAGTTGAGCCTATATTAGAAGAAGCAAATGTATTGGCAAATAATACAGTAGTAACAAGTTTTCAACACGAAAACTTCATTATTGACAACTCGCTTAAATCAATCGACTTGAATGTAGATTTGATTGATTCTATTGTTTTTGGGAATTCCACAATAAACTCATCCTTATTTGATAAAAACATACAATTGACTTCAACATGCACGAATTCCGTAATTAACATAACAGAAGATAGATGCAGCAAGCTAGAGGAGTACAAAATGATTAGAAACCGTGTTAAATCGAACCAGAGTCCCAATCAAAGGGTTGTAATAAAGTCTCCTCTCCATTTATCTCACAAAGCGTCACAAAGAAACGTCTACATTATATTCGTCGGAAACATTGTTTTTTCTACAAGAGAAATTTTATTTTTGAAGGAACATTTTTTTTCACCCTTAAAACCTGCGGATATAGTGGCTTTTTTGGAAGATCTCGTTCGAGAGAAATTTAAAATTGTGAACAACGTGTGCCCCATTACATATACCAGCTCTGTATGGAGCAAAAAAATGACTAAAGTGTGCTTATATGCCAAGTGTATATACAGTCCAAATGGCTGCGCACGTTATAAATTTTCAATTGAATTTCTAAACGATATAATAACTGGGAGAATAGATACAAATATATCTGGAATTGTACATCCAAAAATTTTGAAGAAGCAACAAATTCGCAGTGTTCGTCGAATAATTGCGAAACATGAAATAAAATTCTTAAAGGCATCAAACTGGAGGGATCTAAAATTAAATATGCAGTCGAATGCATTGAGAAACGTTGGAAATGATCAGCTTGTTCCAACACGAGAAGTTGCGAGAAAAATAAAG
The DNA here is from genome assembly GCA_944452675.1 of Tachina lurida. Lineage (NCBI taxonomy): Eukaryota > Metazoa > Arthropoda > Insecta > Diptera > Tachinidae > Tachina > Tachina lurida. The sequence continues at coordinate 141,918,049 of OX101752.1, forward strand.
TCTGAAGAAGCTCGTTCACTAAATCGTGACAAAGACGTATTTTTGGATGTTTATAAAATGCAAAAGGACAAAAACTGGAATAAATTTATACAAAAAGTAGCGTGTCCACAAGAAATTTATTTATTTTCATTCCAACAATTTAATTTTCTACAAATCCATAACCAAAAATTTAAAAAGATGAGTAGAAACACCCTTTTCTTTGACGCTACAGGAAACGTCGTTCGAAAAATGGACCCTAACTCTAAAAGAGTATTTTTATATTCGTTGGTAGCGCACATTAGGAAGTCAACTGAAAAGGGAATTTTAATTCCAGTCGCTGAAGCATTTTTATGCAATCACTTTTCGGAGGATATAGAAAGGTTTTTGCTTGCTTTAAAAGTTTACTGCATAAGTAATAAGATTATGTGGCCATTGGCAAAACGGATTTGTACAGATTGGAGTTTTGCGTCTATTAATGCTATTGTACGGGTTTTTAATAAAGAATATGCAATTCATGATCTGCAAAGCTATATTATAAAGTGCTACAAAATCTGTACAGAAAAAGGGTTAAAAATAAAGTTTGTAGTAATACAAATATGTTGTGCACATTTTTTAAAAATTGCTTATAAGGATATAGAAGCTAATTTTACTAATGCAGAGGTGATAAGGTTTTTAAAATTGCAATTTATATGTGCTGTCAACATTGACAGTATACAGCTATTCTTCTTCTGGCTTCAAAATATTTTGCAACTGCTTGTAAGTAATAAAACAACAAAAGAGGTAGAAGAATCTTTAAATCAATTAAAGAAACTTTCAAAACAATCAGTTTCTTTTGAAGAAACGGCACCTTTAATGTCATTTTCGAATAAAATGGAAGAAAACTGCCCAAATTATAAAAAAAGTCCATTTTATTTAAGAGGGCTAAAAACGTATTTAAAGATAAAAAAAAATATTACCGGTAAGAGTGGGTTAGATGACAATATATACCATAATGAAGAATTAGCTCAACTGGTTTTAAAAAAGTATGTTGCTTATGCTGCCCTTTGGACGAATTTGATGGGGCATTATGTAGAAAATAAAGCCAATACTAGAATAGCCAACAGTCCGGTTGAAAGTTATTTTAACATAACAAAAAACATTACGCTAGAAGGCAATGCTAACGTCATTCCTACAGAATACATTCGGAAAAGTCACATTTATATACAGGCAAAATTAAAAGACGTAGAGAATACATATACAGCAGATTCGACAGCATCAAAAAAAGCAGTAAAAATTCCTGAATTGAAATTAGAAGAAGAAGTTTGGAAAAAGACACCAAAAAAGGTTAGAGGCAACATAAACTCTAAAATTGTGTTCGAAAAGTTGTGCAAAAATTCGCGACTCGTAAATAAGCCCTTAATAAATAATAAGTATGTAATTTATACATTTCACAACTTATTTCAAGGCCAAACAAACTTTTTCTGTCCATTAATTGAATTTGCAGAAATAAAATGTCTAAGTCCGCGGCAACATATATATAATCATATAATTGATATATACATAAAAATTTTGTTGCGGAAAAGCGAAACTTCTGCTTCAGCTATTTCTGCTGAAGAAGGAGAATACATATTTTATGCCAACACTAAGCCAAAAATTCCGCTGGAAAATTTCGAAAAAATTTTCATTCCCATTATTCACCAACATCATTTCACTTTAGTTTTTCTCAACACGATGAAAAGGGAATTTTTTTATTTGGACCCATTTCGAAACAATTCTGCTATTGTTAAGCAAATGTTCGACACTTTTGTAAGCAAAGTCCCACAAGCTCGACATTGGGACATAGGACATATCGAACGCGATTACCAAACTGATAGTTTTAATTGCGGGATTTTTGTTTGTCAATATGTAGACGCTTTACTTAACAATAATCCGTTACAGAATTTGGAGAATCCAAATAAATACCGAAACTCCATAAGAAAAGACCTCCATGAGTATTCTGACAATATGAGTGAAATATGTGTCCACTGTGGAGTACACGCTGACGAAAGTGCATACCACTGCATAGAATGCGAAAGACCTGTTTGCGATGGGTGCTACAATTTTAATTATCCAAAAGGTACATGCCAAAGTAAAAAATGCTTTTTTTGTGAAGAGTAAGAAGCTGTTTTTAATAGATAATTTTATTTGAAATTGTCTCTTCAAATATCTTGTATATATGTAAATATATGAAATACCGAAGTATATTTATTTGACATATTCTCTTTATTTATTTAATTTGAAAATTTAGCTTTTTTATGGTCAACGAATTATCTATCTGCATTTCGCTTTGAAACGCATCAACCCAAAAAACATTTGTTAGCTAAATTCAAAATTTTTTGGTTTGAAGTCTACTGATGAGTTCAAAAAGCGGGAACGAAATGCATATAGACAATTACTTAACCATAAAAACCAGCCGAATTTTAAAATATCTTGTATATTGATACGCACACATTTTTTCCATACACTTTAAGTATCTTATTCTCCACCAATATTGGTGAAACATACATATAAGTTAAATGTTATTTTTGTGTAAACTTTTAAATTTGTTAAAAAAACCACTATTTTGTTTTTGTTTTGTACACAGTTGCTTATAATAAATAAAAACATAGTTACATACGAACATACATGGCAGGTGGTCTAATTTAAACCACCTAACTTTAAATAATCTAACAAGCATTTTTTTATATATAAAATTAAATTTATTCTGATCTGAAACAATTGAATTTGTACAAAAAATTTTACAGAAACAAAAAAAACATTAAATACTTTCGCTTTTATTTGAGATGAATTTTTATAACGTTTATTGAAAAAATTTATTTAAATTAAATGTTTTTAAAATAAAAATCTTTTACAAAAACAGGCTGTTAAATTTTTTTTAAATTGTGCTGTAATTTTTACAAAAACAGGCTGTTAAGACTTTTGACTATTGGTCATTGATCCAGAAGCGTCCAGGAGTCTCCTCCAATATTCTTTTTTTCCCCATCTCCTACCGTTTTTGAAAAAAATGACAAAAATTATTTTTCAAATTTGAAAAATTTTTTTTGAAATTGTGCTGTAATTTTTACAAAAACAGGCTGTTAAGACTTTTGACTATTGGACATTGATCCAGAGGCGTCCAGGAGTCTTCTCCAATATTCTTTTTTTCCCCATCTCCTACCGTTTTTGAAAAAAATGACAAAAATTATTTTTCAAATTTGAAAATTTTTTTTTGAAATTGTGCTGTAATTTTTACAAAAACAGGCTGTTAAGACTTTTGACTATTGGACATTGATCCAGAGGCGTCCAGGAGTCTTCTCCAATATTCTTTTTTTCCCCATCTCCTACCGTTTTTGAAAAAAATGACAAAAATTATTTTTCAAATTTGAAAAATTTTTTTTTTAAATTGTGCTGTAATTTTTACAAAAACAGGCTGTTAAGACTTTTGACTATTGGTCATTGATCCAGAGGCGTCCAGGAGTCTTCTCCAATATTCTTTTTTTCCCCATCTCCTACCGTTTTTGAAAAAAATGACAAAAATTATTTTTCAAATTTGAAAAAATTTTTTTTTAAATTGTGCTGTAATTTTTACAAAAACAGGCTGTTAAGACTTTTGACTATTGGACATTGATCCAGAGGCGTCCAGGAGTCTCCTCCAATATTCTTTTTTTCCCCATCTCCTACCGTTTTTGAAAAAAATGACAAAAATTATTTTTCAAATTTTAAAAAAATTTTTTTTAAATTGTGCTGTAATTTTTACAAAAACAGGCTGTTAAGACTTTTGACTATTGGTCATTGATCCAGAGGCGTCCAGGAGTCTCCTCCAATATTCCTTTTTTCCCCATCTCCTACCGTTTTTGAAAAAAATGACAAAAATTATTTTTCAAATTTTAAAAAATTTTTTTTTAAATTGTGCTGTAATTTTTACAAAAACAGGCTGTTAAGACTTTTGACTATTGGTCATTGATCCAGAAGCGTCCAGGAGTCTCCTCCAATATTCTTTTTTTCCCCATCTCCTACCGTTTTTGAAAAAAATGACAAAAATTATTTTTCAAATTTGAAAAATTTTTTTTGAAATTGTGCTGTAATTTTTACAAAAACAGGCTGTTAAGACTTTTGACTATTGGACATTGATCCAGAGGCGTCCAGGAGTCTTCTCCAATATTCTTTTTTTCCCCATCTCCTACCGTTTTTGAAAAAAATGACAAAAATTATTTTTCAAATTTGAAAATTTTTTTTTGAAATTGTGCTGTAATTTTTACAAAAACAGGCTGTTAAGACTTTTGACTATTGGACATTGATCCAGAGGCGTCCAGGAGTCTTCTCCAATATTCTTTTTTTCCCCATCTCCTACCGTTTTTGAAAAAAATGACAAAAATTATTTTTCAAATTTGAAAAAATTTTTTTGAAATTGTGCTGTAATTTTTACAAAAACAGGCTGTTAAGACTTTTGACTATTGGTCATTGATCCAGAGGCGTCGAGGAGTCTTCTCCAATATTCTTTTTTTCCCCATCTCCTACCGTTTTTGAAAAAAATGACAAAAATTATTTTTTAAATTTGAAAAAATTTTTTTTGAAATTGTGCTGTAATTTTTACAAAAACAGGCTGTTAAGACTTTTGACTATTGGTCATTGATCCAGAGGCGTCCAGGAGTCTTCTCCAATATTCTTTTTTTCCCCATCTCCTACCGTTTTTGAAAAAAATGACAAAAATTATTTTTCAAATTTGAAAAAAAATTTTTTGAAATTGTGCTGTAATTTTTACAAAAACAGGCTGTTAAGACTTTTGACTATTGGTCATTGATCCAGAGGCGTCCAGGAGTCTTCTCCAATATTCTTTTTTTCCCCATCTCCTACCGTTTTTGAAAAAAATGACAAAAATTATTTTTCAAATTTGAAAAATTTTTTTTTTAAATTGTGCTGTAATTTTTACAAAAACAGGCTGTTAAGACTTTTGACTATTGGTCATTGATCCAGAGGCGTCCAGGAGTCTTCTCCAATATTCTTTTTTTCCCCATCTCCTACCGTTTTTGAAAAAAATGACAAAAATTATTTTTCAAATTTGAAAAAAATTTTTTTTAAATTGTGCTGTAATTTTTACAAAAACAGGCTGTTAAGACTTTTGACTATTGGACATTGATCCAGAGGCGTCCAGGAGTCTTCTCCAATATTCTTTTTTTCCCCATCTCCTACCGTTTTTGAAAAAAATGACAAAAATTATTTTTCAAATTTGAAAAATTTTTTTTTAAATTGTGCTGTAATTTTTACAAAAACAGGCTGTTAAGACTTTTGACTATTGGACATTGATCCAGAGGCGTCCAGGAGTCTTCTCCAATATTCTTTTTTTCCCCATCTCCTACCGTTTTTGAAAAAAATGACAAAAATTTTTTTTCAAATTTGAAAAAATTTTTTTTGAAATTGTGCTGTAATTTTTACAAAAACAGGCTGTTAAGACTTTTGACTATTGGTCATTGATCCAGAGGCGTCCAGGAGTCTTCTCCAATATTCTTTTTTTCCCCATCTCCTACCGTTTTTGAAAAAAATGACAAAAATTATTTTTCAAATTTGAAAAATTTTTTTTTTAAATTGTGCTGTAATTTTTACAAAAACAGGCTGTTAAGACTTTTGACTATTGGACATTGATCCAGAGGCGTCCAGGAGTCTTCTCCAATATTCTTTTTTTCCCCATCTCCTACCGTTTTTGAAAAAAATGACAAAAATTATTTTTCAAATTTGAAAAAATTTTTTTGAAATTGTGCTGTAATTTTTACAAAAACAGGCTGTTAAGACTTTTGACTATTGGTCATTGATCCAGAGGCGTCCAGGAGTCTTCTCCAATATTCTTTTTTTCCCCATCTCCTACCGTTTTTGAAAAAAATGACAAAAATTATTTTTTAAATTTGAAAAAATTTTTTTTGAAATTGTGCTGTAATTTTTACAAAAACAGGCTGTTAAGACTTTTGACTATTGGTCATTGATCCAGAGGCGTCCAGGAGTCTTCTCCAATATTCTTTTTTTCCCCATCTCCTACCGTTTTTGAAAAAAATGACAAAAATTATTTTTCAAATTTGAAAAAATTTTTTTTGAAATTGTGCTGTAATTTTTACAAAAACAGGCTGTTAAGACTTTTGACTATTGGTCATTGATCCAGAGGCGTCCAGGAGTCTTCTCCAATATTCTTTTTTTCCCCATCTCCTACCGTTTTTGAAAAAAATGACAAAAATTATTTTTCAAATTTGAAAAAATTTTTTTGAAATTGTGCTGTAATTTTTACAAAAACAGGCTGTTAAGACTTTTGACTATTGGTCATTGATCCAGAGGCGTCGAGGAGTCTTCTCCAATATTCTTTTTTTCCCCATCTCCTACCGTTTTTGAAAAAAATGACAAAAATTATTTTTTAAATTTGAAAAAATTTTTTTTGAAATTGTGCTGTAATTTTTACAAAAACAGGCTGTTAAGACTTTTGACTATTGGTCATTGATCCAGAGGCGTCCAGGAGTCTTCTCCAATATTCTTTTTTTCCCCATCTCCTACCGTTTTTGAAAAAAATGACAAAAATTATTTTTCAAATTTGAAAAAAATTTTTTTGAAATTGTGCTGTAATTTTTACAAAAACAGGCTGTTAAGACTTTTGACTATTGGTCATTGATCCAGAGGCGTCCAGGAGTCTTCTCCAATATTCTTTTTTTCCCCATCTCCTACCGTTTTTGAAAAAAATGACAAAAATTATTTTTCAAATTTGAAAAATTTTTTTTTTAAATTGTGCTGTAATTTTTACAAAAACAGGCTGTTAAGACTTTTGACTATTGGTCATTGATCCAGAGGCGTCCAGGAGTCTTCTCCAATATTCTTTTTTTCCCCATCTCCTACCGTTTTTGAAAAAAATGACAAAAATTATTTTTCAAATTTGAAAAAAATTTTTTTTAAATTGTGCTGTAATTTTTACAAAAACAGGCTGTTAAGACTTTTGACTATTGGACATTGATCCAGAGGCGTCCAGGAGTCTTCTCCAATATTCTTTTTTTCCCCATCTCCTACCGTTTTTGAAAAAAATGACAAAAATTATTTTTCAAATTTGAAAAAATTTTTTTTGAAATTGTGCTGTAATTTTTACAAAAACAGGCTGTTAAGACTTTTGACTATTGGTCATTGATCCAGAGGCGTCCAGGAGTCTTCTCCAATATTCTTTTTTTCCCCATCTCCTACCGTTTTTGAAAAAAATGACAAAAATTATTTTTCAAATTTGAAAAATTTTTTTTTTAAATTGTGCTGTAATTTTTACAAAAACAGGCTGTTAAGACTTTTGACTATTGGACATTGATCCAGAGGCGTCCAGGAGTCTTCTCCAATATTCTTTTTTTCCCCATCTCCTACCGTTTTTGAAAAAAATGACAAAAATTATTTTTCAAATTTGAAAAAATTTTTTTGAAATTGTGCTGTAATTTTTACAAAAACAGGCTGTTAAGACTTTTGACTATTGGTCATTGATCCAGAGGCGTCCAGGAGTCTTCTCCAATATTCTTTTTTTCCCCATCTCCTACCGTTTTTGAAAAAAATGACAAAAATTATTTTTTAAATTTGAAAAAATTTTTTTTGAAATTGTGCTGTAATTTTTACAAAAACAGGCTGTTAAGACTTTTGACTATTGGTCATTGATCCAGAGGCGTCCAGGAGTCTTCTCCAATATTCTTTTTTTCCCCATCTCCTACCGTTTTTGAAAAAAATGACAAAAATTATTTTTCAAATTTGAAAAAATTTTTTTTGAAATTGTGCTGTAATTTTTACAAAAACAGGCTGTTAAGACTTTTGACTATTGGTCATTGATCCAGAGGCGTCCAGGAGTCTTCTCCAATATTCTTTTTTTCCCCATCTCCTACCGTTTTTGAAAAAAATGACAAAAATTATTTTTCAAATTTGAAAAAATTTTTTTGAAATTGTGCTGTAATTTTTACAAAAACAGGCTGTTAAGACTTTTGACTATTGGTCATTGATCCAGAGGCGTCGAGGAGTCTTCTCCAATATTCTTTTTTTCCCCATCTCCTACCGTTTTTGAAAAAAATGACAAAAATTATTTTTTAAATTTGAAAAAATTTTTTTTGAAATTGTGCTGTAATTTTTACAAAAACAGGCTGTTAAGACTTTTGACTATTGGTCATTGATCCAGAGGCGTCCAGGAGTCTTCTCCAATATTCTTTTTTTCCCCATCTCCTACCGTTTTTGAAAAAAATGACAAAAATTATTTTTCAAATTTGAAAAAAAATTTTTTGAAATTGTGCTGTAATTTTTACAAAAACAGGCTGTTAAGACTTTTGACTATTGGTCATTGATCCAGAGGCGTCCAGGAGTCTTCTCCAATATTCTTTTTTTCCCCATCTCCTACCGTTTTTGAAAAAAATGACAAAAATTATTTTTCAAATTTGAAAAATTTTTTTTTTAAATTGTGCTGTAATTTTTACAAAAACAGGCTGTTAAGACTTTTGACTATTGGTCATTGATCCAGAGGCGTCCAGGAGTCTTCTCCAATATTCTTTTTTTCCCCATCTCCTACCGTTTTTGAAAAAAATGACAAAAATTATTTTTCAAATTTGAAAAAAATTTTTTTTAAATTGTGCTGTAATTTTTACAAAAACAGGCTGTTAAGACTTTTGACTATTGGACATTGATCCAGAGGCGTCCAGGAGTCTCCTCCAATATTCTTTTTTTCCCCATCTCCTACCGTTTTTGAAAAAAATGACAAAAATTATTTTTCAAATTTTAAAAAAATTTTTTTTAAATTGTGCTGTAATTTTTACAAAAACAGGCTGTTAAGACTTTTGACTATTGGTCATTGATCCAGAGGCGTCCAGGAGTCTCCTCCAATATTCTTTTTTTCCCCATCTCCTACCGTTTTTGAAAAAAATGACAAAAATTATTTTTCAAATTTTAAAATTTTTTTTTTTAAATTGTGCTGTAATTTTTACAAAAACAGGCTGTTAAGACTTTTGACTATTGGTCATTGATCCAGAGGCGTCCAGGAGTCTCCTCCAATATTCTTTTTTTCCCCATCTCCTACCGTTTTTGAAAAAAATGACAAAAATTATTTTTCAAATTTGAAAAAATTTTTTTTGAAATTGTGCTGTAATTTTTACAAAAACAGGCTGTTAAGACTTTTGACTATTGGTCATTGATCCAGAGGCGTCCAGGAGTCTCCTCCAATATTCGTTTTTCCCCATCTCCTACCGTTTTTGAAAAAAATTACAAAAATTATTTTTCAAATTTGAAAATTTTTTTTTTTAAATTGTGCTGTAATTTTTACAAAAACAGGCTGTTAAGACTTTTGACTATTGGACATTGATCCAGAGGCGTCCAGGAGTCTCCTCCAATATTCGTTTTTTCCCCATCTCCTACCGTTTTTGAAAAAAATGACAAAAATTATTTTTCAAATTTGAAAAAAAATTTTTTGAAATTGTGCTGTAATTTTTACAAAAACAGGCTGTTAAGACTTTTGACTATTGGTCATTGATCCAGAGGCGTCCAGGAGTCTCCTCCAATATTATTTTTTTCCCCATCTCCTACCGTTTTTGAAAAAAATGACAAAAATTATTTTTCAAATTTGAAAAAAATTTTTTTGAAATTGTGCTGTAATTTTTACAAAAACAGGCTGTTAAGACTTTTGACTATTGGACATTGATCCAGAGGCGTCCAGGAGTCTCCTCCAATATTCTTTTTTTCCCCATCTCCTACCGTTTTTGAAAAAAATGACAAAAATTATTTTTCAAATTTGAAAAATTTTTTTTTTAAATTGTGCTGTAATTTTTACAAAAACAGGCTGTTAAGACTTTTGACTATTGGACATTGATCCAGAGGCGTCCAGGAGTCTCCTCCAATATTCTTTTTTTCCCCATCTCCTACCGTTTTTGAAAAAAATGACAAAAATTATTTTTCAAATTTGAAAAAATTTTTTTTGAAATTGTGCTGTAATTTTTACAAAAACAGGCTGTTAAGACTTTTGACTATTGGTCATTGATCCAGAGGCGTCCAGGAGTCTCCTCCAATATTCGTTTTTTCCCCATCTCCTACCGTTTTTGAAAAAAATTACAAAAATTATTTTTCAAATTTGAAAATTTTTTTTTTTAAATTGTGCTGTAATTTTTACAAAAACAGGCTGTTAAGACTTTTGACTATTGGACATTGATCCAGAGGCGTTCAGGAGTCTCCTCCAATATTCGTTTTTTCCCCATCTCCTACCGTTTTTGAAAAAAATGACAAAAATTATTTTTCAAATTTGAAAAAATTTTTTTTGAAATTGTGCTGTAATTTTTACAAAAACAGGCTGTTAAGACTTTTGACTATTGGTCATTGATCCAGAGGCGTCCAGGAGTCTCCTCCAATATTCGTTTTTTCCCCATCTCCTACCGTTTTTGAAAAAAATTACAAAAATTATTTTTCAAATTTGAAAATTTTTTTTTTTAAATTGTGCTGTAATTTTTACAAAAACAGGCTGTTAAGACTTTTGACTATTGGACATTGATCCAGAGGCGTCCAGGAGTCTCCTCCAATATTCGTTTTTTCCCCATCTCCTACCGTTTTTGAAAAAAATGACAAAAATTATTTTTCAAATTTGAAAAAAATTTTTTTGAAATTGTGCTGTAATTTTTACAAAAACAGGCTGTTAAGACTTTTGACTATTGGTCATTGATCCAGAGGCGTCCAGGAGTCTCCTCCAATATTCTTTTTTTCCCCATCTCCTACCGTTTTTGAAAAAAATGACAAAAATTATTTTTCAAATTTGAAAAATTTTTTTTTTAAATTGTGCTGTAATTTTTACAAAAACAGGCTGTTAAGACTTTTGACTATTGGACATTGATCCAGAGGCGTCCAGGAGTCTTCTCCAATATTCTTTTTTTCCCCATCTCCTACCGTTTTTGAAAAAAATGACAAAAATTATTTTTCAAATTTGAAAAATTTTTTTTTAAATTGTGCTGTAATTTTTACAAAAACAGGCTGTTAAGACTTTTGACTATTGGTCATTGATCCAGAGGCGTCCAGGAGTCTCCTCCAATATTCCTTTTTTCCCCATCTCCTACCGTTTTTGAAAAAAATGACAAAAATTATTTTTCAAATTTTAAAAAATTTTTTTTTAAATTGTGCTGTAATTTTTACAAAAACAGGCTGTTAAGACTTTTGACTATTGGTCATTGATCCAGAAGCGTCCAGGAGTCTCCTCCAATATTCTTTTTTTCCCCATCTCCTACCGTTTTTGAAAAAAATGACAAAAATTATTTTTCAAATTTGAAAATTTTTTTTTTTAAATTGTGCTGTAATTTTTACAAAAACAGGCTGTTAAGACTTTTGACTATTGGACATTGATCCAGAGGCGTCCAGGAGTCTCCTCCAATATTCGTTTTTTCCCCATCTCCTACCGTTTTTGAAAAAAATGACAAAAATTATTTTTCAAATTTGAAAAAATTTTTTTTGAAATTGTGCTGTAATTTTTACAAAAACAGGCTGTTAAGACTTTTGACTATTGGTCATTGATCCAGAGGCGTCCAGGAGTCTCCTCCAATATTCGTTTTTTCCCCATCTCCTACCGTTTTTGAAAAAAATTACAAAAATTATTTTTCAAATTTGAAAATTTTTTTTTTTAAATTGTGCTGTAATTTTTACAAAAACAGGCTGTTAAGACTTTTGACTATTGGACATTGATCCAGAGGCGTCCAGGAGTCTCCTCCAATATTCGTTTTTTCCCCATCTCCTACCGTTTTTGAAAAAAATGACAAAAATTATTTTTCAAATTTGAAAAAAATTTTTTTGAAATTGTGCTGTAATTTTTACAAAAACAGGCTGTTAAGACTTTTGACTATTGGTCATTGATCCAGAGGCGTCCAGGAGTCTCCTCCAATATTCTTTTTTTCCCCATCTCCTACCGTTTTTGAAAAAAATGACAAAAATTATTTTTCAAATTTGAAAAATTTTTTTTTTAAATTGTGCTGTAATTTTTACAAAAACAGGCTGTTAAGACTTTTGACTATTGGACATTGATCCAGAGGCGTCCAGGAGTCTCCTCCAATATTCTTTTTTTCCCCATCTCCTACCGTTTTTGAAAAAAATGACAAAAATTATTTTTCAAATTTGAAAAAATTTTTTTTGAAATTGTGCTGTAATTTTTACAAAAACAGGCTGTTAAGACTTTTGACTATTGGTCATTGATCCAGAGGCGTCCAGGAGTCTCCTCCAATATTCGTTTTTTCCCCATCTCCTACCGTTTTTGAAAAAAATGACAAAAATTATTTTTCAAATTTGAAAAATTTTTTTTTTAAATTGTGCTGTAATTTTTACAAAAACAGGCTGTTAAGACTTTTGACTATTGGACATTGATCCAGAGGCGTCCAGGAGTCTCCTCCAATATTCGTTTTTTCCCCATCTCCTACCGTTTTTGAAAAAAATGACAAAAATTATTGTTCAAATTTTAAAAAAATTTTTTTTAAATTGTGCTGTAATTTTTACAAAAACAGGCTGTTAAGACTTTTGACTATTGGACATTGATCCAGAGGCGTCCAGGAGTCTCCTCCAATATTCTTTTTTTCCCCATCTCCTACCGTTTTTGAAAAAAATGACAAAAATTATTTTTCAAATTTTAAAAAATTTTTTTTTAAATTGTGCTGTAATTTTTACAAAAACAGGCTGTTAAGACTTTTGACTATTGGACATTGATCCAGAGGCGTCCAGGAGTCTCCTCCAATATTCTTTTTTTCCCCATCTCCTACCGTTTTTGAAAAAAATTACAAAAATTATTTTTTAAATTTTAAAAAATTTTTTTTTAAATTGTGCTGTAATTTTTACAAAAACAGGCTGTTAAGACTTTTGACTATTGGACATTGATCCAGAGGCGTCCAGGAGTCTTCTCCAATATTCTTTTTTTCCCCATCTCCTACCGTTTTTGAAAAAAATGACAAAAATTATTTTTCAAATTTGAAAAAATTTTTTTTGAAATTGTGCTGTAATTTTTACAAAAACAGGCTGTTAAGACTTTTGACTATTGGTCATTGATCCAGAGGCGTCCAGGAGTCTTCTCCAATATTCTTTTTTTCCCCATCTTCTACCGTTTTTGAAAAAAATGACAAAAATTATTTTTCAAATTTGAAAAATTTTTTTTTTAAATTGTGCTGTAATTTTTACAAAAACAGGCTGTTAAGACTTTTGACTATTGGACATTGATCCAGAGGCGTCCAGAAGTCTCTTCCAATATTCTTTTTTTCCCCATCTCCTACCGTTTTTGAAAAAAATGACAAAAATTATTTTTCAAATTTTAAAAATTTTTTTTTTAAATTGTGCTGTAATTTTTACAAAAACAGGCTGTTAAGACTTTTGACTATTGGTCATTGATCCAGAGGCGTCCAGGAGTCTCCTCCAATATTCTTTTTTTCCCCATCTCCTACCGTTTTTGAAAAAAATGACAAAAATTATTTTTCAAATTTGAAAAAAAATTTTTTTAAATTGTGCTGTAATTTTTACAAAAACAGGCTGTTAAGACTTTTGACTATTGGACATTGATCCAGAGGCGTCCAGGAGTCTCCTCCAATATTCTTTTTTTCCCCATCTCCTACCGTTTTTGAAAAAAATGACAAAAATTATTTTTCAAATTTGAAAAAATTTTTTTTTAAATTGTGCTGTAATTTTTACAAAAACAGGCTGTTAAGACTTTTGACTATTGGTCATTGATCCAGAGGCGTCCAGGAGTCTCCTCCAATATTCTTTTTTTCCCCATCTCCTACCGTTTTTGAAAAAAATGACAAAAATTATTTTTCAAATTTGAAAAATTTTTTTTTTAAATTGTGCTGTAATTTTTACAAAAACAGGCTGTTAAGACTTTTGACTATTGGTCATTGATCCAGAGGCGTCCAGGAGTCTCCTCCAATATTCTTTTTTTCCCCATCTCCTACCGTTTTTGAAAAAAATGACAAAAATTATTTTTCAAATTTTAAAATTTTTTTTTTTAAATTGTGCTGTAATTTTTACAAAAACAGGCTGTTAAGACTTTTGACTATTGGACATTGATCCAGAGGCGTCCAGGAGTCTTCTCCAATATTCTTTTTTTCCCCATCTCCTACCGTTTTTGAAAAAAATGACAAAAATTATTTTTCAAATTTGAAAAAATTTTTTTTTAAATTGTGCTGTAATTTTTACAAAAACAGGCTGTTAAGACTTTTGACTATTGGTCATTGATCCAGAGGCGTCCAGGAGTCTTCTCCAATATTCTTTTTTTTCCCATCTCCTACCGTTTTTGAAAAAAATGACAAAAATTATTTTTCAAATTTGAAAATTTTTTTTTTGAAATTGTGCTGTAATTTTTACAAAAACAGGCTGTTAAGACTTTTGACTATTGGACATTGATCCAGAGGCATCCAGGAGTCTTCTGCAATATTCTTTTTTTCCCCATCTCCTACCGTTTTTGAAAAAAATTACTTAAAAATATTTTATGACTGTGGGTCAAGATATGTATTTTTCTTGTTGTTGGATGTATTAAATGATATATACATATAAAGAAAGCATAGAGACGGATCTCGGTTTAAATTTTCTGGTTCATTTTGCTTAAAAAATTGGGTATCAAGTCCATTTTGTGGGTAAAAACTAATTATTATTATTTAACAGAGGTCTGTTTTTTTGTTAACAGAGCTCTGTTAAACAAGACGGTTTGTGTCTAGGGTTATAAATTTTAAAATTTATCTTCACGCACATGCACAGGGGCTGGTGTCTATATCTTCGGAACGAACATTCGTAGTTCTTTCAGACTTCCGAATGAATGCAGTTAAGATCTTAAAGACACTCAGGGCCACGTAGCTAGCGGCCAGAAATATGGCTGAAGGCGAGGAGGTAACCTTCTATGTCGACAGTCAGGCAGCGCTAAAACCTTTGAAGGGACAAAATGTCAAATTCAAACTAGTTAACGACTGTAGAAGAAAAACCAACTTTCTTATGGACCAAATATAGTGTCAGACTATGTTGGGTTCCTGGCCACAGAAAAGTTGAGGAAAATAAAATTGCCGATTAGCAGGCAAGAATAGGGTCAGCGTAAGATGAGGGAATGTGTGACAGATCGGTTAAATTAACGAAGACAGGGAATTCAATAATTGGTTGGCGAGCAGGACCAACCAACTTGCTACTGGATATGATTTAGGAAAGCGATGGGAGTTTTGACTAAGGACCAGGGTTCTAATCGTCGCTTTGTCCTAATTTACACTATGCAATTCTTATTGCTAAGCTGATTAGAATAAACGTTTCTTTTCCCCTCGTCTCTCTCCCACAAACTAATCAGCTTACCAATAATAATACTTGCATAATGTAAATTAGGACTTTCTCTAACGAGCTGATTCAATCATGTTTTTTCAGTTTGAGATTATGTCATTCGATATCGAACCATATTATTACATTATTACAGCTCGTTATCGAAAGCAACGATTAGACCACAGCATTTGGGAATCTGCCACTTCAGGTTTCTATGTATGTGCGAGGATGAAGATCAACCAAAAACCATTGATGATATCGCTCATTTACTCGGAGAACGTCATAACTTAAAAAATTTAGTTTTTGAGTTAATAATGCAGAATTAATTGTGTAAACATTTCATACAAATATCTTGTTTAATCCCTTGTTAAAAGCAAAATAAAATTTTCTTTTTCGATTAAGTTGTGTGTAAATTGAATACTTTAAACTTGTTTTCTGGCCAACAATTTTTTTTAGTTGTGACGTTGTTTGAGTAAATGAGCGATATTATCTGCTATTGTCCGAAGCTGGAATAATATAGGTTTAGACGTTTTCATGAGAGCACTATTGATTCGCAAAGTGCACACTGGAGGAAAACTGGGAATTTAGTGGCTTAATAGCAGAAAATAGGGGTTTTACTGGGTACAATGACGGTGAAAGAGGCCTTTTTTAAATTTTATAGGAGAGAGAAAAAATTAAAAAAAAAAATATTAAATATTATGAAGTTTCGCCGAAACGAGAAAAAAGGAACAAAACTAAAAAATGGTTTAAACTGAAAAAACGCCATATTAAAAAATGCTCAAAACCGAACGTACGGGACCCTTCGTGCGCGAGTCAAAGTCGCACTTTACTGAATTTATTAATGTTTATTATTACATACATACATATGTATGTATATGTGCCCTTAATTATAAAACTGGTCTAAGTCATGTGCATTTTTGCTTCGAAATATCTTTAAAAAAAACTTTCATAAATATTTTAAAAATAATAAATAAATTTATATAAATCGAGACTAGCACAACTCTAAATTAATATGTTGCAAAATATAAAATAATTTTTTAAACTGTTCAAATGTAATCTACTTTGGTCTACTCGACCAAAGAAATATGTATATGACTTAGACCAATTTGATAATTAGGGGCACATATGTATGTTTTGCTTACCAATTTAACGCGACCAACATGTAGAAATTTTTATGAAAATTTGTTTATTTTATTAAAATCGTATGCAACAGCAAACCAACACTTGAGAGCCGGCCGACCACCAAATAATACAAGTACTACTCGTAACATTAACGAAATATTTTTTTTTGCATTCAGTCTTATTGCTTTTGTGTTGGCAGTTTTGAATTTTTCATAAATTTATGGGTTCATCTTTGCAAGTATATGATTTTTATATTTTTAAAAAGCACTTTATGTGTGTGTGAACTCATTTTAATCATTTTTATTGTTTTTCATTATTTTTTCTGGTGTTATTTTGTATTCAGGAATTTACAAAAAAAAATCGAGCATGAATTTTTAGAATAATCTATTTGATACATTTTTTTAGATTTAATTGAACTGTAGTGAATTTTAATTAGAAATAATTTCTTAATCAGGCTTAAGTTCAGTAATTTCAATTATTACCGAATGAAATATTTTTTATTAATTAATGTGAGTTTCTAAAGAAGATAAGAATAAGTAAAAATAATTAATGTGATGATCGTAAAAGATAAGTAAGAATAGTTAAACATACTTAGGTAGAGTGATATAACTTCGTGCTAACCTAAATAGAAAATGGAAAAACAGAAAATGAATAGCGATACTTACAAATGTATTTACCAAAGGTAAATCAATAATTGTATACACAATCAATTCTCATATTCCATTTCATAGAAAATTTAAGTTCTTCTATAGAAACTCAAATTAATTAATAAAAATATTTCATTCGGTAAGAATTGAAATTACTGAACTTAAGCCTGATAAGAAATTATTTCTGATTAAAATATTATATTTCATCAAATAGATGTACATACATAAATAATACTTATTTAAAAAGGAAAAACTTTAGCAAAAAGTGTATTTATGCAAAGTTCATTCCCATCCTATAACATTGGAAAGCAAATAAACTTTTTTGTACATAAAAAAATAAGAAAAATTTGTGTAAAAATGAGTTTTGAAAACTTTGACATGACCTTATTTTATGTATGAAATAAAAAAACTTTCAAAAATCTACATATAACCGATCACGTCAGAGCAACGACAATATGCCACAAACAAATTATTTGAGGACTAATTATGCACGTAATGGTACTTTAACACGTGCCTTTGTTCACCTCAATGAGATTAACTTCAATTTACAAAAAGTTTCTCAATCTTTTATTGAATTCGGCACTGAAAAATCTGAGTTTAAACTCCTACTTTTTAGTGTAATAAAATAACTGTTTTAATTTAGAATTTAGCTGTGATTTATAAACTGTAAGTTAATTTTGTATATATGTAGGTTTTACATATACTCTATTGTTAATTTAGATATTTATACAATATAATTATAAGTATTCTGTTGTCTTAGTCTGTAAGGATTTTTTGTCCATAGACTGAAATAAATAAATAAATAAATAAATAAATAAATAAAATGTACTTCTAAGTTAAAAAAGAAGAGAGGTGTCCCGGTTGTAGCTATGCTGCTTAGCTATATAAAACGAATGTGTTAAATAACAATGCAATAAAATTATATATGTATAAGATGATGTCAAATTCGCCGCAAATATTTCAAAACGTTTCCATTTATTTCTAATTATTTTATTTTCTAGCGGCAATCCTTCTCATTTCATTCACTTCAAAGAAAGAAACAAAACAAAATCAATTGTTTCGTTTATTTTCGTACTCTGGTTTTAAGTAAAAAGAAAACAAAATTAGATTTATAACTGTAATAGGGTCGATTATTTTTGTTCCGAAAATGTCTTCCTAGCTCCTGTGTATAATTCAATTCCCAAAATTATTTGAGAAACGTGAACACTTGGATCTCATTTAGGACTCTCCAGAGTACCACACCTATATGGTGTAGTACGTGTGCTCTTGCATATTTTACCCTGATCTTCTCAAGAAATTTCACTAAAAAGCATATTTTTAAAAATCGATTATTTCAATTCCCAAAATTATTTGAGAAACATGACCGATTGGATCACATTAAGGAACCTTCAGAGTACCACACCTATATGGTGTAGTACGTGTGCTCTTCCATATTTTACCCTGATCTTCTCAAGAAATTTCACTAAAAAAGCATTTTTTTCAAATTCGATTATTTCAATTCCCAAAATTATTTGAGAAACGTGAACACTTGGGTCGCATTTAGGACCCTCCAGAGTACCACCCCTATATGGTGTAGTACGTGTGCTCTTCCATATTTTATCCAAATGACCACTGATCTTCTCAAGAAATTTCACCAAAAAAAGCATGTTTTTCAAAATCGATTATTTCAATTCCCAAAATTATTTGAGAAACGTGAACACTTGGATCTCATTTAGGAACCTCCAGAGTACCACACCTATATGGTGTTGTACGTGTGCTCTTCCATTTTTAACCAAAATGAGCACTTCTTTAAAAAAAATTTACGAAAAAAGCATATTTTTCAAAATCGATTACTTAAATTCCCAAAATTATTTGAGAAACGTGACCGATTGGATCTCATTTAGGAACCTTCAGAGTACCACACCTATATGGTGTAGTACGTGTGCTCTTCCATATTTTATCCAAATGACCACTGATCTTCTCAAGAAATTTCACAACAAAAAGCATGTTTTTCAAAATCGATTATTTCAATTCCCAAAATTATTTGAGAAACGTGACCGATTGGATCACATTTAGGAACCTTCAGAGTACCACACCTATATGGTGTAGTACGTGTGCTCTTACATATTTTACCCTGATCTTCTCAAGAAATTTCACTAAAAAAGCATGTTTTTCAAAATCGATTATTTCAATTCCCAAAATTATTTCAGAAACGTGACCGATTGGACCACATTTAGGACCCTGCAGAGTACTACCCCTATATGGTGTAGTACGTGTGCTCTTCCATATTTTACCCAAATGACTACTCATCTTCTCAAGAAAATTATGTTTTCTTAAATCTAATTTATTGGCTCTACCAGACATATTTCCATTACCATTCTTTTATAATTTCATAAAGTACATTTTAGAGCGATTTTTTCCAAAAAAAAATATCTATCTTAATCCAGTTCCAAGGATTTGGAATCCTAATCCATTTATCGACTACTGTTAAATAGCTAACAGTGCTCTGTGATGTGCTTAACATGCAATGTTGGAAATGTTGGTTCCTGTCTCTGCTATTTAAATACGAATTTATCTTCACACACATCAAATATATGTATACGATACAGAGTCATGCGTATTATTCGTATATTTTTTCTTTCACCAATTAAATATCCATAGCCTGAGTATAAGCATACTCAAGCTATAAGTATAAGAGATTGTTTATGCGATTGATACGCATTTACCTTTTTATTTGTAGCGTATTTTAGTTTTTCGCAAGAAGTAGAGATGCTCTTTTATGTTGAGAGGAAAAAAATTAAAACTACTTACTTATGTTATCTTTTTTTTGGAGTACTCATTATCATTCCCTGATGTAAGCATACTTCATTTAAAATATATAAATTTTTTTGTGGTTGTGTTTTACATTTATCAAGATTTACTAAGCAGCTATATATTCTCTGCAAAAAAAAATGATAACCGAGAATCCAACAGCATTCTAAACAAAATTCTCCAAGACATCAAAAAATGGACTGAATACTCTGGTGCGAGAATTTCCATGGACAAAACAAAAAAATTCCACATTTGCAGGAAACACAACTGTGACTCGGACATCAACTTTATTCAAATCGATGGATTAACAATTAAAAACGTCGACAAATTACGGATCCTGGGATTGATTTTCTCAAGAAGATACAACTGGAGAGAACACCTATTAACCCTGAAAAAATCAATAACATCTCGTTCAAACATCATACGATATCTGTCAGCAAAAAGCTTTGTCCATATTAATACCCTAACTTACCTCACCAAATCCCTAATATTAAGCAAAATTGATTACGGCCTATTTATATACGGTTACAGTTGCCAAACGAACATTAATATTATTAAATCTGCTTATCATCAAACTGCTAGAGCCTGCGTCTATGCATTTAGAACAACTCCCATTGACAATATTCTATGCGAGGCAAATCTCCCTTCTATAGCCGACAGAATATATGAAATAAAATGCAGAATCTTGCCGAAACTCCTCAATAGCACAAACTCAGTTCTAGACAAAGACATCTCGTCCATTATTATCGCAAGAAAACCCAAGCGCATCAGATCCGCAATAGCTATGTCCCTATCTCTATGTACAGAGCTGTCCGTACCTCTCATCACAACGAAAAAACACATAAATGAACCCCCATGGACATTCAAAGATAACTGCCTCGACTTATCGCTAGCAAACTACAATAAGACTCGCACCCCTAAGAATGTATATATTAACTTGCTAGCAGAGCAGAAATCCCACCTAAGGACCAACAACTGGCGCTTCATCTACACAGACGGAACTATATCACAGAACAATATACCTGCCTATGCCATAGTAGACCAGAATGGAAATTACCTCAAGTTGGGCACTCTTTTTGAAAACTCATCGGTCTTTTCAGCTGAATCATGCGCCATTTATCAAGCAATACGTCTCATCCTAGCAGATAAAAAGAAAACCGTGATTTTTACTGACAGCCTCTCAGTAATAAAATCCATTAGCAATCCTTTTAACAGCAGTTGGAACATAATCATTAAAATTAGAGACGCCTTAATTGCTAATGCAAATATTATAAAAATACACTGGGTTCCTAGTCACGTCGGAATCACCGGCAACGAACAAGCCGACATCGCTGCCAAGTATTCATCTTATGCTCCTATAGTCACAGATCCCACATTGGAAAAAAACGACATTCGCCAACACATACACAGACAAGTCAGCGTTAAACTCCAAAAACCACTCTCTCATTATCATTACTCCGACATAAATCCACACCTCAATCAGCCGAGCTACCCCATTTACATGGGAAAATACAAAATAAGAACTTTTTCCCTACTTCGCCTAGGCCATACAATCTTCTCACACGAATGGCTTCTAAAAACCCCATCTCAAGCTCCAACTTGCAACCGATGTAACAGCAATCTCACTATCAAGCATCTTCTTACGGAATGCTCAATATTCTCCAGCCAAAGACGAAAATTTTTTGGGAACATCCCTCCCCTAATCCTTCTCAAGGATCCATTATCCCATAACATTAATAAAATCTACAACTTTATTAAACATACTAAACTGAAAATTTAATATCAAATTTCCACATTGTAACTACACCACATTTTTTATATACACATGTACATACAAACTTATATATATACTCATCCAGAGCTGATGGCCTACGCAGCTAGGGCTCTTTAATTGAAATTTAATCTTGGAATTAACTTCCTGAAGATTAAATAAATAAATAAATAATAAATATAAAAAAAACTACAAGAAGAATATTATCAAAAATCACATTTGTTGAGTTATGACGTTATTTTAGAAAATGAGCGAAATGTATTTAGGTAAATACAGAAATATTAGTTGAAGCACTAACTATTTAGCACTCAGTCTTGTGTCTGAAGTACAAATTTTATGTAAATTTTATATAGTACCCATGTATTTATAAACAAATAAAACATCTGTACATATCGTAACCTTAAATGCAAACGGACGTAACTATACAAAAATTCGAAATCGCGTTTTTGATTGATTATGGTTCATTTTATCAAACTACATGTTCACGCAAATATTTAGACCTCTGTGATCCAAAATGACGATTTTATTAAAGAAATTCAACTGGACGTAATTTCGAATGTATCTATTTTTCATTACAAAGAACGTAACTAACATAAAAGCTTAAATATATGTATGTATGTATGTATATAAAAAGGAAATAAATGATTCAGAAGATATAAGTATCCATACTACATATAAATTTCGAAGAAAATTTTCAAGAACACTTTATTATTATTGATTTGGAAATGTTTTTTGTTTCTCCTGTAAAAAAATATAAAAAGAGAAGTTACGCCCGTTTTCATTTAAGGTGACGATAAGGCGAAAAACTTGATTAAAATTATTTTCCAATATTAAAAATTATGTGTTGAAGAGAAAATATTACGTACATATCGCTCATCAACTTCAATAGTGTCACAACTCGAAAAAATTATTTTGTCGAAAACACGTTTAAGGTTTTCAATTTACATACATACAACCCAATGAAGGCACGAAAAAATATTTTCCTCTCTGGAGGTAGTCGTACAAGCAATTTATATGAAATTTTGGAACAAATCCAAGTCACCTCTCACATAATAAAGATTTTCTGCATCATGAATTTTTCTTGCCGAATAAAGTTTCTGCATGGCCGACCAAGTCTGTATTTTACCATTTCATGAAAGATATTCTCAAAAGCTTTAAAATAATACCAATATTGATCATATTCGTAGGAAAACACCGTATAATGACAATATTGTACCAGAATTTCAGAGGTCCATAACTCGAAAACTAGGACTCGCAACTATTTTTTTCTATTTTTTCTTATTTTTAAATGTTCTGTAGGATAGGCTATTTTTTCAATTTTTGTGAGATGTCCCTAAACTTGATTTGAGGCGAAATTTGTACATTAATTAATATTTTATATTATTTTTATTTAACGAATTCCTAAATGTATATAGGTATGTATGTATGTATGTACCTATAGGAATTTTGGATGAATTTTTGATGAGTAGATAGTGTCACTATGGAAAGTTTTCGATAGTTTAAAAAACTTTATCGATATATCGATTCAAGACTGTCGAAAGTTGGAAAAACTATCGATATATCGACGATACTATCGTGATAGTATCGAAGTTGTATAGTTCTGGCATATTGTAAATATTTATTTACAGTAAAAATTCAAAACAAAATATTTTGAAACAAAACAAAACAAAATAATAACAAAAATTAAAAATTTTTAAAACCCCCGATATATCTAGAAAAGATGTGACATCTTCTAAACGGCTGGACCGATTTTCTTCAAACATGGTTAAGAACCATCGATCAAGTCACCTTTCAAACAGAGAAAACTAAATCAAAATCGGTCCAGCCGTTTGGGCTGTACGTGGACACGGACAGACACCCAGATACACAGATACACAACAAAAAACTAAAAACACCCCTTTTTTTGGTAGGGGGTTAATAAAATAGAATTTTATTTGTCAGTTCAATAAATAACAAAAAAAATAATAATAATTATATGAAAAATAAGTGAGATCAGCGGTAGAAATGTTCCCGTCATTCAGTTATTTTTGTTTATGAAAAGCAAAATATTACAACTTTTTGGGTTTAGTGGTATATCATTTACTATCGGTAGTAACTAAAAATATCATTTAAATTTTAAAATTTTCATTAATTTTTTGTTTATTTTACTTAGAACAAGTAATTCTAGGGCACCATTCGTATATGTAAGTCGCTGAAACGCGTTTTCTGTAAAACTTTTTTTGTACTTATGACGTTGTTGAAGTAAATGAGCGATATGTATAACATATTGTAATGCGGTTTTTTTCGCTGAGGCAGGTTATTTTTAAATATCCGGAACAATGGTATAACATTGTAAAATTAAAATAACAGCAACAAGAACAAGAAGCAAGGAAGAAAATAAATAAAAATGTAAAAAAATTAAATAAACTAAAGATTCAATAAAAGAAAAATTAACTTTTACGGTATTTAACTATAGAAGAGGCCCCCAAAAATGTATTAGGTATATAGAAAAATTAAAATAGTAAATACTAAGCCAGAACTTAGTTTGCTTTACTTTTTATTATTAAGAAAATTATATAAAAAATTATACTCTTGAAAAACGGTATATTTCCAACATCAAAAATCATAATTGAAATTATTATTATTCACTGATGCATCACACTGTATTAAGTTGTTGTTGTTATTGCTGCAATGAATGCCTGCATTTTTGTGTGCATGCATAAATGAGCAAGAATAACGTTAAAAAATAGACAATACGGAGAGATGTGGAGAGAAAACAGATAAATAACAAAGAGAAAAAGTCATGTACAAAAATGCAATAAGAAACTAGGAAACATAAGAAAAAATGCAAATGAAAAGTAAAAAAATTCCAATAACTTCTTTCTGTAAACCATAGACAAATTATAAAAAAATACCTTTTTCATCAGGTTCACTTATTAATAATCCAAATAATTCTTGTAAATTGTATATTATTATCCAGTTGGTTTTGTTTTATTTTACCGTTTCTGCAACTTTTAGCAAATTTATTATACACATTACAATTTCTAGCACTTCACATACACGTCTGCTTTTTTTTTGTGGGTAAAGAAAATTTATTTTTTCTGTGTTGTAAAAATTTTTCTTGCAAATCCGTATAAGTTATTTTCACTTTTAATCATTTTTAATTTGTTTCACATGTTTTAGCACTGTAATTTGTGTTTATTTTAGCATTGTTATATTTTTGGGGTTTACGATTAGTAATTAAATAAATGCAAAGCACTTGTACACGAATAACGCGACTTTATCACCCAAGCAATTTTCTAGAGAAACATAACGAACGACGGCGCGTAGATGACTGAATTCCAATTGTCTGGCCAAATTATTTCCAAGAAAATATCCAAGAATTAACAGTATAAAAGAGAATGTCAAAATATCATAAAAGATGCTGCCAGTGCGCCATCAAAAGTGCTACCAAGTCAACACTGCTTGAATTAACCTTTTATGAGGATGTCGTTAGAAAAAGTCCGTCTGCTTAATTCGAATTGATAAGTGCATTTTCATATAACGCTTTTACTCAAAGAAAATCATATCTTAAAAAATTTAATTACAGAATTAATCCTCACATCGTTCTTCTTGTGTTAAAATATTTTAAAAATAAATGAACGATATATGCTTACAAATGTAAAAGTGGTCAGTCATATACATTTTTGCATCGAAATAGGTATTAAAACATCCTTAACAAATCGTCTTCGATTTCTTTATATTTATAACTCTCATATTTTGTGTATTGCTTGAATAATTTTTTATACAAATAGGTATTTACTTACACTTTTTCTAAATCAAGAAATTCTTTTTTAGTAATGTTTTAGACTCTGCAGTTTTTCTTGCTAAATTTTTTTATTTCGTATGAGTTGAGAAATTAATCAGGGCTATCATGAATAAAATTCCACGTGAAATTTCTCCCTTTTCCCTATTATTTGCTATTAGTTGGAATTTTTCCCTGGGAAAAATTTCACATGGAATTTTATTCATGATAGCCCTTTTGTATATCTATCTCTTTCTTTCTCATTATACAATTAAAGGTTGAGCAAGAAAAATTGTCGAGTCACATCATCATCAGTAAACATTTATTTTTAAGCGACTTCAAATAGGAAGAGATTATCAAGGCAATCATGAATAAAATTCCTTGTGAAATTTCTCCCTTTTCTAATTGGAAGTTTTTGTTTTCCCTATTAATTGCTTGCTATTGTTTGAAATTGTTTACCTGGCAAAATATCTCGTAGAATGTTATTCATAATTGTCCTCTATCAGGGCAATTATGTAAAAAAATTCCGCAGGAAATTTCTCCCTTTTCCAATTAGAATTTTTTGTTTTCCCTATCATTTGCTATTAGTTGGAATTGTTCCCTGGCAGAAATTTCCTGCAGAATTTTTTACATAATTGCCCTGTATATGTTCGTCATGTACATATGTATTTTTTTTTGAGAGTTCGCCAATTCAATACATTTTGTATATTAGAAGTTCTAATACAAATGTTATAATAATTATAATAAATGTTATATAATTATATATATGGAATTTACTAAAGTACTTAGTAAACTGTATATGTATATATAGATGACTTAATATAAGGAAGTTATAACTCGAATTTTCGATACTTTACAGGAGAAAGAAAAAAAAACTGAATGAAAACCAAGGCATTTTCATGCAAAAAATATTTTTTCAAGTCGCAAAAGGTATTTATTTTTCAACTGTAACGTACTCTGTTCTTTTCGGAGGATGTAGTTATCCGTTGTTTAAGATACATTAAGCTATCAATATGTTTATATATATAAATAAATCGGTGCATAATCTTTTGAAATTTTATCAAGTTTACATAAAACCTTTAACGGTGGAAACGGAAAGTTTATTTTTTACATATTGACTTAAATATTTAACTAAAATTATAACTTACTAAAGTAGTTCAAACCAAAGTAATTCAATTTATTAGTCATACAAGTTAATTTGTTTTAAATATTTTTACATTTTGCTTTATGATAAAAGACACTCTCTCATTTTATCTAATTATGATGACTTTCTTTTTACATATTTCATGTATTTTTTGGCGTTGAAGTTATCTTCCACTTCATCAACAATTTTAATTTTTTTACGTGGTTTACGAGCTTCCAGGCGAGCTTTACGTTCAACTTCACTTAACGTACTTAAGTCCAGCGGGAGCTGCAATAAAAGAATCATTATATAACGATTTCGCAGCAAGGGCTCGATATGTACGTATGTATATATGGATATGGGTTATGAATTGTTAAAATCCTCGCGTTTCCAGAAATCAAATTGAAATTCATATTTTCATATTTTCATTTTTTCATTTATTCATCCAAAATAGAAAAACCTAGCCTAATGGCCATAATCGGTTTCACTTATACTACTACAAAGATCTACCTCAATTATCACTAAAGTGTAATATGTATGTAAAAAAAAATAAAATAACAATATTATGTAATAAATAATTTGTAACATTAAAATCTATATAAAAAAATAAATTTAAAAATATTTAGTATCGAATAAAATAGATAACATTATAAAAAAAAACAAGAAATTCAAAATTCAACAAAATATTAACAACTATAAGTTTACTAATATTGAGACCTGATACTCAACGTAGAGAAACACTACAAGAAAGAGCTACTCAGCCGTATCTCCTGAAATAGTTTCCTCTTGTAAGTGTTAACAGAACATCTAAATGCCCTTAAAACAACCGGCAATTCGTTATAATCCCTTGCTACTCTTACGTAAAATGATCGCTCTAATAAGGCTGTTAGTCTAGGAATCCTCAATTGTCTATTTCTATGCGACCTACCAAACTCAAAGAACTCAGTTAGGTACAAAGGCACTCGTAATTTAATAACTTTATAAAAGTGTAGAAGGTTCCTATACTTAAGAAAATCAGCAAAGCACAATCCTAAGAATTTTCGCACATAAGGTGATACATGTTGTCGCAATCTAAGAGAATAGAGATATCTAATAACTCTATTTAATATTAATTTAACCTTTCTGAGCACATACCCATATGTTCCAGAATACACTTCTAAAGTATATAATAACAATGGCATAATCGTTGCATGTACAATCTGCTTCTTAATATAAAAAGGTAATACTAAGTCCAAACTGTATAACCGGCGCAATATAAAGTTAACCTTCGATACTACCAAATTAATGTGACTTTCAAAATTCAACTTTACATCAATAATGAGGCCTAGGCATCTAATTTTATCAACAAATTCAATAGAAACACCGTTCAACACAATAGTGTAATTATCACTTCTACAATCACCAAATAACATAGCCTTAGTCTTACAAGGATTAACCGGAAGTTCATTATCAGTCATCCATCCGTAAAGATGAAAGTTAGAAATTTTTGAGAAGTAAAATGTTATAGAAACATACATACATACATTTTTACTAAAAGGGAGTAAGACTACTTCTTAACCGTCCCAAATAGACAAGCTGAGAAACGGTGGTCTATTTGACAGTATTATGTCCTAACGGAGGAGCACATCATCACTCCATATGGACCAACTTTGGTCCATGTAATATGAATATTACATGGAATATGATATTTCACAGAAACTATGTAGCAAGTTGTTATATAAAGTTCGTATAGTTGAGTTATTCTGATGTTAACAACGATTTCAAATTTCTCAAGCATTACTATTTACCTTGATTATTTTCCTAGGTTCTCCATACCTAACGTTAATGGTTGACCCATCAGGTAGAACCACAACCGTTGGATATTGGCGTGCATAAATGGAACGATGCAATCTCGTGACAGCAGCTGAAGCTGATGAAATTTGCCGAATTTGCTGCTGAAAGAATGGTTTTGCATATTTCAGTATCATTCTGATAGTATAAATTATAAATAAGTAATAAAATTGTATTTTAGAAATGAAAATTAACTTGCAAATTCATAGTGCTTATGAAATATTATTTAGAAATGTAAAATGTCAAAAATTGCGGAGACGTCAGCTGTTTGTAAACAACGAGTAAAATCATTTATAAGTGCTGCCAAGTCTTGCATCATTCTATATTCACCTATTCTTAAATTTATTTATTTATTTACATATTTATTGTTATTTGTATTTTTATACATATGTCGTTAATTATTATTATTGAACTTCATTTTTATTAAAACGTTTATACAAATTATTCCTCATAGTATAATATGTTATATATAATTTCAGAAAATTTTTAGTTCAACGATCCTCCCTATTTTCTACTCGTTCACAATATGTCAGCTTGTGTAGTAGTGCCAATCTTGTCAATATCATCTAAACTGTCAAATTGCATGCCAAAACGCTACATTTATTTTTACAACTGTTTTTCTATATGGATTTTGATAACTAGACAAACGTATGAGAATTGGTAATGTACAATTATGCTCCCTTATTTTTCTTGTTTCGATAACGAATAGACTGTCATTTGTAGGTCTTTGACAATTTGTGTGTGTGCAATTTTTTTGGTAAAAGTTTTTGTGGATTATTTAAGGAATAAATACTATATCATATATTGTAAAATATAATTGAATAAAAATTTCATTGCTATTATTATATTTAATTAATTAAAGTATTGTATTATTTAGTAGCAAACTTGTATAATGAAAAAATTAAAAAAAAATGTGTTTCCTCCTTTCGACTTTGCGTTAAATTACATAACATATACCTACATTAAAGTAATCGAATTAAAAACAAGTGATTTGTATTTCCTGTGATAAAAAAACTTCTTTAATCATGGCCACATACGATGTAATAGTTTTCGGGAGGAAATTCTTTGGTTTTTTCTTGATTACATAACCTTAAAGTATCCTGCTCTAAAGTATAATTTTTTTCATTTTCCTTAGCTCTTGAAAATAAATCAAAATGGCAACACGTCGAATTGCTCAATCTTCCATCAACTGGTCTGCTTTAGCCGAGCGTGTTCCTGTGAACCAAAAAGCTAACTTTGCCGCTTTCAAGTCCAGATCGGACGTTTACATTCGTGCTGTTTTGTCTAATCCTGAAACCCCACCCAAATTGGATTGGACTCACTATAAGAACTTGATACCTATTCCTGGCTTAGTTGAAACTTTCCAAAAACAATATGAAGCTGTAAAGGTGCCCTACCCAGTTGACAATGTTACTCCCCAAGTTGAAGCTCAAGCTAAAGAAACTAAAGCCGAAATTGACAGTTTCAAGAAGAGCTCTGAAGCCCGCATTGTTGAGCTCCAAAAGGAAATCAATCATTTGAAGTCTTTGTTACCATATGATCAAATGACCATGGAAGAGTACCGCGAATCATTCCCCGATCTGGCTTTGGATCCAGTAAATCGTCCCACTTTCTGGCCCCATAATCCTGAGGAACAAGTGGGATATGTATCCAAAGAACAGGAAGCTGCTCGAGCTGCACACGAGCATTAAGCAAATATGATCTTGCAGCTGAAGGGAAATTGAATTTAAATTATAAGCTGCGAAAATGTGTTCTCTATACCTGACAAAGTTGTAATATTAATAGAAAAAGTAATGCTTTGTTATGAAAAATATATGTGAGTCAATAAACACGATATACAAATTAACAGCATACGACTAAGCTGTAGTCAGTTTTCATACTCGTCCGTATTGCGTGTGTCGAGTCGAATATTCGTCTACGAGAATTTTTGTTTCCTTTAATCTATAGAACAAAATTCTCATAGACAAATATTCGACTCGAAATACGCAATACGGGTGAATGTTTATTATAGTAGTCTAAATGAAAATTTAGCGTTTCACTTATGATATATTATTATAACATATTCATGTTATTCACTATCAATTTTAAGAATAAGCACAAACTGGAAAGTTGCTCAACATAAGTTGAGACGTGTGAACCAGGAGTAAGAATTTTTCTTGTAATATTCAAATATGTTTTACATACGTAAATTTTGGCTTACTTGCGGTCTCCACCTGACATAAAACGACTAACTTTCAACATTAACTTCAAGTTAGGCCCATAAAATTTTAATTTCAATAGAAATGTTTACTTTTTACTCGCATGTCGCTTACGATTAAATCGAAAATAACGACTTAAGCTATTATTCCATATATCCACAGTTATACATATTTGTTTAATCTTTTCATTCAATCCAGGAAAAAGTTATCGGGAAATTTAACTTTAAATTTTTGTGCTGAGGAAAAATCGTTGAAACGAAATTGATTCGAAAGATTAAAATCACTGTACTGGCATCACTAATGTCAAAACAAACAGCTGGCTCCCACAAGGGAAGCCCTTTTATATTTAAATTTTTTACGAAGATTTTTCTTTTGTGATTTTTAATTTTACATCTTTTAATATTTATTTTATTAACGAAAATTTAGTGTATGTAATAAGTATGTAAAAATTATTTATTTAAGTGTACACATATATATTTTAAAACTTCAATTCGCAATATTAAAGTTACGGTTTAAGCAACGCCCATGAGTAAGCATTTTGTGAAAAAATATTTATTTTTATTCTACTGACTATTTGAGGAGGATACATACTTTTTGTACTGCGACTTCCTTGTTTGGATGTTGCATGAACTACTTAACGATTTTGCTGTGCAATCGTAAACCACCAACGATGCTCTCACGCCGGAGCAAAGATAAACAGACAGCACACAAAGAGGGCGTTGTGGGGAAATATGTGAAAAAGGAAACACCTCCCGAAATACCCGTTATTAATGTTTGGTCTTTTGACGATCAACGGACGAAACAGAAATCTAAGACATTACAAAGGTGTGCTTCCGCCTCGCCCAGCTGTGATGGTGGTGTTGGTGGTACAGGAGTTCGAGGTCGATCGGGCAGTGTGAGTCGTAATACATACACGGACACTCAGCCGGATTACTATCATGCACGCAGAGCAAAATCTCAATTACCACCATCCACCAATACAATGCGTTCAACTTTGCCTCAACCACCACTTTCGACACAGCCAACAAGGCGTATGCAAAAGTTCCAAAAGTATCCCCCTCCTATAAATTCGCACTCGTTTTATTCTACGAATAACTTGGAAATGCCAGCAGGTCATGGACACAGTAACAATTTTAGCAATAGCAACAGCAATTATGTGAATGTTGAACAAATTGATCGGATGCGCCGGCAGCAGTCTTCTCCGTTTCAGCACTCACAATCCAGTTACTTTCAACGCAGCTATTCTTCTAATCAAAAGCATGCAATCTCTTTTGATGGCCATACAAACATGACAAGGGATCGTTTGGAGACTTTGCAATCAAATGCATTGCAAATCCCTAGAGGAGCGACACCGAGACCACAGACACCTCCTCACCACTATCAACAGCAACAACAGCACCAACACCAGCAACAGCATCGACAACATCAACCACTAACACAAACCTATTCTTCTGAATCCTGTCCTATTTATGAGAATCCTTATCGTGTCTCTAATACACTGATGCCACCATCCTCTTTAACAATAGCAGAATCACAAATTTCGCTGTCGACTCAAGGCAATCGTTCAGAGTCACCCATATATAGTAATACCACATCAATGGCCAGTAACATTAATCATACTCATCATCAACAATATCAACACTATCAACCTCAGCATCAAGTCCCCCAACAGCCGCTTAATTTTAGCAACAACGCTAATAATGCAAACCATATGATGTCTTCTTATGATCTCAGTTCACGTGCCACACCACAATCGCACAACCAAGCCAACTCTTCGTCATCCATGCAGTCATTGTATCAAAATACCAACAATAGTGCTGTCAACAATGACAACAATAACCACGCATCCTCCACATCCACAAATGCCACAAACAACACTCAATTGCGCAAACATCCCTCGCAACAATCGCTGGAGGAAGAACTACCTTTGCCTCCCGGTTGGGCTACACATTATACTTTGCACGGTCGCAAGTACTATGTTGATCATAATGCCCACACTACGCATTGGTCGCATCCTTTGGAACGTGAAGGTCTACCTGTGGGCTGGCGTACAGTTGTATCCAAGGTACACGGAACATATTATGAAAATCAATATACCGGACAGTGCCAACGCCAACATCCTTGCCTGACGTCCTACTATGTTTATACTACTTCGGCTGAACCACCAAAGGCCATTCGACCCGAGACTTATTCGCCACCTTCACACACCCACAATGCCTTGGTACCAGCCAATCCTTATTTGCTGGAAGAAATTCCCAAATGGTTGGCTGTGTATTCAGAAGCGGACTCTTCTAAGGACCATATGCTACAGTTCAATATGTTCAGTTTGCAAGAGTTGGAATGTTTTGATGGAATGTTGGTGCGCTTGTTTAAGCAAGAATTAGGTACGATTGTTGGATTTTATGAGCGTTATAGGTGAGTAAAACAAAATATCGTGTGTGCTAGTATGTGATATTTAGAAATCTTAAAAAAATTGTGAATTTCTATAACCTTGCACCTGTTTGGAAGTCGTAAAGCAAAATATGATCTTTTGAGTTTTTTTTTTTCGAAAAAAAAAAGGTTCAATTGTATTTAATAAACACGTAACTTTAACTTTGGGTCATCATGTTCTCTCAAACCAAAGTGTTGAGAAAGTATTTTAATAACTATATACGATAATTGCAAGCTTTTCACTTTTATATTATTAATATGTTTATTTTTTATTTTTTGCAGACGAGCTCTAATTTTGGAGAAAAACCGTCGTGCGGAACAAGAACGATATTTGCAGGAATTACATGCTGCTGCTACTGTTGCCAATGCAACCAATGCCGGCAATAATCTAAACTCTACCCACATGAATCAACAACAAATTTAAACGAAATTTCATTTTGCAACAAAGTTGAAAAACTAATACATAACTTATCACATGCATGAAAAAAAATTAAACAAACATATCCTCGCTCATTTGCAGACTTTGTTTTTAATTTAATTTTATAACATTTTTTTATTATTTATTTTTAAAATATATAGTTTAATGAGTTAGTTTTTTATTAAATACATTCGATCAAAATAAAATAACTTTTTATAAATAAAACGGCCTGTCCCACGACATTGACAGCTGGATCCAGCTATAAACCCCTCAATAATCAATTTCAATAAATAAAACATTTTACTGCATAAGTAAAATAATAATTTAAGATTATTAGTGCGTTTAACAAATGTTAAACTTAAATTATAAAAATTCCAAAAAAAAGAACACAAAATTTTCTAATTGTTGTTTTCAATACAAGTTGTTGGTCGAACGTTTTCTGTCAACATCGTGGGACAGGCCGGTCGAAAAATCTTAAGCCTGGTGCCTTAAACGGAAAAATTTTGTAAAACTTAATACTGATTGATTTTATTTAGTTTGCATATTTATGATTTCAATTTATTTGCTTCAGGCAATTTGCGATATAATATTTCACATTAATACTATTGTATATTTATTATTATATACACAATAAAGTTACATATGTATATTTTTTGAATCTTTGCTGATGCAATTTATTTATACTAGAAATGAAGTTGAAGTTTGTTTCTTTTTTTTTCAAAGTTATTTGTTTTATATGTCGTGGACATGTTTTAGGGTAACAAAGTGATAACGATAAAAAAAGATAGTATGCAGTTTGCGATAACATTAAAAATCAATTATTTTATTGTCGGTATGATAACGCTACAGTAGACTTGTGACTGAAGACTAAACTTAATACATATCGTACCATAACTGATAAAAAAAGCTTAAGCGAGATAATTTTCGAGCTTAATTTTTTTTCGAAAATCGACTATTTACGATCATAGATTATATCGGCCATGTTCTGTAAACCGAATCCGAGTAAATTTCTCGTTTTCCAAAAATTAATAATGGCCCCATTGATGTGTTTTAAGTCATATATACTAAATAAATTTCAGATATGATATTTCAAGCTCTAAAAAATAGAAAAGTACAAGAAAGTCTGAAAAAATTCGCTATTAGTGGATTTAATTTGTCTAAATCGAGCGTTTTTAAATCGAACTTTTTTTTTGGCCATGGAAGAGGAAATATTTTACAAGAAAAAAAAACGAAATATCAATATTTGTAGTTCACAAAGAAACTTATCAACAAGTGCATTGAAATTGCACAAGAACATTTATCCAAAATCGAACAAATAAACATTTTTTTTATAAAAAAAACATCAAAATTTCACAATTTCGAAATTAAAAAAAAATATTTACGGTGTATGGCTAAATTAAATAACAAAATTAAAAACTTTAAAAACCCCCGAATATATCTAGAAAAGATGTGATATCTTCTAAACGGCTGGACCGTTTTTAGGGTTTCGTACACCAAAGGTGAAAAGAAACCGTATTGTTTTCGCTACGCTGTCCGCATGTCCGTCCGTCTGTCACAGGGTATTTTCTCGAGAACCGTAAGAGCTACGGACCTGAAATTTGGACAGAGTGTGTAGACCCTTGGCCGCTACAACAACAAATACATGAGAGTTGGAAATTAAAGGGTGTGCCAAAACGAGCAACGAAAAATATTAAAATCCTATTTATATACAATTGTATGTATATATGTACACTTGAATTTTGTAAGGTTAGTGTATTTTAATACAGACTACAACAATTAACACTAAAATTTAAAAAATTTTAATTAAAGGGTAAAGGGTGATGGTACCAGTTAATGTAATTTTGACTATGTAATTTTGATAACTTGCTGCATCTTGGAAACCGTAAGATCAAACTTCTTGAAATTTTCAAAAACGGTAAAACAAAAAAATCCCAAAATTATAAAATCGCCAAACCGAAAAAAATCGCCAAAAAACACAAAAAAAATCGCCAAATCCAAAAAATGTACCAAATTAAAAAAATTCTAAAACGAAAATAAATCGCGAAAAACCGGAAAAATCGCCAAAATGAAAAAAATCGACAAAATGAAAAAATCGTCAAAATGAAAAATAAATCGCCAAAACGAGAAAAAAGCGAAAAATAAACAAACAAAATTATTTCTGCTGAAAAAACGTAAAAAAACACTATTAAAAAATGCTCAGAGCCCAACGTACGGAACCCTTCGTGCGCGAGTCAAAGTCGCACTTTACTGAATTTATTTTAAAAATATTTTTCAACAAATATATCGAAATTAGAGCAAAAACTCCAATTTTCTGTTTAAGAGACTCAGCAAACTTCAAGCAAAGAATTTTTTTAATGAACTACATAGAAAAATTTATATATGTACATATGTATTCATGGGGTTCATTCAATTTTGAATCCATATTTCAAGGTTGTAAAAAATTAAGTTTGTTTTGTAAAGATTTTTGTTTGAAACTTTTTAATGGGGTATTTACGCCTGCACGAAATCTAGCAGATCTCAATTAAAATTTGCATCAAAATCTATACCGTTTACACCAAGTTCTTTTGAATTTAATCAAGATTGCGTATCCAAAACAAAAACCATTGAGTGAAATTTTTGCTTGACTACAAAGAAGTATAGTTTGTGTTGCATGGGAAATCTACTAGATTTTGCTCGAAATCTCTTTGCTCGGATGTAGAATTTGATTTTTCTCACACATCTGCTTATTGTTCATACAACGGTTGACTTTGCGGACCTTCTCTGCAACTTCCCGGTAATTGAAATTTGGAAAAAAAAGTTGTTTCGAAATTTTTCGATCTCGATTCGCTTAAGCAATGGAGTTCAAATTGCGAAACTTTGGCACAGTTTTTCAAGACGGAAAAAATAATTGAAAATATTTTGTAGTATTTAGTCACTCTTTCTTTTTCCACAACGATATCACTCGAACCTTTCAATCAAATTACATCAAGTTTGACGCAGTTCTTCAAGTTCAGGAAAGTAAATGAATTCTGGAAACCGATTGAATAAATACTTACGAAGTCACTAAAATAAAGCTCTTTTTACGAAAACTTTCGCCAACGATATCTTTCGAAGCATCTCGAGCTGATCTGATTTTGAATTCGGTTGATTGAGTTAGTGTTTTAAAATAAATTAAATTTTAATTAATATTGATCTTTATGGAACGTCATAATCTCAAACTGAAGAAACGTAATCGAATCAGCTCGTTATCGAAAGCGACGATTGGACCCCTGGTTGTTTTGTGTGTGTTTTACTTGTAGATTTGTAACTTGTAGCTTTGAGAATCGGGCCCCTGATCTGATTTTGAATTCGATTGGTTGCGTTAGTATTTTAAAATTTGTATAAAAACAATTAAACCTTTTTTTAGACAATTTCATTTTGTTTTGGATAATTCTCAAAATCTACCAACCTGAATCAGTTCAATATCCTATGATGTTTAAGCGAGGTCAATGTCTTCAAAATGTCGCAAATTTAAATCTGATTGGAGAACGACTTCTCAAGTTATGCGATGTTTGCATAGATACATACACACACATACTTACATTCCTACGGATGTCATCAGAGGTCTGATTCCCTTGACCTCACATCGTCGAGATTTACGAAAATCGAACTCGATTTACAAAAATCGTGGTGAAATAAATAACTTCTTTTTATTAAAGCGCGAAGTTACAAAAAAATAAATAATATTTTACATTGTCTCGAAATCCAGTACTTACGAGATTTCGAATTAAATCTAGTTGATTTTTGCTAGTTATGTGAATTAGCTAAGTTACAGTTTAAGAGGAATTTTAAACAAAGGATTTAGTTTTGTATACGAAATTTTTAAACATTTAAAAAAAACTTAGTGCAAACGATATAGATTTCGATAAAGATTTCAAATTAAATTTACTAGAGAATGTAAATGCAGTATAAGATCTTTTATAAATTTGTATAAAACTAGACTAACAAAAATTTTTATTTCATTATTCGAATAAATTTGTTTTTTGTTATTCCCTCCAGTAATCAATTGAAAAGTTGTGCAATTTTACATGTTTAACTGACAACACTAGTGCATTTTTCCAAACTTTGTAGTCCAAAGTAATTTTCTGTGAATTTAGTCTTGCTTTTACTTTATAGAATTTTAAAATTTCTCCTTTGAAATTTATTTAATTTTTAATTTGCAAAGAAAAGAAATAAAAAAAAGTCCAAAAAACGATTTCGATCAAGTGTGAGAATTGGTATGAAAAAAATTATGCAGTATTTTTACATACATATGTATGTATATATATATTGTATGCATGTACATATGTATGCATTTTTATACATTAGGGTGGTCAAATTGTGAATAAAATTTAAGAAAATATTCCGAAGAAAAATAGGCTTAAATAAAATTCAATTCTTTTCGGCGCAAAACAACATAAGAATTTTCTGCTTACATTCATAAATGTTTTGAAGTGGAAAAACTGGAAGCTGTATGTACAGTGATGTCTTTATGTATAGGGCCGTGAGGCCAGGGCCTAGGACGGCCCTAAGGGCACTGCTGCACGTTCAATATACATATATTGTGATATTTGGATCGCGATCCATTCTAATGGATTGATGGATCACGAGCGTATGCTACATGTTCAATATTTATCGCGTCAGTATTTATGTACGTTATTTTTGTGCTGTGCGGTTCGTTCATTAATAATAAATTTATTAATAAGCTTTAGCCGACGAGTCCCACAACTCCGGCAATGCCTCCAAATTAAAAATAAAGTCTCAAAATAATTTTTTTTGTTTTTAATTCCGATTCCACCGGCAGAACCCACTCGCTTTCACGTTCAGATTATATTGCCAAATATTGTTAGCAAAAAATTAGGAGTCCCTAAGTGTACGAAGAAATAATTTTTTCGGAGTAAAATGCTAATGAGATTTATTCAGAGAACTCTTAGCTACATTATTGACATATATAGTAAAGTGCTATCACTAAGTCTGAATTAACCGTTGGCCAAAAACTGATGACACCATATTTCGAGGGCACACTAATTTTCGAAATCTTTGGAGATCCATAAAAAAAAAACGCTAAACTGAGTATAAGGGTTTACATACCTTTGCTGTCAGGACCGTGCGGATTTGCACGTTTAGTGCACAGTGTATGTATTCAAGTTTTTGAAGACTTCCTTGGCGCTGCGAAATGGCGGCCATCACGGAGTCGACCAAACGCGCTTTTTTTTGCAGTTTACAAAGATATTTCTAAAAATCTTAAGAACTGTTTATTGAAATTAAGCAAATTTTTCATCATTGAAAAGATATGTTTTTCTTTTATATCTTTGTAAATTGCAAAAAAAAACATGTTTTTCGCGAATATCTCAAAATCGATTCGTAAGAAAAATAAATGAAGGCCATATTCGTGTTCACCAGCCAAAAAAAAAAAAACATCTCAGAGGTCCAGTTTTTTGTGCCACAGTGTAATTAAAAAAACTTTATTTTGAGATATCTTGTATTTTGTGCAGACCCTTCATTTTAGATATTCTATTATATGTACATATCGATGGCTGAATATAAAAAGGACGTATCTAAATTTTTTTCGAAATCGCGTTTTTAACGTTTTCTGGTGGAAAATGTATAATTGCATCTTCTTGAAGATCTTAAGCGCATTATTCACGGTCAAAATGCATGACCTGCAATATAATAATATTAGTGATATTTTGTTTGTATGAGTCACACCGACGATGCTTGAAGCAAAATCTAAAATTTTTGATGCAACACAAACATAACAAGATAAACTACTCAAAGCAGTGGGCTATACAAAAAACTGTCAAATTCTATACGTAAAAAAGTTTTTGTATGCAGTTTGACAATTGCCTTGCAATTAGCTTGTAACAAGATTCTATTAATTTATCGTGCAATGCGTGCCCGTGTATGCTGAGTTCTTCATGCACACGTATACGATGCTTGTGTCATGCATTTTGACCGTGAATACTGCGTTTTAGTACGTTACAGTTAAAAATCAAGGCAACTTAAAACATTATTTCTGCAGATAAATGCTTTAGTTTTTCTTCAGTTTTTTGCTTTTCCTGTAAAATATCGAAAATTCCAGTTCCGCATTTCTTATATTAAGCCATCGATATGTATATATTTACATCGAAAACTAAAAAGACACCGAGTTCAGATTTAAGTTTGTTTCTATGCTCCAAACTATTTAAGTAATAAGTTCCAATTTCTCCAGTCCAAAGATGTTAAAACTTGAAAAATCTTTATGTGTATTTGAACGGGATAGGATTGGATTTTAGATCTATAGCTTTATATCATTTTCACAGAATATTCCCCAAATTTAATTCTTGCCATAAATTTTTTATGAAAAGAAAACCGAACACGCCTAATGTACAAAATAATTTTTGTCCAATTATTGTCATTAAAACTGCACTGTGATGCTTCTCTTTTAACATTTTTTGTCAGCAACTTTTTATTGTTTTGTAGTTATAACTATAGGCATTCGTTTTATTGTTTATAGTGGACTTAATAAAACATTTGTGGCCCAGAGCAAAATTTACTTGCTTACGCAGCATTTCCGGAGCACTTGACATCATTAGGCTGAAGCGAAAGCAAAAATAAAACAAACAACGGCTACTTGGCCAGTTTATGTTTTAAAATTGTTTACAAGTTCTTTAAATAAGGGGTTATCTGCTTGTTTAAAAACAACAAAGAGTAATCAAAGCGATGAGCTGGCAAGAATAGAGTCGGCATTAAATTAGGCAATGTCAGACAGATCGATGAAATTACCGATAGGTCATTACTATAGGGAACTCAGTAATTGGGTAGAAAGCAGGACCAACAGTTCATGGCGAAGTAGGGACGATTGTAGAGTCTCGACTCAGGAAGATCCCGACTGCTACTGGACATGAATAGGAAAGCGATGCGAATCGTGATAGGCGCATTGACAGGTCACTTCTCGGTCAGAGCAAGAACCAGCATTGGGGAAACTGGCACTCCAGATTTTTTAGGATGTGAGAGGATGAAGAGGAACCAGAAATCATAGAACATATTACCTGTCACTGCCCGAAACTGTAACGTCATAGGTTTAGATGGCTGAGCAGACGTTTCCATGAAAGCATTACTGATATCGCGAAGTGTAAACTAGAAGACATCAGGGGCTTCATCATAGGAATTCGGTGGCTCAATGACGGATAATAGGGTCACTTCTGGCTGCAAAGGGGGGTATAAATATTACTTTTTTGGGCAATAGAAGGGAATCACAATGGTACTAATTGGGTCTCCGAGTGGAGGTGTGGTATAGCATAACCCTTCATAACCTAACCTAACCTACTTTTCTTTCAATTAAGTATAATTATAAATAGGATCGTGGCGGTGCGGTCATGACTGATTTAATTTTTTTGTTTAACGTGTCCAAAAAACAGTGAACATTTTTAAATGGAGGGTGTTTCATTTTGACATTTCAACAGTTGTCATGAATAAATCTGGTACGTACTACTTGACAGATGACAAAAACAAAATACGCTATTAATAAAAATGGAACGCATTGAAACGATTAAAATTCTCTACGAAAATGGTGAAATATTCGAGTTCACAATTCACAAAACTAGCGCTACTTTCCAGTTATTACTATTATCTATATTGCAGGAAAACTTTAATTTTTTAATCCCAATCATGCAAGAAGATATATGTATGTATGTACATTAGAGCGTCTCACCCAATAGGCAACAAAAAAAAAGAAGTTCTCCGTACACCAAAATAAATTTTTTATTTTTTTTTTTGCCGAACGTAGGGGTCGCCTTTTTAGTTTTTTCGTTATATCTTCCATATTTACAGTCCGATTTTAAAGTTTGATATAGCGAATTCTTTTATCTCAGAGAGGCCAATATTTTTGCTTTTAGGTCCATTGAACTCAAGTGTACCGTTCTAGTAATTACCCCTCCCAATCTCATTTTCTACCACCCTAATGTGACACCCTAATGTTAGAAATTTATAGCTCGCGAAAAATCGTAAAACTTTTGCTAAGAAAGTATTTCGATAATTACAGCGCAACTATTTAAAAAATGCTTTTATAAATTCATTGTTGCAGACCGTA
This sequence comes from Tachina lurida, assembly GCA_944452675.1. NCBI lineage: Eukaryota > Metazoa > Arthropoda > Insecta > Diptera > Tachinidae > Tachina > Tachina lurida. The sequence continues at coordinate 141,959,446 of OX101752.1, forward strand.
GGGGTCACCTTTTTAAATTTGTCATAGCTCCATTATTTACATTCAGATATTAAAGTATAATATATCGATGAGTTTGTCTGTGGCAGACTAATTATTTTTAATTAAAATTATATCAAACTTAAAGATCGCACTGTAAATATGGAATATATAACGAAAAAAATAAAAAGGCGACCCCTACGTTCGGCAAAAAATAAATAAAAATTTTTTTTAAGTGTCCTTGGAACAATACTTTATATTCGATGGTGTACGGAGAACTCTTTTTTGTGATACGGTCTAATGTACATGATGTTGGTTAAATTAATTATTAATTAATTATTGTAGTGCAAAAAAGCACTTTGAGAAATGGTTAAAAAGCTCTGTAAATACCAGCTTTTAAAAAAGTGTATTTAACAAAATTTCGCGTTTATGAAGAGACAAAACTCACCCAAGAATACTCCAAATGCGCCAAAATACCATCACTGAAGATAGTAGACAAAAAATTATCATCATCATTGGCTTATATTTCTTTATGAATTTTTAAAAATAAAATGAAACTGTTCCTTTTTAATGAGCAAAATCTAAATATTCTGTGGGAATAAAATGTTTGCGATATAAGTGAAAGTGTAATGTTGAGAACGGGATGATTGAATTTAGTTTGATAATATTCAGCTTTTATATTAATGATTTGATTAGGCTAAAGTTCGTATCGCTCTGTAAACCGAATTAACGACCCTTTTCACAATGTTGAATTAAAAGCTAACAGGGACTTTAACGGCAAGTTTTGCATGAAGAACTGTCAGTTAAAGTTCAGGTTAAGTCTTAATCATACATTGTGAAAAGAGACATAAATGTGATAATTTTTAAGGAACAAATAACACCAAAGTTAATTATTGTAAATATTCTGACAAACTCTTAGTAAAACGGAACAATTAGCTGTTTTCGAAGGTCGCCTCATCTTCATTATCAGGGTTCAAGTGTTTGGTCCACTGTATGTGGTGTCGGTTGATGTCGATTTCTGCTTTACATATTTTGATTCATGGTATTATAATTAGCTGAAAGCTTTTTGTTTTTGTAATGAAAGCTTAATTGTACATTCTCTAACTCGAATGTCGGTAAACTTTTTATCAAAGAAATTAATTCAAGTTTCTCTAGAACAAATGTATTAAAGTCATTCTGATAATACGATTAAATTTTTGTATTTGGCTTTCAGATAAGAAACTCTTTGTAACGTTTATAAGCATTTTAAAATACCTTTTGTGATATTTTTATTGATTGATTAATTGATAATGTGTACTGCCTGATAATGAAAAAGCACTTTTGAAATGCTGACGTGTGGTCTTCAGATCTGATTGATTTTTTGGAAGTTTAGTTAAAAGAAATCTTAAAATTAGAACAAAATTTACTTTTTGAGTTGGATTACAAAACAACAAGGCAGTGTGATCAGATGTAAAATAAAATAAATGAAATAAAGCTAAAAAATGCCATACAAGAAAAAAATGGTAAAAAAATTCTAAAATTAGGGCCTGTTCATCTAAATGCGAACGATAGGTTCGATCGAATATATATATTGAAAACAAAAACAAATTTCTGTTTTTTGTTTTTGTTTCTAATGTAAATTTTCGATCGAATCTATCGTTCGCATTTAGATGAACAGGTCCTCATAATTATATTTTTTATTTATACTCGAAAATTGTGTGTTTTTCATAATTTGCAAACCCCTATATATAAATACTCTTGTTATTTTATTTTATTAAAGTGAAATTTAAAAAAAAAATAAATAGAAAAAGCATTAAAAAAATACATACAGAAACTAAATTCGTACTACGAATATTTAATTATGATTAGCAAGGCAAGTTTCTTGTGGCACGAAAAATGGTTCAAAATGGTTGACAAAGAACTCTGATACATAAAAATTTCTTATAGGTTGCAAAAGTAATATTTTATGGCAAGGTGGACTAACCTGTCGCGTTGAGATATCTGATAAGGTCATTCAACCCAAACTCAGATAAATCTGAAAGATCGTCTAGTACATGACTGCCTAAAAATTTGTGTCTCGAGAGATGCAAAGCTGGACATTCGCAAAGAAAGTGGAAGATTGTCTCTTCCTTGTTTTCTTCTCGACAACTTCGGCAGAGCTCATTATAGGGCCTCGGGATGTTCCTACGGTTCCTAGTTGTCAATTGTATTGCGCGCCTATCATATATATTGCGCCATCTACATTCAGCCTTATAGAGATAGTACTTCTAATAGCACCAAAGGGCTGCCGATTCGGCATTGGAGGCATTCATAGCAGAGCCAGCTCGTCCGCCGAATAGAATAGACGAAGTGATATATGATCTTCGGGATAGAATAGCTGCTTGGCTGTCGATAAAGATACCAACTTTACCCTGTATCTTCCTATCAACCAACACTCTAGCCCGTTCCCTTGCCGCTAAAATTTCAGCGTGAAATACTGTGGCTAGTTGATTCAGGATTGAAAAATGGGCTTGAAGGTTAAATTTGAGGGGCGGACGCACCCCCTAAAACACAACTTATCGCTATGAAATTTTTTTGTATTTTTTGTTACATAAAACTGAACCGATTTGGGGAAATTTTTTTCAGTTGTTTGTCTTACCAACAGTGTTGTGTAGCGTTTGTTTTAGAATATTTCGCTGTAGTAAAGCATTTGAAAAATCTCTCATGTCGTGAAAGTTCTTATAAATGGCCTTGTGCAGGACTTTAGTTCATATACATATGTAGTGTACAGATTAATACATACGTAAGTACATACATATGTACATACATATTTGTTTTGTGACAAAATTTATAATTTTTTGTTATAATGAGTGACCTTTCGATTTTTTTTTCAACTAAAGAATTTGCTTGAGTAAGGATCTACCTAAAACATAAAATATGTTTAAATGAAAAAAAAATTATTTTTGGTGAATTATTTACCCAAATTTTTTTTAATTCAATTTCCAACCCTGGAACCATAATTTAAATTTTCCTGGTTTTAATACTTATTTATTTCTTTCTAAAATATAGAATATATTTAATTACCAAAGAAATAACTAGCTTTATTTAATTAGTTGTATATCAAAAAAAAATTACGTTTCCCAACCCTGGATTCATCATTTTAGATTTTTCTGGGTCCTTATATCAATCTTGTTCTTTAAAAAATATATAAAATATGTTAAGTGAACAAAGAAAAAAAGAAATAAGGGAGATACTAGTTATATTTAGTTACTTTAATATCAAAAAATGTTAACATTTTCCAGCTCTGTTGTTTATATTTTTTTAATTCTCTATATCCTACTTTTCTTTCCAAAACATAAAATATATATATATAAATTAGAAGAAAAAAAATTATTAGACCTAGTTAATTTTATATATTACAAAAAGTGTAAGTTTCCCACCCCTTGGCATCATAATTTAAAATTTTTCTGATTTCTTACACCAATATTTTTCTTTTAAGAATGTAAGATATTTTAAATTTATAGACAAAAAGGAAAAATTAGTTTGTTATTTTGATATAACAAAAAAAGTTCCCAACGTTGGAAATTTTTTTTTATTTTTTTTTATTTTTTTTTTATATTTTTAATACAAATTTTATTCGTACTGAAATATAAAATAAGTTTATTTAACAAAAAATCAAAAAATTTCGGTTATCTTGCTACTTTTATACGACAAAATCAAGTTTAAGTTTTCCAGCTCTGAAACCGACTGCTCGATTTCGCTGATTTTCAATACCAATCTATTTTGGACCATTTCTGATACACCAGTCCAAGACCGAAGTCTCTAGCTTTTCTGGGAGTTTTCACGTACCGTTTTCACGTACACCAGACGGACAGATGGACGAACAGACGGACATCGCTTATTCGTCTTCCCTATGCATAAGGATCTAAAATATACTATATGCTTTATGGGTCGCTTATTAATATTATGGAAATTACAAACGGAATGACAAACCATACCACCATTTTTGGTAAATGGTATAAAAATAATTTAGCATAATTTTTTTAATACCCTGTGTAAAATAATTTTTATGGTAGATAATTGTATAAATTTATAAATTTTTAGGCTAAAATCGCTTGTACACTTTTTTAATTTTTAATCTTAAAATGCTTTACTTTAGTCGTATGCTTGAGTAAGGATCTACCTAAAACATAAAATATGTTTAAATGAAAAAAAAAATTATTTTTGGTGAATTATTTACCCAAATTTTTTTTAATTTAATTTCCAACCCTGGAACCATAATTTAAATTTTCCTGGTTTTAATACTTATTTATTTCTTTCTAAAATGTAGAAAATATTTAATTATCAAAGAAATAACTAGCTTTATTTAATTAGTTGTATATCAAAAAAAAAATTACGTTTCCCAACCCTGGATTCATCATTTTAGATTTTTCTGGGTCCTTATATCAATCTTGTTCTTTAAAAAATATATAAAATATGTTAAGTGAACAAAGAAAAAAAGAAATAAGGGAGATACTAGTTATATTTAGTTACTTTAATATCAAAAAATGTTAACATTTTCCAGCTCTGTTGTTTATATTTTTTTAATTCTCTATATCCTACTTTTCTTTCCAAAACATAAAATATATATATATATAAATTAGAAGAAAAAAAATTATTAGACCTAGTTAATTTTATATATTACAAAAAGTGTAAGTTTCCCACCCCTTGGCATCATAATTTAAAATTTTTCTGATTTCTTACACCAATCTTTTTCTTTTAAGAATGTAAGATATTTTAAATTTATAGACAAAAAGGAAAAATTAGTTTGTTATTTTGATATAACAAAAAAAGTTCCCAACGTTGGAAATTTTTTTTTATTTTTTTTTATTTTTTTTTATATTTTTAATACAAATTTTATTCGTACTGAAATATAAAATAAGTTTATTTAACAAACAATCAAAAAATTTCGGTTATCTTGCTACTTTTATACGACAAAATCAAGTTTAAGTTTTCCAGCTCTGAAACCGACTGCTCGATTTCGCTGATTTTCAATACCAATCTATTTTGGACCATTTCTGATACACCAGTCCAAGACCGAAGTCTCTAGCTTTTCTGGGAGTTTTCACGTACCGTTTTCACGTACACCAGACGGACAGATGGACGAACAGACGGACATCGCTTATTCGTCTTCCCTATGCATAAGGATCTAAAATATACTATATGCTTTATGGGTCGCTTATTAATATTATGGAAATTACAAACGGAATGACAAACCATACCACCATTTTTGGTAAATGGTATAAAAATAATTTAGCATAATTTTTTTAATACCCTGTGTAAAATAATTTTTATGGTAGATAATTGTATAAATTTATAAATTTTTAGGCTAAAATCGCTTGTACACTTTTTTAATTTTTAATCTTAAAATGCTTTACTTTAGTCGTATGCTTGAGTAAGGATCTACCTAAAACATAAAATATGTTTAAATGAAAAAAAAAATTATTTTTGGTGAATTATTTACCCAAATTTTTTTTAATTCAATTTCCAACCCTGGAACCATAATTTAAATTTTCCTGGTTTTAATACTTATTTATTTCTTTCTAAAATATAGAAAATATTTAATTATCAAAGAAATAACTAGCTTTATTTAATTAGTTGTATATCAAAAAAATTTACGTTTCCCAACCCTGGATTCATCATTTTAGATTTTTCTGGGTCCTTATATCAATCTTGTTCTTTAAAAAATATATAAAATATGTTAAGTGAACAAAGAAAAAAAGAAATAAGGGAGATACTAGTTATATTTAGTTACTTTAATATCAAAAAATGCTAACATTTTCCAGCTCTGTTGTTTATATTTTTTTAATTCTCTATATCCTACTTTTCTTTCCAAAACATAAAATATATATATATAAATTAGAAGAAAAAAAATTATTAGACCTAGTTAATTTTATATATTACAAAAAGTGTAAGTTTCCCACCCCTTGGCATCATAATTTAAAATTTTTCTGATTTCTTACACCAATCTTTTTCTTTTAAGAATGTAAGATATTTTAAATTTATAGACAAAAAGGAAAAATTAGTTTGTTATTTTGATATAACAAAAAAAGTTTCCAACGTTGGAAATTTTTTTTTATTTTTTTTTTATTTTTTTTTATATTTTTAATACAAATTTAATTCGTACTGAAATATAAAATAAGTTTATTTAACAAAAAATCAAAAAATTTCGGTTATCTTGCTACTTTTATACGACAAAATCAAGTTTAAGTTTTCCAGCTCTGAAACCGACTGCTCGATTTCGCTGATTTTCAATACCAATCTATTTTGGACCATTTCTGATACACCAGTCCAAGACCGAAGTCTCTAGCTTTTCTGGGAGTTTTCACGTACCGTTTTCACGTACACCAGACGGACAGATGGACGAACAGACGGACATCGCTTATTCGTCTTCCCTATGCATAAGGATCTAAAATATACTATATGCTTTATGGGTCGCTTATTAATATTATGGAAATTACAAACGGAATGACAAACCATACCACCATTTTTGGTAAATGGTATAAAAATAATTTAGCATAATTTTTTTAATACCCTGTGTAAAATAATTTTTATGGTAGATAATTGTATAAATTTTTATGCTAAAATCGCTTGTACACTTTTTTAATTTTTAATCTTAAAATGCTTTACTTTAGTCGTATGCACATGTACACATGGACAAACATATGTATGTTTGTATGTATGTGTGTATGCATGAACATACATACATACATACACATGTATCATCTATACGCTTTTGTTTATTCTTCAATAAATAAAAGAAATTAATTTATTTTTAAATAATAACTTTTAAAACACTTGTTTAAATGGCAAAAGCATAAAATTGGATACCGGCAAAACAATAGGAAACTTTTACTTTTTTTAAAGGGAGTTTCAAGAAAAAGATACAAAAAGTATTTATAAGAGAATAAAGAGATTTGTAGGCAACAACAACAACCACATACAACACTATCCAACAATTGTATTCTTTTTTTAAGAATCGCTCTCTGTGTAATTGCCATTAAACTTTAATCATTGAAGGTTCAATGAGACGTGTTATACAATAGAGCTGTGTCGTTCATGAACGAACGAGTACAATTGAACGAATCAGTGAAATGAACGAAGTGAGCCGGTCACTTTACTGAGCTGTTTTGGCTCAGCAGTACTGATAAAAAGTACAATCTCAAAACAGTGGTACAATTTAACGAAATGAACGACCGAGCACACTTGGCACTTTTTTTGTTTTGTTTGGCTTTTTCTTTGTTCATGTGAGATTTTTTGTCATATTCTTGTTTTCATTTGAATTTTTATATACTTTTAGTAACACTGTGGCCAATTTGAAATTAATTAAATTACCATTCATATTTATTAAGTTTTTAGAACATAGGTATTAATATTTTTTTTTTAGCAAAATTGGTTTAGATATTTTAGTTTATTTTCATTGTCATTATTGTGTATAAGTATGTGGCTCTTTTGGCGATATGAATCTTTTTTCATTTCTTTACTTTCAATTCAAAACAAAATGCATTGTGCATGTTTCCCTTTTTATGTACAGAATCAACTGCTTGTTTGTTTTCACTTCGTTCTATTTCTTGAAAAGAGCGGATGAACGAAATGAACGAACTCGTTCTTTTTTAGAAAATGAACGAAAATGAGCGGTCACTTGAATGAACGATTTGGCACAGCTCTATTATACAATAATGCCATAGCTATAACCTATTACGGCTACCATAACCATAAACAGCTGTTTATGTTTTCATTTGATGATTAATTTCAAAAGTGCAACTACAAATGGTCACGGCGAAAAACAAAAATTCAATGTAATCAAATACAGTGTTGCACATAAGTTCGGCTCGAACAGATGTTTTGTATTATTATACCCCTCTCCCGTCGAGCATTACGTAGTAGGTAAATTAACTCCCTTATGACACGTTAAATTGAATCTTTAGACGCCTTGCGCACGGGCTAAGTTTTTTTGACAAAGTCTTTTGAGTTTTCTTTTGAACTTTGTTTTACTTCTGCAAACTCAAAGTTTACTTTGACAAATTTTCACTAATCACCATCAAGAAAGAAAAGAACGATGAACAAAGCAAGACCCCTTTTAGGCATGCATTTACTTTGCAAAGTCTTGAGTTTATAGAAAATAGGAGAATAGAGAATGATGGGAAGTACATACCGCAAAGTTTCTTTTTTATTCGTGGGTTCCTTTTGTTATTTACTTCGTTGTATGTTGGAAGTATGTGAAAGTAAACTTTGTGTGTCTACACTAGAACCAGGCAATTTATGAACATGGGTCACGACGTTTGTCGGCTACTTGCTAGCATTTACATGTATACAACACGGTCAATGAAAATAAACAGCAACAAGAGCACAAAAGTATCTTGTACCCATCAACAAACCAAATAAGGCAAGGCGAATTGACACCAAGTGATTTCAATTCATGAATGGTGGAATTTTCTGATAGCAGGAAACTATGCACAACAACAAATACAAATGCATTTTATGCAGACTTGCAAGACAAGACCACCTGGTATGAAGTCCCCTTTGCAGAATAACGGCAGTAGGAAATAACGCACGAAACAAATGTGAAGTAAATCCCAAAATTTTGGAATTTATTTCATTTATTTTTTTGCAGTTATTTTTTTATACCAAAACAAAACTGAAAATGAAATATCTCAAAAGAAATTTTTTAAAGTTATTTCATCGGCGAAAAAATTTGGGACTATTTAATTTTAGTTGGGACTTATTTTGCGCTCCAAATAATTGGTAGGATTTCATAACGAAACAATTTCGGGCTAAATTATTATTTTTTTATTAATTTCGCTTTCAAGGATTTTCTGCTCTGAGGTAGATACAAAGTCCAATTCGCTTTCCAAAGCACTTCTGCATTGCAAGCCTTGGGCCGGACTTAAGGATTTTCTTCACCATGGTATTTTCAGACACAGCGCTTATTAACAAAGATTTTCTAAATAGGCGGCGTTGGGTCGGTCTGAATGATTTTCTCCACCATAGTATATCCTGACACGGTGCCTGTTACTTGGGTCATGTTACACCTGGGTCATGCTTAACCTAAAAGCCAAGTGTGGATTTCTGACAGAACATGGCTGCTGCGAAAACGAGTAGCCAAAAATCCGAGCTTGCAAGAACATACAGTAACATCGCAAAACAAGTCAAACGAAGTGCGCTACTTGTTGAAAGAGTGTACATGGACGGACTAGAAAAGGAAGAAGCAGTAGCTGCAACAAATCGCATCAGAGATTTATATAGCTTAAGTAATAAATCAATCAATAAACTTATCGTTTCTCAGAGATCTTTAAGAGATTGGAATGGTGAACCTTTTGGTGAACCTCATCGCTATTAATCCTTTCCATAATCGAATAGTTTTGAAAAACAGAGCGTTGTTAAAATACTTGTACCTAAAAAAATTAAACTTGTCGGAGTGTAGGGGAATTTACACTTCTGAGCATGGTGAATAAAGTGATGGCTCACATCTGCTTAGAGCCTGAACTTTACCCTGAACAAGCTGGTTTTCGACCATTGATTAAGTGAACTCATTGAGAACAGTCCGTGGAGTGGAGATCCCCCTATATCTGGTATTTATAGACTTTTTAAAAAAGAATTTGACAAGCAATCTCACAACACCATTTGGAATGCGCTTAAATGTAAAAGAACCCCGCTAAACTTAATATCAAAAGTCTATACAACTGTTCGACTTGCAGAGTATTGCATGACAATAAATTAAGTGAGATGATAGGAATGAAAAGGGTGGGGCAAGGTAAGACAAAGATGAGTTATGCCAACCTGTGTTATTTAACACAGTTCTTGATATTGTACTGCAGAATGCTACAGAAAACTCTACTGGAAGTCAATCGGGCCTTACAGGCGATTAGAAGACCTAGACTATACAGAATATATCTGCTTTCTGTCGCATACGTTCACCGACATGTTTGGTAAGCTACCACTGCTAGAGGCAGCCTCGGTATTCTGTAACTCGTTAAAGCTAAATCTCTATCGCTAAAAATCTTTAAAGTCGATTTATCGATTTTTGGCTTCGAATACAATTTTTAAACGTCTATTGCTAAATCAGGCAATATCATTGTAATGTAATTCGCGGAAATTTTAATGTTTAATTTTCTATTTGCTCAGCACTTCAGCGATCGAATTTGGCCTTAGCTTTAGCAAATTAAAGAATACGGGGCTGGTTTGAAAATCACCTTTCGAAAGACTAATGGCTTCGTTAGTCAAATCGTATCGTCTTACTGAGGCTATCAGCGAATGTCCCAGTTTTTATTGTATTGATCTTTGCTTTATACGTGTGTGTGTATGCACATAATGGTAGAATTACTAAAATCGTATCGTGCTGTTGCGTATCAGCTGAAAAAATCCGTAACATTTAATAAGCATGTTGATGCTTATTGAAAATGTGTTGGCAACGTTTGCTACGTAAAAATCTACAGAAATAGATTTTTACGTAGCAAACGTCAACTTCTCTATTACATACATACATACACACCGAAATATATAAAGCAAAGAGAAATACAATAACAGCTGACACGTTCGCTGGCAGACTCACGTTTTTAATAACTAACATCAAGACTTACACGATACGACAACTTCAAAAGTAAGACGATACGATTTGACTAACGAAGCCATAAGCCATAAGAAGTTAACGTTTGCTACGTAAAAATGCACTTTATTTTCTGTAGATTTTTACGTAGCAAACGTTGCGAATATATTTTCAGACAGCAGTGTAATGGCGAGTACACACTTTGCCATTTTGTGACATCGCAATGGTGTGTACTAGTGGCAACGTTTATTATTTCCGATATTTTTCATTGGGTGGCATTGCTTTCCATATAAAAAAACATAAGGTGAAAGGCTTCGCATACATCCAGAAAAATAAAAATCAAACTCTACCTCCAATGTAAGGTCAGCCCTATCGTATGAATACGAGACTTCGAATACGGCCTCCCGCGATATAATGAAAATCTTCTGGCCAAACATGATAACCAACACTAACCTCTGGCAGCCACAAACCAAACACTTTTACGCTCCGAAATTCTTAGTCTTAAACGAAACTGGCTAGGTCACACATTACGCAAACTAGCAGATCATCTGACAAGAACAGCAATCAATTGGAATCCACAGGGGAGCAGGAGACGAGGAAGACCAAGCTCATACACGTTAAAGACAATTAGACAAAGAAGTGAAAAAGGCTCGCAAGGCCTGAAGCGAAATAAATTTAAATAGCACATAATAGATCTCACTGGATCGCTCCACATTGGACCAACGGTAATAAATATAATAACCTGCGATCTCAAACCATAATACTAGACCAAATTATATTAAAAATTATTATTATATTAATAGTTCATTGTAATTATAAACAGGGGGGTTACTCTCTATTACGATGCGAAAGAAAAATGGTACGAAATCGCACGATTGGTACTCTCTAATGCGTTTGCGCATTTACCTTTCGCATCTTTTATTTTCCGTTTCGCAAGTCTGGTATCACCGTACTCTACAATGCGAAAGCGCCTGTCAAAATCGCTCGATAAGCGCAAATATCTTGCGTTAGCTAAATACCAAACGCAAAGTGAGAAAAACATGTAAATACGTTCATAAAAAAATATTTTTGTTTTATAAGAGGTTTATTAAACTAATTTTCTATAGAAATTTGATTAATAAACCTTTTATAAAACCAAAATATTTATATTTAAATCGTAGTTTTTAGGGAAAATGCTAAAAAAATTAAAAACAAAACAACGGCAGTTTGAAATTTTAGTGGATTGCATGTGAGCAAATGGCAAATAAGCCGCAAATAATTTGTGGACAAAATTGACAGACGACCTAAATTCTAATGGACCTCCTGTAAGGGATAGAGCTGGTTGTTTATAATGAAATGTGACACTAATAGTACTTATAATATTACACATGTATGTTTGTATGTATGTATTCATATTTGATTTTAAAAATCACACCAAGTGAAAATGCGTAAAAATAAATTAAGCATTTCCAGCACAGGTGATGGTCCCTCTCAATTTTTTTATTTTCTCAATCGCTACGTAGAGCTCTTTTAAGCGACGGGACATTGACTGCTGCTATATTCCTAAGGTATCCAGCTTGGCCAAGTAATTTTAAGGCAGCGGCTAGTTTTATAAACTTTTAGCTGGTGTTGCACAGCGTTTAGAACATACATAAACGCAAAATTTGTACAAAGTTAAAATAAAGCAATATGTATTTAATAACATATTCCACTAGATTTTTTCTAACCTGCGGTCATTTAAGGAAAGTATACCGGAACTATCTCTTAAGCTTAAATTAGAAGTGACATACCCATAATGCCATAGCCATAACCAAACCAAAATTTAATTGGTTTCTATGGTGACAGTTATGGCTTTAAGGTTGTTTTCTATGGCTATGGTTATGTCACGTCTAATTGAACCTTTAAGACTCGTCTTGCAACTCGTTATACATGGACGTTTTCTTCATAAAACCATAACGCTACAGAATCCATCACTTTATTTTCAATTAAAAGCTGTTACACTTCACTTTTTCTTAAATTTTGATTTTAAATGTCGTTTTTCTTATACATATTTTGACATTTCAGTACTGCCAACCTTTGCCATATTTTCTTTTGCAATGTCCGTGGTGCCACTTTTTCAAACAATTTTGCGAAAGGTTTTGCGAAAGTAATAGAGAGTACCAAATTTGCATATCAACGCATTTAGCTTTCGCATCGTAATTGCTTTCGCATCGCAATAGAGAGTAGCCCCCCAGGACTGACGAATTGTTTCGTGGAACTTGGGCTGGTGTTCTACCGCGGGTCAAGTTAGTTGATTTTCAATGTTCAATAAACTCTTTGGGCAAGAAATTTTAGTTCACCCTCAACTGATATGAAATCTTGCTGGTATATTTGACATTAAACTTTTTGCTGGCAAAGAAATATACAAAATTTATATATGAGACAATTTAAAAACTTCCATACAAGACCAGCTGGAAACACCTACTGACTTTCAAATGAAATATATGTAGCTTAAACCCGTAACGGCTAAAATTATGTTTTTAATGTCGATTAGTGTAATCAAACATAAAAAAAAATTATACTCACGAACATGCTGCTCAGCTATTCTCCGGTTAATTAGTTTCACATTACAAAACAGTCGTCACACCGCCATTCAGTTTCATTCAATTACAATTGATAAAGAGCCACTGCTCTGCAGGCACACTTGAACTGCAGACGACAGCAAGAAACCGTTTATTTTAGCTATAGGCTCCCTTCAACATTCAGTCAATCGGAGTACGTCTTACTGTTCGCTAATTCGTCCGAAGTGTGTACGCGTAACTTTTTTTCGGTGTTTTGAAAATAGCGGCATTATTTTTGCTAAGAATTTTGGTTCTTGACTTAAATATTTTGAGAAATAATCGCTCAGTGTTTCTTGCAGTTATTTAGCAAGATAAAAAATATACATACATATATGAAAATTATTTATTTTCAAAACAACAATCGTGTAAATAAATAAAAATCTTTAAGAAAAGGTATTAATTTCTCTTTTGATTTGAAGTGTTTTTTTTTTATTACATTATTTTATTTATATAATTATATAAAACGTATGGTTCGTTAAAAAAATATCATTTAAAATTTTCCATTATAAAAGAAATAGTTAATAAAGTGTGTTAAAAAACAACGGAAACTAATTTTGCAAAAACATATTTATAAATATTCATAAAAATTGTATTTGTTTTATTTTTTTAAAGTTGAAACGTAATGAATGATTTGTTTGTAATAAGTAAAAATTTAAAATTTATTTGCATTAAAACAAGAGACGTTACGCCAGCGAATGCAATATTTTTTAACAGTTTCATGAATTTAGAAATTCTTATTCAAAGCACACACTTAGCGACCGTTGGTATATATAACACGTTGGTTTACCAAGTTGTGTCAATACAACTTTTTTTTTCTTTTTAATCTTTTGTATAACAACTTCATACAAGGACCTCACACACTTTACAATCTCATACCTTCTTATGTTGCACCAACGTAAGAAGGTGTGTGCTGTGCTTTAGTTCTAGTTTACACTATGCAACTCTTATTGCTAAGCGGATTAGTTTTCGGGAAAGAGAGACGAGGGGAAATGAAACGTTTCATTTCCCCTCGTTTCTCTCCTAACAAACTAATCAGGCTTAGCAATAAGACTTGCATAGTGTAAACTAGGAATCAAAGCCTATGCATATATAATCCGTCAAGGTATGTATATCTAACCAGGTGGCAGCGCTATTTCATGTGACAATTTTTTGTTCTACTTGCTCTTTAGCTGATAAATGTCGGCTATCAAACTACTTAATGTACGTTAAGGCCGAGGCATACGAGAATTCGTCGTAAGTTATACGCCACTATTTTCAACTGACAACTAAAGGTATACTCACATATTACGTAATGCTATTTTCGGAGTTTTATACCCCCTTCTACCCCCCCCAAACCCCTCTCTCAACAGCCCCTTAGTACCGCCTTTTACAAAATTGTCAGTATACATTTTCTAAACTGTAACAACATTCACATTTCTGTTCAGTAAGTTTTGGCAAGTCATCATGAATCCTTTAACGCCAGAAGAGCGCTTCCAAATTGTGTAAATTTACTTTGAAAAAAATAAAAATAAATCTGTTCGCAAGTTCACAGAGGATTTCGTCCATAATCAGCCTATTGAGCAAGTCGAATTGACACCAGGTGAATCCGATTCAGGGAATGGTGATCAGCTGTTGATTTCTCTTGTCTCAAATCAAGCAAAACATTCGAACATTTTCTGACAGCAGGAAATTTTACACTAACAAATATACATCCATTTTAAGCAGAGTTGCAAGTCGAGACCACTTGCTATGAATTCGCCATGGTATTGAGCTACGGTGACGATGAATGGCAAGTGCTATCGAGTCATGTTGACTGAATTTTTGTTTCCAAAAATTATTCAGCTAAACAACAACGATATTTGGCTCCAACAAGGTGGCGCAACTCTGCCATAACAATCCATTTATTGCAAAAGCAATTTGTTGACAACTTTATTTCCAAAAGTCTTCCTGTTCACTGGCCGCCTCGGTCGTGCGGTTTAACGCCTCTGCATTACTTTTTGTGGGGGCTAGCTGAAGTCATTGGCTTATGCCGACAAAGCGGCAACTCATGAAGCATTGAAAGCCACAATATGTAGATGTAACTCGAGGCCGCGCCGGCATATTTAGGAAATCATTTAAAAATAAATGTCACGAAATTATCTACCAGATTATAATAAAAAAATGCATTCCAACAATAGGTCCGTTTGTTTAATTATCCAGTAAAATCCAGTAATTGGATAATTTGAAAATTTTACTCCGAAAAATATCTCTTGCACAAAAAAGTATGCGAACGGAAAAATTGCCAAAATTTGCAGATGAATCAAAACAGCTGATCATCATAGTGTTGTATAATATATTTATACTTTGTATTTGCTTACATTTGCTCACTCTATTGAATCATATGTTTTTCTCAGCTACTGGATTTTTGTCCAGTAAAAATTTACTGACTCTCCGTAAACAACTATGAATTTACTCTCTCACCCTCACTTTTGCAAATTTATGTGTAAACGAATGCATTTCAGTAAAATCCAGTACAAATTTGCACAAAATTTGGGTTAAACGAATACATCTAATATTTCTGCCTTGTATTATCATTTTAAGTTCTCATGCAGCTAAAAAAAAACACCCGTTACATATGTATGGAAGTGTGTATAAAGCGAGATTAAAGCAGACAGGAACAAATTATTTGTTCTGCCCAAAAAGGTGGCTTCGGTCGGACACAAACATACATATCGCAGACTAAATCATAAACCGTGATAACTAGAGATGTCAATCGGGAATGATTTTTTAAAATCGCAAGCTCGGGATTTTGAAACAAACCCCGAAAATCAGACTCGGAATGTTGGGGAAATCTAAATCCCGAAAATTATAAGAAGGAAATGCACATACTTACATACATCGTCAATTGAAACGCAAAACGCCCTAGCTAACTTTAGAGGACAAGGAAAAAACGTGTTAACCCAGTGAAAAAAATTGGAAGTAATTATTCAGGAACTGATTTTTCTCTACTTCCAGAGTATCAATATGTGTATATCTATTTTTTATTTGTCAGGAATCGATTATAATCGTTAATAATTATTATCGAGATCCTGATAATTAATTAAGAATCTATTTCACTTATACAAAATTGGACATCATTTGTAGTTTTCGCAAATACTTACGATATGTCTGGATTTTTTAGGGAAATGAAATCCATGCCCAATAATTGACTTCCCAATTATATGTCATTTAGCTAGTTGCCACTTAAATTTAAGTGGCACTTAAATGTAGCTTAATTTTTTCAGTTCAGTAATTAAAATTCTTATTAAATTACGCTGCAAGTACGGCAGCACTACAAAATTTCCCAGTATTATGGAAGGCTTTTTAAACAACAGCTGCTTATTACAAATAAAAAAGTTAGGTTATCAAAATGAAGAAAACTAAAATTGCATAAAAACACATTTTATGAAACAAAAAGAGCATCAAAATTAATTTTTTTATTTATTTTTCCATGATATGAAAATATGTATTGTATATCTATATATATAAAACAGGATGTGTGTATGTACATATGTATGTATGTAACGTATGGACGCCAAAACGGCTGGGCCGATTTTGATGAAATTTTCAGGGAATATTCAGAATTTTCAGGCGGGTGACACTGTTAAGTTTAATTTTTTACTTTCGGTCTGCGGGCGGAGTGTGGCAAAATCCAATTTTCATATTGCACCACCAATGCCATATACATATGTATGTATATATATTTTTTTTGCGGGGACGGGAGGGGTAGCGAAGCACACCGGGATAAGCTAGTGTTATATATTTATGAAAATTAAACGCAATTCTTTTTAATACGACCACATGATGTTCATGTACATTAGGTATGGCATAGTGGACGATTTTTCGATTTCGAGTTGCAAGAACTCCTCATTTTATGAGGTTCGGAAAAAATATTTGAAGCAAAAAATGGTCAGATGGGGGCAAAGGTCGCCTTTTCGTGCTCAAAGTTGAGGGTAAAAGCAAAAAATCATATAACTTTCCCGGGGTCACCGCTACAAGGGTCAAATGTATGACCAGCGCCCATTAATTTTCTCTACCCAATAGTTTTTTTCAACAAACCGAAAGCCTAACTCCTCCCTTACAAAGGGGTAATTTTTATAAAATTTACTTGGATGCTGTATGACCAGCCTCCAATATTTTTTCAATACAAAGATTTTCTCTAAACATACTTATCGTCATCTTCAACCATTAAGGTGGTCCCAATACAAAAAATAATATTTTTTTTAAGAAAGCCGCCTGTTCCGCTTTTATGGTGCCTACCAGGGTGGTAAAATGTAGCACGGACTCACAGTAATTGTTCATCTCCAACATTTCCTCCAAACATACCTATGCGCTATCTCGACTCCTTAAGGGGGCTCCCATACAAAGGGGAAATTTTTATAAAATTTGCTCGCAGGGCTCTAACTGCCCCTATGGCGTTCCTATCGAAGTCAAATGTGGGACCAACCTCCAACATTTGTTCAATATAAAGATTTTCTCTAAACATACTTATCGTCTATCTTCAACCATTAAGGCGGTCCCCATACAAAAAATAATTTTTTTAATCATTTTTTTAAGAAAGCCCCTTATTCCGCTTTTATGGTGCCTCCCACAGTAATTTTTCATCTCCAACATTTTTGTGTGGGGACCACCCTGCTGCTAACGCAACGCTTGACGCTCTAATTTAAGTTGAACTCTAATAGCTAAAATCAGTGAATGTTTATATATAGTTTGAGTTAATTTTCATTAAAAATTAAAATGTGTTTAAATACACTTTCATTTTTTCAGTGGTTAATTAAAGTTATTATCAAATTAAGTTGAAAGTACGGTAGCACTACACTATTATGGAAAGCTTTCCAAAAAACAGCTGTTCAATATAAACAAGAAAGTTGATTTATCAATTTGCAGAAAAGTGAAATAGCAAAAAACACATTTATGATACAAAAAGAGCATCAGAATGCATTTTTCTATTTATATATTTCATGATATGAAAATGTGTTACATTTGTTGTACATTTGCGAAAATTAAACGAAATTCATTTTAATACGACCACATGATGTTCATGTACGTACCTTCAAAAAACACACACATGCACAAAACATATGGTGTGTTTGTAAAATTTAAACAACACTTAAATCTACAGTGTTGGCTATTTAAGTTTGATTTAATTGTGCAGTGAGAAACAAATTTTTGTGTTTAAATAAGATTTAAAAATAAATTACAAATAATCATTGACTGATTTATTAGCCCTAAGTGTGATTTAAGTACACAAGGTTGGGCATTTAAATGTCTCTTAACTTTGTACTGAAAAAATTAATTCGGTACTTAAGTGGCATTTAAAGATAAATGACACTTAATTGAGAAATCAATTTTTGGGCCTAATGCATTAAACCCATTCACCGCAGCAAGCTACCGACTACAAAGTGTCAAGGATAGAATATACATATGAGAATGATTCTTTTGAAGACAGCAAGGCAACAAGGCGGCAGGTTGTTGTCTATGCTGATTTTGTCGTTGTAGTCCAATTAAACTAATTTCAATTTTGGAGGGCTGCAAAACAAAAACTGTGTTGACAATACAGCAAAATATGTAAATAAAAATTAGTGCTTAGAAAAATTTTTTATTGCAAAATAAAAAATAAAGTTAAAAAATGTTAATGTTAATTACAAAAGTAAAAAATTTGCACAATTTTAAAAAAGTCACAATATTGATTAAGAATCGCTAACACTATAGGTAATGCAAAAACAGCGGATGACAAACTTTAATAATGTTTAAAAATCTTCAAAACTATTAAGAAGCTAAAAAAACTCGCAAAAAGCCGCTTTTATTGCAAACTTTGCTAAAAATCGGGAGAATTTGCAAAATTTTAAACAAACCATAATATTGATTTTAAAAAAGCAAAAATTTACTAACAGCAGGATGATAACAAAGTCTAATATTGTTTAAAAATCGGCAAAACTGCCAGGAAGCTGAAAACATGCAAAATACGCTTTTAACGCGAACTTTGAAAAAATTTGCGAAAAGTTGCAAAATCGAAAGCAATCCCTAAAATTTATTAGAAATCGGAAAAGCCATTAAAAATATAAAAAGTTTGGAAAAAATGCGATAAAATTGCAAGTTAGCAAGAAATTGATAAATGTAGCCCTATAGAGCCATAACACCGGTATACAAAATGTAATGATCGGACGAAAAATGGCGACACAGTGAACAAAATACTAAAAGGGCGGTATTTGTAGACGTGGCAAAAAAATAAAAAAATATTTTTGGAATTGTTTTTACATTATCTTTAATCCTAGGTAGTGACTGGCACAACTTTTTTTCTCGAACCACTCTAATGTCTATGCCTGTTTTTATATTATATGTACACTAGATATACCAAACGGACGACACAATCGTCCGCATTCTAAACAGAAACAAAATCTCTTTATTAAACCTAATTCAATTTATTGAACTCTCGTCCTATAAGTTTTATGCAGCGACCGACTAAAGTGGCACATCGCCACTTTTTCGACTGCCTTGCCACTTTTTCCCCTTTTTTTAAAGTGAATTATATAATAATACATTAAAAATAAAAAATTTAGTGTAGTTTTCACGTCTTCTTCTAATTTTGCCCCTTTTTTTTTATAAATCCCCTATTTGGTGAAATTTTTTGAAAAATATCATCGGCCACCCTGGTTTTATGGCTTTCATACAATAACAAATAAGAAAAAAAAAATGGAATACACACACACACTGTGTAAACTAACAAATGAGTGTGTACTATGTTTGCATGTAGTAGTAGCAACTTTAAACGCTTATAGCTCCCAAAATACTAAACCGATTTCAATAAAATATAGATTCTGCACATCTGTGCAGAAATTCCTTTAAAATGATATAAATCTTTCCAAAATCGGTGCAGTAGTTCCGGCGTAAAAGGGATTACAAAAAACGTGTTCGCCTATTAATTATATAGATATGTACTATAGACCTGCGTAAATAGTCTTGAAATGTAAATACGTCTTGTTTTTTAAATATATTCTCGTGGCTGTAGAATGCTAAACCAATAATAAATGCTGTCGCATTATAAGCAAAGCACGATAGATGCATTTGTGTGCGTGTATATGAGTGCTAAAGCAAGCCACAGACCTTGCGACTGTTGGTACAACATGAGCAAGTTGTGTATAAGATTGTAAAGTGTGTGGGGTCGTCGTATGAAGTTGTGTATCGGTTGTACGAAAGATTAAAAAGATTTGATTTTTTGGCTAGTTGTATGGACAGGTTGTAAAATTTAGGAGTTTGTTGTACAACTTCATTTCATTTTGTTCTTATTTTCGTTGTGGTCATATGAAAAACATCGCGCTCGAATTAAAATTTGCGTATAAAATGGAGAATTGAACAGAAAGAAGTGATTTTATATAATTGTATAAGAGTTTGCGCGGAAGAATTGCTTTTTTATATGCATCGGCACTTTTGACAAAAGGTCATTGAATACTTCGTTTGACACCCACGTGTAATTTTTATAGTCCATTGGTTCACTTTCTTTTATTATTTCCAAAAGTTTGTTATTAGAATACGTTTTATTATATAAATCACTCCTTTAACCAAATTCTTTTTTTCTGTCCTTTTTTACGATCTTCTTCTTATTTTGTCACAAAAAAAAACCGTCCATTACAATATGCGACATAACACCCGATGTATGTTTAATCCAAAAAAAAAATTAAGAAATGAAGTTGTGCTCTAATGTTGTGCACGTTGTTGTAAAGTTTGTGGGCAAAACACACAACTTGTTAATCCAACGTGTTGTACCAACAGTCGCAAGGTGTATGGCTTGCATAACAAGCAATGTCGTCAAGACTTCTTGTTATGAACAAACAGTCACCAAAGTAGTGTTGATACGTGTATGCTTGTTATTTTCCATATTGTACGTTTGAGTGTGTGTGTAAGATGTAGATGCCCTGTAGTAAATAAAATAGTCACTTGGGAAAAAACACTAACTTATAAATTAATTATTTTGCAAGTGACTACAAATTGGTTTAAATATCATGCAGATATCAACCAAACATATTGAATAGAAGCACACGTAAGAAAGAAATAAAAGCAAAATAAGTAAATGAAAAGAAAATAAAAAAATTAAAAGAAGCATGCCATGAAATCAAATGCCAAATGTTTGTGTTGAAAAACAAAACTAAATTTCAATAATATTTTCTATGAGCGCTTCGTATGTATGGATATATTTATGTATGTACGAATTTTTTTATTTTTAGTGAATATAATAATAATAAATATTTATATAGACATATATGTATTTATATATTTACATAGATATATATGGATATATACATGCATATATGTATATATATAATATATGTATATAATATAAATATATATATATCTTTTTTTGACTATAATATTAATTAACTACAAATTGGTTGAAAAATAAGTAGTTAGTAGTCAATTTAAAAGTCATGCAGAGATGGCAAATTGACTACCGCCTATGACATGCCTATGTTAAAATAGTGAGTCGGCGACAAGGAAAAAAGTCACTTAATCAACCAGTTGTGGTTATAAAAAACCAGTTTGAAGTTACTTACAAATGGGTTTGAGTTCCTATAGGGTGGTAAGCTATTATGTGTTTAAGGGAGGTTTTTTTTTAAGCAAGCGCACACAACTAATGTAAATGCATGTGAACGTTTGTTTGTGTGCAGAAAAATAAAAGAGCATACACACAACGTGTGTGTGTATGTACATGCATGACGCTTGTATACGCGCCCATGCGTAGAAAGAAGCAAGCATCACAAATTTTTCAGTCACGAAGTATTTTCTTCTTTACACCTATACTTGCAATAACTGAAACAAATTCTTGCAAACAGTGTTGCTTAGCGTTTGTTTTATAAGACTTCGCGTTAGTAAAGTATTTGAAAAATCCCTCATGTCTTGAAAGTTCTTATAAATGGTCTTTTGCAGGACTTTAATATGTACATACTTGCTTCATTTGTACAGTATCAACAGTTTTTTTTGCCACTCCTGAACATTTGATATTTTTTTAGTTTTGGCTGTTTATGTTTAGTGTGCGATATGTACACATGTATGTATTTATAAAAACTAACTAATTTGTGTCTAAAAATTAAAGTAATATTCTAAGAAATCGTTATTGCACACGCTATATTCTGATAAGAATATGTTCACAATATCCACAATTTCATTAACAATGTCTGAGTAATTCGCTTGACACTCGACCCTTCAATTAAAGAAGAAAACACGAAAACAATATGCAGTTATAGGTACACGTGCACACAAGTGCATTTGTTTGTATTAATTCCTATAGTCTTTGTTAGATAAACGGGAATTTACGTCTGGGAATTTCCCAAAAATGTTCCTGGGAACATTTTTGATAAATACATTACAATACATACATACATACCTACATTCTGTTAATGTATGTATGTACTCGTATTACATACATACATATTTTGCGTTTTGTTTGTGTACTAAATACACTGTAGTTATGTACTTAAGTATGCAGGTACATATTGAGTTCTTGTTTCAACTTCACATTTGTTTAAATGAAAGTAAAAAATTATATCTTTGACTCTATGAAATTTCTGGGTAACGGTATTGGCGTAACTAAACAATTTATCTGGGAGGGACATAACGACTGGTGATTAGCATGAGTAATATTAAAACAAGGGAGGCAAATGCAATTCTTGTGGGAGGTATAGCCAGAATGGCCTTTGCACGCCTATGTAGGTATACCCTCAATAATATATTTCAATATACCTATTAAAACAAACAATTAAAAAGTGTAAAAAATGTTTTAAACATTTATTTCTACGTTTTATTTAAAGTTATGCATTAAACACATTCACCACAGCAAGCTACCGACTTCAAAATGTCAACGATAGAATACACATGTTTATATGAGAATGATTATTTTGACGACAGCAAGACAGCACTTCGGCAGGTTGTTGTCCATGCTGATTTTGTCTTTGTAGTCCAATTAAACTAACTTCCGTTCCTTTGGCATCACATAGTGTCCATACCTGATGACTTTATATTATAACTAGTAATATGACGCTGACAGAGCAACTGTCAGTTTTTCATTAATATCAACACAAACGGGTAGACGCTGATGATTTTATATCATGATGAATCAAACAAATATTTGAAAAATACTTGCCAAAAATATCTAATTTGAGTGTTGTTTAATTTTTTGGTCACAAATAATTGTTGTGACGCCTTTTTTATACGAAAATTGTTTAATAAACAAACGTTAAATGCACAGTAACACATAAAATGACATTTGATATCAAGATGAATTCATCAGCCCGTGAGCTCTGATGATTATATCACAACGCTGATATAATATTAATAAATTGAGTCTATACGTGATGAATTTTCATCATGATATCAATTTGACATTCATCATGATATAAATTCATCAGGTGTGGACACTAAGTTATGGGGAGTCACCTATAATCAAATACAGTGTTGTCCATAAGTTTGGTGTTTACCATGGTTATGGTTATGGTTATGGCACGTCTTATTGAACTTTTACTTTTTTTTTTTGAGTTAATAATGCAGAATAATTTGGCATTTTGTATTTTATGTTGTATAAAAAATTCATATACATATGAGAGAATATATTTTCATGTCTTCATTAAGTTGTACAATGTACATACTTATGTATACTTATGTATCGACTGAGACCGATCCCATGCCCCAAAAGTGTTCCCTCCCAGAGATATGCGCGTTTTATGAAATTGATGGTACACCAAAGATACACGTATTTAAATCTTTAAAATGGCTCTCCTGAACAAAACCGGTTTTTACCCTTAGGCCCCTTTCTATTTTGCGCGTCACATACTATATACATACATATGCACATAAATTGAAAATTTTAAAAGCGTTTTCTGCATAACTGTTTGTTTTTGCGTTGTGACACTATTGAAGTAAATGAGCGATATGTAACTGTGAATAAAGGTCAAATTCCTATCCAAAATTTCGGCCGTCAAAATTTCTGAGACAAATAAATATGTAGTTCTCAGCACTATATCAAGACAAATATTTACTTGTTAACGAATATTATTCAAAAAAACAAAGCATAGTATTTTGTTTGTTTTCTCAAGACATTTATTTGAATAGTCTTTTCAGTTCCTTTATTATTTTTCACATGATAAGATAATGACTTTATCTGCATAAACGTTTGTTGTTTTATTTTGTTCTTCAGCAGCATCTCATGCTTATGGAATTTTTAGTTTTCATTTTCGGCACTATTTTTATATCTTGTGTGTGTATGTAATTACATATCGCACACTAAATCATAAAGAGTCTCAACTCAAAAAATTTCAGATGCTGAGTAGTGACAAACAACTGTTAATAACCTACAAATGAAGCAAGTGTGTAACATAAAAACAAGCATAACGATATTTTATATTCTTCAAGAAGACTGTAATGTAAAAGAAATTGTTGCGGTCGTTAGAGATTTCTTCAATTAACCGGTTTATAAAAAAACAAAACCAGTTGATAATTTTGAGTTGTGACTGTTTATGATTTAGTGTGCGATATGTATGTACGCATGTGTGTATGTATATTCATATAACTCGCAACCAGCTTTGCCGATTTTAGTTACTTTTATAAAAAATTTGTTACTTTTTTTCTAATGCGTACATCTGTAAATTTTTCTCTTTCTGGTCACGTGATTGGTCCCCAAGTGATAGGGACTAATTTTAAATTGAAATAATGGCCCTAAATGGGCTTGGACATTATTTCGAGTGGGAAGCCCTTTCTGACCTAAGGACATACAACAAATTCCGGATGTTATAGCTTTTAGCGTCATGAAAAATATATCTAGGAATTTAATTCATGTTGAAGCTTCTCTAGATCTCTCCTCCGATCATTCTCCCACGATCATTGCAATCTGTAGCCCACTAAGAAGTGACTTACCTCACCCATATGTGAATCGTGTTAATTGTTAAGAACATCCGAAGATAGTGAATTTAGCATTGCCAATATTAACGAAAATATTAAACAGTCTGCTGACATGCCACTACCTCCCATCCGCAGACAGGGTTTAATAGAATTTATTCTACGGATATTGAACGTATCGTATGTGAAAAAAGGAGAGCTAGAAGGGAAGGGCAACAGCACAGAAATGACTCCAAGAGTTGCTTGCATTTGAAAAACTACATCTCTTAAAAATTATCTGTAAGGTATTGATGTCACACCAGCATCTAATTACTCTTTGTGGCACGCTGCTAGAAACCTTAAAACAACCGTTAAGTTGAAACCACCTCTGCGCACATCTACTGTATTTGATTTATGCCTGTGGTATGCCTATGAGCAGTAATATCCACACTTCTACTTTTGCCGATGATACAGCCTGCCTTAGTATGCATGAAAACCCTTACGAGGCATCCCGATATCTTGGGAAACATATTACTCAGCTGGAACTATGGTTAAAATTATGGAGAATTAAAGTAAATGAACAAAAGTGTGTTCATCCGTACTTGTTCCCCCATGCGAATTAACAATCAAGTTGTTCATCAACATTCACATGTGAAATACCTTGATATACACCTTTATCGAAGGCTTATATGAATACACCATATTGACTCAAAACTAACACAAATGAAAATTAAAATTAACTCAGATACATTGACTGATAGGTAGAAATTTAACCCTCAGTCTAGATTGTAAGCTCTTAATATATGTACAAGTCGCTTTTGAAACCAATATGGTGCTACAGAATTCAGCTATGAGGCATTTCATCAGCTTCCAAAGTAGAGAGAATCCAACGAAGGCAAAACAAGATTTTAGTGGTAATAACATCGGCTCCATGGTACATCAAAAATTAAAATTTACATCGTGATCTAAATATACAACTTGTGACTGATGAAATTGCAAAATACGCAGGTAAACATTTAACAAAACTCGAGTCACATCCTAATCCACTTGCTCGTAATGTCTTGAGTTTTACACACATCTGCTTGAAAAAGAAGGATACAAGAGCTCTAATACTCAACACTCCTTATTAATTAATCATGGATTTTTTTGGCTAATGTGTGGATATCCGAAATTTAACAGGCAGCTTTAAACTATCCATATTCGTAAATGGCAAACCTTGCACTAAATAAGTGACACTTCATTTCACAGATATTTAGCAGCTGGCAGCCTTGCCAGACCGGGGATTTTGAAACCACTAATTGGATAACCCTATATTAGTAGGATTAGGGCCACTATTACAACTTGGCGTTAGTTAAAGGTAGGATTTTATCGGAGGTACAAAAGGTTTTGCATTATTACAACTTTACTTCAAACTAAAGTTAACAATAAGTAAAATACAGATATGTTTCAGATTATCTCACGGTAGTCTAAACACCGGGTGTAGATAAGACGCCAAACCATTGCCCCCATGCACCCTTAGAATGCACCGTATGTCACTCCACGAGCACATATGTTGAAATCTTTGAATATAGTTAGTCCTGTACTATATTTAAGTACCTTGCTGAGGTACTTAGAGCTATCTAAACTCTTTGCCGTAATGAGTTTGTCAAAACAGTACTATCAGTTGTATGGCAACAGCACCTAGTTTAGTGTATGGCTGACCGCGTCACACTAACACTAGAACGCCAATAATATTCTCCCAGCGATTTTGGTGGCAACAAACAACCACCACGTAAGATTCTCCAAGTTCACACCCCGCGAGTGTAGTTGCTTACACTCACAGTGAGGTCTGTAAGATAATACCTCAGCATTGCCGGCACATCTCGACCACTCATCAGAGTTTGGACGCATGCCTTTGCCGCCAAATATCCAGTGCCTACTCCACATTGCTCGAAATCATCCCTTTAACTCCGTGGGGTAGGACGAACTCGACTTTTTAGCAAAGAATCTTGACGACCGCTACATGCATCTAAACTCCTATAGAAGCCTTACTGTCGGGCAACCAGCATCCGTGTTACCAGACACAAGCATCTGGTGATACCTTGAAGTTCCACCCCGAAAGGCTTCACCTCTATCGTCTTTGGAACTCATGGAAGTTCCAGGTGACGCTGCACCAACAGGCCTGTTTTTCTTTTAAAAATATGTGCACACCCTTTACTCTGTTGCCAGAGATCGCGTAGTAACACATAAGCTCTATAGGTAATGTACCAAACCCTACGCTAGCTCTTTTTCCTATATGGAATTTGACATTTGTCATGATAAAAATACATCAGGTGTAGACGTAGGGAAAGGTACTGAAATGCTTTCTTAAATTGATTGAAAATATTTTTAAAATTATTTGCATTTTTTAAAATAAAATACACTATTGTGGTTATGTTTTCCTTGAATTGTAGAGTGCGTTATAGCCGAACTTCACTGTATGTTGATTTATAAAATTTGCGACAGCTTTTAAGTACTTAATACAAACTCATAGTTTTAAGAATAATTTTTTAGAATAGATAAAATTTCAAATTGATAAAAAAATAGTTGTATGTGTGTAACATACATACATACATATGTATGTACATATGCATGTACATACGTATGTCCATTTTTGCAAATTTGAAAAACAAAAAATTTTTTATATTTTACTCAGTTATCAGTTATTAACCGACTTCAAAAAAAGAAGGAGGTTAACAATTCGTCACTATTTTTTTTTTTTTTTTTTTTTTAGGTGTGTAGGTCCATAACTCGGTGCATTTTAGACCGATTGTAAAAAATTTTTTGTTGTCTGAGAGGGTATAGCTTCCCATTGGTCCCATTTGAAAAA
This sequence comes from Tachina lurida, assembly GCA_944452675.1. Classification (NCBI taxonomy): domain Eukaryota; kingdom Metazoa; phylum Arthropoda; class Insecta; order Diptera; family Tachinidae; genus Tachina; species Tachina lurida. The sequence goes on from OX101752.1 coordinate 141,987,251, forward strand.
AAGTGGGCGGGGTCACGCCCACAATTTTTTAAATTTGATTTATTGATCTTCTACTTATTTGATTGCTGCGAAACCTAGCAAACATCTTTGGTTCTTGTAATTAAAAAATTCTTGAGTTGAAAAAATGGGCGGGGCTACGCCCATTCAAATGTATTATAACATTACACGTGGTTCTACTTAACCGATTTTTACAAAACTTAGCACACACCTTGAACTCTAAAATAGACAAAATTTTCTTTTAAAAAAATGGGCGGGACTACGCCCATTAAAATTTTATATTATATTTCACAGGGTTATATTTCACCGATTTTTACGAAACTTGGCACACACCCTAAGCTTTAATCAAGGCACAAAACTGCGTTAAAAAAGTGGGCGGGGCACGCCTATTAAACTTTAGTATAATATTTCATGTGCTTGTATTTAACCAATATTGACGAAACTTGGCACACACCCTAAGCTTTAATAAAGCCAAAAAATTGCGTTAAAAAAGTGGGCGGGGTCACGCCTAAAATTTTTTAAATTTGATTTTGTAATCTTCTACTCATTTGATTGCTGGGAAACCTAGCAAACATCTTTGGTTTTTGTAATTACAAAATTTTTAAGTTGAAAAAATGGGTGGGGCTACGCCCATTAAAATGTATTATAACATTACACGTGGTTCTACTTAACCGATTTTTACGAAACTTAGCACACACCTTGAACTCTTAAAAATACACAATCTTGTTTTAAAAAAAGGGGCGTAGCCACGCCCCATAAAATTTAACACTTAATTTCACGTGCTTTTACTTCATCGATTTTTATGAAACTGGACCATATTTCCAAATAAAGAAAGATACTTACAAATAAATTTTTTTTGAATTGACCAGAGTTTAAAAGTATTCACTAAAAAGGTAAAAATAAAACTTTTTAAAAAAAAAATAAACCGACTTCAAAAATAAGCACTAAAAAGCAACAAATAATATAGATCTAGTTAAATAAAAGATTTTTATATATGTTACCTACAGTGCCGTTTGAAGTTGGTGCCAGCAACATTGGTAACTAAGCAGATACATATGTACATAAAAATTACTTGCAGTTTTTTTACCGGGCATGTTCCTATGTGCTTAGTACCAGTATTACTGGCACCAACTTCAAACGGCACTGTAGGTAACATATAAAAAAATCTTTTATTTAACTAGATCTATATTATTTGTTGCTTTTTAGTGCTTATTTTTGAAGTCGGTTTAATTTTTTTTTAAAAAGTTTTATTTGATGTATTTGTTACTCACTTTCGTTTTAAGTCAGAGGTAATGAAACCCCAACTATAAGAATTAGTCAGATTAAACAAGTATTTGAATACATACATAGTATGTATTGATTGTATGTATGCAAATTATAATGTGGTGAAGGAAAAATTTCGTCCTGTTTCGTCAAATATCATTTGTCTAACCCTACGTCTCCACTAGCCATCGACTTGGACATGACATGAACATGACGCCGGTTGTGGTGCATACGTGCGATGTCCATGTTCAGGCACATCAAAGTAATTTTCGCTAGTGAAATAAAGATCGAATATTTACCAATTTTGTTCTGTCTCTTTTCTTTCTATTGCAAATGGTTGCGGACTGAGAATCTCATTTCGAACATTGTTGCTCAGCCATATGTTCGGGCAACCATGTCAGAGCATGGACGAAAGTTGGACATGAGCGGCCTCCATTAGCCATTTGCGATGTTCGACATGACGTGAACGTATGTATACCTGCCCACTATTTTTACAATGGAATCTATACCCTCTCAGAAGAAAAATAAATTTTTTACAATCGCTCTTAAATGTACCGAGTTATGAAGTAACATAACCAAAAAAAAAATTACAGAAGAATGATAATCATGTAAAATACAAAATACACAACTAGAAAATAGGCCGATTACGATTTTTCTCACCTTTAAATTTTTCCGCAGCTTCCTTAAGATAACTTAATCCATTTTTAGGGAAAAGGAACCCTATTGTTTTCGCTACGCTGTCCGTCTGTCCGTCCGTCTGTCACAGGCTATTTTCTCGAAAACCGTAAGAGCTACGGACCTGAAATTTGGACAACAACAGATACATGAGAGTTAAAAATTAAAAGGTGTTCCAAAACGAGCAACGAAAATTTTTAAAATCCCATGTAATATACATACAATTGTATGTATGTATGTATATATATTTGAAATTTGTAAAATTAGTGTATTCTTATACAGACTACAACAATTAACACTAAAGTTAAAAAAAAAATCTAAATTAAAGGGTGTTCTATCAGTTAATGTAATTTTGACAACTTGCTGTATCTTGGAAACCGTAAGAGTCAAACTCTTGAAATTTTCAAAACCGGTAAAACTAAGAAACCCCACAATTATAAAATCTTCATACCGAAAAAAATCGCCATAAACCCAAAAAAAAAATCGCCAAAATGAAAAAAGCTCAAATTTAAAAAAAAATCGAAAATAAAATCGCGAAAAACCGGAAAAATCGCCAAAATGGAAAAAAAACGCCAAAAACTGAAAACAATCGTCAAAACGAGAAAAAAGCGACAAATCTAAGAAAAAGCGTTTAAACGTTTATTTTATTCGGTGCTTACCTTTTTATTCACGCTTTTATTGGTTAATTTTCTATTTTGATATTTTTTTTATTTTATTTATTTTCAGCTGTCAGTAGAGAAATATAAACTATGGTTGTATATTTACCAAGGTTGGAAACCGAAAAAAATAACGGTATCGGTATTGATACCGGTACAATTATTTTTTAAATTTCGGTATCGGTAGCGGTATCGGTATTTTTTTTATTGCGGTATCGGTATTACCGGTACATACCGTTATCGAGTTTATAATACCGGTATACCGATATTACTGATAAGTTTATTATTTCAGGCAGTGGACATTACAAAAAATCTTTTTTTATTAAATTACTTCAAAAAGGGAGTATTTTTACATTAACATACATATGTACTCGTATAAAAGCATATTAACTTATTTGTTTCTATATACATATGTATGTTTTTATACTATTATTAAAAAATAATTTATTAAAAAAGTGAAACAAGGAGACTGCAGTTTATATATGTATATAAAGTATACATTTTGGTTAATTAAACCAAATAGTAAAAATAAAAGTTTTGTCTATACTGATATATTACACTGTGTGACAAATTTTGATGAAATCGAAATACCTGGGACGTGTTACTATTTTTCTGCTAGGTATTGTCGAGTATAACAATACAAATTGTATTTGAAATTTTCCAGACACCTCCAAAATCTTGAGTTAAGGGTAAAAACCGGTTTTTCGTACCCGTAGACACTTATCAACCTCCAACTAAGTTAAATATCAACCGATTTAAAATTTATAAAAGGATACAGAAAGAAGAGACTAAGATTTTTTGAACCATATAGATATATCTTGTTTCAGTAAATTTCAAATATGTCTTTTTTTTCACCAAATATAATTTTTTCGGTTTTTTTCAACACTTTTCTACTTTGGACACGTTCTTAGGCAATATTTTTGTACTGGATCTATATTGTTTATAACTTTGTTTATAAAACATAATTGAATAAGAGTAATTCACAGGACTGTTTTAAATATTTTGTTAGAAGACTTTTTTTTAAAAACTACCTGTATGATGTATTTCGCGTTTTATTTATACGCTTTCGGGGTAAATAAACTTCCAGGATGATGAAAGTACAATTTAATAGATGTATATAAACACAGAGTACAAAATTGGTACAACAGTGGTCGCCAACATTTTTTCCTTCATTTTAAAAGTACTTTTCTTCACCTCAAGAGAAGAATCTTTAACTTCAAATATAAAAGTTTAGAAGTTTTTTCTCTACCAACCTTATATATTACGTTGAAGTGTGTAAACAAGACCAAGACCAAAGAAAGAAAGTTAATTGAAATATATCTTTGCAATTTTTTCACATATTACGGTTTACAGCTCAACTAAGTTGGATTGAAACTGAAACAACTTAACTTTTAAACAACTGTTTTTTTGGTATTCTGAATAACAACTAATTTTAGTTAACTTCGAAACAATGCACGAAAAACAAAGGTTCTTATCTATGCTATATGTTTTGAAACCATAGTATCCATTATAAAACATTTTAAATATTTTTAGTTTTGGCCTTGCTATTTTTTCTTGAGATTCTATGTTTTATGAACATGGCAATAATATTGGTTGACAAATGGGATTGGTTGGCGTCTGGAATAGTAAAGCAAATCGAACACAATGGTCGAAATAAAAACCAAAATACAACTGATAAAAAGCAGTTTTCTCATGGTGAAAAAAGTTGTAATACATAATAAAAATTTGGCAACTACAACTCAACTATCATTTATTTTTTGGCCGGAATCGGTATACCGGTACGTACCGGTATAGACGTAAACGGTAGTCTGGATACCGGTATTTTCTAACCGAAATGGATTTCGGTATCGGTAACGATACCGGTATCTAATTTTAGCGGTATTTGAATCGGTATCGGTATTTTTACGATACCGTTTGCCAACCTTGATATTTACACAAAAGTAGCCATAGCATTTCTGTGTATATTGTTATTGTAGAGTAAAAATATGCTATACCAATTTGCAAATGCTACGATGCAAGATTGTGAATTGGGCAAATATATATTTTTAAATTTTTTTTTCAAACCATATAAACAACTTATTTTTAACTATTCATTTTATGTTAAATACATATGTACTATGTATATTTTAAATTCTAAAATCTAACAAATTATTTAATTAACACATGCTCGTACATACACACACATGCTTGCAAAAGCCTTGTTTAACTGTAACACAAATTATCTCTTAACGCACACAAGTTGTATTAATTTATGCACTGGCACTGATGTTTTCTAAATTTTTAAAATTCTCAAGCTGCGACTCAATTAAGCTTTTCATACATACTTTTAATTGCTATTTTTCACGCAAAATAAAATTTTAGATACTCGCTCATAAGTACATAAATAATAAAAAAATATAAGTAAATAAATAAATAAAAAATATTTCATTGGCAATGAAATTTTAAAAATACCTTGAAAATACTAAAATATGATAACTTCAATAAAACATACATAGAGGCAGGAAATCAGCACAAAAAATACTTGAAATAAAGAATTAATGCCGAGAAAATGATTATCAGTTTTTTTCCTCTCAATTGCAGGCCTTGTTTGATGTAGTATCTAAAGTTAATTAAGTCATTGATTGATTCAATCATTTTTATTATAAACTTGTGTTTTTTGCCAACAAACTTTGTAATTGTTTTTTAATAATTAAAATTAAAGTAATGATTCATTAGTTCTATTATTTAGAAATAAATGTTTATTTCTTTCCGTGAACATTTTGAATCGCCCGCCTCTTAACTTAATTCTTTCTACACCATTTTTCATTGAAATTGAGAAAATTCAAGATAATATTGAGAAAATTCCAATTGAAATTGAGAATTTCAATTTGAAATTGAGAAAATTTCAAATGAAAATGAGAATTTCAATTTGAAATTGAGAAAATTCCATATGAAAATGAGAATTTCAATTTGAAATTGAGAAAATTCCAATTGAAATTGAGAATTTCACATTGCAATTGAGAAAATTCCAAATCAAAATGAGAATTTCAATTTTAAATTGAGAAAATTCCAAATAAAAATGAGAATTTCAATTTGAAATTGAGAAAATTTCAAATGAAAATGAGAATTTCAATTTGAAATTGAGAAAATTCCAAATGAAAATGAGAAAATGCCAAATGGAAATGAGAAATTTTAATTTGAAATTGAGAAAATTCCAAATTGAGCTGGAATTCTGAAAATTTATTTATTCGAGATCTTTTTAATAAGTATATGTACATATATGATTTAAAAATAATATATATGTAGCTACGAGTATGTATTATTGCCCAACAGGCATATCCTCCAAATCCATAGCAGACTGGTAAAACGTTGTAGTGTGCTGTATAGCTCTACTGCAATCGCCAACAGTTATACTTGGCTTTGAAATATTAATTGTCTCTTCTAAAAACAGAAGCCTCTGCTCTCCTACATTTGGGGGACTTACGTTTGGTACATTCATCTTTGTTTTTACTATACTTTTTATTTTTGACCAAATACTTTCGATAGGATTAAGCATCGATGAATAGGGGCTCAGTCGTAAGAGTGTAGCTGTAGAGTTGTCAAAAATATTTTGTAAACGGTTGGCAGGGAGCGTTGTCACATACCACCACAAGCTCGGATAAATCGTTTCCTAACTCTTCCCACCTATCAAAAACACTCTTTACCCACTCATTAGCGCTGTTGGATTTGAATGAACCCCTACGGTTGTCCATTTTAATAATGCCTGATGTACTAATAGCACCTATCAAATGTATGTTTGGTCCACGAGATGTAGGCATTGACTGTACTGTTCGGAGACCAACACGGGACCAACCATATTTCCTAGGACAAAACAAGTTGAAGTTAGTTTCATCTATCCAGATAACTTGTTTTTCATTTCTCACAAAATCGTTAAGTTTGCGTACATATGTTGCACGTTTTTCTTTATTAAGTTGGGTGTTCATTGACACTGGTTGTATATGAACTAGAGATCGACCGAAGTCGTTTTTTTTGGCCGAAGCCGAAGCCGAACTTCGGCTAAAATCCTAAACTTCGGCCAAAACCGAAGCCGAAGCCGAATGTTTTAAATTTTAAAAATGATACTTGTTTTATATGAATTAAGAAAAAAGTTTGCTTTTTTGAGATCACTGAAATAGCTGTAATATCTATTGGATACATAACAAGAAAAATGAAACTATTTTGCAATTTCTAGATTGCTTTTTCATATGATCACTCACAAGAACGTCCAAGTAAAAGAAAATAGAAAGCAACAGGGTTGTATTTCAAAGTAACCCTTTCAAAACGTTAAACACAATAGAAACTGTCGGCGAGCAACGACAAAAAATAATGTTATTTTTCAAGATTGGAATGAAAAATATTCGGCTTCGGCTAATCGGCCGATTTTTGTCGTAGGCCGAATGTTGGCCGATTACCAATTTTTGGCCGAAGGCCGAAGCCGAAGCCGAAGCCGATTAATCGGTCGAACTCTAATATGAACACCTTTTATGGAATACATCTTTCCATGCAGAGTATTTCCTACAGTTGTGATGGAAACCTGTTTATTAAATAGCGAATGCATTTTGTCGACGATTTTACGAAGTGTTATTTCTGGCCTTTCTTCTATCCAAGCTAGAATATTATTTACTTCTTCATCATCTAAAGACCGGGGCTTCTTACCACCTCTTTGCATAGGTATTACGTTTAATTGAGATTCCCATCGATGGGCAGTTTTATAGCAAATATTTAAGGATGAAGCTAATTCTGCCCAGTCCATTCCTTTATTAGATGCATCAATGATTCTTCGACGATCCGTATCAGAATATCTTTTGTAACTTCTTCGTGTAACGCGTTCCGACCCTAAAGGAAATCAATTACATTATATGTACATCTTGTCACACATATGTTACGTCACACCTACTTACCTTCTATTTCACTTCTACATATAGGGCAATTCGCCATTACCCACCCCAGTTATACATTTTTGGTGAAATAAGTGACGACACGGAATTAGTCGATTTACTTCACCGCGTATCATGTTGACTAAACATATTGCACAGTTATCATTAAATTCCATGTTGTTCGTTCCAGTGCCACATTAATTTAAATATTCTTATTGCTTTTCAGTGACATTCAATTTAAAAAGCCTACCTGTCCTAAACTCAGAACAAAAATACATATGTACATATATATATGTGCTTATGTAGCAAGTATGCAGAATTAAATCTCATATTGTTATTTATATTGCGGAATATTTTAAACAAATATCTCTTAAATCAAGTTGTGTGTAAATTGAAAACTTTAAACTCGTTTTTTATGAAAATCTCATTTTTATTTGGAATTTTCTCAATTTCAAATTAAAATTTCTCATTTTCATTTGGCATTTTCACATTTTCATTTAAAATTTTCTCAATTTCAAATTGAAATTCTCATTTACATTTGGAAATTTCTCAATTTCAAATTGCAATTCTCATTTTTAATTGGAATTTTCTCAATTTTAAATTGAAAATCTCATTTACATTTGGAAATTTCTCAATTTCAAATTGAAATTCTCATTTTTAATTGGATTTTTTTTTTCAATTTCAAATTGAAATTTTCATTTGGAATTTTCTCAATTTCAAACCGAAATTCTCAATTTCATTTGGAATATTCTCAATTTAAATGAAAAATGGGGTGTAGTCCAAATTTGCATGTAAGCAACTTTGATTTTTAGCACCGTTTCATTTTAAACAATCGTAAAGAATTTATCAAACAACACATAGAATTAGTTTATTATAATTATTATGCAAGCCATACACCTTGCAACCGTTGGTACAACATGTTGGATTAACAAGTTGTATATGTTTTGCCCACAAACTTTACAACAACGTGTACAACATTAGAGCACAACTTCATTTCTTAATTTTATTTGGAGTAAACATGACACCGGGTGTTATATCGCGTATTGTAATGGATGGTTTTTTTGGTGACAAAATAAGAAGAAGAAAGTAAAAAAGGACAGGAAAAAGAATTTGGTTATATAAAAAAACGTATTCTAATAACAAACTTTTGAAAATATTAAAAGAAAGTGAGAACAAAAATTACACGTGGATGTTAGACGAAGTATTTAATTACCTTTATCAAAGGTTCCGATGCATTCACAAAAGCAAGTTTGAATTCGTGAGCAACGTTTTTTATATGACCACAACAAAAATACGAAGAAAATGAAATGAAGTTGTACAACCAACTCCTAAATTTTACAACCTGTCTATACAACTTGCCAAAAAATCAAATCTTTTTAATCTTTCGTACAACCGAGACACAACTTCATCCGATGACCCCACACACTTTACAATCTCATATACAACCTGCTCATGTTGTACCAACGGTCGCAAGGTCTGTGGCTTGCTTTACAACTGAAAAGGAACAAAAAAGTATCAGCAGTGTCGCGATCAATATATATTACTACGATGCACTATTCGGTTCGAAGTTGGGGCGAAATGTAGCTGTTAAAATTTTAGTGCAAAATGTAAAAAATAAAGCTCGACTTTGAGTAGTTTTTTTTTTGTTTTTCGGTTTTTAACGGTTTTTTTTTTAGTTTTGACGCTTTTTATCTTTGTTTTTCACATTGGCGATTTTTGTCGGTTTTTGGGGATTTTTTCGGTTTTTGGGGATTCTTTTTATTTTGTGACTTTTTAGTTTTAGCGTTTTTGAAAATTTTGTACCGCTGTCAATGTTTACATGTTTTTAAATTAAGTTTTCAAACCGTAGAGTGGTAAAAATTTGCAATAAGAAAAAATTGCAATACTGAAGGTGTGTATTTAAAAAAAGATGAAAATATTTTACTAAATGTTGGTATCATGTGTCAAATTTCCTGTTTTTAATAGTTAGTTTTGTGTGAAGTTGTGAATAAGTTATTTGTCTCTGTGGTATAGAACTGACGTTATTCGCAGTTCTTCGAGGAATGATATACAATTTTTTTTTGTTATTTGCTTTTATCATACTGGAATTTTTTGCAGCCTCTTGCAGGTAAGTGCCGATAAGTGCGTACTCAAAATTTATTTATAGTGGAGCCCAAGGTTTCTACACACCAAGTTTTATGATGCTTGCTCACTTTTGCCGGAATTTCGGCTTTTGTACACTTAGTGCGACGTAATGGGACAGGCTAGATTGTGTTGCATATTTTTTATTTGCAAACAAAATATTTTTTTTTAAATATAAGAGTTAAGATTGTAAATTTAAATCATTGTCATATGTCATACATAAGTGTTTTGTGACGACAATATTTATTAAACTTGTAATTTAATACAATTCAAAACACGCATAAATTAAGTCAAGTTGTGTACTTACATAAATTCCTCTTAATGAAAACAAATCGAAGTAATGAAAAATGTGTATAAAATCAATGGAGTAAATTAACGTGGAGTGATGTATGTATGTACATACATATGTACAGATTTAATAAAAATAACAAAGGCGAGTAAAACTTAAACAAATTTAAAATAAATTGAGTAGTAAATTGTATATTTATTGAATGATCAATTGATTTTATTAATTCATGTGCATTAAACCTGGTACTCTGTTGGAAGTTGTGAAACATTTTCAGCAACATTGATTATTTCGCGTGAAAAATTTTACAAGTAACAATTGATGCCCATATTACTATTTCGAAAAAAATTTGCGTATTTATTGGTTTGAAGTAGGCAACACTGATCGACTTTTGTTAACAAAAACATCAGCTGTCAATATTTCGCACGAAATAAATGGTAGGTAGAGACATTGCAACTTGTTTACGCAACACGTTTTCGAATATTTTGACACAGATACTGCAACCTACAAGGCAACCGGCACTGCAACCCATAAGCATCAAAACATTTTGATATTTTCGAAACTTCGAATGTAACTTCAAACGAAACCATAAACAAGACTACAGACTATGCGACCGACAATGCAACCTGCCTGGTTGCATAAACACGTTGCTAAGTATGTACCTACCAGTGTTGCCAAAATATTGCAGGCATTTCCCGTCATATAGACCCTGAAAACCCGCTAAAAACCGCTGTCTGAGTAAAATTAAACGCTAGTAAAACCGCTGAATTTTTTATAAGCAATTTATCTCTTTTTTTCATTGTTTATTGGTAAAAGATAGAATGAGATACATTTTATAAAATATACATATGCATACATATACATATGTATGTCGGAATCTCATAGTTCGCCAATATTTGTAAGCCAAACTCAGCCTACTCCTTAAGTATTTTATTAATTCATCTAGAAAAGCAGGCTTATCATAAATAAATTTTCACATGGAAATTTCCGAACGTGTGAACAATTGGTATCAAAAAACTTCGTATTATTGCGAAATATTTTGACAATTTATGAAGAAAATTATTCACAAAGATTTGGCTATTGGAAAAAGTGGAAATATGTAAGTTTTTAATTTCATGGGAATTGATGATACGAACCTAAAATCCATGCGAACAAAAAATTTCATTCGGAAATTTTCACATGTGGAATTCATGATAAGGCTGAAGATGTGATATATTCTAAACGGCTGGACCATTTTTCTTAAAACATAGCTAAGAACCTTCTCGATCAAGTCACCTTTCAAACAGAAAAAACTTAATCAAAATCGGTCCAGCCGTTTGGTCTGTACGTGGACTCGTACAGACACACAGATGCACAGAAACACCCTTTTTTTGGCTGGGGGTTAAAAATGAGTTTTGTATATTTTTATATATGTATGTATGTTTTCATTTTTAACTTGTTAAAGTTTCACTTTATACTATACCCCCACAAAATGTAAATTTTTTATTAGCAAAAAAGTGACGTTAGTGACGTACCTCAAGTACGTGTTTATATCGAAAAAAAAAACTCAACACAAATTCCAGGGTCCGTGTTGCATAGCTGAGTTAAAAAATAGCTTATTTTGATTCAATATCTACAAGTCTCAGAAAAACGCTGAAAAACCATCAACTAAGAAATTATTCCGCTAAAAAACCCGCTGGTGGTTTTTTTGGTAGACTTGCCGCTAATGACAAGAAAATACAGTCATATATAGCAGGAAAACCGCCGTTTTGGCAACACTGACCTACCATTACATTATTTCACAGATAGCAAGAAAATGTTGCCTGATACATTTTTCACGAGTTGAACAGAGTACAACTTTTGCAACATCATTTCATGAACATTTCCTGTAAACTTTTTTTGTATGGATTATGTCAACACTTCGCGTGAAATTTTGAACAGAGTACCAGGCTTTAGGAAATGCAAGAACAGCAAAATGCGGCAACAAATAAATACTCTACACTCCACAGCTGCAACCATACATACATCTCGCTCATTTACTTCAATAGTGTCATAACTCAAAAAGTGCGTTTTTTGTGCTAATGATGCAATATAATTCGCCATTTCGCATTTTATTTTGTGTAAAAATTTCATAAAAATAGCTTGTACTACCAGCGCGTGAGAGAAGAATATTTGTTCTTGTCTTCATTGCGTTGTATGCAAATTGAAAACTTTAAACGCGTTTTCGGCAAAACTAGTTTTTTTGAGTTGTGATACTTTGAAGTAAATGATCGAAATATACATATCGCACACTAAATCATAAAGAGTCACAACTCAAAATAATCGAAGTGGTTTTGATTTTTTATAAAACAGTTAATTGAACAAATCTCTAGCGACCGCAACAATTTCTTTTCCAATATATACTACGTTTATACGCAGGGCTTATTTGCAAATAAAACAGTAAATTGTTGCCATATTATTGTTTTTATTGCGACTTACTAATTCAGAAAACTATTCACGATTAACGCACTATTTGCAAATAAAATGCTTATCTAATGTTGCCACGTTTACAAATGCTTGATAACAAAAACAATAAATGGACAAATATTGCAACAAAAAACATTGATAGAAGCAAATAATGACAATTAAAACAAATAATTATTTCATATTTTGTGCATTTAGACTATTTCTTTCTCAACATAAGTAAGCTTTCTATAGAAGTGCTACCAAGTTTGTGTACTTTTGCTATGCCGTATAAACAGTGAGTTAATTTATTTGCAAATAATTTTATTTGCAAATAGTGCGCGTATAAACGTAGTAATAGTCTTCTTGAAGAACATAAAATGCCGTTATGCTTGTTATAGTTGTTCGCCACTACTCAGCAACAGAAATATTTTGAGTTGTGACTCTTTATGATTTAGTGTGCGATATATACATTTCGCACACCAAATCATAAACAGGCACAACTCAAAAAATCCCAGATATTCAGTAGTGGCAACATAAAAACAGGAATAACGGTATTTTCAGTGCTGCCAGAAAATGATAATGAGAGAATGCTATATCGACCAAAACTATCTGCTGAAACGATCTACAAAATAAAAAATAGAATGGAAGATTTAAATTTAGGTAGAATTTTTAGCAGTTTTTTTTAACTCGAATGCTTTTTTTAAGAAAGAATATGCTAAATATGCGAATGAAAATGATAAAATGACAACAATGGATATTTTATATTATTCAAGAAGACTGTGTTGCCAAAGAAATTTCCGCGATAGTTAGAGATTTGTTCAGTAAACTGGTTTATGGACAAAAAAAACCATATTGATAATTTTGAGTTGTAACTGTATGATTTATTGTGTGATATGTATGTACGTATCTTCTATATATCTGTCTATACATCTATGTACATATGCATATAAAAATAAATTACGGCACAGTGGAGTAAAATTAAAAAAAAAAATAATAAAAAGTCCGCAACTACTCAACCGAACTCAATGATACTAATTGTATTGAATGGAAAAAGTGTTATATTTTTAAAGCATAGCACTTTTCGGCACCTTATTGCGAGACAGAATAGCTCCAAAGAGTGTCAAAGTTGAAAACTGCAGGTATTAAAATTTTTCGGAACTTGTAGCTTCTGTAAATGTCAAAAGTGGCGGACAATTTTGAACCATCCCCGTACTTTTTAAAACTTTTTTTATTTCACGCCACTGTGTATTGATTGGTTAACAAATAACGTTCACATCTGCAATCTACAACCCAGAAAAACGCTAAGTCCAATTTTAGCACGTATTATCGGCAAGCCCGTCTACAATAAAGTGACTGTAAAACCTTAGGGACTATTATTATAACTTGGCCTTTAAAATGTTTCTATTATTACAAATTTCCGATAAAATAAATAATAAAATTTTTATACTGTGGCAACATTGCTGTGGATATCAACTACTTTTGATTGCTAAAAATACTTAGTGGCAACTAGATTTTGTTTATTTGTCTAATTACAAACATAATGAAACCACTTTTGTCAATTCTTTTGTTTTTGTATTAACATTAGAGTTTTTCTTTTCCCGGACTTTTTCATTTCCCGGGAAAGCGGGAAAGATTTTTCGGTTTCCCGGGAAATCCCGGGAATTCCGCTCAGTACAAAATAATACAAAATATTTTTAAATTTAATTTATTTCAACAAAAACAAATTATAATTCATGAGATCGATAAATAATAACGTTTTATACACACATTAGTCAAAAAATAATACCGTTTCCGTTCTTTATATAATAGTAATACATAGATACCAATATTATAAAAAAGAGATTATAAGAGTGTTATTAAAAACAATATTACAAAATATCCCCTTATGAAAAAATCATTGTTAAAATTAAAGTTGGTTTAACAAACGAATTTTGTATGGCAAAACCAGTTTTAACGAATGCTTAAACTTTAACAATCGTTTTTGCATAAGGGCATATTTCTTTGGAAATAGGACTTTAGTACAGAATAAGCTGTTAATGCTGTCAACCGTACTATTTACCAAAGAGAATCTGTAATTATTTGTAATTTTCTTTTATTTCCTTGCTCATTTCTGTTTTTTACTTTTATGAATTGTTGTAGAATTAAATTTTGAACGTCGCGTTCTGCTTTTTCCAAATAAAGGCATCTAAGTCTCAGAACGCATGTGTGCCAGATGTAAGCTCGGCCTTAGTTGTTGTAAAGCTTTAGCTATTGTGATATTGCCATCACCTTATTATTGCACCATCGCATTCATAAAGTGAATAACGAGACTCATCAAGGAATGTGTAAATACAAATTAAGTTGCCATAACAAAATAAAAAAATCCCGGGAATTACCGCACAAATTTCCCGGGATTTCTTTCCCGAAAAATGTGCGAGATCCCGGAAAATTTTTCCCGGGAAATCCCTTATGAAAAACACTAATTATCATGTTCTTTTGTGTTTTCGATTTTTTTGTTTGTGGATTTTTTTTGTTCAAATAAATTTGTCTGTAATTTATAAAGTAGAAAATGTGGCAACTTATGAAAATGTGGCAACTTGAAATTACTAAATATCACGATAACGTTATCGGTAGGATGAACTTGCCTGAAACCTATCTCTCACTTTTGGTTAAAGTGAAGTTGTCAATATGAAAAAGTGTTTATCCATCCAATAAAATCCTAACTTTAACTAACTAAAAAAAAAAAGTATGTTAGGCCAAAAATTTTGATGTAGCGCATTACTCAGTCGAAGTTATTATTATAGTTTTTTAATATTCACTTAAATTTGTTATAAATTGAATTGATAAAAAGTTGAAATTAATTATCAACAAACTAATCTGATACAAAGTCACATTAAAACAAACTGTTTCATGGAACGTGATAGCATTTAAATGACAATTTTCTTTTTGTTTAGCTGCATTTATTATTTAAATTACATTAAAACATATCCAAATTTGTGTCTGCAGGAAAAAAAGAAGAAGAAAATGGAAACTAATACCATACGATTGGTGTCAACGAAATGAAAAGATAACAGAAAATAGACAAATAAAAATTTTCCCCCTTTCAAAGCCCATACTAATAAGAGTAGGTGCTAATACTGGCACACCAACCAGACAGTACATTGTCTGAGGTCAGTAACACCAAATTCAATTAACATTTACTTTAGGAATATAAAAGTGCAGAAAACACATTAATAATATGTATATACATATTATTTCTGTACAGGCAAAGCTCGGTATAATGAATCTCACGTTAGGGAACATCAAGTACATCAAATGCCGAGTATACATCTGGCATTTCTTGTGTTGTCATTTTCAAAATGTACGCAACGCCGTTCCCAAAATGTTTTTATTCTATGGAATGCAATGCCACACATGAAAAAAAAATCGGAAATGACAAACGTTGCCACCTGTATACACTACTGCGATGTCACAAAATCGCATAGTGTGTACTCGGCAAAAAATTAAAATTTTCAATACATACATTATGTAGTGAATATTAAAAAAATATTAACTCGGTATAACGAACGACAAGAAAAAAAATGCTAAGGATAAAGAAAATAATTCCAGCAACGAAATTTTTAACTTTTGTACAAAAAAAATGTTGTGAATGGGTCTGTCATCAAATCGTTCGTTATACCGACATCCTTTTGTTTTTGTACTACAATTAAAACTGAAATATTCAAATATGTACATTAATCTATATACACATATAAAACAGGATGTGTGTATGTATGTATATATACATATATGTATGTATGTATGTATGTATGTATGTATGTATGTATGTAACGTATGGACTCCAAAACGGCTGGGCCAATTTTGATGAAATTTTCAGTCAATCTTCAGAACATTCAGGGAGTCTGATTTTTTATTTTCGGTCTGCGGGCGGAGGGGCGTGGCAAAATCCAATTTCCATATTGCACCACCAATGCCATATATGTATATACATACATATATATGTATATATATATGTATATATATTTATTTTTTTGCGGGGGGGAGGGGTAGCGAAGCACACCGGGTTAAACTAGTATTAGATATTAATACAAGATTTTTAAGCAAATGATTCGGTGTTTTATTTGCTCTGATTTATGGGGGTTTTTGCAATGATGTTAACCTCATGTTTCGAAAAATTAAATTTAAGAAATCAGTTGTTTTTTTTACCTAAAAATAACACTCATATTGTGTTAATCAGTGTGATAATTTATTGAACTTGCAGTGGAACTAAAACAGGTTTTTAATAAATTTGTATTTGATGATTGTTTGTTTACTTGCTAATTTTTATAACACGGGAGCGTAAAAGTGTTTTTTGTGTTATGAGATCGATTCGCACACATGTGATTATGAAATAATCAGTTTTTATATACTTACATACGTACATAGTACATAATGTTTACACAATTTTTAGAACGGGTCGACTCCTATACAAAAAATAAGTTTACCGCTCACCCTTTAAGGATTAAAAATATTTCAATGGCAATTCTAAAACTGCAAAACTGTTTCTGCCGCACCTTAAAATACTCGTACAGTCCATCCTTGTTGTTCATATTGTGTCGCTCGAAGTCCGATCGAGAAGTTTTGAATACTGTTGTTAATGTCTTTGATACGAGTACAACTACAATTTTGGTTTATTTTTGTTGGATACTTCCGCCGAAATCGACAAACATATGAAATACATCTTCAACATTTTAAGTTTTCGCGTGGAATTTACAACAAACAAGGACTATTTAATAGTGTTTGCATTTAAAATTTTTTGTACGAAGTAATGAATGGTGGGTGCTTAACATTTTCAAAAGTTTGAAAGTATTAAGTAGAAAATATCTTCGTGCAAATCAAACACTGTCTTTTCTTTTTCAAAAACTGAAAAATATTTCCAAACACCGCTGGGTTTTGGTTTCATTTTGATACTTATGAGATCTTATTTATAGAAGACCTTTGAGGCTTTGATTAGAATGATTTACTTGTAATAAGTATGTGTATCTTTTTCATGTTGACTTAAAATAATATTGATGTTTTTGACGTTTATTAATCTTTATAATTTGCGAATGCGAAAGCGAATGCGAACATCTCTAGCATGTATTCCTGAACTTAGATGACTATAATTACAGTAGAATCCCGATTATGCGGATCAAATAAAAAAAAAAAAAAAAATCAAATCAAAAAATCATTTACATACATTTAAATTTGTCATGTTTATCATTCGTCAATTTTTATTTAAATTTTTGTCGTTTAGATAATACGATGCACAAAAAACGAGCTATAACGATAGATAATGAATTACATAATACCTATGTAATTTAATTTTTGCTTGGAATAATGAGTCCGGATAATCGGATATCCGGATAATCGGGATTCTACTGTATTTTCTTTCTTAACAATTCCCAAAAAAAAATTCCAGTTATATTTTTTCTGTTACGAGTATGTATGTATATTAGCATCACTTAACTGGCATCAAAATTAAATTAAGTAATTAGTTAATCTTTTTATTAAATATTAATTGCTTAATTAAGATATAATTCTGGGAATTAAGAAATTAATGAAATTGAGATGCAACAGTCGTGTTCAAAATAGTAGGAGTATTGGTAAGAAATATTTTTAGGAGTAAAGTTTGTTAGTCTGGCAACTTCCAAGGCACACGATATTTTAACGGTACTTTTAATGCAATGTGAGAAGAAAAATTCCAAACGAAATCTCATAAAAAATTTATTTATTAATTTATGCATTCTATCAAGTTATTTATTATCATTATATTATATTTTATTATATTACATACACATATTATTCAACAAAAATATAAAAAAAAAATTATAATCTTGAATTTGGTGGGAAGATGCAAATATTGCTCCGAAAGGAAACGCACATATTGTTACGGACATAGCCACAAACAGACCTAGTGTGAAATGTTTTTATAAAAATAAGCAAAAGCAATTATCCAGAATTATTTAGCTAACTAAGTAAATACTCACACATATGCAAATAAAGGGTGTTTTTTATAGAATGACACAAGTTTAAATCAAAATAAAACAAGAAAATATATTTTTAATATCAATGAAACTGGCTTTATTGGAAAGAAGATTTTATGAAATTAATGTTTAAATATGATTTCAGTAACACAAATTTTCGCAGCATTTGCGGCCTTGTTTCGCCGATAACTCTTCGAATCTTGATTTCCAGGTAGGCTTGCCAGACTCAAACAGTGAAAAATCTGGACGTACAAGGAAAAAAATTCTTGATTTGCAAAAAAAAAAAAGCTTGACAATAATTTAAAGTATTTTTAAAACAATAAAAACTAAATGGTTTTTTTGATCTATTCAAAAAACAGTTGCAAAGCCATATATATTTTTCAAGTATATATGGAAATACAATATAATTTCATCAGCTGGTCGCTTATAATGTCAAGCTACCAGTGTTGCCAAATTGTGATGTTGTGTAAAGGTGGAAAATACTTCTCGGAACTTATTAGTGTTGCAGCTATTGCAACATTATATATTATATACAATCAGCATATCGAAATAAACCTTAGATATATATAAATTAATTTTAGTTTGACAAATAGTAGTAGGCATTAATTGCCTGAGTGTTACTTCTCTTTTTAAAAAAAAAAAAAAAAAAAAAAAAAAAATAACATTTAAGCTTGAATCTTTACAAGCCTTGAAAAAGCTTGAAAATCCAGCCAAATCAAGCCCATCTGACAAGCCTATTTCCAGGTGCTCAATTGATTGTGGTTTAGCGACATAGACAAGTAACTTAACATCACGATCACCACGATCTGGGTGGCCAATTAATTGGGCCATTACGTGAAATTGTTTTTTCCATCAAAAGTTTCTTTGCGTAAATCAATTGTAGCGCCAGCTTTGTCTGACATCTGGCTCCGTCCTGTTGGAACCACATATCAGCAAGATTAATGCCACGTAATTGAGGTACGAAAACTTTTCGAATCATGTTCCTATACCGTTCACCATTGACAGTAACATTCTGACCATTATCGTTTTTGAAGACATATGGTCATTGGTCCCATAAAGCGCACCAAAAATTAATTTTCTGTGGATGTAATGGTGTTTCGACGAAAGCTTGTGGATTCTCCTAACTCCAAATGCGATAATTCTGCATATTTACGTATTCATTCAACCAGAAATGGGATTCATCGGAAAATGGAAGAAGTAGACGATGAGTTTGACGAACAGAACAATTATTTTGATTAAAAATTTCAATAATTTACACGCGTTGCTCTGGTGTAAGTCGATTCATAATGAAATTTCAAAGCAAACTAAACAAAAAGCAACTATCAGCTGTTAAATTGGTGCTCAAATAAAGCAGTGATGCCAACTCAAAGTTGTGACACTCTAAAATAACACCCTTTACAAGCAAACGACGAAGTAAACATACACATACATGATACATGACACATGGCACAAACAACTCTGCACACATAATTGCCAGCATAAAAGACGTTAAATAGCAACTCTGAAATTCAAAATAAAGGTCAATAGAATTATCCACAAACTTCTAGAAACAGTAAAGTGAATTTTCCAGATTGTTTAAGGCCGTGATACACTATCCGACAAAATCACACGATTTACTAAAAAAAATACAAATCTTCAAAAGACAGTCCATTCGTTACCGATTTGTAGGAATTTTTCTACTCTTCTTTGGAAAATCTCATTAATTAATAAAAATATTTTATTCTATAGATATTGAAAATACTGAACATGATTTCGATTAAGAAATTATTCCGGATTAAAATTAATTTTAATTTAATTAAATTTAAATATGTATCAAAAAAACAACTTGTGGTAATTTTTTTTAATGGATTTTAAACTGGCCAATAGATAATGCATATAAGTATGTAATTTTTCATTTTAAGTAAAGTTGTTTGAAGCAAATTGACTTATAAAACTACAACCGCAATTGAGTTTAATAAATTTATCATATGAAGTACATTTTTCCTTACATTGTATTTGCTATAAAAAATAATATACTTTTTTTTTAGCTTATTGCAGATTTGACTTTAACTTGACATCTTATTATCGATGCTATTAAATTTTGACGATGAAAATGTCTAAATTAACAATTCAAGTTAAATTGGGTTTATCTTTAACATTACTAACGATTTGTAAGTATTAAAAAAAATTTGTATTTATGCGATTTTCATCGTAATTTCAAATTTATTTTACAGTTGCAAAAACGTTGGCGCAGGCGCCAAAGGGATTATCCATATCCACACATGATATTGCAGTGATAATAAATAAATCGGAAAAAGTCAGCATTTACGTTAAGTAAGGACTAATTTGTGTTTTCATAGGTTATGATTAAAAAATTTATGTTTATATATTATTAGTGATCCATTGGAACAGGATACAAGAATCATTCTCAGGACACAGCTCGACAATTTGGCTTTAATTGATCCAACACAATTTGATATTAGTGCATTCGCTGTACAAAACCAAACTATTACTATTACAGGTTTAAAACCAGGCCATTTAGAAGTAACGGCCGATAGTCAACCAGACCAGGAGTGGATGTAAGTGTAGAGAAAGCTAACGCTTTTGTATATACGTACATATTAGTGGTGTAACGAATGTCAATTTTTGATATTCGCGAATACGAATACGAACATTTGAAACGATATTCGCGAATACGAATGCGAATATAATATATGAAATTTATAAACATTAAATTGGGGTTCTATTCACGTCTGCAATATGAAATGTTAAAAAATTGTTATGAAAAAGGACTTCATACTCCTGTTGGCGTACTTTAAAGTTAATAAAAACTACCCAAAATTTTAATTATCGTCATTAAATAATATTTGAAAATTATACAAAGCACAAATTTCTATAAAAAATTTAATGGATTTGTACAAACTAATATTTTTAGCCATTAATTTAAATTTCGTCTAGGATTTATGCACTTATTTATTTAATTTTTTTGGAAACATATTCAAATTCAGGCGAATACGAATACGGATACGAATATCTAAAAATGGTCGAATATTCGTGCATCACTAGTACATATGTACATACTTACATACATACGTACTACGTCTTATATGTCGTGATACACTATCCTACACAATCGTGCGTGCGTGACAATCCTATCGTAAAAGACAATCATACATGTACATCACATACAACAAAAAAGAAATTTGGTTTGAAGATTTAAAGGCCAAGGCGAATTCAGTATCAGGTGAACTCAAGACGAATTGACACAAGGTGATCTTAATTTGCAACTCTGCGTATTCGCCTTGTATATTTGTTAGTGTAAAATTTCCTGCTGTCAGAATATTTCCTAACGTTTTGGTTAATTTGACAGCAGAGAAGATATGTCAGCTGCTGAATTAAGATCACCTTATGTGAATTCGCCTTGGGTGAACATTTCCCTACAGCAATTTAACAACACAAAAAACAACGTGTAGTTTGCTATGCTACAAAACCAATCTGTCATAAGATTTCTAGCTGATAATCATCCGGACGGAAAGGGTCACCTGATACTGATTTCGCCTTGCTAAAGGGCGAACACACTTACAGCTGGTATCGATAACACAGCTGAGCTATTTTCTTTCTAATTTAAAATTGGCATAATGCACAATATTCACGATCAAAATGCATGAAACAGCACGTGCATAACAAAAATTTATTATAAAAAAATTGGTATATTTCAGTTCACAGTATTCATTTTAATTTTTTTTTTGTAAAATGATCCTAATGATTTCTTAATTTACATAATATATGCAAGTTTGTACGCAGATTTTTTTTTAAAGGGGGTTTTTTATTGGAAAGAACATTTTATGAAATTAATGTTTCTACGTACCGCCACGGCTGGTACGTACAAGGCGCAATCTGGAATACCAATTTTCAACAACCGATAACTCTTCGAATGTTGATTTCCAGGTGTTCAATTGTTTGTGGTTTGTCAAAAGTTTCTTCGAGTAAATCAAATGCAATTTCAAAGCAAAGTAAACAAAAAGCAACTATCAGCTGTTAAATGGGTGCTCAAATAAAGCAGTGATACCAACTCAAAGTTGTGACACTCTCAAAAAACACCCTTTATATGTAATCTTTTACATGTTTAAATTTTAATAGAAAATTTCTATCTGCAATTTCAGTGTTAAAGATGTTTTTCTACGAGTCACGATTGCCAACTCTGAGGCAATTATTTATACTTCATTGATCTTTGGTTGGATATATTTCGTGGCCTGGTCTGTGTCCTTTTATCCCCAGATATGGATAAATTTTAAGCGAAAATCTGTAGTGGGCCTAAATTTTGATTTCATCTTTCTAAATTTAATGGGCTTTACTCTATACTCAATGTTTAATTGTGGCCTATTTTGGGCACCGGAAATACAAGCCGAATATGCCAATCGTCATCCCCGCGGTCTAAATCCAGTTATGCTGAATGATGTGGTATTTTCATTACATGCCATATTTGCCACACTGATAACAACTTATCAGTGTTTCGCTTATGAGGTGAGTTCTTTACCATCATTATTGCACTGAATATTAAAGACGAAACTGCATATTATTATTTGACTGTTTTCTTGTATTTTATAAGAGCGGCGAACAAACAATTTCTAAAGTTGTTACCGTTTTATTGGGTTTATTTGTCACATTCGTGCTAATATTTGCTGGCTTGGCAGCTGGGAACGTTATGCATTGGCTGGACTTTTTATATTATTGCAGTTATGTGAAATTAGCAATTACAATTATAAAATATGTGCCACAGGTATGTTGTATTTATTGTATTGTTTAAAACAAATGAATAAAGTATGTTATTTAATATGTATGTATGTAGCATTAAGATTATTTATTAAGTCTAAAGAAAAAAAAACAATTTCTTTGGAAAAAGACTTGCATAAAAAACAGAAATACAGTTAAATTTAAAATTATAATGATATGAACATATATGGAACTTCGGCAGGCTCGTTTTCTTAGATAATGTTTTTTACAGATTAAAGGAATTATTTATAAAAAAAAATATCACTGCTTCATAAAGGGTTTACAAACCAGATTTCCATATAAAATTTGTCTTATAAGCCCTTTATAAAGCAGTGTTACATTACGTCGGCTAATTGAGATTTTATTCGTGTTTTAAATTTGTTCGAATAAAATTTCATGAATTTTTCTTTGTTCGAATAGACGAATAATTTTATACTTTTGTTCAAACGAACACAGAATATTAGTTTAATATTTTTTTTATTAACATACAAAAAACAATTATTTTAATAGCTTGCGTAGAAATATTATTATTAACGAAACGGAATCTTCGATTGACAAGTAGGGAAATTTCGATTACAAATTGATGATGTTGGTGAGACGGTTAAAATAGAATTAAAAATATATCAAATTTGTGTCTTCTTTTCTTTCATGTTTCCAAATAATATAAATCAATCTTAATACTGTTAACACGCTTCCTTTAATCTAGAACAAAATTCTCGTAGACGAATATTCGACTCGACATACGCAATACAGGTGAATGTCTTATTTTATTGATAGAATTTTTTATATCATAAACGTTATTGAATTCTTGATCTTAAGATCATTCGCCTCAATATTTTTATTACAATATAATCGTGAAAACAAAGTATTTGCATACTATTTTGTGACCTCCAGCTCGTTATTTAGTTATAAAAATTCTTAAAAAGCTATGAAATATATAATATTTTTTATATAAAGAAGGTAAGGGAATTATTCGAATATTCTTCAAAAATTATTCGAATCATTCCTTATTCTGAATTGTGAAATGTTTGTTTGTTCGAACTAAGATGAAAAAGAATTTTCGAATATTCGAATAATTATTGTTCGAATGACAATACTAATCAGGGCGGTTATGAACAGCGTGACCGTTTGACCGACTAAAGTGGCAAATTGCCACTTTTTCAACTGATTTGCCACTTTTTTTCTCCCTTTTTTTAGAGTGAATTATATAAAAATACGTTAAAAATAAAAATTTCATTGTAGTTTTCTCGTTTTTTTTTTTTTAATTTTGCCCCTTTTTTTTGATAAATCCTCTTTTGGTGCCACTTTTTGAAAAATGTCATCGGTCACCCTGGTTATGAAACGAAAACTGTTCGAATTTGTATGTTATTGAGGTAGTTTACACGAGACTAATTTTTATGCCGCACAATTTTTGTTTTTTTAAGAACACACGAGACTAATTCATCCGACATAAAAATGTATACGCATACACAGCTTTGTGTGTGTTAGTGTTTTTCGTATTCATTTAACATTTGCAGTTTTTTAAGTTGTGTGTGTATTGGTTTTGTGCTGCTAATGCGGGGTTGTAGCTGGTTGAAAAATTATGCCAAACACAAAACCCCTCTCTTTGCCTCTCTCACCCACAAACTGGCATGTTATGCCAGCACAATTAATCCCGTGTAAATCAGCTCATTAACATTGCAATTCGAACACATTTCCGTTCGATTCGGATTACACAATAACCCCCCAGTACGGTTTCACTAGTGACACTTCCTACAGGGTGTATGTATGCATATTGGCATATAAGTACATACTACATACATACATCTAAAATAATGCCTACACCTAATAAATTCAAAGTATAATGATAAATCACAAAAATGATAAAATGCTTGTTTGTTTAATCTTAAGTTACTTAGCCAAATACACCAAATACAAGTATCTACAAAAATGAAATTTTTATGTAGTTTTCATTTGTACATTTTGGCACTTATCATGTTTGATTTGTTAAAATTTATAGTGAATGAAATCATAATTGCAACTATCACTTACCGAAATACATACATAGTATGTATGGCTAATAAATATTTTGAGTGTAAACTATTTTGCTTGGAACTTACATACATTTGTACAAACATACATAACTGATGATGGAAACACATACAAATACTTTTTATGGACAATTATTTTACTTTGTATTAATATTGGAACTTAAAGTGTATTTTTACTTGATTAGTCTTCTTTTTAACAATTTTAAGAATATAATTTCACTTCTTTTTGCAACAATTAACTAGATCATAAAACATCACACAACCTGCAAATAAATTGTAAACAAACAACTGAGTAAGTGTTGCCATGTTGAATGAAAAATCAAAGCGCTTAATGTGTAACCATATGTTTGATATTTTGTAAGAGTAATGGGAATCTTTAAAATTTTAGGAGGAATTAAGCTGTTACATTACACATATAATTAAAAACTTTAATTTACAATTAAATAACAAATTTTAATTGCTTACATATTTTATTTATTTTAGGCCTTAATGAATTATCGCCGCAAAAGCACTATCGGCTGGAGTATTGGTAATGTTTTATTAGATTTAACAGGTGGTACATTAAGTATGTTGCAAATGATACTTAATGCTTATAATTATGGTAAATTATTTTTGAGTTTAATTCCAATAAACTGTTAGATTTAAGCATTTTATTTTTTTTTTATCAGACGACTGGGTATCGATATTTGGCGATCCTACTAAATTTGGCCTGGGCCTGTTTTCAGTTTTATTTGACATATTCTTCATGTTGCAACATTATGTATTTTACAGGTTTGTTTGTCTTTTTTATTATTTGGCTTATAAAGTCTTTATGGGCTTAAGGTGTAGGTACATTGTTTCATTAAACAAACTAACATTATATTTATGTATGTATGTACATACATTTACTTTTTTCCATTTAGTGATTTTTATTTCAATTGTGGTACTTATAAATCGGCAGCGAAAATTGAAATTTTTCAAGTAAACCAGTAACAAATGCATGCGTACATATGTGCGTATTTGTAAATGTACTCATTCGTTATTAAATAATAAACATTTAGGTCCAAATTCGCGCTCTATAGTTAACTAACGCTTTTCGATTTTGGTTACAAATTTCATTGGTTAAACCACTTTTATTTGTTAACTAAAGACTGTGAATTTGAGCCTTATTAAAACAAAATTTCATAGTTATGTCCTATTATAATTTATTTTAATAGCTTTCCTTGTAACTTATATTAAGTTTTGTATGCATTTTCACACTCATTCATTGACATAATACTGAACTTACGCCACGCAATTGTTCGTGAAACTGGTTGCATGAAACTTTTTGCCTAACACAAAAGGAAAGATTAAGAAACAAATTAGGTTGAAAAATTTGTAAAAAATCTTTAAAAATCAATTACATTTTCTTTTTATGCCGCTCTCTATTTCTAAATTTTTCATGCAACAGTTTTTATGGTGAAAATTCAGTATATTTTTTAAATTTATTATAAGTATTTATTAGTTTTCATTCCAATTGTAGAAAATACTTATAAATTGGCAGCGAAAGTTTAAATTTATTTAGTAAACCAATCACAAGTGCATACATTTTAATACATATTTGTCATTATGTAATAAGTACAGTGCGAGCTCGATTTATGCCAACACCCCCACTAGCGCAACAGATATTTTTTACCATTGCTTAATAAATAATTTTTGTATACATATTAAAGTTCATACATGCTTACATAATAAACATCTTTAGTGATGTACATATATTTTATATGGTTTTAATTAATCGGTTATTGCATTTTTCCGATAGAAGCAAGGGGCTCTTGCCTTCATTTCGGTTGTGCAAATTGTGCTCGTACTGTATATTATTTTCATATTTTAGTTCTGTTATTCTCTATTATTCTATTCTTTCTACTTTCACCAAATCATTTAGTTTTCTTAAATTGCTCATATAAAAACTTTTACTTTCAAAAATAAATATTTTAGGCACTCTAGTGAATTTTCTAAATCCAATGAAACCGTGGAATCTGTATCACCTTCTTCTGTATCCTCTAATGTATTAATTACAGATTGATATCAAAAGGAACTAGTTTAGTTAAATAAAAATAAACTCAGTCAGAGTATGCACATATGTACATATGTAAATTTTAGCTTTAAGTGCCAATAGACTTGAGTATAGATTTTGACTTTTTTTTAATGTTTAATTTATAAAATGTAATTTTTTTATACATGTAAGCAAAAATGTGTTTTGTAATCTTAGGTAATTTGTGAAATATTTTGTTTTGTGTTTTAAAGGCCTTCTCCACAATCTTGTACAGTTGAGATTTCTAATTTGCGTAATTCTAAGCATATTGCATAAATTTTCCAAGGCCATTTTTATTTTAAAAGTAATTAGACTAAATGTCAAGTTTTATTTTCTTTTAGAGTTTATTTAGTAGGTTTTTATTTTATATGGACATAATAAATTTTACAAATTTTTATTTGGCCTCAGCGCAAATGCATTTCTGTGTGTACATATATGTAAGTATGTATTCTATTGCAGTTGCACTGATGCAATACCATTTGTACCAGATTGTGAACAGGGCTAATGTATTTTTTACAAATAAATGATTTTTTTTTGGCAAAAAAAAATGTTTGTGTGTATGTGCGTTTTTGTGTCACTTGCACTTTGGCTTTTAATCAGTTCTATAGAACAGTATTAAAACGTTAAACTTATTTTTAAGACTACACAAAATTTTGCACTAACGCTTCTTGATTTTTAGCCAATTGTTAATTTTTTAAAGCATATTAATAAATTGATCAATTGTACTTTAGCATTAGGAGACATCAATCTCTTCCTTGTAATTGCCCAAAACTTTGCAATATATTTAGAAAAGGAGTTTGTTCCTGTATGATTAATCAAAAATCAAACTATGTTTTAAAGAACACCACATCAGTAAATGACCAAAGGTCATATGCTCAAATATTTTATGAAAAAATTTTATAAATAAAAGTAATGAAAAAAACTTTAAATTTTTTGTTTTTTTTTTATAAAAAGTTCCTTACTCTACGTCTACACCTGATATATTTTTATCAAGACAAATGTCAAATTCCATATAGAAAAATTAGCTAACGTAAAAAATTTTATTTTTCAATATAAAGTCTGACTTTTGTTATGATAAAAATATATCAGGTATAGACGTAGAGTTAAGGAAGTTAATAAAAGGAAATTGATAAGTACAAACACTTTGGTTTTTATGAGCAACTTTCGAACTTCAAAATTATTTCTCTTTCAGCAACATATGAAACATTGCCTGGATATGATAATGAAAATGTCTTAAATTAAAATGATATTTAAGACAAAACTCAATTCTGCCTTAAATATTTGAGTAATCAATGTTATTTTGTTTGATTTATATTATATTTAATTTTATTAAATGCAAACAAAAGCTATGTATACACATGCATACAAACTTAAAACGAAATATAAATGAGGCTAACTATCAGCGCAAAAGTGGTGCAACCCAAAACTATTTAATTATTTAATTGCTATATTACTTTGTATGTTATTGGCATACAAATCCGAAATCTTTTCGAATTACAGAGTATACTCCCTGGCTTACTCTACTCTTGTATTAATCGTTGGTAATATAAAGAATGTATGTTACACCTGAACAGCAACCAACAAATAATGTGGGTTACACCATTAGTATTTGTAAATATATACATATGTACATATGGATGTGTCAGACGCTAAAAGGCCTAACTCCACTTTTCGAAAATTGCTCAATTTTGTTTTATTACTATCCAATTAGTTGTAAACTCTATGGAAATTATTTTGTTTGGATATTTATTTTATTTGGATATTTTCCATTAAAAACAAGAAAAATCTTCTGGTCTAACAAGCGAAATGTATATATTTATAATTTTCATACATTTTGGAAATATATTTGCCAAACATTACTAATTTAATCAAATTTTTATTTTGTGGAGTTAGGCCTTTTAGCTTCTGGCACATCCATATGTTCATACATATCGTAATTTATACATTTCAATATAAAATTTAAATGCACATTGCAGTTATTTATGAGAAAATTTTTCCTAAGATTATTAAATATTAATTTTAAGGCACAACATTCCATGGCACATAACTACCAGCAGCGGGTTGGTCAATCTGCAATATAAGATAAATATGTGAATAATTAAAAAGTATGTATGTAAGCTTAAAATTTTATTTTAAAGTAAAAATAAAAAAAATTAAAAGGTCTGTAATTCGAAACGAAAGAAAATTATTTCGAATTACAGATTCAATTGTATAAAATGTACGCTATGCTTAACAAATAGGTTTAATAAAAATGTTATAGTATATAGTTCTTCCGCTGGACGGATTTTTCAAAAAAAAAATTTATTTATTTACTAATTTGTTGGTACATATCCTACAAAGTAAATTTGCAGAATACGGTTGCACAAAAATTTACGGGGTGACTAAGGCCCTATATTCATGATACTGAATACTGTTAATAACTAAACTTATGGCGTTTTCTTTTCTAAAAGAAAAGTGTAACATATATGTTACATGTAATTTGGCAACATTTTTAAATGCTCACCTGATTTTTAAGAAGTGTTGCATATTTTGCGTTTACAAAAGAACAATTTTCCAACAAGTTTCGGCATTAAACAATGACGAACTATAAAATGATTCATTTTTTTCATAGACAATAACAAAAACAGCTGTTAATATAATGCTGCACTCATGCCCCTTTAATGAAAATGAGTGTTGAACATGTAGCATTTTTCTTCTTTTTAAGGGCAACATCTTTAGAAAAGAACGCGTTGATTTTTAAAATAATACATACTTTTCAGAAAAGAACACAAAGAAATGTAAAACTCAGCATAAGTGCAGCATATTGCTCAGAAAAGAAAACGCCATTAAAAATGTTTTTGTGACTGGCTATACCCGACCTATGCATTCACATAGGAAGTAGCAACGTGGTTGTCAATGAAATTCCACAAAAGAACCGCAATAATATAAGGTTATCCGTGGCAAATCAGTCAACCAGTGCGAGCGAGACGAAAAACTCTCGAAGGTCAAACAACACATACAACCCTGACCGCACTTATTCCTAGAACCGTAATGTACGTAAATTTTGCGTGCTTTTTTTAATGATTGGCATTCTAAATGCAATTCCTTCTAGATATGCTCTCATCAAGCGTGTTACTATGCTTACAAGTGTTAAAGTAGAACATATTTTTATATGAATAGTATATACATTTTGAAAATTACTATTAGTTTTATAAGAAATTATTAATTAAAATAAAGAACAAGACGACATCTTACCGCAGATGTGCCATTTATTGACTTTTATTAAACGAAAGATAAATGGTGTTTTTCTTAGAGTGTCACAACTTTGAGTTGGCATCACTGCTTTATTTCAGCACCCATTTAACAGCTGATAGTTGCTTTTTGTTTACTTTGCTTTGAAATTTCATTATGAATCGACTTACACCAGAGCAACGCGTGCAAATTATTGAAATTTTTAATCAAAATAATTGTTCTGTTCGTCAAACTCATCGTGTACTTCTTCCATTTTCCGATGAAGCCCATTTCTGGTTGAATAAAGACGTAAATATGCAGAATTGTCGCATTTGGAGTGAGGAGAATCCACAAGCTTTCGTCGAAACACCATTACATCCACGGAAAATTACTTTTTGGTGCGCTTTATAGGCTGGCGGAGTCATTGGTCCATATGTCTTATGTTACTGTCAATGGTAAACGGTATTGGAATATGATTCGACATTTTTTCGTACCTCAATTAGGTGGCATTCATCTTGCTGATATGTGGTTCCAACAGGACGGAGCTACATGCCACACAGCGGACGCGACAATTGATGTACTCGATAAAACTTTTAATGCAAAAATAATTTCACGTGATGTAACTCCATTGGATTATTTTATTTGGGGTTATGTTAAGTCACTTGTCTACGTCGATAAACCACAAACAATTGAACACCTGGAAATCAACATTCGAAAAGTTATTGTCGAAATACGGTCGCAAATGCTTCGAAAAGTTGTTGAAAATAAGTGTTCCAGATTGCGCCTTCTACGTGCCAGCCGTGGCGGCCACATAGCAAAAATCATATTCAAACATTAATTTCATAAAATGTCTTCTCCTATAAAGCCTGTTTCATTGATATTAAAAATATATTTCCTTGTTTTATTATGATTTAAAATTGTGTCACTCTATAAAAAAACACCCTTTACATGCGTAAAATTTACATATCGTTGGTGTTAACATATTATTAAATATCGCTATGGTTCTAGGGTTAAGTAATAATTACCATGAGGCGAGAGCTGTTCTTCAGCCCAGAACTGCTTAAGGACAGAAAAAAATTTAATTTTTCTTTTAAATACAGTTTTTGTAAAAATGCGGCAACCCTGCATTCAATAAGCTTTTAAGAAAATAAACAAAAACACTTCATGCAGGTTTTAATAAAGTTCGGTAATATAAGAAACATTGGGATCCCGCGGGATTCAAATTTGCACGAAAAACATTCATGTACTCGGAAATTTTGTAAATGAGAGCTTTTGCTTCTTCTTCTTCTTGCACGAAAAACCCCGTAATTTTTCTACGGACTGATTTGTGCAAGAGCGCCCAGATAGTAAACGTAATAGTGTCGATTTTAGGAATTAAAAACCCGGAAAATGGGGAAAGTTTGTGTGTATAATTTATAATATCATCAGGTGGTTATTTGTGTGCCGCAGTAACAATGCATTCTTAGTATACTGTGCGGCAAACTAGTAACCACCCGACGATGTATCAACAATCTAGCATTGATTTTGGGATTTCAAAGGGGGGAAACCAAAACAAAAATCGTGGATGAATTTTACCAGTAGCCAGCGTGACCATATTAGCTTATTTTGAGCTAAATTTAGCTTATTTGTTTCAGATTTAGCCTTAAAATTTTCATTTAGCTCTTAGCTTATTTTTTAGCTTTTTTTAAAAACTCATTTAGCTTTTTTAGCCTTTTTTTAGTATAAATTGCGTGTTCCCTAAAAATATATTAAAAACATAAACAACTTATAAAAATTATAATTTTTTAGCATTGTAAAATAGTTTACAAAAAATACAAAATGTAAATTATACGACAATTTTATAACAGAAATGGAAAGAAGAAAAATAGCAGATAATGGCAGAATGGTTAGAATTTCAATGGAAAAAGTTAAATTCAAAAAGTTTTTTGGGTATAAAATTATTTGACTTGAGTTGAACGTTCATTCAGCGGCATCAATTAACTTAAAACAAAAACCTGAAATAGCCTCAAGCCTGCATAACACTATGTACCGATTTTCGTCGGGCCACCTCAATAAAGTCATAAGTAATAAGCCAAAATGGCATTATTACTCAATTAATTCTGGAATAAGTCTATATGGGCTTATTACCAATGCAGTGTGGCGCAATTATGTCCTTGTATTTCAAGTAGTCGATAAATTAGAGCAAAATCTTTACTTATGACTTTATTTCACTGATCTGACGAAACTCGGTACATTGCGCAGATAGTGTGATCCATGCTTTACCTTAAACAGCATTAATTCACTTAAAAAGCTTTCGTATTTTAATATAAATGTTTTTACATTTTTAAAAACTTTTTAAGATTATTTTGGGGAAGTTTTTGTTTTGTTCTTCATTAAATCTAAAATATAATAATTAATCCGAAATTTATTTGCTGGTGGTGCAGCGATGTCTATATGCATCTCATTGTCGCCGTAACAAACCGTCAGTAGACCTCAACCACACATCCTGAACAGTCACAAACCCCTCACCCCATGCACAGACTTTCAAAAACTATTTGAGAATTCACAAATAATAATATTTTTGAAAATCACAAAAGAAAAATAAGCATAGTAGGCTTAGAAACTTATAAACTGTTCAGGATGTGTGGTTGAGGTCTACTGACGGTTTGTTACGGCGACAATGAGATGCATATAGACATCGCTGCACCACCAGCAAATAAATTTCGGATTGGGGTAAACTTGACAATATGTCGAATGATGGATTTCTTGGGTATAATAATTAATAAATAATTTATTAAGCAAATATTCTATATGTATAATAGAAATATATGTTTGTGTAATATTTAACGTTAGTTTAGCAATAAGAAACTATTGAAAAGTGATCAAAGAAGTGGAAAAAAGTTTAGCTTTATTTTCTAGCCTAAAATGTAACTTTTTAGCTTATTTTAGCTTTTTTTCAAACGTGATTTAGCTTAATATTATTTTAAAATCTGGTCACACTGCCAGTAGCACAGTATAACTATCATGCCAAAGGGTCATATATTCTCAAAATTGGTTCTTAGAAGATCAAAATGCGAGAACAGTGCAAAAACTCTGTCGAGCAACTTTTGAGATAATCGGGCAAATCTAAAATGGTCGAAAAAAAACCATGGATGAAATTTCCCAGGAGCACTGCTCAATTATCATGCCAAAGGGTCATATATTCTTAAAGTGGAAACTTGGGAGTACAAAATGCGAGAATCGTGGAAAAACTCTGTAGAGCCTTTTCGAGGAAATCAAGAAAAATACGCTTAAGCGACATAATTTTCAAACTCAAATAATTTTTACCAAAATCGATCATTTGCGATCCTAAATAATCGCTTTTCGTCAAAAATAATGAGGTATAAAAAATGCATCGGTTAAGATTTTTTTTTGCTCGATATGTATGTAAGTATGTATATACATATGTATGTACATATGTATGTACACACATATATAATATCTATGTGAATCTACTGAAATAAAAACTCCGAAATCTTTCAAAACCAACCCAATTTGAAGAAGTATTCCCATTTACTTACCAATTTTGTAAACTTATCCTGACAAGACATACGAATACGCGCCGATGTAGCTGGAGACTCCAAAGGAAAATCTCTGCTTAAGCCATTTGACTCTCGTGCAGCAGATATTGCTTCTTTGATGGCAAAGAATACAGAGCTGCCAATAAACAAAGGTGGTTCTCCAACAGCCTAAAATATAAGATTATACTTATTTTAAAACAGGCAAATTAAAACTAAATGAAGCTATACATCGCTAGCTTAAATTAGAAATCATGTAACAGAAAAAAGAACTCGGAATAAAAGTTTTTGTTCATTATTGTGTATTGTATCAAAACTTATGGTTCCAAAAAGACTTAAAACGTAAAATAAATAAATAAATAAACAGTCACAGTCACATGATTTTTCAATTTAAGTGGATGATATGGGAGCATGTTTGTTAGATAATAATAAAATAATTCTCACCTTGGAAGAATAAACTGCTCTGGGATTTGCAGCCCCCGTCAAAATTGTCACATTGAACTCTCCCGGTATATCGGCGAAACCAGGTAATTTATACATACCGGGACCACGCGAATAAACAACACCTTGAGGAGAGTAAATCATTTCTTCCAAAGTAAAAAGGCCGTACCCTTGCATAAAAGCTCCTTCGATTTGACCTATATCTATGGCTGGATTTAGACTGGAACCAATATCCATAACAATGTCTGTACTCAAAACCTGGTGATCTCCAGTTAGACAGTCGATTTCAACTACTGAGACGCCAACGCCATTGGTGTAGTAGCTGTATACTAAAGCGTTAGGATTGTGCACAGGATCGTAGCCGATATCTGGCATTTTGTAAAACCCAGTGGCAGATAAGCTAACACGTTCGAAATAGGCTTTATTTATCCACTCCTTCCAAGTGTCATTTGGATTGGATTTTTTTATGGGTGAGAGGCGCTTATTTAACTTCTCACATGCGTCCAACACGGCCATACCATTTATATCAGAGCCCACACTAGCTGCAGTTGCCGAAGTATTTGGTACTTTATCAGTGGCTGTCTCGGAAATGTGTATATATTCCGGAGGTATTTCTAAGGCACGAGCACAACATTGTATCATTTTGGTATGTAAGCCTTGTCCAATTTCTACGCCACCATGCGAAAGTAGTACCGATCCATCCGCATAAATATTTATCAAAGCACCGGCTTGGTTGAGATGCGAAACTCCAAAGGCAATGCCATATTTAGTAGGCACTAGTGAAATGCCCCGTTTACGCCAGCGGTGGTTACGATTGAACTCCATAATCTCTTGCTTTTTCTGATAATATTTCGACTGTTTCAGGCAGTCGCTAAGACATCTCCTTATAGGGAAGTTTTCTATCTTTTGTTGATAGTGCGTTATATCTCCTTCCTTATAAAAGTTTATTTGCATAACTTCCAACAAATCCTTACCCACTATGCGAGCAACATCTCGTATTATGTGTTCTCCAGCATACATGCCCTGAGGTCCACCAAAACCACGGAAAGCTGTATTCGACGGTAAGTTAGTTTTGCACACCCAACCTCCTACTTTGACGTTTGGTATTTTATAGACATTTTCAAAATGATACATTGCCCTCTCTAATACAGAGAATGAGAGATCCATAGACCAGCCAGCATTATTGTACAGTTCAATATGGCACCCGGTTAAATGGCCTTCGGAAGTAAAGGCAATTTTGTATTTGTATAAAAAGGGATGGCGAGTACCAGTGATCATCATATCCTCATCACGGTCCAGCATACAACGCACGGGTCTGCGAAGACGATGGCAAGCCAGAGCAACGGGTAAGGCAACACACATAGCACGAGATTCTTTTCCACCAAAACCACCTCCTAAGCGCTTGGCCCGACAAACAACTCTGTGTGAAGGAAGCGATAGCACATGAGCAATAAGCTTCTGTATCTCAGATGGATGCTGCGTAGAGGAAAATATTTCGATTTCATCCGAATCTCGGGGAACAGCTAATGCTGCATTAGTTTCTAAATAAAAGTGCTCTTGACCAGCCATCCGGCAAGTACCTTCATACACATGATCAGCTTCTTCAAAAGCTTTCGCTACATTACCTGTCTCCACAAAACGGGGATAGTCGGGATAGTACGATTTATGCGCGATTGCCTGTTCAATAGTTATAATCACCGGATGCAGATCTTCGTACTCTATTTTTACCATGCGAGCTGCCCTTTGAGCTAATGTTTGATTATCAGCCACTACAGCGCCTACAACTTGACCCTGGCAGTGCACCACATCTGAGGCAAATACATATTCATCATGAAATACCGGACCTACTTCATTTTCGTGTTGAGTTAAATCTTTGCTGGAGAAGAAAGCATGAACACCAGGTGTTTCCAAAGCCTTGGTAGCATCAATTTTTAGTATTTTAGCATGAGCTTTTGTACTTAAAACTAAGGCTAAATACAGCTCACTCTCCATACGTGGTATATCATCACAATAGATGGCTTCTCCTGTAGCCTGTTTTAAAGCCGAGGCATGAACTATTGGCCTGCCAATAGGATCATATTTAGACTGTTTATTTGTAACTTTCTCGAAGAGTTGAGCACTTTTCAAAATTGGAGTGTGGAAGACGTCAGAACCACTCAGTTCTACCTGAGGCAGAAAATATTGGGACAATACGCCAGCCTTCATTAAATTCTTGGTTATTGTTAAATAGGCCTTGAAAAATAAGCTCACCACCAATGAACGACGATAGGCAATCATACCACCTGGGGCGGAGGGTGCCAAAGGCAGCTCAGCACATAAACTTTCAACCACACGTTCCACAAGCACCGGATTCCAAGGTTTCTTAACCATAATTTCAGAACTTCGCGTTGCCAAAACGGTGGTAGGGGCCATTCCGCCGAAAGCCATATATACCTTATCTACTGTGACCGATTTAGGTTCAATGAAAACATTGATGGCAGCGTTTACTATGGCAATGTCATCATCTCTACGCTTCGCCTGTTTGAAGGCCACCACATATTGGTGTAACAAAGTCTTGGGAAAATAAAGACCTACTAATATCTCAGTGGGCTCTATAACATTTCTACGATAACCTGTAAAGAAGCCAGACGCCATACAAACTTCTCTATATTTGATGTGGCCATCTACATATTTGGCTACTTTTAATTTAACAGCCCCTGCCATTAACACTGGATTCATATCGGATATAGGGCTACCTGTCATAATATTGCCACCTAAAGAAGCCACATTACGAATTTGTTTGCCGGCAAAGTAATGCAGCATGTTGACGGCACATTGAAAAAATCTCGTTTGGTGTTCCGGCAGCTCTTTGATTTTTCTTCTTAAAATTGCATCAATATCCATCAAAGAAACCGCTGCTCCAAAATAAATGCAATCGTCGGACTCTTCGACATGAATCAGTTCTGGTACTTTTGTTGGATTTATCAAGACCGGATATAAAAAGTGCTTAAATTTAACTTCCACCCCAATTTCAGTATTGCCTACCACCAATTTGGCTTCGGGGTAGCGCGCTTTAATTTTAAGCAAATCTTCCAAATTACCCGGTCTATACCAAGTGGCACGTTCACCTTTGAAAATCAATGTTTGAGTATGCCATTCCTTGTTCAGTTGAAGTTCTGGAGGAAATATTGGTTCTTGCGTGGGATCGAATGGCACAAATTCACTTTTTTCGAATAGTTTATCATCAACTAAAACAGCATTCTCCATTTCATCGTTACATTTGTAACCATTCACTTTGCAGCAATTGTCTCCCATAGCGCAGGCAAACTCTTTTGTAAATGTTTTGTAACCTTCTAAAATAGGCCTATATCCCGTACACCTACACAAGTTTCCTTGGAATGCAATTTCTAGATCTTTCATTGAAGGCTGGGGCATACTTCTCAATAGGGCATACATAGACATAACTATGCCTGGAGTACAAAATCCACACTGACTTCCATGGGCCTTAGCTAGACGTTCTTGTACCGGATGTAGTCTAGTACGTGTACTGCCAATACCTTCAACGGTGGTCACAGCAATTCCATGCATGGCACATACTGGTGTAAGACAAGCATTTACTGCTATATGTTTAATATTATTTGTCCTATGGTCAATGCGTGATATCATTACAGTACAGGCGCCACAGCCACCCTCACCGCAGCCCAATTTTGTACCACATAAACGCAATTTTTCACGTAAATATGTCAGAAGGGTGCATTCTGGATCGGGATTTGTTTCAATTATCTAGGGAAATGGGAAGATAGTAGAAAAATACTTATAAAAAATATAAATATGTATGTAAAAATAAAGAGATCGTCAATATAGTTATAAAATGAGGTCATGCTCTTGTCTTCCAACAGATTTGTTCTAGCACAAATTATGGAGCTATTTTGGCTTATCAGCTAAAACATCCAGAGCCTCCGCATTCATCGTACTGACGACACTTCAGCTAATAGACTGGTACACTACCTACTCACTACGAAATTGTTATTATTTAAACACACTGTTGTACTCTTCCAGGTCCAGGCTAACAATTTGTTCGTTTTCGTGAGGAAGTTCCATAGATCTGTCAACTCGAGAAGGGCCAGGGGACTCACCATGTTCTAGTACTGGCACCTTTTTAAAAAACTATACTAGTCGTGTTCATTTATTTTCCTGACAGTAACTTGCAACGAGACAGTAAGGCAGAAATTCACAAACTTACTCTCCCAGATACGAAAACACGAATGGCACGAACGACTCATTTCGTCCACAGCAACGAATTCGTCGATAAGGGTTCGCCGCGTCGTGTGAAGCACAACAACGATGAATTTACTCAGCGCATTCCTCTCTTATGTTTGATAAAGTTGGTTGTTGTACAAAGACAGACAGAGAAAATTGTTTTTTCGTCATACGTCGGCGTTACAATACGAGTATTTCCATTCTAACTTATTGCCGAAATTAAATATATACATAATAAAATTCTATAAAGAACAAATACATATGTGCAATAACTGATAGCATTAAGCATTTATATATTCAGAAGAGTCAAAATTTACACAGTTACTTAAAATAAAAGCGTTATCAAATTTATATTATCAAATTAAAATAAGAAGAAAAGTTAATGAATGACGTGAATATGCAGTTTATAAACTGTACAGAATGCGTTTCCATATTTCGGAAAGTCTAATAAGGTTCCAAAAATATATTTATTCATATTAATAGTGATTAGGTTATATCATGAGTAAAGGGTCTCTGTCTAGGTGGTTTACTTAGGTTTGACAGCTCTGTTCCATTGTGATAACCCAGGGGCAGTACTGACTAGATTAGGATTATTATATAGGCTAAACAAATTCGTTGAACCCGCCAAACTGCCTATGGAACGTGGACAGTTTTCTAATGCGCCTGCCAAACTAATAGCCCATAAAAAATTAATTCAAAAGCTTCGAAAATCCAATTGATCCATCGAGGGTTTAATCTCCAATTGCAAACATCTATATACTGCACTTAACACCTTGTTTACTCTGGTATGTGATTCCAGACTGTTTTGCTATCCAAGGCAACATCCAGCTAACTAAAGCTTTTCGACATTGACAGGCTAAAGCTTTTATACTTTATAGTGAACAATAATAGAACTGTCCGAGGGAGCGAAGTCTTGAAAAAAAAAAACAGAAATTCGTTTGTTCACGAGAAAGTGGAAATTTTCAACTTTTGAATATCCCGTATACAATACAAATTACCAAATATGACAAATATCTAGGATTGATACTTCATTTGAGATTATCCTGGAAAGACCATATAGAAAATAGATTAAATAAATCTCAAAAAGTTTGGACCTTTTGCAGATTAGCAATTGGGTCCAAATGGGGATTAAGAACCACACGAGTGTGGTACGAACAATCATACGAGTAACGTGCGTATCGTTAGTGTGGCAGGCATTTTTAGTTAAAGAGGTTAATTTAAAACTCCTGTAAATCTAAAAAAACAGACACAGTGCTGTATTAACATCATCTGTGGCGAGCCACATCAACGTCAAGGCAATGGAAAACATTCTTTCAATCATGCCAATTGATAAACAGATTAATATAAAAAGCAGCTTTGACCGCCACAAGACCAATATATAATGCATACCTTAACTTAGGGAAAACGTTACAACTGTCATGTGTGATATAATCCAAATTAGAAGACATGAGTCGTAATATGCATAAATTATTTCGCTTGCCGGGTCAGAATACATTCTTTCACACTGAGTTCACAGCTATTACGGAAGGAAGTTGACAACAGACTACTAATCCATATCTTTACCAATGGTAGAAAAGTTATCGAAATCATAAAGTTTAGTTGAAGCTCCATTCATCATTATCACTTCCTCACACCTATGTTTCATACTTCCCACTAGATTTGCGCATATATCCGATGATATTGAGTACCAGTATTCCTTTATTTTTTCCCAGATATCGTTTTTGTTTTTCGATTTATAATGTACGATTTTCTTTTTAAGAACTTCTCAAAGGTGCTCATTCGCTTTTAAGTCAGGAGATTGAGATGGCCAGTCCATTACAGAGATCTTTTTTTTGTTGAAACCAGGATTTTACTAACTTAGAGGAATGCTTTGTATCATTATCCTGCATGTATGCCCACTTAAGTGTGATTTCCTCCTCAACAAATGGAAGCGTTTGATTTTCAAGAATGTTGACGTAATCTACAGCGCACATTTTTCCATCTATCCAATAAATTGGCCGGAAGAAGAAGAAAGAAGAAGATCACAAGGCTGCCTCCTCCATGTTTCCCAGTCTTTTTAGTGTGCCTGGAATCATATTATCTGTTTATCGGTCTGCGTACAAATGTTTTCCCATCCGAACCAAACAAATTAATATTGAAGTTTAAAATTTTTAAACGCACTAATAATCCCAAATTATTATTTTACTTATTAAGTAAAATATTTTTTATTACAAATACATTTAAATTGATTATTGAGGGGTTTAGCTGGATCCTATGCGCATTTCACTGTTGCTAATGCAGATCATCAGGGAACCTTTACCCAAATTTCTTAGAACAACTAGAGTTATT
Source organism: Tachina lurida (assembly GCA_944452675.1). Taxonomy (NCBI): domain Eukaryota; kingdom Metazoa; phylum Arthropoda; class Insecta; order Diptera; family Tachinidae; genus Tachina; species Tachina lurida. The sequence continues at coordinate 142,028,141 of OX101752.1, forward strand.
ATGTTATAAACTTTCATTTAAACAAATGAGAAGCCTAACAACAAATAACAAAGTTGAAACAAGAACTCACTAATCAACATGTTTTTTTATTTTCTTATTTTACCATTGCTACATTGGCTGACTTTTTTTCAGCTTCAAATTGTAGTTGTAAGAGTATGTAAAAGAAAATAAATGTAAATAACAACAACAGCTATTAAAGAATAGAGTGTTGCCACACAAGTATTTTTGACCGGGTGCAGTCAAGTTAATAATTAGTGTTTTTATGGGAATTGTTAAAATTTAAGTTTAAAATTTTTAAACGCACTAATAATCCCAAATTATTATTTTAAATTAATATTGGTTTCATCTGATCCAAGCACATTACTCCAATTTGTCCGATGCAGATGTTGCTTTGCAAAACATAACCTCTTAGGGCTAATAAATCAGTGCAAGTTAATCTCTATTTTAGGTTTAAAATGTGTTTAAATTAACCTATAAATCAATACAGTATTTAAACCATCTGTAAACGCATAAAATTGGGCATTTAAACTAGGGATGTAACGAATGTTCGCATTCGCATTCGCAAATAATTCGCTTACTTTTGCTATTTGCATTCGCTTTTGCATTCGCTAAAATGTATGCGAATATTTAAAGCGAATACTAAAGACAAAAATATTGCAAATATTTTCCAGTTTTTGAAAAAGAAAAGGCAGTGTTTGAATTGCGCGAAAATATTTTCTACTTAAGACTAATTTTTTAAAACTTTTGAAAAATGGTAAGTGCATCATTACTTCGTTCAAAAAATTTTAAATGCAAAAATATTAACTAATCCTTCTTTGTTGTCAATTTTTTGCGAAACAGGTGCCACTCATATTATTTCGCATGAAAACTTAAAATGTTGAAGATATATTTCATATGGACCGATATATAATGGTGGGAAAGCGCGGGCGAAGCCCAAATTCTAATAAAATTGCATCTGCTTCAAAGGTATCTAGGGATAACAGCGCATCCTCCACTAATCGTTTTCAAATATTGCAAGATGACAACGACACACCTGATATATCTGAGAAAAAAACCTCCAAGCCGCCACCAATATATTTGAGAGAAAAAAATTCAAACGCTCTTATTAAGAAATTAATTTCGGTCATTGGTGAGAAAAAATTTCACATTGTTCCAATAAAACGTGGCAATATCGATGAAACGAAAATTCAAATTTATGACGAAACAGATTTCCGTAAAATGGTTTCTGAATTTGAAAAAAATAAAACAAGTTTCTACACATACCAGCTCAAGAGTGCTAAAGGCCTGCAGATCGTATTGAAGGGCATAGATTCTTATGTTGTTCCCGAAGAAATAAAAGACGCACTCGTCCTCCAGGGATTCAAGGTAAAAAATGTTTCAAATATAATAAATAGGGAGAAGATCCCCCAGCCTCTATTTCGCGTTGAACTTGAGCCGAATGATATAAAATTGAGAAAAAATGAGACGCACCCAATTTATAATTTAAAATATCTTTTATACCGAAAAATAACAGTTGAAGAACCACACAAGCGTTCTGGACCCGTACAGTGCCATAATTGTCAAGAATATGGCCACACAAAAACTTACTGCAAATTACCTACAGTTTGTGTTATTTGCGGTGAATTGCACGGTACTGCTAGTTGCAATAAACCGAAAGATCAAAGTAACAAAAAATGCAGTAATTGTGGAGAAAATCACACTGCTAACTACAGAGGTTGTCGTGTATATTCTTTCGTTAAAAAGACAATGGGGCAAAAACCTAAAGTAGCTCCAGCACAAACAGCAAACACTTACTCCGCCACTCTTGCCCAAGTGAGCCAACCAGTTAATTCACGTGTATCGTATGCCGATGCTGCAAAAACAAGCTCTATTCCCACACAAAATGTTTCACGGCCAAATACTTCAATAAATACAAACTCAGGCTTTAATTTTAATCGCCTTGAAGCTACTATTGAAAATCTGGTGCAAACTATAAACAATTTTACAACAAGTATGACTAGCATGATGCAAGAAATGCTGCGAATGCAGAATACTCTGCTTCAAGCAATACTTAATAAGCCATGAACACGTTAACAATATGTTTCTGGAACGCAAACGGCATTCGCCAACATAAAAATGAACTTGAGCACTTCCTCACGGAAAAAAATATTGATATAATGTTGGTCTCTGAGACTCATTTGACTTCGAGAAGCCTTTTTAAAATTTATGGCTACACCTTATATGATTCAAAGGACCCGAGAGGAAGAGCATGCGGTGGATCAGCAATTTTAATAAAGTCAAGACTCAAGCATTATATTATTGACAACATTTGCGAAGAACATTTACAAGCAACGAATATTTGTATCGAAAATTTTTGCACTAATTTTGTCATATCATCAATTTACTCCCCTCCTAGGTTTGCAATTACTGAGGACCAATACGAGAATTTCTACAAATCCCTTGGCCCTTGCTTCGTAGCAGCTGGCGACTACAATGCAAAACATACGTTCTGGGGTTCGCGTCTTATTACACCTAGAGGTCGGGCATTGTTCAACACAATTTCAAAAATGGGCTTGGACGTCATTTCGAGTGGGGAGCCCACTTACTGGCCTACGGACATACAAAAAGTTCCGGATGTTATAGATTTTGGAGTCATGAAAAATATTTCTAGGGAATTAGTTCATGTTGAAGCGTCTCAAGATCTTTCCTCCGATCACTCTCCCACGATCGTTACAATTTGTAGCCCACTAAGTAGTGAATTACCTCACCCGTATGTGAAGACGATCAACCTTGTTAATTGGCTGGGGTTCAGAAAATATCTCAGTACTCATTGTACGGAAAACATTATACTAAGAACATCCGAAGATATTGAATTTAACATTGGCAATCTTATCAAAAATATAAAACAGGCTGCTGAACATGCGACTACCTCCTACCCGCAGACTGGATTTAATAGAATTTATTCTACGGATATTGAACGTCTTGTAAGTGAAAAAAGAAGAGCTAGAAGGGAATGGCAACAGCACAGATCACCACAACATAAAATCAGATTTAAAGAGTGCACTAAACGACTCCAAGACTTGCTTGCATTTGAAAAAACTGCATCTTTTAAAAACTATCTGGAAGGTCTTGATGCCACACCAGCATCTAATTACTCCTTGTGGCGCGCTGCTAGAAAGCTTAAAACACCTGTTGCGTTTAAACCACCTCTGCGTACATCTACAGGGGGTTGGGCAAGAAGCGATACTGAAAAAGGTAAACTATTTGCTGAGCATTTAAAATCAGTATTTACCCCTAACTCGTGTACTGGTGTTATTGATTTGCCGAATGTAGTGGCGCTACCCCCTCGACCCATAAAATTTAGAACGTGTGATGTACAAAAAGTAATTGCTGAACTTAACCCGAAGAAAGCTCCGGGTATTGATGGAATTAGTAACCAGTACCCCATTTCTGTAACTTGTGAGAAGTTCTCGCATCGAGAAAAATTAAATAATTATATTGGTTGTCCTATTTTACACAGGGTTACTCACATAAAAATTTATATAAACTTACAAAAAATATCAACAAATACAGTTTTTTTCTTACTCACCCTGTTTTTCACAGGATGATAACAATTTTTTCGATTCGAAAAGTTCTCACATTCCTTACAGAAACGAGGCACAGATGCTAATAAAGTTGCCTCGTATTGCAATTAGAATCCTATTATTTATTTTTAACGCCATTTTACGACTGGAGTATTTTCCAAATAGCTGGAAGCTTGCCAAAGTTAAAATGATTCCAAAGCCGGGCAAAGACCTTACCAAGGCTGAGTCATACAGGCCAATAAGTCTGCTATCAACAATGTCAAAACTTTTCGAAAAACTGCTCATGACAAAATTGTCCCCAATTCTAGTTAGTAATGGGTGCATACCGGACCATCAATTTGGTTTTAGAAGTCAGCATAGCACCATCGAACAAACTCATAGATTGGTTCAATTTATAAGAAGAACATTTGAAGAAAAGAAGTATTGTTCTGCGCTGTTTATCGACGTTTCTCAGGCATTTGATAAAGTGTGGCATGAAGGTCTTATTTTAAAATTGAAATCATATTTACCAATAAATTTTCTGAAGCTATTAGAAAGTTATATTACTACCCGGAAGTTTACGGTTGTGGAAGGAGACTTCATGAGTGAGCCCGAATCTATATCATCCGGTGTGCCACAGGGGAGCATACTGGGGCCAGTTTTGTATTTGATTTACACTTGTGATATGCCTTTGAGCAGCAATATTCATACATCTACGTTTGCCGATGATACAGCCTGCCTTAGTATGCACGAAAACCCTCACGAGGCTTCCCGATATCTACAAGAACATATTACACAACTGGAACTATGGTTAAATTTATGGAGAATCAAAGTAAACGAGCAAAAGTGTGTCCAGGTAACATTTACCCTGCGAAGAGATACTTGTTCCCCTATTCGAATCAACAATCAAGTTGTTCTTCAACATTCACACGTAAAATACCTTGGTATACACCTTGATCGACGGCTTACATGGAAGCCCCATATTGACTCAAAGCTAACACAAATGAAACTGAAATTAACTCAGCTACATTGGCTGATTGGTAGAAATTCTTCACTCAGTCTAGATTGTAAACTTTTAATATACAAGACGATTTTGAAACCAATATGGTGCTACGGAATACAGTTATGGGGCACTGCTTCAGCTTCTAATGTCGAGAGAATCCAACGAAGGCAAAACAAAATTTTACGCTTAATAACATTGGCTCCATGGTATATAAAAAATTCAAATATACATCGTGATTTAAATATGCCACTAGTGACTGAAGAAATTGCAAAATACGCTGGCAAATATTTAACAGAACTCGAGTCACATCCTAATCCGCTTGCCCGTAATATTTTGAACTTTACTGGACACATCCGCCTAAAAAAGAGGGACACATGGGCTCTTATTCATAGCACTCCAGATGGGACTTCTTGAAAATACTTTATTTTTTTCCTTTTGACTATCACTACTTATGTATTATATATAACTATTACTAAGCTTATGTCCGACACTGGTCGGGCCTAATTATATTTTTAGATTTAAGATTTGAATACTTATTGTTAGTTCATATATGAAGATACAATAAATAAAAAATCATGCATTCAAAAAAAAAAAAAAAAATATTTCATATGTTTTTCCCAAGATGAACAGAGTACTACTTCTGAAAAAATATTTAATGAACAATTCATTCCAATTTTTCTTAATATGTATTTTGGTAGCATTTTACAGGAAATGTTGAACTTAGTACAAGGTCTTAGGGCCAAAGTACGAATGGGTTGATTGCCTAACATTTTGTAAATTTATTTTTAATTATTATCTATACTTATTTTAATATGATTTCATATATCTTTCAGTTTAACAATTTTTATTTCTAATAAATTAATAAATATTTGCTGAATTCAAGACTCAAGTAGATCTATGTATACAACACAACTTCATGTTCTTAGATAAATTTATTTTCATCTGGTTTTTTTTAACGTATTGTAATATTTGCATTCGCTTTCGCATTCGCTTTCGCAAAAATTAAAATTTATTATTCGTTTTCGCATTCGCATTCGCTAAACTGGTATTCGTTACATCCCTAATTTAAACTACCAATACAGGTCATATGGTTTTTTTTACTTACAGACCATATGTTTTGCATTACTTTTTCCAAGCTTCTACTTTTTGTTTTATACTATTCTACTTCGCCAAGCATAAATATAATTCCGTTCTCAGTAAAATTTGGCGAACTTTAATTAAAATTTCTTAACTTTTTTGCCCTTTAGATTTTGCAAAGAATTGATAGCCTGCTGCAAAACAGCTGTCTTTTGACATTTATTCTAGTGCTGCCACAATATTATTTTTTAAACTACACATAAGGTATGGTTCACTGATTTACTCCTGGGGCCCGTTTCTCAAAAATACAAATTACAAATCTACAAGTAAAATACACACAAAACAACAACACTTTTACAAAATTTTATTGTTGTTTTGTGTGTATTTTACTTGTAGATTTGTAATTTGTAGTTTTGAGAAACGGGCCCCTGTTGAGTTTAAACTCCATATAAATTTGAGTTTAGTTTAACTAAAGCAGCATTTAAACTATGACTGATTTATTAGCCCTTAGTGATGTTTCGTTTACTCAATAATGACACTCTTCTGGCCCTGTAAGCTTTCAATCCAGCTTCTTGGAGCCTGTTTCTGATGGTACCACTCGAAACTGCTGCGCATAAATTATTTCTTAGCTCTTCATAAAAACCAACAGTATTCACCAAAAGAATAGCAACCTAGTTAAATTTAAATAGCAAATCATTACCATACAGGTAGTAAGTCGTTCTTTTAATATTTTCCACCACATTAGACAATGCTTAACCACCAGCAAATAGTTTTCTTTAAAATAAACTTATGACGGTGTGTCAAATAATAAATTTCTTAAACGGCAAACTATTTTTTTTCAGTTATGACGTTGTTTGAGTAAATACATATCGCTGTATTGTATCTCAAACAAACAAATTGTTTTAAGACCCTAAATGCTGCCTAAGTTAAGGTAACCTTATAAACTATCGAATTGCTATAAAATTTTCAAGTTCCAAACGAATGTTGCAGTCTGGGCTTGAAAAACTTTTCTCTTCTGGCTGGATGCAGTGACTTTAAAACGACATAATCCAAGTTTCAGTGGTCAAACGAGGCGAATGTTATAAAATAATGTTAAGTAATATAAAACTAAGTAATTTTATACATTATTTGGTTGCTTAAGGTTGAGGTACAATTAGACGTGCCACAGCCATAGCCAAACCAAAATTGAATTGGTTTATATGGTAATGGTTATGGCGTTATGGCGGGTCACTTATAATCAAATACAATGCCGCCCATTAGTTTGGTTCGAGCGGATGTTTCTATAGCTATGGTTATGTCACGTCTGATTGCAAGATTTAGTTCGTCGTCGATTATCGTGCGTTTGAAAATTTTAGAGCATGAAAAACGGCAAGTTACGCAACAGTCGTTATAAAAGCTTTTTCTAACGACTTTTTTTTTTTTTTTTAGTTAACCACACAACTCGTTAAAAAGTTCAAAGTTAACCAATTTTCTGCGGCAAATACATCAAAATGTAAGTTGTTGTATGAAATAGCATTATTTGTCCTTTTTTTATATAATTCTACAGCGCGCTCACTGTACATAACACGTGCTATGGTACTTCTACCTTAAGCGTCAAATATTTGGGACGTATGACTTTGCCGTGAGATTTCTATATTTGTGAAAATATTACGTTTATGTCCAGATTTCTAAATTTGATGATTTGATTTTAATATTTATTTGCTTTGAATTAAAAATAATAATAAATATGTACATGTACATACATATGTACTTATGTATATAAGTACATATGTATGTATGTACTTATATACATAAGTACATACATATGTACGTAATATAAAAACAGTTCGTTTTTTGCACAATCATTAGAAAAAATTAAAATAAATTGAACAACAATAACAAACACAAAAAAATCTTATCAAAACATTTTTGTACCCCCAATGACATATTGATGCAAAAAATTGAGGACTGTTGATTTTTAATCAGAAATAATTTATAAATCATTTTATATTGCTTATTTTCAATATTTAAATGCGCAGCAGGAAAACTAGTGATTTATTACGTAAATGACTTAATAAAACCAAAACAAAACCAAAAATTGTTCTTGAAATGGATTCTTACGCCATCAGAAAGGAAACATATCGAAACAAAGGTAGCTGAAAACATTCGCAGTAGTGGGCGTGGCATGCTGCTAAAAAATAGAGAATTTATGTTAATTAAAAAAAAATAAACAGAAATATGTCACGTTGGATCTGAAATACATTTTGATTCCTCGAAAACTATTTTTTGTATCGTATAAATCGTTGTTTTTAATAAATGGTACGTGTAGACCCTTTACCATTTGTAGTTAGGGTTCTATTTTTGTAACTATTCTATTTTTGTAACCTAGCAAACACCTTTGGTTCTTGTAATTACACAATTTTAAAGTTGAAAAAATTGGCGAGGGTACGCCCATTAAAATTTATTATTATATTTCACATCGTTCTACCTTACTGATTTTTACGAAACTTACCGCACACCTCGAGCTCTAAAATAGACAAAATCTTTTATTTAAAAAATAGGCGGAGTCACGCCCATTAAAATTTAATATTTTATTTTACGTGGTTCTATTTTACCGATTCTTACAAAACTTGACACACACCCTGAGCTCTGAAAAACACACAATCTTGCACGAAGGCACGCCTATTAAAATTTAATTTTGTATTTCACGTACATAGTTCTTCTTAACAGATTAAAAAAAAATGTTTAAGAGTTTACTTCCAGTTTGGTCCCATACATTTTTTTTTCGAAAATGTGCTATCAGATCTTTGCATTGAAGTTGGGTTTTTTTTGGCAGAATTATTTCAAATAAGCTTCAAAAATAACTTTGTTTGGCTATGATGACAAACTTTGATATTTGGACATGGTCTTTTATTAATGAAAACCATAGAGACTTCTCACTTAAAATCGTTTCGTGTTTTTTCTCAATTTTTTCTCAAATTTCGTGTAAATTTTGCTCAATATGACACTACCCGACCACTCACAAAATCACCTTTTCTGTGACGAACACTGTGCGCCAACGCTGGCGATAATGTTATTTTGTTAATCAAAATCGTTAGATATGTAAATTTATGCATACAGCGGTGTTTATGAAAATGTGGCTTTCTACCCAGAATATTCGAGCATATCATCGTCTTGACTCTTCTTAAATTATGACAAGTTCTCTCATTTTCGTAAAATAAATGATCCGATAACATTTAAAATACCTTCATGGTCTATTTTTTGTTATTGTTATTGTTATTTTCAAATATGTAATCACTTTTTAAGATGCCTGAGCCTTTTTTGGTAGCGCTACATAGTAATTAACAGGGAAACCGCAAATATGCAATTGCATGTTTTTTCTTGTTTCACGTATTAATACGGGGACAAGATATTTATCCGTTTCAGAACTTTTAATGAATTTTGGCATCGATTTGTTAGTGCATATTTTCGCATATTTTATCCTTTAAAGCATGTTTATGCATATATCAGTTTGACACGCATATTTTTAACATATTTTCGAATTTTTAGAGCATAATTTACACTTTTAGGGCATATTTTGATACTTTATAAAATTTATTTTATTTCAACCCGCTTGGCACCTTTAAAAAAAACACCCCATTCCGAAAAAAAATTATACGAAAAGTTTTTTCTAGCAACTCATTAAAATTTAATTTTCGAAATAAAAATTTAAGTTTTAAAGAAAAATTTTTTCCTGCGCTATCTGGGTTAATATGCTTACAAATTGAGGGGTTGGTCCACATTTTTATTTTTATTTTTCGCCATCTAACGCCATCATATAACGCAGTTTTACGGACTTTAGTTGCAATACAAATTCAGTTTAGCTATTTGTGATTTACTCTGCCCCGAGAAAACGTGGAAGGAACATTGTTAATGTATGAAAGTGCATTAAGATGAGACAGAATCGATTTTTATTTGAAATTCTAGGCCAATATTTTGTTATTTATTGCAATAAAAATTATAAATAAAAATCTTGTCTTATTTATCCAAAATATAGTTCCAAAGCCTTAATTCTGATATAGTGATCTTTTGACATTGAAATTAAATTCTTATGCATCCAATAAATTTTTATTTGTATTATTTGTTTTAGTCAAAACTTTTATAGTAATTTTGTTATCTGCACTTCAAACCCAGTTATTCTTTGTTAATTATGTTTCCTTTTTGTTGGTTATTTATTTTTTGTCTTATTTTATATGCAAATGTTGTTGAATTTTTGATGAAAAAATATATTTTCATTTACAAATAAACCAATTTATTCTATTTTTAGAAGCATATTTTTTGACTTTTAAGTGCATATCTACAAGTTTTTAGTGCATATTGAATGCGCATAAAACACTTTTTTTAAAGCATATTTTTGGTTTCCCTGGTAATTAATCAGTATTTAGTCAGTCGTCAAAGGTAATTAAAATAGATTCAGATTTCTGCCAAAATCATCTTCCAAATGATAGGTGGGTACACAGATACTTATGTATATACATATGTACATACAAACATACATATGTACATGTTCATATACATACATACATATGTATGCACATGCATTTGTACGTATGCATTTTATTGATTTTTATTTTAAAGAATATTCAATTACCTTTTTGCCATTAACAAAAAATATCAATGTAGAAAATGTTGGATTTAAATCTAAGACCGCATTATTATCATGCGTCATATTAAATTGTTTTCACTCAAAAAACCTTGGTCTTTTTACAATTTTATTATCAAAAAAAAAAAAAAAACAATTACAACGATCCCTGTTTATTTATTTATTTTTTCTGTTGTCGTATCAATTTGATTATAATGATAACACACGAAATGAAGAAATATCCGAGAAAGTATTAGGGAAACGTCTCAACACAATGATCACACGCTGCAGACTATTGAATTTAGATTCGGTTAGAAATTATTTATTTATTTGGAGTCTTTGGACGCAAAAGCTCTATGTATGAGTACGTATGTATCTCACAGTACATCAGTGATGGGAAATGAGTTTTGCATTTCAGTATCAAAAACAAATTTTTTACAGTACTTTTTAACTTCAAAGGTAACAAGTTTCTTTGAAAGAAACAATTTTGCTAACGGAAAATTTTAGTTCTAACAATTTTAATTCTATGAAACTATGGGTCCACCAACAAATACTATTCCGCTCAAATTGACACGACAATTCTCTGCTCATTTTCTTCAAAAAGTTAACAACACAAATTTCAAAGTTTCGGACTGCAGAAACTAACTAAGACAATGGTATTTTAATTATTCTCACAAAGACTAGCAGTAATTCATAGAAGTAATTTGTTCCTTTAAATTAATTTTATATAATTTGTCTTCCTCCTACAAACGATTTTTCATTTTAAAATTTGTTTGGAAAAAATATTTTCTTAAACGAATTTCTGTTATTTTTCATACAAATTTTAAACATTTAAGCCCTTATTCAGAAAAAATATACATAGGTTTTAAAACGTTTAACAAACACATTTCCATATAAAATTGGTTTGTAAACCTTTCGTAAACCATTTTTTCTGAATACGGCAGTTAGAAACGAATTTTTTTTTACAAAATCTGCCTATAAATCAAACAAGGAAACAAAAATTAAGGCCCAATTTCACCAATTCCATTTAAATATCAATTCATATTTAAAAGTTGGTTTTTTATTGAAAAATTAAAATAAAATATATGAAAACCAACTTTTAAATATGAATTGATATTTAAATAAAATTGGTGCCATTAGCCCTAAGTTCGAACAGAAACTAAAAACTAAATAATGTTTTATTGTTTTAGTTTCTTAATTCTAAATAATAGTTCTACGGTATTTTTTTAATGCAATAGTATCAAAAAAAGTACGATCGTATCAACTTTCCCATCACTGGTGTACATTTATATTAGCTGAGTGAACAATCTCTATCAATAGTATTGTAAGAGAAACAAAGCAGAGAAATAAAGTAGTTCAATTATTGAAAAATACAACAGTAAGAGTGATCTTTTGGATGCGCTCCCCTTAAACATTTTTTTTAGAAATTTGAGATGGGATCGTGAGTAACACTTTATTTATGCTCATGCTCACCCACAAGGAAATAATGTTGCTACACATAATTGAAGCATTTCCTTTCGTTTCGAATTACAGAGTAGACATCCAGCAGGTAAGAAATATTGTAAAATTGTTAGAATATTAATATTCAAATATGTTCATACAGGCATATACTATGTATGTAGTAAAAAATAATCGTCATGTAAATACGAGTAATTACAAGAATTGTAAATCGGAAATTTGGTATTAAATAACAAAAATTAAAAATTTTAAAAACTCCCGATATATCTAGAAAAGATGTGATATTTTCTAAACGGCTGGACATAGTTAAGAACCTTCTCGATCAAGTCACCTTTCAAACAAAAAAACTAAATCAAAATCGGTCCATCCGTTTGGTCTGTACGTGGACACGGAGAAACACACAGATACACAGCCACACACTACAAACTTTGTTGGTCTTGTGTTAAAAAGAGGTTAACTGGGTGTGTACTCTATAATTCTGAACGAAAGAAAATACTTTCGCATTTGTTCGTTAATAACATGTTAATACGAAAGCATTCCCTTTCGTTTTGAGTTGCAGAGGAGACGCCCGGGACTGTTTTCCGTAAGTTTAAGAAATTAGTTATTTTTTATAGATTTCGAGTGCTCTTTAAGAATTTCAAATTTTGCGCATATTATTTTTGTTTCTGAACACCTTTATATCGGTGGTCTCAAGTAGAAAGGACCTAACTCAAACAATTGAAAATTTACAGGATGAGGTAAAACATAATAGAAACTGTAATATTCACAATGTAAATTTTTTTGTAAAACTCCTTGTGAGAGTTATTTTTTACACTATTGCAATATATTTTTGTGAGGTGTATTTGTGTGAAATGTCTTGGAATCACTGAAAAACTTAATTTCGTAAAAATCACGAGTTAGGGCCTTTCTACCTGAAATCGTCGATATGTAAAATTAAAAATTAGATAATTTTGCAAAAAAAACTGCACAAAGAAATAATTTTTTTAGCTACATTATTGCCACATATACATATATAGTTAAATCTGAGTTAGCTGTTGGTCAAAAACTGATAACACCATTCTCGGAGGGCTTACTGATTTCGAAATCTTTGAAATCACGTCACCAAGCTACCTAAACTGAATATAGGGTTTCATTACCCTTTGGAAGTGTTATCGAGCCTATACTGTCCAGCACGTGTGTTTTTCCAAAAGTCTTCATTTTTCGCTTATTATAGTTAATATATTTCTAAATACTCGTAATTAAGGAAATCGTTTTCCTAAATTTAAAATTTATTTGTAAATTCCAATAAGATACTTTAAACATTAAAAACAAACTTGTAAAGCTTGGCGGTATATCGTTTCACAAAACAAGTAAGTGGAAACGTACATACATATGTATCCATTTTGTCAACTTGTAGAGTAAACTGTATAACATCATCGTTATATTCTTTAAAATACTTACACAACAAAATGCATCATATACAAAATGAAAACAGCAATTTTATTATTCCATTCTTAACTTTTCAGTGATTATGTATATACTACGCCGACTTAAGATTTTTTTCTACTTCAGTGCCTTCATAAATGGCCTGCTTGGTCATAGCCTCTTGTAATTGTGCATATTGAAACTGTTGCAGAGACCATTGGTATCTTAAAAGATTAAACGTTAGGATTCACATTTTTACTATCTCATAATAATTATTATATTAATAATTGTCTTACCGACACCAGCCCCAATATGCTATTGTACCACAAAAGAATGTTCCAAAACCAACATGTGTTGAAAATCTTGTACGAGATGTTCCAAATAATGTCAGCAAGCCAGTACCAATGCCACCACTTATGCCATACAAGAAGCTGTTGCGGAAGCAAGGTATTTGTGAAATATCACGTCCAAACAGTGTCAAACCCTTCAATTTAAATTTATTTGTAACGAGTTTTATCTTAGCTTATAATATTTACACACTCAGCAAACCTTTTTCGTTTCATCTTCCATGGTGGTTACGTTAGAATTCAATACTTCAATATATTAAAATCATTGCTGTTGTTTTGGCTCCAGCTGTTATTTAATAATAAGATAGTATTGGTGCTGCCACACTATTTCCTTTTTAATTGCTCCGTTTAATGATAGGTACACACTTTGCAAACGTGCTTACGCGACACGTTCTATATTTCGTCGGTTGGTTTCTGGTTTGCGTCACAGTATATTAAAAATATATTATGTCTGTACTAAGCCAGAAACCAACCGACGATTTATATCATGGACGAAACTGCTAATGCCGGTCATACAATACACAAGTTCACTGCACAAGTGTGGCACTGTACAGTGCGCTTGTGAAGTGTATGGGGGTGGTTGTGCTATTTACGTAGTCAACTGAGTAAATATCAAAACGATTTTGATATTTGGTCAAGTTTGAAAACTGTACAGTGAACTTGTGTAGTGTATGTTGCAAACGCTCAGTTGTTTCGTGATTTCACAACAAGAAATGAGTGCAGAACAAATATTATGGACAGAGTTCCTAGAATTATGCAAAGAATCACCAGCATTATGGCAAAATAAAATAAAAAAAATGCACAGTTTACTTGTATAGTTTGTGTCACAAGCCTAGCTTACGCAGTGCCAGACTTGAGCACTGAACTTGTGTAGTGTATGGCCGGCATTAGTGACGACACGTTGTGTATTTTTTTTACTAACCTGGTCCGTGTGTCACTATGTATACAAACACAATAATTGCTCGAGAAAAATCATGCGTGAACGTGAAATCAATTTCAGCAGAAAAGTTTAAAAAGTTGAGCAACAAAACTTGCTGTGTGTAAGCCGTCTTAAGGCTCAGTTAACCAACTGTAAAGGAATGTAACTGCAAAGTAGGAAACAGATGATCGTTATATATATATATACGTTACATTACATCTCTGTAACCATTTGCATTACTTTTCACATAACAATATCCATCAGCTGCTCCCTAACGTTGCAGTTACATTACATTACAGTCGGCTTGCTTTTTTTTTGTTTCAGTTTCACTGGTGGCAACGCTGTAGTCCAATAACGGTATTAATGAGTTGATGTGTACATTAAAATAATTTTAGTAGTGATTTTAAAATAGTTATATCAACTTTAATCAGTTCAGTGTTTATTTAATGGGAACAATAACGTTCTTGTGTTAGAAATGTTTTTAAGGTTTTGCTACATTGCGTGAACCACTAAAAATAAAAATATGCATACATGTTCCGAATGCAAGCTAAAAAGAATGGTGCAAATCAACCGCATGTGTTTACAAAAGGTGAATATTTTGAAATATTCTTTAGGGCCCACACAAAAACAATCATTCAATTTGTAAGATTTTAATTGAAAGTGTGGAAAGTGACATTAATTTATTTGGAAAACAAAAGGCAGATTAAAAAATTGGCAAGCGATTGGACAAGAACTTTTGGTTTATCACAGTGAGTATGTTTGTCTTATTATGCGTGTGTTATGGGTGTCTATGTATAATATTGTTACAACAAAACTCGTATACGAATTCTGCTGTATACTTGGGAACGTTGCCCTGTTGCAACTAAATCCTTTTTGATAATTACAAAATTTCCAGTACTCTATCGCATGTTGTGCTTTAAAATATCTAAATTAATATTTCTGTCCATGGTAGTCCCAGAAAACTAAAGATTCCCCGTACCACCGGCTAACATACAGCCCCAAAGAATCACATCGCCACCATTATGTTTCACCGGAGTAAAGAGACATTACCCTCAGTTCCAAAAAAAAGTACTTTGTCTGATCTTAGAAAAGCACATCATTCCAAATTTCATTTGGCATATATATTTTATGTCTACTTTGTGTTTATGTATTGATTTGCTAAGTCTATTCGCTTTTTAATCATCATATTCAAAAGTACCTCAGCACAATCTAAATAATTTACCGTAACTGTTATAACTTTTATCGTAAAAGTCAGAAAATAAAAGTTATTTTTTGACTTTTATTTTTTCGAGCAGAAATAAAAGTTATTTTTTGACTTTTATTTTTTTGAGCAAAAATAACAGTTATTTTTGACTTTTATTTTTTCGAGCAGAAATAAAAGTTATTTTTTGACTTTTATTTTTTCGAGTAGAAATAAAAGTTATTTTTTGACTTTTATTTTTTTGAGCAGAAATAAAAGTTATTTTGTGATAAATTCATTATATTTATTATAAATTTTGGCGCTTTTGCAATAGTGAATCGTTAAATTTACTTATTTAGAAAAGAATATTTGGAATATTAAATAATAATTTCTTTGTCAAAGGGGTTGAAAACACAAAAATAACTTTTATTTCTGCTCAAAAAAATAAAAGTCAAAAAATAACTTTTATTTCTACTCGAAAAAATAAAAGTCAAAAAATAACTTTTATTTCTGCTCGAAAAAATAAAAGTCAAAAATAACTGTTATTTTTGCTAGAAAAAATAAAAGTCAAAAAATAACTTTTATTTCTGCTCGAAAAAATAAAAGTAAAAAATAACTGTTATTTTTGCTCAAAAAAATAAAAGTCAAAAAATAACTTTTATTTTTGCTTGAAAAAATAAAAGTCAGATTTTTAAAAAGCATCGTATTTTCTGACAATTTGGTCCAATACTTGCAAAATGGTATACTTGGTTTCATTCTCAGACATTTCCTTGAGGTTGCTTTTTTTAATCAAAAATTCAAAAATAACAGTTATTTTCGGTCCCTGTAATTTACACTTCTAATCTCACGACGAATAATAACTTAATTTAGCTTATAGGGGAAAGATCTGCCCCCCGTACTTTGTAAGTCGCTAAAGCTAAAACTAAAATTGAAAATAAAATAAAAAATGCTGAACGAATGCAAACTTAAACATTTTTGGCGATGATTTAATACCATAATAGGGATGGTAACGGGTATAAAGTTTGCTTTAAAAAAATAGTTTTTAATCATTATTTCAGAAAATAAAAGTAATTTCTTGAGTTTAAAATAGTTGTAAATTTTCAACTGAATAAAATATAAAAAAGTAAATTTAATATAATATATAAGCGTTTTTATACAGAATCTGGCAATATATTCAATTTTAAATCGGTTAATATTAATTTTAGCACTTTCTATAGTTAAAAAAATGCTTTTATTTTTAAGCAAAAAAAAAAAATCAAAAAGCAACTGTTACACCTAATTCACACGGAGACTTTTATGAAGTCTATTTTTCAACGTCATTTTTGGTTTGATAGCGAACGGGTAGAGAAGAAAGAGGGGTAGAAAAAATGACTCGATTTCTGTTTTCTATGGGTTTTTTCATATTTTTCTTTACACAAATTTGTGTTCCTGTTGTTACGTTTTATTATTAATATTCTCATATTGGTGTGTTCTTCGAAGGAAAATTTTATTAATAAAGTACCCTGTCGGAAATTCGGTTAACTTTAAGCAAACTGTTTCACAAATAGTACTGACTGACACTTGGATTACTTTCAATGTAATCAACTGACTGTTTTAACATTGCGATGTCCTAGGCGCTAGTCAATTGTCTAACTCTGCACTACTTTCAACTAACTTAAAGTTGACTTTTTTAAATTACCTGGTAGTCAGTAAATTAAAAAAATTTTTCCGGGGTTCGAACATGTATCATCACACGTTGTGTACTCAACGCGCTACCACTCAGCTAAGGTATCATCTAAAATAACGACAGCAAAATGTTAATATAAAACTGAAATGAGTTTCGAAGTAGCTGAGAATAAATTTGTTGGCTCTCATCAAATTTGATTACGTACTCAACTTAAGAATTAGTTTTGGGTTTGTTCTGGATGACATTGCAGTTACCTTTTAGTCAGTCTAAGAAAAGTTAACTATAAGTTAACTATTTTTGCAGTCAAGCACACATTCTCCGACAGGGTATGTAAATGTATATATAAGCAATAAAATCAATAAAAAAATCAAAATCAATAAAAAAATTAGACATGTAAAAATAATCATCGTATGAACGCAAATAATTTTTGGTAGAAACTTCAAAAGGGAATCAAGAAAAATAGACATCATAAATTTCATCGTCTGAATCATGTGTTATTTTATCGACTACGACAGAAAAAAATGTTGCCATGTTCTTTAATCTATTGCAAAAGCGTCGTTGCAGAAGTCCAAATTCTCCAACAATAAGTATTTCTTTCAGTGGAATTTATTTTTTGAAATCTGCTCGATTTGAAATCGATAGATTTACATCACATACCAGAATCAAAATGTCTGATGCAACGGCGAGTCAATATTTAATTTTTCATTTCCACAAAAATCGTCATTATCGTTTTTGGAATACTTCGACTTTGACTACGACGTTTTTTGTATCCTGGTATCCTGCCTGTTCTGTAAATCGAGTCGATTTAAAAACGCTCTATTTAGAAAAATTTTTGTAGTTTTCTATTTTTTTTTTGAGGTTGAAATATTATACATATTTGAAATTAATTTAGTATGTACATATACTTTAAAACGCATCAATGGGGCCATTATTTATTTTTGGGAAACGAGAAATTTACTCGGATTCGGTTTACAGAGAATTGCCGATATTAAAGAATTCACTCTTATTGTTGGGGTGCAAATAATGCAACGAGTTTAGCAAGACAGACACAAGCTTTTCGAATTTAATTTTCAATGCGTGTTACAATTTTGATGCAACATTGATTTCTAGAAGTGTGAAAGCCCAATTAAGAGTTGCTACACACATACATACATATGTATAACTCTAGTCGGCCCTTTTAAAACCCAAAAACAAAATTCACATTTTTGGTATAATTCAAATTGTTTATTTATTTATTTTTTTAATAAAGCATACATATTATGTATATATGTATATATTATCGTGTTTACTTTAAAAATACATTAAAACTAAATAACATAATTTCAAAAGTAAATTATTTTTAAGTTGAGATCGGCAAATAATTAATGATGGATCAACATATTTTCGAGGAATGAAATTATTAGAAAGATGAATGAATGAAATGAATTAACTTAGTCTACTTCTTCAACAGTAGGGCCGCCGAAACCGCCAGCTGTTTGACCATTAGTTGTTGCTCCTGATTGACGTGTGCCACCACTGGCTTGTTGATGCAATCTTGTCATTATAGGTTGACAAAATTTAGTCAATTCTTCTAATTTGTAGTCGAATTCTTCTTTTTCGGCAGTTGTGTTACTGTCTAACCACTTGATTGTCTCGTCGCATTTTTCCATGACTAGACTTTTATCGGACTGGGGTATTTTATCGCCAGCCTGTTCTGTTGCTTGCTTAACGTTAAATACGTACGACTCTAATTGATTGCGCGAAGCTACACGTTGACGTTGTTTTTCATCTTCCTCTGCATACTGGTCGGCTTCACGAACCATACGATCAATCTCCGCTTGTGACAGGCGACCCTTATCGTTTTTGATAACAATGTTCTTTGCATTGCCTGTACTCATTTCTTTTGCTGTTACATTCAAAATTCCATTTGCATCCAGATCAAATGTGACATCAACTTTAGGAACTCCTCGAGGTGCTGGGGGTATGCCAGTTAAATTAAATGTACCCAACAAGTTGTTATCTTTAGTCATAGCTCGTTCACCCTCAAAGACCTGTATGGTGACAGCAGGTTGATTGTCAGCATATGTTGTAAATGTTTTTGTTTGTTTGCAAGGAATTCGGCTGTTGCGTTCTATTAATTTTGTCATCACGCCACCAGCTGTTTCAATGCCCAATGAAAGGGGTGCCACATCGACCAGCAAAACATCCTGAATGACACTGCTCTTATCACCACTGAGAATAGCTGCTTGAATGGCAGCACCATACGCCACAGCTTCGTCAGGATTAATTGACAGGTTAAGAGTTTTACCATTGAAGAATTGTTGGAGTAAATTTTGCACTTTAGGAATACGTGTTGACCCACCGACTAGGACAATGTCATTGATTTGACTTTTATCCATTTTTGCATCAAGTAGCGCTTTTTCTACTGGTTGTAAAGTGCTGCGGAACAAATCGCCACACATTTCTTCGAATCGAGCGCGACTGATCTTGGTATAGAAATCCACACCATCAAATAAAGCATCTACTTCTATTGTGGCCTCTGTGCTGGAAGACAAGGTGCGTTTTGCCCGTTCTGCAGCCGATCTCAAACGCCGCAATGCGCGAGGATTGGAACGCAAATCTTTTTTGTATTTACGCTTAAACTCTTCGGCGAAATGATCGACTAGGCGATTATCAAAGTCCTCACCGCCCAAATGAGTATCACCAGCAGTTGCTTTCACTTCGAATAAAGAACCTTCATCGATGGTCAGAATGGAGACATCAAAAGTACCACCTCCTAAGTCAAAGATGAGTACATTACGTTCACCCTTCAAATTCTTGTCTAGCCCATATGCTAGAGCAGCAGCTGTGGGCTCATTGATGATTCTCAACACATTCAGACCTGCAATGGCACCTGCATCTTTTGTGGCTTGTCTCTGTGAATCGTTGAAGTATGCTGGTACGGTAATGACTGCATCACGGACGGTTGCTCCAAGAAATGCTTCAGCTGTTTCCTTCATTTTTGTGAGCACCATTGAACTTATCTCCTCTGGCGCGAACTTCTTTTGCTCACCTTTGAATTCCACTGAAATCTTTGGTTTGCCACCATCATTAACCACTTTGAAAGGCCAATGTTTTATGTCGTCCTGAATCTTTTGATCATCATATTTACGTCCAATCAAACGTTTGGCGTCGAATACCGTATTCTGAGGATTCATAGCAACTTGATTTTTGGCCGCATCACCAATGAGACGTTCGGAATCCGTAAAGGCAACATAACTAGGTGTTGTTCGATTACCTTGATCGTTGGCTACAATTTCCACTTTGCCATGTTGAAAAACACCAACACAGGAATATGTTGTACCCAAATCAATACCAATTGCTACCATTTTCTTTTTGTTATGATTTCAATACGCACTAAAATATCGCTTTTAAATTTACAAAACTCTCCAAGATTTGTTTTCACTTTGATTTTTTCTGTTTAACTGTGCAAATGAGCAAACACACCAGCCTTTTATACTTGTGGATTGTTTTGCATAAACACATCGATAGTACTGGAAACTTTTCATAGAAACTTCTTGAATATTGTGGATGTGTTGAAATTTAAATAATGTGCAGAAATTGTAAAGAGAAGAAGAGAGTTGATATGCAGCGATGCCAATTTAGCGTCTTTCGCACTAGTTTTAGCGCGTTTTAACTATGCCGAACGCGTTTTTTTTCGTCTTAGCGCGTTTAATAAAAAAAGCGCTAAATTAGCGCGTTTTGATTATTTCAGTTCAATATCTTACTTTTTTGTATAAATTTAACAAAATTTAACTTTTTGTTTGTCAATAAAAATGTTATCAGCGTTGTAAACTTTGAAATTTAAAAACGCACCAAAATCGAGAAAAAACGCGCCATTTAATATAAATCGCACCAACTTGAGAATTTCTTTTTTATTTCAAATTTTTATTGATTTAATCGTACATAAAAAGTATTTTTTTTTTGTATTAAAAATTTAACAATAAAGCAGGATTGTACAGGATTCAGGGTTTCTTAGAAAAAATAAAGTAAAAAAACACAAATGAAAAAAAACTAAACAAATCATTTGTACCAGATAAAATAATTTTTTTTTAATTTTATAAACTCTATACAAAACTTTTTAAAAAGATATCAACGATTAAAGGCAAGGATATGATTTGATACATTTTAGGCACCATTACTTGTTCTTATTGCACTGTATTTATTGTAGATTTTTTTCTCCCACTGAAAAAAAAGTTATGTTGAACTTGCTTTGGTGCCACCAAAAATTTAAAAACGCAACAAAATTTAAAAAAGCACCCAAAATTGTGCGAAACGCACCGATTTGACAACGCTGATAACGTGAAATTATGTGAGAACGTGAGATTTTTAAATTCATGCTTTAGTGTTGGCACTTTAGCTTTTATTTCGTCTTTCAAGTCTATGTTCTGGCTTCCAAATAGTTTTCACATGTTTTCTTGTGAGTTCGAACGTTAAAACATATGATATACACCTGTTTAAATTGAATTTGCCTTTTATGTGAAGTTTAAGGAGTTGTGCAAAATTGAGTGTGTTTTTTTCTGAAGGCAGAAGTAGTTTATGTTTTTGAAGTGCATGTTTGCATGGCGTAGAGGGAATTATAACATTCCGGTGCTTATTTAAACCTTTTGTTCTAAAATGCTTATGCTATTTTGAAATTTGAAAGGGGTTTTATTTGCAATGTGCTCTTATTCATAAGAGTTGGCACCACTGAAAATTAATCTCTTAAAAATTACCTAGTTAACTTAGTGAGAGAGAGTGTGTGTGTTTAAGAGTTTTCTGCACAGATGTCTATTTAGTGCTTTTCGCTCTAGATTTAGCGCGTTTTAACTATGCCAAACGCCCTTTTTTTCGTCTTATAGCATACCCTCATACCTAAATAAGAGCGGCAAGCGTTGCGTTAGCAGCAAGGTTCGCATTTTCACTACATTTAAATGTGAAAATATTATTTCATTGTACTGAAAATACGTACCCTGCTGCTAACGCGACGCTTGCCGCTCTTATTTAGGTATGAGGGATATACAGACGATAGCGTTAATTTGTATTTGCTGTCTTAATTCAAATTAACTTGTGAATTATCCCCATCCTAATGCGTATTAGATTTAACGTTAATGTACTAAATGAGAGTGAATTAATACTGAATTTAGCTATTTCAATATGGTGACACCGTCAACAATCAATCAAATGTTTGCAAATTGTTTTTGTTTGCAAAACTAAAATGGTTTCAAAGTCAGGAAAGATAAGTTATTTTAATTGTTTTTAGAAAAAGAAAAAAGAACTATTAAAATCGAAACACATTTTTCCATTTTAAGATTTCCAAGGAAAATAATCGAAGTGTGTGGCACGAAAGGGATGCACAGAGTTTGCTAGCTATTTCGTCGGTTGGTTATTGGTTTGCTGCAGTCTTAATGTATTTTGAATATACTGTGCCGCAAACCAATAACCAACCGATGGTTTACTTAATGCAAATACTGTCGTCTGTCAGGGTAAACTGTTAATTCGCATTAGTGAGCTTTTAATGCAAATTAACGCTCTCGTCTGTCTACGCTATTACAGTCTGTTTTTAGGAGACGACACGATTGAAAGGCGACCAGCCGTTACGTTGCATTACGTATATATCAACTCTGTGTCAAAATGTCATGTTGCCAACGTGATCAAAAATAGTTTTTGTTTATCTTTTTTCATACAAAATTATGTATGCAAATTGGAAAAAAGGCAACCCTATTCTGGCGCCAAAAGTGAAATACAGCTGACTAGAGTAAATAAGAGAAGCATTAAAAAAGTGATAGATAAAAAGTATGATTTTTCTGAAAACAAGTAAATTTTATGTAAGTACATGTACATGTACAGTACGCCACATGAGGGTGGCGTTGGCTGAAGTAGTTAGCACGTTGACTACAAAACCGAAGGTCCTGGGTTCAATCCCTGTATCCGACAGTCATTAAATAACAACACCACGCATTTTTCTGATGTGCATTAGTGTCCCTTTGTGTCAGTTGTTGTAGGAAAGTTCAAGTGATGAAGGCATAGTCACTGGTCACTGAACTATACCGACTTCAGCAGATACTAATCCTAATGTAACATCAGAGCGCCCTCCTTCGTTGTGTAGCAAAAATCATCGGCGAAGTAAAATAATCAATAAAATGGCTACAAGACACAGCTTCAAAAAATTAATACGCCTCATTTAACATCAGAGGCGCTGCAACTGCATTATTAAAAAAACGTGCAAAAAAAGCAGAGTTGTAAAAGAATGAAGCTTTCCTCTATCTCTTCCTTCACCACCTGTCTTCTCTCCCACTATCCCTTTCCTAAAGAAGGTAACACCTAGTAATAGTAGTAGCCATTAATTGCCTGAGTGTTACTTCTCTTTTCAAAAAAAAAAAAAAAAAAAAAAAACTACATTCAATTGCCTTTAGCAAAATAAAAAATGCATTATTAAGAAAGCTGCTGCCTCCTGGAGAAAAATGTGAATAAAATATTTTTTAACTGTTTCTTAACCCAATGGAAACTTATGGAAATGTATATTTGTTCGTGCGCGCCTTCAAAAGTTTGATAGGAATCTTTGCTGCTCCTGAACTACGGATTTCCTGTGGCCAAATGAGGAAACTCTTCCATGCAAGCTACCAATTGCTCAAGCTGTATTGCTGTTGTCATTTCGATGCTCAATAATCAAAACTATTTTTAATATGAAAGTATAATTTTACTGGTATATATGTACATAGATATAAATATGTACATGTACATACATATGTACATACTTATGTATATTTACCTTTTTTTGTTGACCTTTCCATTTTGTTTGTTTTATTTTATGTCGCAGTTTGTTTATTTTCGCTGATATAAAAATTTTATGTTGCTTTTGTCGAAATTTTATTTATTTTTATGCACTTTTGTTGAACACGACTAGAATTTTTCAATCGTCCACCTTGACGTTTATAACAAGATAGATCGTTTAATAAAAACCAAAATAAATTGACAGTTGTTACGTTATTTAGTAAAAAACGTCAACAGTCGCGTTCTAAAAACCAAAAAAAAGAAAAACGCTCATTTCTTAGCGATTATTATGAATGAGTCGTCTCCTAAAAACAGGCTGTTAGCGCGTTTAATAAAAGAACGCTAAATTAACGCGTTTTGATTAAAGTCAATAATATAATTTCAGGGGGTTTACTCTGTATTTTGTAACGAAAGCCAATGCTTTCGAAATGCAATGTTAACATACAAATTTGAAAGCATTTTCTTTCGAATTCAATATTTTTTAATTTTTTTTTATAAGTTTAACAATTTGGCAAATATTTTGAAATTTAAGAACTAAAAGTATGTACTCGTACTCGTGATTAAAAAAATATATGTATATATAACTTATTAAGTATATTCTAGCTGAAGTACAAAAAATATTTGAATCGCAACACTATTCGACAATTTATATAGAGTTTGTACAAAGTATTGCAAATAAAATTAAAATAAAAACTAACAGCCTTAATTATATAAATTGAGTTTAATTTCATCAATGTAGAATAATAAAAAAATTAAATGCATTGTAAATGTATTGTTGTATTAAATAAAGCGAAAATGAGCGGCATATTACAAACTGTGGATGTACAAAATATCATTGCAAAAATATGAATGTAACATTTTTGAGTCCTCTACATTATCGGGTTTTCGCCACCAGTATCTAAGAGCCTGCAAAATCTGTGAAATAGACTTGCCAAAATTATCTGATCGAATATTTAAGTAATTTTTTAGAAAAGCATGTTACAATCAACAAGAAGCGAATTATATAAATTAAACAAGATGTAATATCAATCAATATTTGTTAAACTTAATGAAAATTCATTTTCAACTAATCGGAATCATCAATCAATTTGGAGGAAAATATAGGTAAAATACTTATTTTAGGCAAAAAACTTAAAAAGATGCGCCAAGTTATTACATAACACCTTTTTAAACTTCACAGATGTGTAGTCATGTATATCACTTTATTTATTAGCAGCTTTTTTTTAAGACAATTACACATTTTTGTATTTTTTACGATATGGGAACATTTTTTTTATTTCTCTCAAAAAAACAAGCTTCAAAAGTACTTATTTTTAAAAACAAAGAGAGAATGGATGTACCTTCTATATTTATATCATGCTCCTGATATATTATGTGGATTTACTTTAACAAATTACAAAATGTATGCAAAATACTACTTTTTGAATACATGAGAATGCTATAAATGAAAAATAAATAATTTAAAAAACTGAAAGAAAAAAAAACAAGTCCAGTAGTGGGGAACGTAGTGACTCTTACAGTCGGAATGCATTAAAAATAGAATCTTCAAATTTTTTTAATAGTGTCCCGACTGTCACTATGTTCCGCACTACTAGCCTTTTTTTTCTTTTCAGTTTCTTAAGTAGTCGGGATTTTTGATTTCTTAACTTTGTTTGTTATTGAACACCTATCTAATAGCACATGGGTTCTTAAACACGAATATAACGATACCTTAACTGTCGAAATTCATGTAATAAAAAAACATAACCCTTCTGGAAGTGGGTAAAAAACCATTGGTAATTTTTCGCCTCTAAAATTTTAAAATGAACTAAGGTGGTGATAAAAACATTGAGTTGACAGCACTACTCCTGCACACTCTCTCACCCATACTAATAAATAATTCTCTTAAATATATATTTAAATTTTTTCTTCAAAAATTTCAATACCACTTCGCAACCAGTGATGGTATATTGGTGCGTTTCGGGTATTTTTTTAGTGATTTTTGCCTCTTCATAAACGCGAAATTTTGCTTAATACCCTTTTTTTAAAAAGCGGGTATTTACAGTGCTTTTTAACAATTTCTCACAGTGCTTTTGGTGCTTTTTTGTAAAATAAAAATATTTTTAATTTACAAACCTAATGTACTTTTAAGAGCTAATAGCAGCATCTTTTGACTGAGCCTTCTTAAATTGTTTTTAATGACAATAAAGGAAACTATGTTAAAAACAATTTAGAAAACATTTCATAATTGGTATTAAAAAATTAAAATACTTCTTGCAAAATAGAAATCGGAAGTAACTGGAAAGTACCACATAATTCTCTGAATAATAATTTATTGATAGTAATACGCAATAAGCATTTATTAAAGTTTACACAAATATTTAATCGTCCTAGAACAATTGACAGCATGAGGTTGTCAGTTGTTTTAGGCAACGGGTAGCCAAGTCCCAATTTTTTGGTATCGTATTGACGTGCTGTCAATGTTGCCAACAGGAATAAGTGTGAATATCGCAAAAACAAAAACTTTTAAGTTACTTAAGGAAAAATGTGATGCTTTTGTATGCTTAAAATATTTTTCAGTAACATACATATGTATCTTAATCTAAGCCTAAGCTTCACCTACCAAATAACTAACACCGATCATATAACTACTAACATTTTGAAAAATTAACAACGTTTTTCATGAGAACTCTTAAAATTGTCATTTGTGCAATTGGGGAAATATGCAAGACATGTTTCATGAAGCCCTTTTGACTTTTTAAGGCAATTTGAATGAAATGTCAAAAAAAAATTATTTTAATAAAAATAAGATGAAAATTTCAAGCAGTTTTTAATTTCATATATTAAATATTTTGAGGCAAAAACTTGAAATTATATTATGATGTTTACACTCCAAACTCTCCTTTTTTTAAGTGGCTTAATCAGCCTTATCATGAATTCCACTTGTGAAAATTTCCGAATGAAATTTTTCGTTCACGTGGATTTTAATTTCGTATCGTCAATTCCAATCAAATTAAAAACTTGCATGTTTCCACTTTTTCCAACAGACAAATCTTTGTGAATAATTTTTTTTTCATAAATTGTCAGCGTATTTCGCAATTTATGAAGTTTTTTAATACCAATTTTTCACACGTTCGGAAATTTCCATGTGAAATTTTATTTATGATAAGCCTGAATGTGCAAACTTTCGTTATAAAAAATAAAACACATGTGTGCATATGAAAATAAACACAACACCGCCGTACAACAGATAGGTTTATTTCTAATTTGTATGCCGAAAAATCAATTTTCTTTCTCTCACTCTCTGTCTTTGTACCAGACCTGGGCAAAATGCATTACTTTTGCATTAGCATGAAATTAAAAAAAAAAAAACAACGCAAATGAAAATTTAATGCATTAGCACTAAATCATATGCTTTTAGTGCACTATATTTTGCATTGAACTAAAATCTCTTCAAAGCAATGCATTAATATTGCATTGACATTAAATTTCATATTTTTAATGCACTAGTTTTTACATTGAATTAAAATCACTTCAAGGTAATGCATTAATATTGCATTGGCACTAAATCACACGTAAAAATTGCACTGATTTTGCATTACCACTAATGAAGCAATGCAATATGATTGCATTGTCCATAAAACCTATTGTACATAATAAAATTAAGCAAAGGGTGAACAAAACAAATAAATATTAAAAAATACAGTAAAGCTCACACTGAGTCCACCTACATATGTATGAAGAATGTTCATTGAACATACGTATGTACATTAGCTATGGCATAGTGTTATATGGGAATTCTTAGTAACGAGATTTCGACTTGCACGAATCCCTCATTTTGTAAGGTTTGGAAAAAAAATATTCGAGCCAAAAAATGGTGGCGGTCAGGTGGGGGCAAAGGTCCGCTTCGTGCTCAAAGTTGAGGGTCAAAGCAAAAAAAAAAAATACAAATAATCATATAACTTTCCCGGGGTCACCGCTACAAGGCTCAAATGTATGACGAGCACCCATTAATTTTCTAAGCCCAATATCCTTTTTAAGCACACCGACCGCCTAACTCCTCTCCTTAAGGGGGCTCCCATACAAAGGAGAAATTTTTATAACATTTACTCGCAGGGCTCTAACTGCCCCTAGGGCGTACCTATCGAAGTCAAATGTATGACTGACCTCCAATATTTTTTCATTACGAAGATTTTCTTTGAACATACTTATCGTCTATCTTCAACCATTAAGGTGGTCCCCATACAAAAAAAAAAGAATTCTTTGTCAAATAAATAATTTATTTTTGGCATGTGTTGGATACATTTTTCTATTTTGGGCAACAACTTAAAGTAAAAGTATTTTTTTTCTTCGTCGCGGCATAACGCACTGCTATAATCTTCTATTAATTTTCAGTTCTCGTGGTACCTTCATAGCGAACAGTCGAATAGCGGAATTTTACTTACTTACCAAACAAACAAAAATTACATATACAAAAAAAAAATATTAGTAGTACATATTATTCGTAATAGGTACATACATACTGTCTTTAATAAATAAGCTTTCTGCTTTGCTAATATTTTTTACATTGTAAAAATAACAAAAACAAAAAAACCGCAAAAAAAACTTAAACAAGTGATATTGAGGAATACCTCAAAGTCAAACAAACAATCATAAATAACAAAAACAAAAAATACCGAAAATAAAAAAAAAAAACATAAACGAATAACCCTTGAGGAATTCTTTGTATGAATTCCTCAAATACAGAAAAACTTGAAGTGAGTTCTAACGGCAGAAATGCTTATTTTACTGTGAGTTCTGAAACTCTGAATGAAAACAATATAAAAAATAAATCTGATGAAAATCTTTTGTTAACGGCAACGCCAATTTTTCGTCAGCGATCAACTTCGCTTTGTCCAATGCCAAATAGTAATGATGCATTAACATTACAGTTGCCCAGTACTTCTTCATTTAAGTCAGTAATATCATCCCCTTCAGGCTCGTGTTTATCACTTAACAAAGTTATAACTACAGATAACAGCGGCTCGAAACTCAAGGTACAAGTTGGAATGGACAGATACATTACAATTTTAAAGCGCGGGCGAAGCCCGAATTCTTCAAAAATCTCATCTGCTCCAAAAGTGTCTAGGGATAACAGCGCAGCCTCAACTAATCGCCAAAACCGCTTTAAAATTTTTCAAGATGACAACGACAAACCCGAGGTATCCTCGAACAAAACATCCAAGCCGCCACCAATCTATTTGAGACAAAAAAATTCAAATGCCCTTATTAAAAAATTAATTTCGGTCATTGGTGAGAATAAATTTCACATTGTTCCAATAAAACGTGGTAATATTGATGAAACGAAAATTCAAATTTATGAAGAAAAAGATTTTCGCACAATGGTTTCTGAACTTGAAAAAAGTAAAACAAATTTCTACACATATCAGCTCAAGAGTGCTAAAGGTATGCATATTGTGTTGAAGGGCATAGATTCCTATGTTGCTCCCGAAGAAGTAAAAGATGCTCTCGTCCTCCAGGGCTTTAAAGTAAAAAATGTATCGAACATAATAAATAGGGAAAAGATCCCTCAACCTCTATTTCGCGTTGAACTTGAGCCAAATGATATAAAATTGAAAAAGAGTGAGACCCATCCAATATATAATTTAAGATATCTCTTATATCGAAAAATAACCGTTGAAGAACCACACAAGCGTTCAGGACCCGTACAGTGCCATAATTGTCAAGAATATGGCCATACTAAAACTTACTGCAAATTACCTACTGTTTGTGTCGTGTGCGGCGAGTTGCACGGCACTGCTAGTTGCAATAAACCGAAAGATCAAAGTAACAAAAAATGCAGTAATTGTGGAGAAAATCACACTGCTAACTACAGAGGTTGTCGTGTGTACTCTTTGGTAAAGAAGACTATGGTGCAAAAACCTAAATTAGCTCCAGCTCAATCAGCAAACGTTTACTCTGCCACTTTTCAGCAAATGAGCCAACCAGTTACTTCCCGTGTATCGTATGCAGATGCTGCTAAGGCTAGTTCTATTCCGACACAAAATGTTTCA
Organism: Tachina lurida; assembly: GCA_944452675.1. Taxonomy (NCBI): domain Eukaryota; kingdom Metazoa; phylum Arthropoda; class Insecta; order Diptera; family Tachinidae; genus Tachina; species Tachina lurida. The sequence goes on from OX101752.1 coordinate 142,058,140, forward strand.
CCGCAAAATAATTCTACAAATACAAACTCAAACTTTAATTATAATCGCCTTGAAGCCACTATTGAAAATCTTGTGCAAACTATAAACAATTTTACAACAAATATGACTAGCATGATGCAAGAAATGTTGCGAATGCAGAATACTCTGCTTCAAGCAATACTTAATAAGCCATGAACACGTTAACAATATGTTTCTGGAACGCAAACGGCATTCGCCAACATAAAAATGAACTTGAGCACTTCCTCACGGAAAAAAATATTGATATAATGTTAGTATCTGAGACTCATTTGACTTCGAGAAGTCTTTTTAAAATTTATGGCTACACTATATATGATACAAAGGACCCTAGAGGAAGGGCTTGCGGTGGATCAGCAATTCTAATAAAGTCAAGACTCAAGCACTATGTTCTTGATAACATTTGTGAAGAATACCTACAAGCAACAAATATTGGCATTGAAAGTTTTTGTTCAAATTTCGTTATATCATCAATTTACTCCCCTCCCAGATTTTCAATCACTGAGAATCAATATGAGGATTTCTACAAATCTCTTGGACCTTGTTTTGTAGCAGCTGGAGACTACAATGCGAAACATACGTTCTGGGGTTCGCGCCTTGTTACACCCAGAGGTCGAGCATTGTTCAACACTATTTCAAAAATGGGCTTGGATGTCATTTCGAGTGGGGAGCCCACTTATTGGCCTACTGACATACAAAAAATTCCGGACGTTATAGATTTTGGCGTCATAAAAAATATCTCTAGGGATTTAATTCAAGTTCAAGCTTCTCTTGATCTCTCGTCCGATCACTCCCCGACGATCATCACAATTTGTAGCCCATTAAGAAGTAACTTACCTGACCCATATGTGAAGATGATCAATCGTGTAAATTGGCTGGGGTTCAAAAAATATCTCAGCAGTCATTGTACGGAAAACATTACGCTTAGAACACCCGATGATATTGAATCGAACATTGCCAATCTCAGCGAGAATATTAAACAGGCTGCTGAACATGCCACTATCTCCCATCCGCAGATTGGGTTTAATAAAATTTATTCTACAGACATTGAACGTCTCGTACGTGAAAAAAGAAGGGCTAGAAGGGAATGGCAACAGCACAGATCACCACAAAATAAAATCAGATTTAAAGAGTGCACTAAACGACTCCAAGAGTTGCTTGCATCTGAAAAAATTGCATCTCTTAAAAATTATCTGGAGGGTCTTGATGTTACACCGGCGTCTAATTACTCCTTGTGGCGCGCTGCCAGAAAGCTTAAAACACCCGTTGAGTATAAGCCACCTCTACGCACATCTACCGGAGGTTGGGCAAGAAGCGATACTGAAAAAGGTAAAATATTTGCTGAGCACTTAAAATCCGTTTTTACGCCAAATATATGTACTGGTGTTGCTGATTTGCCGAATATAGTCGCTCTACCCCCTCAACACATAAAGTTTAAGACGCGTGATTTACAAAAATTAATTGCCGAACTCAACCCGAAGAAAGCTCCGGGTATTGATGGAATTAGTAATCAGATGCTGATGAACTTGCCTCGTATTGCAATGAGAATCCTGTTATTCATATTTAATGCTATTTTACGACTGGAGTATTATCCACACAACTGGAAACTTGCCAAGGTTAAAATGATTCCAAAGCCGGGCAAAGATATAACAAAGGCTGAGTCATATAGGCCAATAAGTCTACTATCTACAATGTCAAAGCTTTTCGAAAAACTGCTCAAAACAAAATTGTCCCCAATTCTAATTAGTAGTGGGTGCATACCAGACCATCAATTTGGTTTTAGAAGTCAGCATAGCACCATTGAACAAACTCACAGATTAGTTCAATTTATAAGAAGAACTTTTGAGGGAAAAAAGTATTGTTCTGCGCTGTTTATTGACGTTTCCCAGGCATTTGATAAAGTGTGGCATGAAGGCCTTATTTTAAAATTGAAGACTTACTTACCAATAAACATTTTAAATCTTTTGGAAAGTTACATTATTTCCCGTAAGTTCACTGTTGCGGAAGGAGACTTTACAAGTAGGCCTGAAACAATTTCATCTGGTGTGCCACAGGGGAGTATACTGGGACCAGTTTTATATTTAATTTATACTTGTGATATGCCTGTGAGCAGTAGTATCCATACTTCCACATTTGCCGACGATACAGCCTGCCTTAGTATGCATGAAAACCCTGATGAGGCATCCCGCAAACTCCAGGAACACATTAGCCAGATGGAGCATTGGTTAAACTTATGGAGAATCAAGGTAAATGAACAAAAGTGTGTTCAAGTAACATTTACTTTACGAAGAGATACTTGTTCCCCCATTCGGATTAACAATCAAGTTGTTTCTCAACATTCACATGTGAAATATCTTGGTATACACCTTGATCGACGACTTACATGGAAACACCACATTGATTCTAAGTTAACTCAAATGAAACTTAAACTAACTCAGGTACATTGGCTGATTGGTCGAAATTCAACACTTAGCCTAGACTGTAAACTTTTAATATACAAGTCGCTTTTAAAGCCAATATGGTGCTACGGAATTCAACTATGGGGCACTGCTTCAGCTTCAAATGTAGAGAAAATTCAACGCAGGCAAAATAAACTTTTACGCATGATAACATCGGCTCCATGGTACATCAAAAATTCAAATATACATCGTGATTTGAATATGCCACTAGTGACTGAAGAAATTGCAAAATACGCTGGCAAATATTTAACAAAGCTCGAGTCACATCCTAATCCGCTTGCCCGTAATATTTTGAACTTTACTGGACACATCCGCCTAAAAAAGAGGGACACAATGGCTCTTATTCACAGCACTCCAGATGGGACTTCTTGAAAATACTTTTATTTTTTTTTTTCCTTTTGATTATCACTACTTACATATGTATTATATATAACTACTACTAAGCTTATGTCCGACATTGGTCGGGCCTAATTATATTTTTTAGATTTAAGATTTGAATACTTATTGTTAGTTCATATATGAAGATACAATAAATAAAAATTCATGCATTAAAAAAAAAAAAAAAAAAAAAAAAAAATTAATTTTACGCCTCTTTCGGCAGCGTCCAATACATCCAATGAATGTGTGTGTTCTAGCATCCGAATTTAGAAGAACACAATCTGAAAATAGACGATTTCAAACTTTTAGATATTTTCGTTTTCGATTTTGAGCAAAAATCTAAAACTTTGAAATCGTCAATTTTCAAATTGTGTTCTTCTAAATTTGGATGCTAGAACACACACTATTAATATTTATTTTCTAAATTTCAACTTAACCAGGCGTGGCATGTGCTTTAACATCCGAACTCACAAGAAAACATGTGAAAACGATGTGAAAGCCAGAACACACACGTAGTTTTGGCATTTCACAGAGCCATGATTGAAAATTTTACGACTCGAAAACTTTAAACCAAAACACTGAGTTGACAGCACTACTCCTGCACACTCTCTCACCCATACTAATAAATAATTCTCTTAAATATTTATTTAAATTTTTTCTCCAAAAATTTCAATACCACTTCGCAACTATATTAATATTGTAGTCTCTTAAAAACTCTCTCATATTATATGTATGTGTGAACAATTTTCTTAATTATACTCTCATATTGTTTCTCGAAAATTCATGACCATTCTGGCAAAAAGTATCTAGAAAATACGATTGACTATTTGAGCAGTATAAATAGCGCTGCAAACGTTTTCATCGTCATTAGTAAACAAAAAGCAAACAAGTTAATAATAACAAGAAATACGCAAACAAGCGAACAATTTTAAAAACGATTACAACATAATCAAATAAACAAGTGTTTTGAATATTCAAGTAAAATAAAATTAAATTATAACAAAGTTTTTATTGGAAAGTAATTTTGTGAAATAAAAAATATACTCACAATGGTAGCAATTGGTATTGATTTGGGAACAACATATTCCTGCGTTGGTGTTTTCCAACATGGCAAGGTAGAAATAATTGCCAATGACCAAGGCAATCGAACAACACCCAGTTATGTAGCATTCACAGACACTGAACGGCTTATTGGAGACGCAGCCAAGAATCAGGTTGCCATGAATCCCAGGAACACAGTATTTGATGCGAAACGTCTAATTGGCAGGAAATATGATGATCCAAAGATAATGGAAGATATTAAGCACTGGCCATTCAAAGTGGTCAGTGATAGTCGAAAACCAAAAATCTGCATCGAGTTCAAAGGTGAAACAAAGAAGTTCGCACCAGAAGAGATAAGTTCAATGGTGTTAACCAAAATGAAAGAAACTGCAGAATCATATTTGGGACAGACAGTAACAGATGCAGTGATCACAGTTCCGGCCTACTTCAATGATTCACAACGTCAGGCTACCAAAGATGCTGGTCGAATTGCTGGTTTAAACGTGTTCAGAATTATAAATGAACCCACAGCAGCTGCTTTAGCGTATGGCCTTGACAAGAATTTGAAAGGTGAACGGAATGTACTCATATTTGACTTGGGAGGTGGTACTTTTGATGTCTCTATTCTGACCATCGATGAAGGTTCCTTATTCGAAGTAAGAGCAACTGCTGGTGATACCCATTTGGGTGGTGAAGATTTTGACAACAGACTCGTCTCACATTTGGCCGATGAATTCAAACGCAAGTACAAAAAAGACTTACGTTCAAATCCCAGGGCTTTGAGACGCCTGAGAACTGCTGCCGAACGTGCCAAGCGAACGTTGTCGTCCAGCTCAGAAGCCTCCATAGAAATAGATGCTTTGTTTGAGGGTCACGACTTCTACACTAAAGTAAGCCGAGCCCGTTTCGAAGAATTGTGTGCTGATCTATTCCGTCAGACATTGCAACCAGTAGAGAAAGCTCTTAATGATGCTAAAATGGACAAAAACCAAATTCATGATATCGTTCTTGTTGGTGGTTCGACGCGCATCCCCAAAGTACAGAATTTATTGCAACAGTTCTTCTGTGGCAAGAGTTTAAACTTGTCCATTAATCCTGATGAAGCTGTGGCCTACGGTGCAGCTATTCAAGCAGCCATTCTTAGCGGCGACAAAAGTAGTACCATCCAAGATGTTTTATTGGTCGATGTGGCTCCACTATCTCTTGGTATTGAAACAGCCGGAGGTGTAATGGCGAAAATCATCGAACGGAACACACGCATTCCATGTAAACAAACACAAACGTTCTCCACTTATTCGGATAATCAACCAGGTGTAACTATTCAAGTTTTTGAAGGCGAGCGCGTTATGACAAAAGACAACAATAAATTGGGAACATTTGATCTGTCTGGTATCCCGCCTGCCCCTCGTGGTGTGCCACAAATTGAAGTTACGTTCGATATGGATGCTAACGGTATTCTAAATGTTTCTGCTAAGGAAATGAGCTCAGGTAATGCCAAGAACATAACTATTAAAAACGACAAAGGACGACTATCGCAAGCCGAAATCGACCGTATGGTCAGTGAAGCTGAAAAATATGCTGAAGAAGACGAAAAGCAGAAAAATAAGATAAGTGCACGCAACAGTTTGGAAAGTTATGTGTTTGGTGTAAAACAGGCACTAGATCAAGCCGGAGACAAGATTTCAGCACAAGAAAAGAATGAAGCGCTACGTGTTTGTGAAGAAACAATCAAGTGGTTGGATGCCAATACTCTTGCTGATAAGGAAGAATATGAAGACAAGATGAACTCTCTGACAAAGCTGTGCACACCATTAATGACGAAACTACATAATGGTGGCGGTGCTGCGCCATCATGTGGTCAGCAGGCAGGTGGATTTGGCCCAAGCAGAAATGGCCCAACTGTGGAAGAAGTTGATTAAATATAGTAATTAAAGAAAGTCGTTACGAATAGTATTCTCATCTCGTTATTATTTATAACAAATTCATGACTGATTATAATATGCGCAAATGAACATATGAACATAGTTTAGAATAGTTGTACGTAGATGCATATTATTACTTCTTGTTATTTAGTTAAATAAAAGAAATATTTTATATTAAAACAATATAGACATAAAAGGGATTTTTTTTTATTATAATTAAGTACGCAAAATTATATAAATACTAGATGAGCCCGGCAAACGTTGTCTTGCCCGCAATTATCTTTTTAGCTACAAATTACTCCACAAAATGGTCACTTGTTGGGTCAAAAATAAAACGAAAACCAACCGGGTATTGACCCGCACCTGTGTTGCAAATTTCAGCTCCATAGCTCTTATAGTTGGAGAGATCATGCGTTAGGAACAAACACACACTACTATTTTATATACATATATAGATGTAGTTCAGAAACCGTTCAGGGTTTATCATACGTGGCATACATATCTGGTTCTTAGAAGAACCGTATAAGTATTTCTTTGCAAGTTTTATTTGCATGTGAAATATTGGGCCTTATCGTGGTTGGTGTATTTTTTGGGCTAAGACAGTGGCGTTACAGCCCAATTATCAACTTTCCCATGGAGTTTTATTTCTTCGTTAGGCGTTTCTTCCCGGGAAAAATCGGTATCAGGCATGTTCTGAAAATCACATTTTTTAAATCACTAGTGATTTTTATTTATTTTTTTTTTGTTCGCGCCTTTTTTTAATTTTTCTATTGTATAGAGCATCAAATATCATTTCTGAAAGAAATTTATCGTATATGATTTTAAAAACGACTACAGGACAATTATAACTTTTAAAATCACTAGTGATTTGAAAAATGTGATTTTCAGAACATATCTGTATTCTAAATAGCCGTGGCATAAGCAAATACGGGAGAGAGAAAGATCTGGAACAGCTGCTTTGTTATGTTGCTTCTGCACTGACGCAATAGTTCAGTAAGAAAAATGTAATAAAAATTCTATGTCTTAATTGCCAATAAGATTGTGTTTTAATAATAATATAAATATGTTCTTGCTTAAATAAAAAATTCAAATAAACGGCGCAAACTGGAGCGAAAACTAAACTAGGTGCAGATGCGAATGGATTAAATTCCCAATGATTTTGTGTACAAAGGAAATTCTAAATTTTATAACGTTTACTGAGAACACATACTGATTTCCCCGGAAATTCTTTCGCTGGGAAATTGTATGTAATTCATAATATTAGGAATGGGAAAATTATAAAAAAGTCTCTCGAGTTACATAATTCAAATAAACGACGCTACCCTTCTAAGCCTTCTTTTTCAGCATACTCTAGCTAAAAATCTGAATATAATTATTTTGAAATAATTTCACTATTCTTTTGTGGCTTATCACGGTCATACTTTGCTTTGAAAGCAGAGTAGACTTGTGTCCAATAGTTCTTTTTGAACTAGTTCGTTCAGTTGGACACAAGTTCGATCAAAAGCATCAATGTAAATTAAATGGGTTTGAAACAACTTTTGATTCAAACGCTCTCAAACTAGTTCAAAAAGAACTGTTGGACACAAGTCTAAAGCAGAGTATTCTACCCAAGGCACATTCACAAGGTAGTAGCGGAAATTCAGCTGAGCTATTTTTTTTCAAATTAAAGTTCATCGGAAACTTCAAAAATTTTTTACGAAAGAGAAATTAAAAGAAAATGTTAAAAAAATTCAATATGAAAAACATTTTATTAAAAAAAATTCTGTGAAAACAAATTTATAAATATGAAAAAACTATTAAAAAATTGTGAGAAGTGCTAAACGTTGCAAATGTTGTTAGTGGTAGCTGCCGCGGAGAAATATTTTCAAAGTTATGTGAATAATTTTTATTATTGTTATGTTAAACAAATTCTATTTTTGAAATTTTTGATGAACTACAACCCATGTTGTTTTTTTCATTGTTGTATTTTTTCATTGTTTTTGTAATCCTGATACTACCTGGAAATGAATCTGCCTTGATTCTACCCTTGCTTCTAAATATATTTTTTTAATTCAATTAAAATAATACATTAACAATTTTCAGTAGATTACATATTTAATTTCAAAAACTAATATGACAGCTTGTCACAAAATATTTGTAACGTGTAAACAATTAACTTTTAGTTGACTTAAATCTAACTAACTTGTAGTTAATTAGAAAACCCTACTTATAGCTAATGCAAAAGTAGTTTGGTTATAGCTAGTTACAAAAAGTTAACTTTAAGCTGCTTTTTGGGATATTATTACAACTTGGTGTTAGTTAAAAGTAGGATTTTATCGGACGTATAAAAAGTTGTTCATTATTAAAACTTTAACATGCTAGGTAGGATGAAACTTGCCCTTAACTTATCAGTAACTTTAAATTGAAGTAAAATGTAATGAAAAATTTCGCATATGTCCGATAAATCTTACCTTTAAATAATGCCAAATTTTAATAATGGTTTACAATGGAAGACCTTCCTTTTCAGCCCATTCTGTCCAAGATCCTAAATAGTTCTTAGTATTCTGGTAGCCTAAAGTTTTAGCTACTTCCGCGGCATGTTGCGACCTCTTGCCAATCCTGCAATGAAATATAAGTTCCGTGTTCCTTTCCGGCTTATTGCGGCCATACTTTGCTTTAAAAGCACACTTGTCTGCAGTTGGACCCAATTCATCAGCAACTTGACCCACTGGTATATTAATGCTGGTAGGGATTTGCCCGGTCTCTTTCAGTTCCTGTGGTTCTCTAACATCGATTAACACTACTTCTGGTCGTTCTGTTAATTGTTTTATATACTCATAAGAAACTATTGGTATGTTATTGGCAGCGGAACAGTATTTCTGTATAAAATTTGAACAATAAACCTCTTCGTTGGCATTAGTTAGACAGGCTGTTTTCGTTAGACCCTTGAATGTAGTATATCCACTGCATCTTAAAACATTTAAACCAGTCAATTTTAGTAAATGACTAACAATAGGATTAGCTGCCATTTTTAAGGAAATCCCGCGCTTTAAATAATAAAAAATATTACGCAATATAAATGTATAAACGACTTAAATTATTTAATTTTAAACATACGTACATACATACATAGTAAGTAAATTTTTAATTAATTTTGTGATAAATCCTCTCCTTCTTTTTAGCCGCATCAAAAAAAACAACATAATTTTTCCGAACCAGCTGACAGAGCTGCCATATGCCATTTTTCGTCCTCCCCAAATTTGAAAAACTATTTCCCAAAAATTCAGAAGTCCCCTATGAAAAAAGCGTATTTTTCTAATTAAATGTATGGATATATTATACATAGACTTTTGGACTATGCATCAGTACAGATAATTTTTATTACATATTGATGATGAACTTTTGTAGTAAAATGCACAAAATGAGTAATTACTGCGAAAATTTTAAAATTTAATCTCAACAAGTAAGAGTGCTATATTCGGCTGTGCCGAATCTTATATACCCTTTACCAACGTATGTAGTATATGTAGTATACAGATACATACATAAGTACATACATACATATTTGTTTTGTGATAAAATTTATAATTTTTTGTTATAGTGCATTTTTAGTGAGTGACCTCTTGGTTTTTTTCGACTAAAGAATTTGCTTAAGTAAAGATCTTCCTAAAATATGAAATATGTTTAACTGAAAAAATAATTATTTTTGTTGATTTTTTTTCCAATTTTTTCAATTTGCAACGAGTACTAATTTATTTCTTTCTAAAATATAGAATATATATCATTATCAAAGAAATAACTAGATTTACTTAATAAATAAGTTTTATATATCAAAAAAAGTGTACTTTTCCCAGCCCTGGAATCATCCTTTTAGATTTTTTTGGTTCCTTATACCAATATTTTTCCTTAAAAAATATATAAAATATGTTAGGTGAACAAAGAAAAAAAAAGAAATAAAGAAAATACTAGTTTTATTTAGTTATTTTAATATCAAAATAAATTCAGTAAAGTGCGACTTTGACTCGCGCACGAAGGGTTCCGTACATTAGGTTTTGAGAATTCTTTTAATGTGACTTTTTTGAAGTTTTTTCGTTTTAAACGACTTTTTTTAGTTTTGTCGTTTTTTTCTCGTTTTGGCGATTTTTTCTGTTTTTGGGGATTTTTTCATTAGGCGATTTTTTTTTTTATTTTGACGATTTTTTTCTGTTTTTGGGGTTTTTTTATTTTGGCGATTTTTTTCTATTTCTGGGGTTTTTTTTCATTTTGGCAATTTTTTTTCATTTTGGAGATTTTTTTTCGGACTTTTGGGGTTTTTTCATTTTGGCGATTTTTTTATTATGGCGATTTTTTTCATTTTGGCGATTTTTTCGGTTTTTTTAATTTGGTGCTTTTTTTTTTGTTTTGGCGATGTTTTTGTTTTTGGCGATTTTTTTCAGTTTGGCGATTTTATAATTTTTTGATTTTTTAGTTTTACCGTTACGGTTCCAAGATACAGCAAGTTGCCCAAATTACATAGTCAAAATTGCATAAGCTGATAGAACACCCTTTAATTTCGGTTTTTTAAATTTTAGTGTTAATTGTTGTAGTCTGTATAAAAATACACTAACCTTACAAATTACAAGTGTATATATCGCACACTAAATCATAAAGAGTCACAACTCAAAAAATTTCAGATGCTGAGTAGTTGCAAACTGTTGATACTGTACAAATGACGCAAGTATGTGACATAAAAATAAGCATAACGGTATTTTATTGAGGTCGTTATAGATTTCTTCAATTAACTGGTTTATAAAAAAAGCAAAAGGACTTTTAGAATTTTGAGTTGTGACTCTTTATGATTTAGTGTGCGATATGTACATAAAATTGTATATATATTACATGGGATTTTAACATTTTTCGTTGCTCGTTTTGGAACACCCTTTAATTTTTAACTCTCATGTACTTGTTGTAGCGGCCAAAGGTCTACACACTGTCCAAATTTCAGGTCCTTTCACCTTTGGTGTACGGAACCCTAAAAAGGTTAAATTTTCTAGCTGTGGATCTGTGGTTTTTATTTTTAAAATTTTCTATACCCAACTTTTCTTTCCAAAACATAAAATATATTTATAAATTAAAATATAAAAAAAATTATTAGACCTAGTTAATTTTATATATCACAGTACGTTTCCCAACCCTGGAATCATAATTTAAAATTTTTCTGATTTCTTATACCAATCCAAGGCAAATTCATTTCCAGGTAATATCAGGATTACAAAAACAATGAAAAAATACAACAATGTAAAAAACAACATGGGTTTTAGTTCATCCAAAACTTTAAAAATAGAATTTGTTTAACATAATAATAATAAAAATTATTCACATAAATTTGAAAATATTTTTCCACGGCAGCTACCACTAACAAAATTTGCAACGTTTAGCACTATTCACAATTTTTTAATAGTTTTTTCATATTTTTAAATTTGTTTTCACAAAATTTTTTTCAATAAAATTACAAAATTTTTAACATTTTCTTTTAATTTCTCTTTCGTAAAATTTTTTTGCAGTTTCGGATGAACTTTAATTAAAAAAAAAAATAGCTCAGCTGCATTTCCGCTACTACCTTGTGAATGTGCCTTGCACCAATCTTTTTCTTTTAAGAATTAAAGATATTTTAAATTTATAGATAAAAAGGAAAAATTAGTTTTAGTAGGTTATTTTTATATAACAATAAAATTAAAGCTCCTAACCCTGGAAACGCCTTTTTGATTTATTTTTTTTTCATATTTGTAATACAAATTTTATGGACCATTTTTGATACATCAGTCCAAGACCGAAGTCTCTAGCTTTTCTGGGAGCTTAGGAAAACCGATTTCACGTACACCAGACGGGACGGACGGACAAACGGACATCGCTTATTCATCTTCGCTATTCATAAGGACCCGGAATATATATATTTTGTTGGTCGCATATCAATAGTATGGAAATTACACACGGAATGACAAACCTATGTATACCCTTTTCCATTTTTGGTAAAGGGTATAATAAAGGTACTATATGTAGTGAAACAACATAATATTTCCAACTTAATTTTGCATACAAACGTCATTGTTTATGGCGCTTACGAGGTTTTGGAATCGGTTTTAATTTTTGTTTTTTCTTACAAAGTTGTCAAGATGAGAATGCAATCGGGTGGAAATTGTTATTTTCTACCATAAACAGCAAAAAAGTAAATTTTGAAAAAATGGCGCTTACGTGGTTTAATAGTGGAGTTAATGTTGACGTCGTTGACGGCGTTTCAACGCCGAAAAAGTTGAAACAGATTGAACTTTTACGGCGTTGCAACGCGTTGAGATTAACTGCTCTCATACAATTTCATACGATTCAACTTTTTTTTGACATTTGACGCCGTCGACATTAACTCCAGGGTAAGAAGAAACGCAACGATATATGTACATATATACATATAATGTATGTAAGTATGTTCGACGAAACTTTGTTTAAGCCGCTGATAAAGAAATAAAATACAATTGAATTAAATTTTAGTTATTAATTCTCCACGTGTTGCTTGTCTGATTTCTGATAAACATGGGACCATTTTCTCTATTCATATAAGTACAGTATGGTGCAAAAATTAGTCAATGGCAGACCAAAGTAAAAAATATGAAATTTTTGTTTTAAATAACTCAAATTGTTTGTTTTATTTAATTGTATATTTGTATATTGTCCAGGCTTATTAAATAAAATAAAAAATATTGTACATTCGTACATGGTAACAAAAAATCATAATTTTCACATATTATCCCATAGAATCATTTTTGCACCAGGCAATAATTTTGACAAACCAAGAACTTTGTCCAATAACCTTTGAATTTTATTCGAAATCTTAAACGGTTGGTTATTCACTGACATGATTTGGCAACATATTCTGGTGATATGCTTCGCCACTCATCTTTTACTCTGTACCAGAGCTCAATGACACATTAGGAGGATTAGCATAGTATGCCAGCTGTAGTTTTGAGAAAGCCCAACAATTTTTAATCGGATTCATATCCGGGCTCTATGCTGGCCACTTCATTGCTTCGAATTGTTTGATACTGATCTATCCTTTAACGATATTCGTCATTGTCATATTGAAATATGACTCTTTAGCGAAAATCGCAAATTTGCTCAATTGCAGTAGGTAAATTATTGGTCAGAATATGTAAATAGTCCTCTTTACGCATTATTTCATCTATTTTGGCTAAAGGTCTGACATCATTTGGGGTATTAAATACCCAAACATTAAATAACCACATGCCTATTTTTTCTCTCATTGGACCAAATCAACAATAAAACCAAAAATAAACTTTCACTTGTTTACAAATAATGCAGTTTTTAACTTACAGATTTCCAATAGCAAGTAGTCCATTATTCATACGTTTTCAAAAAAAGATTTTCTATCTCTTATGTGCCCAGGAGACGTACAAAAAAGCCATCAATCACATATGTAGTTGTGTGCGTGCAGTCGTTATTTTTCGGCTACACGCACACGTTGTAGGCATTGATTGATGAATTATATCTGTGATTGATGAGAATCAAAAAATTTTGATATTTTTATTTGAACGTCTCCAAATCTGATTAGGTCTGTCTGCGTACTTTTCCAGTAGCAAATACTCAGTAAATTTTTTTGGAAGAGTAAGACCAATTTTACTCTGTCTGCTGAAAATATCTCAAAAAGTACGCAGACAGTAGGTCTGTCTACAAACTTTTCCAGTAGCAAATACTCAGTAAATTTTTTTGGGAGAGTAAGACCAATTTTACTCTGTCGGCTGAAAATATCTCAAAAAGTACGCAGACAGTATCCAGTGAAATCTTGCAAGAAAACAGCTGATCGGTGTGTAAACAATTGAAATAACAAAGCAAAAGAATTTTAGCATATGTGTACGCAAAAGTGAATTCTCGTGGTAAATTAAAAAATTATTAATTAAATATATTTGGACGTTTCTAGCATGAAATAAAATGTTTTGTTTATTATAATTTATTATAAACGTTAAAAATCAACACAATTCTAACTACTTACCTCTACCATTGTTAAATTTCAATTTTTATTTTCATTTCACAAAAATTATTTTATTCAAACAGTAAATAAAAACAGCTGTTCAAACTAGTTGCAAAATCTTGCAAGCGGAAATTTCTCCAGCAACATTTTGCAAGCTCTCTAACTTCCAACTGTCAAAAAATTCTCTTTTTGGCTCTCTCGCTGCAAGAGAATTGGAGTACGCAGACAACATTTTGCAAGATTTTGCAACATTTTGCGCAAAATGATGCAAAATATGTGTACGCAGACAGACCTATTGACGATAAAAACGTCATTTGCTTTGTTTTATTTGTTGTGTGATGACATGGAGAAGTGCGCGGATGAGAAAAAAAATATATTTTGCATCAAAACACAAATGCTTATTGACGATTTTATTTGTACGTCTCCGAAAAATCATCAATTAAACGAAACTAACACATTATTACTGGTTGATGGGGTTTTTGTACGCCTCCTGGGCACTTTATATATTTGGTAGAAAGATTTGGCTGTTTTTTTTGAGAAACGGTTTCAGTGCAACCTCTTTTAATTTAATGTTCTCTGAACCGTCCATCGACATCGACGCTTTGTATTACAAGAAAAGTGGCTTCCTTCTATTCTGTCTTAACACGAATATCCTTCCAATACGCCAGGTTCCAGTTGGCGATATCTTTTTGTGCTTCCTCTCTTTAGAAATATTTTTGCTTCTCTTCATTAAAATTTAAGCTACAATAATTCTATTGACCGATCTTTGACAAATTTGAAATTTCTCTGCTAGATTTACCTTTCTTAGCCTGCGAAAGAACTATTTTTTATTACACTTCTTAGAGCTCCCATTTTGTTATACAGCTTTTGAAAGTGGTTAAACAATAACCAATTGGAATTTTAAACAATTATTAGAACCAAAAAAGAGGAAAAAACACAGTTACAACAGTTGTTTCCATGGGTGCAAAAATTAGTCTATGTAGGACAAGAATTGGTTTTGTCCAAGAGAGCAAAGAAAACAGGAAGAGAAAGATAGTTTTACTGAAAAACAGTTATATATTCATAATTTAAAATAACTACATATGTGAAAATGTTTCCGCAAAGATACATATATATAACATAAATTAAAATAAGAGATTTTTGGTATATGATCCGAATATTGACTAATTTTTGCACCATACTGTACAAGTACGCTGGCCAAAGTATCACCAGAGTGCCGAACATCAATCGATTTCTTATACAAATAAATGCACATACATATGTTTGCTAACAACTAAGAAATAGTAAAAGTAAATTAAATTAATAAATGAAAAAAGTGAGAAATGAACCCGAACTTAAATTAGAGATTTCTCACGCCATTCGAAATAAAGCAATTAGGTTATATTCTGCTGTGCCGAATCTCAAGTAGCATCCAACCAAATACATACATACATATGTATGTATGTATGTAAGTACAAACATATGTACTTTGTTTTTGAAAAGCCTCTTATCACTAAAAGCAATCTTTTGAAAAACCAAACATCAATTTATTTTCAAGTCTGAATTATTTTTTGGCAATGCTTAGGACTCTGAAACTGATAATAATTAATAAGTAGACTAACTACCACAAAGGCAAACATTTCCAAAATAATTATATTCTTGTCGGCGGAAATGAACAAATATATACATACATACATATGTATGTATGTATGTATATTTAATTATGTACGTGTAGCGGCATTTCAAAGTTTGAAGGGGTTTGAAATTCCCCCTTTTTACACATTGTTATGGTGAATCGGCTAGTTAATTTGATCTAAAATCTTGCAAGGAAACCAACCATTTATATATTTTCTTTTTCATTCAATAAACAAGCAGTCGTGTTGAAATAAAGTGATATTTTTCCTCAGCATATTTTTATTTTAAGCAAAGCTTTTATTTTGTCTTTTCAACAACAATGTGAAAACTAAAGAAAGTAGTTTGCCAGAAAACGAGTTTAACGTTTTTAATTTACACAAAACTTAATGAAGAAAAATAAAATTTTATTTTTCCCTCAAGATCGGAGTAGACAAGATTTTTGTATGAAATTTTTAAACAATATGAATAACGATATGAGGAATAATTCTGCATCATTAACTCAAAATTCAATATTTTTTTCCAAATTTTTGGAATTTTTTTTTTACTTAAACATCTGTTATAGTTTTTGAAAGTCAATAATGCCCCAGAGATTATAGAAATCGTTTTCATAACGATACGTTTTAAACCCATTACATTTGCATCATATGTATATATATATATTTTTTTTAATTTCTTTTGTTAGGGAAAATTTTTGATATGAGGTGATATCTCCAGTTACATATTTGTATCAAAAGTTTAATTTTCTTTTTGTTATTTTCTTCCGATTTTTTAGAGAAAGACAAGTTATATTTTTCTATAATTTTTATTTTACATACAAAAAATAATAATTTGTTAATTTTGAAGCTAAATACATATGAATGTATAATACAACAATTAAACTTGAAATTAATATAAGCAGCATATTAAATTTTTCATTTTATTTAATATACATACATACAAACTATTGATATGAAATATGAAATTTTTTTGTTTATATTTTTTGAAGAAAACCATTTTAATCAGATTTCATTAGTTAAACGAATGGTAACTTTAATATATTGTACATGTAGTAGGAAAAATAATTAAAAAGTCTATGTTTCATTCACAAACTAAATATTATATTAAAACTGGTTTGAAATATGTATGAATTTTATATGAAACTGATTTTAGCTTCAATAATAATTTATGCATATGAATCCTAAAATTTGATAAGTTATTAATAGTATTTGAAATAACCTCGATTTTATAACCACCACGACAACAAGTATTTTGTCAATTATATAAAAAAAACTTCATTTTTATTCTCAATAACGTCTCAGGAACAAGCTAAATAGGAATAAAAATTTCACAAAATTGATTTAATAAAAACTTGTTTTAAAGTCAGGCTTAAATCGTCAAGATAATGATAATAAACGATGTTCATTCATGCATATTTGTTTAACACAGTTTATATCATTTACTTGAAACGGCTAACGACTTATATGTATATTGACAAAGGTTTCAGCTCTTCTTGAGCTTTGCTATATAATAATCTGTCGAACAAAGAAATGAGAAATGTCTGAAAATTAATAGCGATTGATGTCCAAATTTAGAAAAATGAGATTGTTGAATTTTTTTCTGTTGTTTTCTTTTTAAACCCATTTACCTAAAGCCTCGCCTACTTTAACCTTCTGCCCAGCCTCAATATCAAAACGGAAATTGGCGGGAGCCTCAAACAACAATACAATAGTACTGCCCATATTAAACTGACCTACTAAGTCACCTTTCCTTAATAAAGGCTTGTCGGACAGTATCAATTCATCGTACTCCCGATTAGCTGAAACACCAACCCAACGATTTGTTTTTAACTTTTCATCTAAAAATATTTCCACAGAGCCTACATTTGTAGCTCCAACTGCTGTATAACTGAAAAAACCGTGCTGCCACTTTCCCAGATATAAAGCACGTTCATTAAGGACAAATAATCCAGGTAACCAGGTAGCAATTTTTGGATTAACAGATAACAATTCTCCACTGAAATGTCTTCTTAAAACTGGCTGCCATTCGGCTGGTGAATGAAAGCGATGATAATCGCCAGGAGCCAAATAAATTACACATTGATAAAGTGTTGTAGTACCATCCTGTTTATGTTTAATTGCATCTGCATATTCCTCGGAAGTCGGGATACTTTTTTGAATCCAAGTTGCAGGACCCAAAAAGTCTTGTATACTATAGCTGACACCTTTTACTTGTTCAATAAGAGATTTGGAAGCTGTACCAAAATGTAATATTTTTCCATCAGCCGGAGATACAATAGGAGCTTTTATGTCAATAGGTCTGACGTCATCGCGTAAAGGTCTCGTAAAAAATTGAGATAAGGTCTGATAGTGCGTAAAGTCTTGATGTAAAGCCTCTTCTATGTTCACGCCAAATGACTTGGAATACCAACCGTATACAAATGGCCTCAAGTTTTCAGGTATATAGCATGCAGCCAGCCAACCCCATGCTCTACTGAGCAATCTTAAAGGCAAGGAACAATAAAACTTTGTCTGAAATTGCGACGCGGTTTGTGGCAGCTGTTCACGTACACAACTTTGCTTGTGATATTGCCATTCCAAAACACCAAACGCACAAATGCCCATGGGAGCCCATTTTAATAAGAAACCAGTCCATTTCAACCATATGTTCTGTCGCCTCTTTTGTAAGCCTTGATGTTTCCTACTATGAAGGTTTGGAGAATTTTTATTGAAAGAGGATTTTCCCGTTAAACTATCTACATTAGTTTCTGAAGTTAATCCACTGTTATTTTCTGCTGCTTTGGTGGCGAAAGTATTACGGAGGTTATTAATCAATGTCCATTTTCCTGTTTGTGGTTGGCTAGTTTGCTGATGTTTTTGGTGGGCCTGTCGCAAATTTCCAGCTTTAATCAGAAAACGTCCGCGAGGTACAAAATAGGAAACCATCGTCGTACCTTTTAAGCAACAACAACGTAAAACAACACAGATTTCTTATAGGCAACTTTTTCATATGCACATATGTATGTATGTAAGAATATGATTACGTATTATTTTAGTTTAGTTGTAATAAATAAAACAATCTTAATCTCTGCTGCTATCTACTTAGGAAGTGTGGGTTAATGTAATTGATTTTTCAAGAGGTTAGGCAATAACACGCCCTCTCCGATGGAGGTTATAAAATTGAATGAACAGTCTTTTACATCAGCTTGTTTAAAAAATTTGACTATTTTACTCATACAATTCTTTGCGCGTTTTTCCTTCTGTATGCTGATTGTTTTCTTATCAAAAAAGATCACAATTATTTCCAATTTTGTTTTGATTTTATTATTTGTAGCAGAAGTGATGCCAATAAAAATTAAATTTTTAAACAATTTATAATTTGTTTTAGTGATTTCTTAGACCCCGGCCAGACTTGTAATTTTTGTTGCAATTTTTTAAAATTTGCTCTGTATTACAATTATGCATTTAAAGAAATCTATTTTCATAAAATGGGCTGTGTGACCAGATCCTAAAAATTTGTGCAGCTTCTAAAGAAAGCTAAAACATAATTCTTAAATTTAACACTTATTTTTAATCACATACTGCAGTATTTAAATATAACATAGCGTCTACAACTGCGACTAACTCTGATACAATATGTGAGAGAACGTCGGCAGAATAACAAAAATAAAATGCCGATATTTCTCTTCATATCATACAATAGGACAACGTAATTTTACTTTTCTTATAACATTTCATTTTATTCAAATTCTCATCGAGTTAACATGTATTAATTTTATATAATTATTTATTTTGTTTTTACTTTTTCACACAAACTTTAATCTATAAATCAATTAAACATATAAAATCCCAGAAATTTTGTAAAACATTGATTTTCATTTATTTTAATAAACACTCACACATGCATACTCATATATTTTCATGTACGTGTAGTTTTTTGACAGTTCATATCATAAGATTGTTGTTATAGGATTTCTTATAACGCTCTTATAAAAAATATTATAAGATTGACATAACACTAATTTGAAGTCTACACGTAACATAATTCTCTCTGCGATTGAATTTGACGCTCTTATCTTACATATTATGTTAGGTGGAGACCCTATGTAAGCAAAACTTGACATGAAGTTAGCATAAGTTTCAATGTCAAATTGTATGGAGGAACTCGTTAACACCTAATTCAATTTCGTCACTTATGCTAACTTCATGCATATACATAGGGCCGATAGTACATAGAAACCGTCAGACGGTTAACTTCGCCTTTTTTTAACTGACATTAACGCAACGACGGAGAAGGTTGGCACGATGAGCACTTTATTGACGGGCGCATTTGCACAGCTTCAATGTGCTGGTTCTGCATTTTATTTATTAAACTCAACTTTTTTTTATATATTTCGTTTATTTCCAATATCTGTTCAAACTACTCAACGTACGCAAAAAGTTAAAAGTAGCGTTGACGCACGCATACGTACTGAATGTAAAGGCCGGTGCACAATACGTCAAACTTCGCCTGTTTGACAGCTATCAGTTGACTTTTTTGCTTTCTCTGTTTTTGTGTTTTGTGGCAGCAAAAATTAACAGAATACAAAAAGAAATAAAATAAATTAAAGAAAAACTTAATTATTAAAATGGAAAACAAACTTATTGATGCTATCCAAATGTTTCCTTGCCTGTTTTATAAAATTAAGCAAGTGTACCGAAACATATTAAAAAAGGAAAAGTCGTGGTCTTCTGAAGCAACTGCAACAGGAGCAACAGGTCAGCAGTGTTTTATGTGTGTGTATATATTAAATTATTGCTTAAAAATTGCATAAAATTTTAGTTGAACAATGTCAAATCCGTTGGAGATCCCTCGAACTCCATCTTTAATAAATAAAATTCTGTTAAAAAAAAATGCGGTAAAAAACAACTGATTAATATCCGTCAACAAAATATTTATTGTGTCAATTTTCTCCGTCATTGCGTTAATGTCAGTTGAAAGAGACGAAGCTTAACGTATGACGGATTCATTGTGCCTCGGCCTTAACATAGTGTCCACACCTGATGAATTGATGATGAAAATTCATCACATAGATTCAATTAATTAATATTATGTCAGCGTTATGATATACTCATCAGGTCTCACACGCAAATTTGTTATTTTTGGCAAGTATTTTTCAACTACATATTTGTTTGATTCATCATGATATAAAATCACCAACGTATACCCCTTTGCGCTGATTATAATGAAAAAATTACAGTTGCTCTGCCGGCGTTATATTACGAGTTATAATATAAAATCATCAGGTGTGGACACTATGTTACAGACCTCATAAGAAACCATGTATTTCAACTTATGCCGACCATACACTACACAAGTCCAGTGCTCAAGCCTGGCACTGCGTAAACTAAGCTTGTGACACACACTGCCACAGAATATTTGTTCTGCGCTCATTTCTTGTTGTGAACTCTTAAAAAATCACGAAACAACTGAGCGTTTGCAACATACACTACACAAGTTCGCTGTACAGTTTTCAAACTTGAGCAAATATCAAAATCATGTTGATATTTATTCAGTTCACTGCGTAAATAGCACAACCACC
The DNA here is from genome assembly GCA_944452675.1 of Tachina lurida. Classification (NCBI taxonomy): domain Eukaryota; kingdom Metazoa; phylum Arthropoda; class Insecta; order Diptera; family Tachinidae; genus Tachina; species Tachina lurida. Next base: position 142,079,122 of record OX101752.1, read on the forward strand.
AGCAATTAGCCGGCTACAATTTTGAGCCGGTGCTAGCCACATGCATTGGCGGCGGCTCTTGAGCCGGCTGTGCGTCGATCGGCTTGTTTCTCTGGTACGTATCATCTGTGTTTCCTAGTTTGTTTACATAGCATAATAAAAACCACAGATACAAAATAAAAATAAAAACTATCAAACGTTTGCTCTTTAAGCATATTTTATTTAAAAAGAAAAAAGAAAGAAATGATTGAGGCTGATTTGGAAAAACAGGCTGTATCCTTTGCCTGTCAAAGATGTCTGCAGCCAATAGTACTAGATGAGCATCTATACAATATAAGTGTCCACGCCATGGCAGAATTATCTTGTAAGTTTTATAAAAAAATCAATGATTCCAACAATTTCTTGACTGTGAAAAGTATTCTGGTGTTTCTGAAATAGTGCCAATATATGACAGCAATGTTAATACGATTGATACTCAGGATACCAGTGGATTTGATCATTTCGTGCCCCCATATCGATTAACGGATTCTATAAATGGGACTGGTTTTATGTTGGTGACTGATGGTCGCGACAATAAAAAGTTGAGTGCAGATTTCAAACTTAAAGCTGAACTTTTTGATTGCCTGTCATCGAATTCAGAAATAGATCATCCGCTTTGTGATGAATGCGCTGACTCCATGTTAGAAATAATGAATAGGGAATTAAAAATTGCAGAAAAAGAATGGAGCGACTATAAAACTTATTTAAAACAACTCGAACAGAATCAAGAATGTCCCAATGTGTCGGAACTTGAAAATGAGTTAAAGGAGTTAAAGGATAACGAGCAAAAGCTTCTGGATGAACTGGGCAAATTAAAAGAAGAAGAATGTTCTTTAAATAAAGCAATAGAAAATGAAGAATCGGAAAAGAAGAAATTACAAGATCAAGAAAGCAGTTACTGGCGTGAATATACCAAACACCGCAGGGAATTAATGTTGACGGAAGATGACAAACGCAGTCTTGAATGCCAAATCGGATATGCAGAGCAAGAGCTGGAAAAACTGAAGGATGCAAATATATTTAACATAACATTCCATATCTGGCATGCTGGTCATTTCGGTACAATAAACAATTTTCGTTTAGGTCGTTTGCCTTCTGTTTCAGTAGATTGGTCAGAAATCAATGCGGCATGGGGACAAACAGTTTTGCTACTATGTGCCTTAGCGCGAAAAATAAATCTTTCTTTTGAAAGGTACAAGATTGTTCCATTTGGTAATCATTCTTACGTGGAAGTGTTAGGGGAAAATCGTGAATTGCCTCTGTATGGCACAGGAGGCTTTAAATTCTTTTGGGATACAAAATTTGACGCGGCTATGGTTGCTTTTTTAGATTGTTTGACACAATTTCAGCAAGAAGTCGAAAAACGTGATCCAGAATTTTTATTGCCGTACAAAATGGAAAAAGGCAAAATAATAGATCCTTCAACAGGAAATTCCTACTCAATAAAGTAAGTTGTTTTTTTTTATTAGAGACAATGAAAAAAAACATATATTTTTTAGAATTCAATTTAACTCGGAAGAACAATGGACGAAGGCTTTAAAGTTCATGCTCACAAATTTGAAATGGGGACTGGCTTGGGTGTCATCGCAATTCGCAAGCAATCAATAAACTTTTTCTCAAGATGTGTATTATTTTTGTATAATTTTATTTGGTATAAATCTAGTTTAGTGAAGCCTTCAAATAAAAAAAAGTTACTAATGATAGAAAATTAAATTCTAAAATAAAACAAATTATGTATGTATGTACAAAAATCTTCGAAACGCATATTTATGGAGTTACGGACTCACAAAGTCTTACAGATCTTTTGTAATTTTCTGTGTTAATTTGCGATTGAATATAACAATATATGTACCATATCAAAGTTAATAGATGATAAACATATTAACAAAGAATAGGTAGGTAACTTAATGTATTTTCCCAATTTTTTGTAATTTAGAAAGTATTTCAGTTGCAGCGGACAGTGAATTAGAAGAGTCTGGGAGTGATTGTGATTAGCTTTTATGTTAGATTTCACAATTGGTAATAATTAAAGAAAAAATTTAAATAATATTTTTTTTAATTAATACAAATTTCCTGTATAGATTGCCTACGGTTGGACGCAAGTATTCTTTCCTCTATGGTATTTCCAAACATCTCTCTTATTAATAAAGATTCTCAAAACAAAATCGGTATTCGGCAGACGCTAAAGATTTTCTCTATGGTGTTTTCTAACACGTCCGCTATTACTAAAGATTCCCCACATATGCATTCAAAATATAATCGGCTCTTAATGGGGTAACAAATTTTTAAAATACGTTCAGAAAGTAAATGAACAACCAAAACTTCAGAAGTCCTAAAGTCCAAAAAAAAATATGATTTTTGCCGACAATTAAGATATTTGTTTTTTTTTATTTAGAGGGAATTCGGTTAACTACCAGTAGATTTAATTAAACCTTTTATTTCATTCTGATTTTATCTAAATGAACACTAACAATTCAAATAAAAATTAGAAGTTTAAAAAATATTTTTTAATTTATTATAGCTCATTCTGTTTACTCATTAATTTTTATAGTTTATTGTAAAGGCTTTTTTGCAAAGTAGTGACTTAAAGTGTTTCGCAAGTTTGTATGTGTTCGATGTAATACCGCATCCGAAAAGTAAACAAACTTAGTATTTTTACGTTTTGGAAGTCATAATAAATATGAATGTGGTTTATTAAAGCCTTTTAAAAAAAATTTAACCGACTTCAAAAATAAGCACTAAAAAATTAAAAACAATTTAGATTCAGTTAAATAGAACATTTTTATTTTCGTTTACAAAATTAGTTTTTTAAAAAATATCTTAAAAACAAATTTCGATAAATGTGAACTTTTTAAAAAAAGCAAACCTCGTTGCACTGAAAAAATAATTACAACGACAATCGAGTTGTTCTCCAAACCAGGGTGTCTACTCTGTAATTCGAAAAGAAAAAAAATACTTTCGAATTTGTATGTTAAGTACATGCAAATTCGAAAGCATTCCCTTTCGTTTCGAATTCCAGAGTAGACCCCCAGATCTATTTACGACTAGAGTAACTTATATATAAAATTAAACAAATACACATACACCTATATTTCGGTAATTCTTGCAATTCTTATAATTTTAATAATTAGGCTTAACTTTAAGGTGTTTTCTTAATCTTTCTTTTTATCTTTTGTATTTTCCGAACTTTCCAAATCGTCATCGCTAACGTCAGTATCATCACTAGTCGATGCAATATCATCATCTAACCACAAAGCAGGCCTTTTCTTTTTAAAGGGAACATCACTTTTTGACGTAAATGCCTCATTTTTACGCTTTAAATCTGCACCACTCGAAGCTGAAGCAGCTTTTTTAAAACCTTCTTCCAAAGCATCACATACCTTCTCTGTTAGTTTGGATCTGGCTTCTTCATACTCTTCATCCTTGAATTCATGTTTGGGAACAGCCAATAACTTCTCAATTTTGCGTTTTTTCCTTTCCTCAGCTTCGCGTTCACGTTCTCCTTGTTTTTCTAACCAAGCCTTCAAACGTTTTTCTTCATTGATATCTCTTAAGCGTCGTCCACTAAGATCTCTGCAGGCTTCACGATTTGTAGTTTTTTCTATTTGTGCTCCTATAGCCCTTAGCATTGAACCAAAACCTCCTTTGCCGCCAAAAATACGTAGCCGAACGTAAATTGGATATTCTATATCCAAAGTATTACTCAAACGTTTTCCATTCTGCTCCAGGTAAAATTTATCTGCCGGCATGTTCTGCAAAAGAAAAAAATCTCAATTAAAATTACCTACTTAATATCATATAATTAATATATTACCATTACATCTGCAATATAATTGTAGGCCTCATCCATACTTTTTACATTAATTTGTTTACTGCTTGATGTATTGAAAATAATTTTCACCATTTTGAAAAAATTTTTATTAATCTTTTGTTAAAAAATTTGTTAATTGATACGCGTTAAATAAAAATGTAGTGAAATGAATTATTGATCTTAATTGTGTTCGTCAGGTTGAAGGTCTATCAATATAATAAATATACTTTGGTCAGGTCAGGTCCAGAGTCAGAGACCTGCGCCGTGACGGCTTAGCCGGCTCAAGCCGCGCCGCCGATGATTTTTGGCAGCCGCCGCCGCCGTAAATTTTTCGGCTAAGGATCGGCTTAAAATTAGCCGCCGATTTAAGTCAGACGATTAAAATTAGCCGCCGATTTTTTTAATTTTTTTTTAGTTTGACTTTTTTATGCTGAATTTACTTTAAATAAGTTTTTATATGGAAAAGAAAAATTAAATGTTGTAAAAATGTTGGGACACATATAGTTCGGCTTTAACGAACATTGATTAAAATTCACTCACAATTTTTGTTTATTCTTTTGCTTTTGCTACATTTAATTTACGCAGCAGTTACACGAACAAGCTTTAGTTTAGTTTTACAGTGTAAAATTTACACACATTACTGCAGCACAAACATTTTTCTGTAAATGCTTATGTTATAAGCTATAGGACACGTTTTGTGGTATTGGACATACAGAAACATTAAATAATTAACTATCACAATTTGGTAACAATTTTGTGACAGTATGTTAGTACATATACATACATATGAATGTGTTGTTATCCTATTTAAAAATATGATGATGATTTTATAATTTGATGATTTTATATCATGATGAATCAAACAAGTATTTGAAAAATACAGGGCCTGATTCACGATATCGACTGCGTTCGACTTGTCGCACAGTTACATTCAAAACAAAAACAAATTCTAAAACGTTCTTGTTGTTTCCAATGTAAGTGTGCGACAACGTTCTACTTGTCGATATCGTGAACCAGGCCGACCGTCTTTGAAATTAAATTTGATATCAAAATAAATTTATCAGGCATTGAGCTCTGATGATTATATCATAAGGCTGCTATAATATTAATAAATTGAGTCTACACGTGACGAATTTTCATCATATCAATTTGACATTCATCATGATATAAATTCATCAGGTGTGGACACTATGTTATAGTGCGTTTCCATTGTGGGTAAAATATGTCGGCACTTTTTTATTATATTGTAAATGTTTTTCAGTTCGCAAATTCGCAATAACCTTATAGTTTTTTTTACATTCTTTTTAACTGTATATATTACGGCAGTGATGCACTGTCATACAAAGTCGTGCGATTTTTTAGATTGTGTAGGATAGTGAGTTATGGCCTTTATTCTCCTACACGTTTCGACTTGTTGTACAATTTGATTAAGTTGTATAATCAATTGTTACTTTAGACGTCTGATTGACCAACGGTTGGTCATCTGTTGAATAAAAAATCAAAAAATTTTTATTTGCATTCAACTGTCGAACAACTTAGCTATCAAATTGGTGCGTGTGATGGCGATTATTTCTTTTGTTTGTCATTTTCATTCAAACGTTTTGTAAGGAACATTTTGCGCAGGAAACAATAAGTGTGAAAAAACTTGATTTTATAATACTTATTTTCATCTTTTTTCTCCATTAAAATTTTATTATAAATACATATATGCAACACAATTTTACTACCAGTTGCAACGGGTAGGGACCGCATTACAGTGAGATTACACGAGATGTAAGTTTGGAAATGTTTGTATTGGCGATTGTAAAAATATGATTCTAACAAAAAAATTTCTGTATAAACCGTAAATGTTAGTGTTCAAACACATGTTTGGATATAATTGCTCAAATACAAAAATTTATAATAAAACAAACCTAATTATTTAACAGTTTTTATTTATGTGATACATATTTAAATTTAATTGAGCTAGAAACTAATCTTGATTAAAGTTTTTATTTGTTTATTTTTATTTGAGACAGTATAGAGCAACCGCTTAAGCTGAATGAAAGGAATTTCAGATTTAATACTGTTTTGTGTCTTTGTCTTTGTATAAACTAGCTTTGATGTCAATGTAAAAGAAAATGCTTTTCATATTTCCAAATTTTAGAGACTTCAGTACAAAAGTAACGGCCAAATTATAAACGATAATAGAACTGGGTTACTCCATTCACTCCCAATTATTTCATTGGGTGTTTCCTTTCCCTATTTATGCCATTTATCAACATATATACATATACATATTTTTAGTTAAAATTGCTAAATAATCAAAAACTAACTATACCGTAAGTGAATTTTAATACATATCTGGATTTAAGCCGGCTTAGCCGTCTTTTTGTAAGAGCCGATATATTTGTCGGCTGACAGCCGAATTTGAGCCGCCGCCGATGATTTTCATGCCAGCCGCCGCCGCCGATGAAAATCCTTCGGCGCAGGTCTCTGTCCAGAGTAGCAAGCCGTAACGGCGCGGCTGGCGGCTAGCCGCTCAGCCGATTTTTTCCAACAAGCCGAGCCGCCGCCGAACCACTCGGCTTATCGGCGGTTTAATACTCTGCCGATATTTTGTCTTCTTTTTAATTTTTATTATAGGTACTTTTTGAATTATTTTTAATATTGTGTCTACTCAAGTTGCGTATAGTTTTTATTTATATATTGAATATGATAGCAAGCGTCCCTGAAAGAAAGTTTTTTTGCTTACACATAGAAAGAGAATGTTTATTTAACGGCATTATGGCGAGTCACCTATAATCAAATACAGTGTTGCCCATTAGTTTGGTTCGTACGGCTGTTTTCTATGGCTATGGCTATGGCTATGGCACCTCCTATTGCACCTTTAAATCCATGCACGTTTACATAGATTTTTTGTCGCAGCATATTGGCGACTTTTTGATAACTATTTGATCAAACCTTTTGTTTCGTTCATCCGTAGCAGTGTTGCAATAAAGTAATTAATTTTTAATTCAAACGGAAAGCCTAAATGAAATTATATATAGTCTAGAATATGACATCAATTGCTGCAATATTCAAATTATTAGAAAATAAATAATTCTACAACGTGGTGATTCAATAACTCTACTACTTTTCCAGAAACGGACTGGGTTAAAAGAATTGTTTAAATGCTTAAACTAATCGGCGTTAAGCCGTTCAGCCGCCGCCGCCGAAAATATTTGTCTTTCAGCCGCCGCCGAAATTTTTTGGTCGGCTTGCTTCTCTGGTCAGGACAGATTATGCTACGTCTGTGGCTACGTTCTTGTTTACTTTCGGAATATTTTCTAGGTTGCCACATGAAATATATTGTATACGTATGCAGTGCTGCCAAATTTTTATAATCAAACCAGCGCTACCATATATATTTTTTAAAAAACTTGCTAAATCTGAAAAAAAACTTTTTTCCAAAACAAAAACATAATACATGCACACCAGTCCTATGCTCTGAAAATATTAATAGTGATTTAAATGTTCTAAATAATTGGATGACTTCAAACTATCTTCATGTTAACCCTATAAAGACTTTGGCAATGATCTTTGGTTCAAATAGGATTGATACATCACAAATTAACTTAAACTTAAAAATTGCTGATACTCAAGTTCAAACGGTAAGCCAAATGAGATGTCTTGGCATAATTATTGATGAAAAACTATCTTTTGAACCGCACATAGACAACATTTGCTCTAAAGTTTGCATGACTCTGCGTAGGCTATACCATTTAAACCTGACATTACCTTTACATGTTAGAAAATCTGTTGCTTACGCCCTACTGATGACTAGAATCAACTATTGTATTGAGGTTTACTCGGGTTGTAATATGGGCAATAAAATGAAGATAAAAAGCATTTTGCATAAAATTATTAGATTCGCTTATGGACTTAGAATAAGAGATCATATTTCACATTATGTAAATGACTTTCTTCTAATCAAGTTCGAAGACTACCTCAAATTTCGATTATTAATTTATTTATACAGAATTATAAAGCTTCAAAGGCCTGAACGCATTTTACGTATGATTAACTTCACTAGAACTCTTAGAAATCCACAAATCATTATATCACGAATAAATAATGCTACATATGATAGATCTTTTCTTGTACAAGCTGCTAGATATTGGAATATTTTACCTAGGAATTTACGCTCTTTCTCTATGTCCTTAACATTATTCAAACGTAAACTTATTGAATTTTTTAATGGTCTAAACTCGATGCACTAATAACTAGGGTACCCTCAATCACCTTTTCTTTTCTTTTAGAACATTGATGTTTTTACCTTGGGCGGGTTGTGTGTATGAGTGTAGGGATGTTGATGTGTGCTATGTTTACTTACCATAGAATAGTATTATTACTAGTAATACAAATGTAATTGGCCAATAGGCTATATGTACTGCAATTGAATGAATAAATGAAATGAAAAACTTTTTTTCTACAAAAGTACCAAAATTTTAAAAGAAAACAGCTTATCGATATTGTTATGTGAAAAGTAATGAAAATGGTTAGGCTAACTGACCCTTTAGACACTGTTGCAGTAATAAGGGAGTGAGAAAATATAAGATCGTTTTATTGCATACAAACATCACTTAATATTTTCATTCACAGTCGTTAAGCAGCTCTGGGTCGAAGAACATTATTTCGCGTCATCGTAATTATTACTTAAGTGCGGTCAGGCTTAGTACTGTTGTTAGGCCTTCGAGAGTTTTTCGTCTCGCTCGCACTGGTCGACTGATCTGCCACGGATAACCGTATAATCTTGCGGTTTTTTTTTGTGGAATTTCTTTAACAACCACGTTGCTACTTCCTATGTGAAGGCATAGGTCGTGTATAGTCAGTTACAAAAACTTTTTGAAAACACTGTTAATAACATCTTGGGCATATGGTCTAGTTACTTCGCCCATATTTGTGCAACAATACCTTACAAATTTACTTTGTAAAGTACTTATGAAATAAATAAATTTTAAAATTGGTGCGATGTAAATAATTCAAGGACAGAAAATAACTGTTATTTTTGAAAATTTACATGAAAAAAGCACACAAAAAATGATCGTAGAAAATTTTGGTTCTAATCATTATGATAAATAGGTGATGTACATGCAAATTTTTGTATGACTTTTAAATTTGTGCCTTTTTTGATAAAAGTCAAAAAATAACTTTTAATTTTGACTTTTATTTTTTAAGGCAAAAATTAAAAGTTATTTTTGACTTTTATTATTTTACTCAAGAAATAAAAGTTATTTTTTAACTTTTAATATTTTAAGGCAAAAATAAAAGTCATGAATTCAATATTTCATAGTAATACGCAATTATTATTGTTTTCAATGCTATAAATGATAAAACATCCGTATAGACTTCTGTAATATACATCAATTATTATTACCTATAAATAGGAGGCAATAAAACTAGCGTATTACTATGCAATACTTAATTCATGACTTATTTTTGCCTTAAAATATTAAAAGTTAAAAATTAACTTTTATTTTTTGAGTAAAATAATAAAAGTCGAAAATAACTTTTAATTTTTATCTTAAAAAATAAAAGTTAAGAAATAACTTTTATTTCTGCCTTAAAAAATAAAAGTTAAAAATAACTTTTTTTCTTGACTTTTTCGATAAAAGTCATAACAGTTACGGTCCCTGAAATAATTTATTATCAAATATACATGTTAAAGAAAACTACATAAAATTGATTTTGGCGATTTTTAAAATCAATTTGGCAAAATAGGTCGGGAAAAATCTAACAATAGGTATGTTTTATTCGAAGTTTATATAAATATTCAGAACAAATTTAAGTGTGTATAAACTTATTAAGTAGCTATAGCTATAGCTGCTTAAAAATTAAGTAGGTATACGTTTCGAATAAAACATACCTAATGTTGCTATATTGACGTTGTATAGATGACAACTGGTATAAGGGTGATTATGTAAAATTCCCACAAAATTTCCTGGCTTTCTAATTGCTATAATCGACGCTATCTGGGCACACGTGTGTAACAAAATTATTATCATAATTCTAGTTAGGGAGCAACTGCTGATGAAACCACCCTATTTTAGTAAACAAATGTAAACAAAACACGTGAATATTAGTTATTCCAGTAAAATGAGCTCGTCTTCTGATGAATCCCATAGCACTTCCGAGGAAGAAGAAACTCAGGATGAACAAAAGGTGAATCTCCAAAAATTAAATTTTCTTAAACAATCACGTCCTTAATATATTTTAACTAGAATGAAATACGTGATGATATAAAGTCTATGACGTTCGAAGAAATTTTGAAACTGAAGGAAGATCTTGGAGCGAAAGTGTACAAAGAAGCCATACTCGGAGTAGACAATGCAAGCAAAACAAAAATGAAAAAAACAAGCAAAGATTTCAAACGTTTAAACAAAAATCGACCACGTGAACAGAGTGCTATACGTCAGGTGCCCTTTTTAGGTATGGGCATGAGGGCTAACCGTGAAAAATTAGAAAGCAGCACACGCGATCCTAGATTCGACGAACGCGCAGGGCAATATGACGTAAAAAAGTTTAAACAAAACTATCAGTTCCTCACTGATATAAGAGAAAAGGAGGTATATCATTTAAAAAAGCAATTAAATAAAACCACTGATGAGGAGGAAAAAGTTGAACTAAAGAAAACCATTCAGAGATTAATCAATAAGAATGTCGAGGAAAAGAAATGGCACAGGAAACAACAGTCTCTCAAGGAGGAACAAGATGAAATAAAAAATGCAATTGCACAAGGCAAACAACCTCATTATATGACTAAAAGTAAGATACGGACATTTGCAGGAAAATATATTTTTTGAAATTATTTTTTTTAATATTTCAGAGGAAAGAAAGGCCAAAGAGCTTGTAGCCCAGTTTGAAGAATTAAAACAAAGGGGTAAACTCAGTAAGCACTTGGAAAAGCGACGAAAGAAAAATGTATCTAAGGACCGGAAAAGGATTGGTTTCGACTAAGTTATTATTATATTTAATAAATAGTTTATAAAATAACAAGTTAATCATAATTTCCATCTCAGCCAGTTCTTAACATTTTGGCCTCTCGTTTTTCTTGCAATTCACGCCTCTGTTCTTCAACAATCTTACGTCTGTCATCTAAAAACGCAGCATAATCATCAGCATTTAGGTCTCGTACAATCTGTATACCACAAGTACGGGCAATTCCCACTAACATTTCACACATTTGCTGGAGCAAAAAATGTTAAATCGCATATTCTTACATGAATTAGGATACCCACCTGCATTGTTAGTAAAGCATTTGGAGGATCTTGTATTTTAATAGCCGCAATTTCATATAAGTGTTTCAAAGTAATTTTTCCCGCAATTTCCTTTCCCGGATTCATAGCTCCTCTTTGTAAGCCAGCAGCTTGTTTCAGCAAAAATGTTGCAGGAGGAGAATGTATGGTTAAATTGTAACTTCGATCGCTGTTAACATTTATGCGACATGGCAGAGGTATACCTTCTTTTATTTCGGCAGTTCTTGCGTTAAAATCCTTACAAAATGCAGCAATGTTTATGGCTCTCTTAAAAGATTTAAAATATATTAAAAAACAAACATTTGGCAGCATTAGCATCGACTTTACCTGACCTAACATGGGTCCCAATGGCGGACCGGCCGCTGCCATGCCAGCCGGAATATTTGTCTTGAGTTTTGTTGTGTGTGTAATTTTTTCCACAGTTTTCTTCATAGTTTTTAATTTAGCGCCAGCTTTAGACATGTTTATTATTTAGTTTTTTCTTAAGTTTTATAAAACAACCTCAATTTTGGTGGTTATGCAAAATAAAATACAGATTGTGTAGTGTTGTTGTTTTCTTTCAACAGCTGCTTAAATTAGAATAGGCATACCAGATTAATTTAAAATATATTGCATACTCAAAAATAGCCCGTGGGATTAATTGGACTGAAAAAATTTATGATTCTTTAGGTAGTAAGTTTCCCCAGAATTGGGTACGATTCTCATTATTCTCGCCAAATCTGTTCGCAATATTAAAACTCTGTTTACAAGCTGCAAAAATGTTAGCTTGAATGTTAGTGTATGTATGTGTGTGAATAAAATTTTTATAGTGTTGCCAATGAATTTACACATGGCTGTGTCTGCAATTACACATTGAAGAAAATTACACTAAACATCTTTTGTGTAGGTTAAAATTAAAAGAAAAATAAATAAAAATAGAACCAAAAGCAGAATTACACACAGATTATACAAGAATTTAATTAAATGACCTACACATGTGAGGAGAAATTACACACTGTTTAACAACACACAAATTGGCAACACTAAATAACTATAATCATGCAGGTATAATCGTCCTGATAATATTCTGTGTTTTCGTGTTTAAGCTGTCAAAAGTTATTTGCACCATATACTTTAGTTCATGTTTGTGTGTGTTTCTGACAACTTAAACATAAAGTTGTTTTTTGTATTGCTGTGTTTTTGTAAAGTTGCGTTGACCTGATAAATAGGACTTGGGCTTGTGCATGTACCTGTTATAATTGTATCATGGCATAAATATAATTTCATCGCCTGTTTTAAAGCATTACATATTAAATTTTATTTAGAATATCCAGTACTTTTCAAACAGTAGAAATCTGTAAGGTTTAAGAGCCATTGAAACTTTGACAAACTTTATTTTAAGGGTTGAAAACGGCTGACAGAAAATAAAAAGTGCAGCATAAAGTTTTTTCACGAAGTTTCGAACATAAAAGTGCTTTTAAGCATTTTAAAAGTATTTTATTGTAAATAAATAAGAATATTAAATTATACAAAAAGAAATATTTCAGATCCTAAAAATAACGACAAATATTGAAATAAAAAAAGTGATGTAAAATAATTGAAAGTGGGATGAAGACACTTTTTGTGTCTCCAAACAAACCAGACCTGTGGTGATATTTTAAAAGCATACAAGGGGGAGTTAATTTTAAAACAACCCCCTTTATAGAACTTTTTTTTTAATTATCCGATGGTGCGTAACAAAACTCAATCATCTTCATCGTCTTCATCATCAGGCAATGCCAGTAATAGTAGCAGTACCAAATCACCCATACGTCAGAATTCGCATCGCAAATCGTCCAGTAATTGTAGTGTAGCTTTAGTAGATGATGTGAAACCCTCTTCATCCTCCGCCCGTCGTTCACCCAATTCATCACCAGATGATGATACTGATGACTATGATTCTACACCCGTAACACAAAGATCAACTTTTGGCTCGGTGCATAAACAAAACCTTTATGTTGTTTCATTTCCCATCATATTTCTATTTAACATACTACGTACGCTAATCTATCAGCTGTTTTGTATATTTCGTTACTTGTACGGGGCCAGTACGAAAGTCATTTATCGTCCACACAAACGCGAATGTAATATAGAAATTGTTGTTGGTTCTTCTCCTTTGAGCTCGACGCAAAAGTCCACTTTAACAACAGTAACATCGAAAGATAAGCATCAACTGCTTGAGCAGGCGCACAACACATCGTCTACTGTAATTGCACCATATCCACTTATTAGTTCACAACGAGTACGTCCGCAGCAGCAATTAGAAATGTTCAATAGAAATAATGCCATTGTATCAGGACCTGGTCCCGGCGATCCATTATTAGCTAAACAGAAACATCACCATCGTCGGGCTTTCGAATATATATCAAAAGCTTTGAAAATTGATGAAGAAAATGAAGGTAAGTAGAATTGAATTCCATTTTTTAATATACATAAGTACATACCCCCACATCCCTACATATACATATGTATGTATATATGTATATATATATATGTATATATATATATATATATAATATATATATATATATATATATATATATATATATATATATATATATATATATATATATATATATATATATATATATATATATATATATATATACAGTGAACAAAGAAAAAACTTGTACAGCAAACGCTCCGCTCTTCTAATCAAAATATCTCTGTTGCTTTGTAAGATTTTAAGATAAAACCAAAAGCGATTCCAAGGAAAATTAATCAGCTTTCTATGCAAATCTTTAATTTTATTAACAAATTTATTTTAATGCGAAAAAAATAACCTAAAATATAATAACACTATTTTCCAGAGCCAAAAAAAACTTGTACACTAACTCTTCTTTCAGGAAGGAGCTATGAAATAAGGAATAAACTTAAAATTAGTACTAAATGTGGCCACGTCTAGCATCTAATAGATTATTTTCATAGAATGAACTGGGTTTTCGGTAATTTTGGGAGCTATATGGTCCAATATGCCCTGGAGAGGACTTTTAAGTTAATTTTTACACATAATCTACAGCTCGCGTAATTTTTTGTTCACATACGCCCACAGAATTTCATTTGTACTGAGGCCAAGGATCTAGGGAGGATGTGCCTGCAATTTTTTTCCATTGAATGGAAGCCATTCTCTTATTATTGAAGACGAAAGTTTCGGGTATTTAACTCTAACTAATCAATAGTTTCCACTTACATTTAATTTGGCAGCTAACTGTGCTAAATTATCTCTTAGTATGTTTAAATAATTCATTTTATTTATTGTACGTTCTATAAAAACCCGATTTCATACACCACTCGATCCCATTGGGCCCCATACCATCATATTACACCCCCCATGCTTCACCGTGTTATTCAGGTTATTATCGTTAAGGCTGGAGCTTTTCTTTGCCACGCAAAGAAAGATTATATTAATCACTATGATGACTTTTGGGACACTGCTGAATCCAAATTTAATATATTTGGATGTTATCGTTGTAGATTTTTGTGGCGAAGAGGAATTCCAGCATTAGTGATAAAAACCTGAATAACACGGTGAAGCATGGGGGGTGTAATATGATGGTATGGGGCTCAATGGGATCGAGTGGTGTATGAAATCCGGTTTTTATAGAACGTACAATAAATAAAATGAATTATTTAAAAATACTAAGAGATAATTTAGCACAGTTAGCTGCCAAATTAAATGTAAGTGGAGACTATTGATTAGTTAGAGTTAAATACCCGAAACTTTCGTCTTCAATAATAAGAGAATGGCTTCCATTCAATGGAAAAAAATTGCAGGCACATCCTCCCTAGATCCTTGGCCTCAGTACAAATGAAATTCTGTGGGCGTATGTGAACAAAAAATTACGCGAGCTGTAGATTATGTGTAAAAATTAACTCAAAAGTGCTCTCCAGGGCATATTGGACCATATAGCTCCCAAAATTACCGAAAACCCAGTTCATTCTATGAAAATAATCTATTAGATGCTAGACGTGGCCACATTTAGTACTAATTTTAAGTGTATTCCTTATTTCATAGCTCCTTCCTGAAAGAAGAGTTAGTGTACAAGTTTTTTTTTTGGCTCTGGAAAATAGTGTTATTATATTTTAGGTTATTTTTTTCGCATTAAAATAAATTTGTTAATAAAATTAAAGATTTTCATAGAAAGCTGATTAATTTTCCTTGGAATCGCTTTTGGTTTTATCTTAAAATCTTACAAAGCAACAGAGATATTTTGATTAGAAGAGCGGAGCGTTTGCTGTACAAGTTTTTTCTTTGTTCACTGTATATATATATATATATATATATATATATATATATATATATATATATATATATTTATTTATATATATTTATTTATTTATTTATTTATTTCATAAATAATTTACAAAGTAAATTTGTAAAGTATTGTTGCACGAATATGGGTGGAGTAACTATACCATATGTCCAAGATGTTATTAACAGTATTTTCAAAAAAGTTCAGTGACTGACTGTACGACCTATGCCTTCACATAGGAAGTAGCAACGTGGTTGTTAAAGAAATTCCACAAAAAACCGCAAGATTATACGGTTATCCGTGGCAGATCAGTCAATCAGTGCGAGCGAGACGAAAAACTCTCGAAGGCCTAACAACAGAACTAAGCCTGACCGCACTTAAGAAATAATTACGATGACGCGAAATGATGTTCTTCGACCCAGAGGTTCTTAACGACATATATATACAGTTTGTCAAGGAAATGTTTTGACATCGTTAAAATCCTTTTAAATTTTTACTTTTATCGTAAATATTTGTTTCCGTTTTTGCCTTATGAAATTTTTTGTTATAGATTTCATTTTATTTATATTTAAGTGAGGATATAGTAGTAAGTTATAAGCAAAATTAAAAAGTGAGAGCGTAAAAATTACATGAAAGCCAAAAAACTCAAAAATTTCTCTGTCAAGAAAATGTTTTTACATCCTTGTATTATATAGTAAGAAAATAGGAAAGATCTTAAGTTGTACAAAAATAATTTTTTTTTTTGGCCCCATTGGTATTAAATCGGCTTGTAAGACGACTTCTCATGGAAAAAAATTTTCTTTTCCAAATATTCCGCTGAAATTTCTCATATTCCCCTCGTATTACTGTTTTAAACTCCATTTAGTTCTTGAAATAACCTTTGGAAATACTATTTTTCAAATAAATCCATAAATTTTGAATAGGGCATATATCTGGACCTTGAGATGGAGTATCCACAACTTTGCCGCAATTGAAAAGACACCATGTTCTTACCGAAAGTGCCTTGTGTTTGGTGTCATTAGATTGATAACAACTGGAAACTTGCATGCTTTCCAGCAATAAACCCAAATTTACTCGAGCTGTCATCCAAAAAAATGCTTCAATATATTAAGGCACTGCCCCGCATTCATGGTATTCTCAATAAAGCAAATTTATCCCACGTTTTACACCATATATATACATATGTACATATGTATGTATATGTATGTACCTCCAATCCATCAACCAACCTTTTTTAAGTTTTACAGGGTTTACGGTTTCACTTTCCAATATTTTTAAAGATTTTTTTCCTCCATACTTTGTTAGATCAATCATTCTAATAAAGCAGAAGTTTGGTTTCGTCGCCGAAAATAACATTATCGTAGAAGCCATCAAGCTTGTAAGTATGCGTTATCACAAAAGACAATTGTTACTGTTTGGGCTACACTCTAGAAAGTGGGTATTTCCGACCATTTATTGAAGTACAGTCGATTCTTTTGAGCAATTGCCTTTGTCTCATGGGAAACTGTGTGAGTGGTACATCAATACGTTGAAATGGTTTTTCGTTGACAGCGCAAGTAAGGTTGGCTTTATAGCTGGTAAATATGGAAGTTTTAAATTTTTATTAATGTATTGACCTCAAACATGAGGCACTTTGGGTAAGAACATGGTGTCATTTCAATTGCGGTAAGGTTGTGGATACTCCAAGGTCCAGATCTATACCCTATTCAAAATTTATGGGTTTATTTGAAAAATAGTATTTCCAAAGGGTATTTCAAGAAGTAAATGGAGTTTAAAACAGTAATACGAGGGGAATATGAGAAATTTCGGCGGAATATTTAGAAAATAAAATTTTTTCCATGAGAAGTCGTCTTACAAGCCGATTTAATACCAATGGAGCCAAAAAAAAATTATTTTTGTACACCTTAAAATCTTTCCTATTTTCTTACTATATAATACAAGGATGTAAAAACATTTTCTTGACAGAGAAATATTTGAGTTTTTTTAGCTTTCATGTAATTTTTATGCTCTCACTTTTTAATTTTGCGTATAACTTACTACTATTTGTTCACTTAAATGTAAATAAAATTAAATCCATAACCAAAAATTTCATAAGGCAAAAACGGAAACAAATATTTACGATAATAATCAAAATTTATAACGATTTTAACTATGTCAAAACATTTTCTTGACATACTGTATTTACACATGTGCATCCACACTTATTTATAATGTATGTACCATGGTGTAATTATACAGGTGACTGCGTAAGGATTTATTATACAAAAATACGGCAACCATAGCTGTGTAAAGAACCGAAGAATGTCAAAAGCACAAAAATTATTGTACCAAAACCAAAACAAAACGATGTTTTTGACATTCGTTAGCTACAAAGCACATAGAGCAAAAAATTATCAGCTGAAGTAACGCTGCCACCTGTTTAAATACACCTTGGTATGTACATATTATGAGCAGGGCTCGGATTTTAATGACATAAAAATACGAAAAATGCCCCCAAAAAATGCAAAATTACCTTAAAAACACCAAAAAAAACTACTCAAAGACGTAAAACAAATGCACTTAAAGCCTGTTTATTCAATTAATTTGTTACAATATATTTTTAAATGCTTTTTTATTCTTTCAAAGCTTTTTGCTGCGATCATCTGTTAAAATATTTCTTTATTTTATTTACTCTACAAAGTAAATTCCAGAATATGGTTGCAATATGAAATATCTCTACATTTTTAATTCTTTCAAAATATTCGCAATAATATGCACACGCGTTCAACCACGTTCCATAGCGAATAAAAATTGGTTCGGGTGGTAATGGTAAATATATCTGGGGGTCGATTCTGAATTTATGATAAAAATGAAGTTATAAAAAATGTATCATATTCACTTCACTTGAAAGGTAGTTCTCATAAAAAACTAAAATCAGAATCGCATTTATAATGAAGTGATATTTTATTTTTCATTTTCACGATTTCACAGAAACAGAATCGACCCCCTGGAACCAAGAACTTAAAACGTAATGATCATTGTCAAAAATTTGTGAACATGAGTTAAATTAATGAAAAACTTACACAAAAATTAAAAAAGTGGACAAATTACCAAAAAAAAAAAAAATACTCAAAATAATAAAAACTGACCTAAACTAAAATGTGCAAAAATTAAAAGAAAATACAAAAAAGAAATCCGAGCCCTAATTATGAGGTCCATAAAGCGTAAAAAATTATTAATAATTATTATAACATTAATGTTATTACAGAGAATGCATAAAACAAAAACACTGTATATAAAATTAGTTTGATTTGATGATTGACTCACATGTAATGTATACATTATTGTCCATTATTTCTTAAAGTGGAAATATTTTTTGTATCACATCTCAAAAAGTTGAAGCTTGGTAAAAAAACGACTCTCAAAAAATCTCATGCCCCTGGAAGCACGCCTTAAAATTTTATTAAATTTCACTCATATGTAGCATTTTCACTGCTAAATTTAGCATTATGTATTTTGATTTAGCAGTGAATTTTTTTATTTTGCATTTATCATTTTTCAGCATTTTTGTATTAATTTTTTTAGCATTATTTGGCATTTTTAATTTTATATATTTCATATACTCCTTTCCATTTATACAAGTAAAAACCTCTGTCAATTAATGCATTTCATTGTATTTTGTTATTTTTATACAAATGTATAATGATGGAAATAATGTAAACATCATAAGTCGTCTTAAGCGGATATTAAGCTGTCGTTGTGTTAATGCAAAATTCGTGTTTTTCAGTTTGGTTTGGTTTCCAAAAAATTTTGAAGTTTTGTATTTGTCATCATACCATCATACTTGTATAATAGATCTTCTGTCAAACTCAGTGCAAATTTGATGACTTGGTTAGAGCGCGAATTATTAAAGGTGTTTATTGAAATGTGCGAAAGTCTGTCATGTTCATATACCGAGTATGTTCATAATAGCCGCTTTAATGTACATATTTTAAACGTCAAACACCTAATAATAATAAGAAAAGAAGTATTCAAAAGTATGTTTTTTTTCGGGATCAAACACTTCAAAATTCATCGTTGCGGAATCCGGCTCCTGGACATACAATGAAAAATAAAACTGAAAAAAGTAACTTAATACATTTTTTAATGCAAAAAGTATTTTTTAAATGTCTTTCGCATTAGCTGGCATGCTAATATATTAAAACGTATCAAATAAAAGTGTAAAATTATTTTATGTATTTCATTTTTATATGAAAATTACCAACAACAAATTTTACACTATTATATTTCATACAATCATACAAAGATACAAGAGGTTTTATGAATTCAGCAATTGTATTTTTTATGTTCCTGAATTGTTGTTTTTACTTTTGAATCAACTTTGTTTGTGTTATTAAAAAAGTTAAATAAAATACTTATTCGTGATTATAACGGTAAAATTATTAAAAAATCATTCCAAATTTTTAGCATTATATTTTATTTATTTTATTTATTTATTTTTCAAGAAAGTAATATGGAAGCCTATCGCCCAATTAAAGTATATTACAAAGATAATTCCTGAATTTAAATGAAATATACATAATTAAGCTATACTTAATAATAAAAAAAAATAACTATTTAATTCATTAATAAAAAATCAAACAAAAATGCAAAAAAATCATGAGAATAGTTCGAAAAAGAAAAAAGTTGCAACAGTGGCTCCCCAGCCAGAAAAGATTAACTTAGAAATAATTTGAAAAATTTGAATCCCAAAAAGGTGAATCAGTACCAAGAAAAAAGAAAAAGAATAAAGAATAGATAAAATAAAGTAAGACGAATCAATGAAATCTATCCCTAAAATCTCTCAATCAATCAATGTAGGTAGCTAGACAAGTTCAAGGGAATGTCAAGTCACGATGGAGGTAATCTGAAAAATGTTTAAATATTTTCACACCAAAAGCATTATTAGAGCAAGAGAATAAACGAAGGTCAATAGGCAAGTAGTTCCAACATCTAGCAACCCTAATCAGAAACGAATGCTCAAATAACCCACAACGTATTCTAGGAATAATTAATTGAAGATTTCTAGTAGAACGGGAAAAAACAAACCTCGAACAGAGTCAAACGGGCTGTCCACTCTTAACAACTTTAAAAAGCTGAAATAAAATCCGATAACTTATGTAATTATGGAAAGAGCAACCAAGAAGCAATATCACATACCCAGATATATGCATCCTTCTACCTACATTATATACGAAGCGAGCTATAGAATTTACCAAACGTTTTAACCTATCAAGTGTGTACCCGAAACACCCAGATACAACCTCTAAACCATAGCATAAATGCGGTATTAATAATGCATGAGCTATCCTAGCTTTTACAAAGGATGGAAGAAAGATATTGTTAGAATAGATCCTACGAAGTGTCCCAAAAACTCTACGATAAACATGATTTACATGAGTCTCAAACATCAGACCCTCATCGATATAGATGCCTAGACATTTCATGCTATCAACGAATGAAATCTTGTTTCTACCGATAGAAATATCAAGTAGCGGAGAAATACTTAAAGAAGATCCAAACGACATAGCCTTCGACTTTGAAGGATTTATAGTTAAACAATTTAAGGATGCCCAACGCGAAAAAAATTCAAGAGAACGGTTTATACCCATCACAAATGTTTCAATAGTATCACATCCAGCATTAAACAAAAGAAAAACATCATCGGCAAACATAAACAACGAGCATATCCTGCTTTCAATGTAATTGGAAAGGTCATTAACGTATAAAATAAAGAGAATTGGTCCTAAAACTGATCCTTGGGCACACCCGAGTTCAGTGAAAGATCACCCGAGCGGACATTATTAATTTCAACAAACTGTCGCCTCCCCGATAGTTACGAGTAGATAACTCTACAAGCAGACGAAGAGAAACCAAAAATTTGTGCCAGTTTTTTAATTAAAATACCGTAATCAATTGAGTTAAATGCTTTGCTCAAATCCAGGGACACTAAGACAGACCCTATGTTATCATTAATATTATTGCGTATAACATCCGTCAAACCGATAAGTAATGAGACAGTACTGTGACCTTTACGGAAAGCATATTGAGAGGGAGAAATACATACATTCGGAGACAAAAGAATCTGATCTTTCAAGATATGCTCAAAAATCTTAGAAAGTGCAGGAAGGATAGAGATAGGCCTCAAATCGTCAGTGGTGTTTACACTACTGGTCTTCAAAACAGGGACGATACGAGCCAGTTTCCAAGCAGAGGGAAAGTTGGATGTGGTTAATATCGTATTAAAATGGTGTAGAATAAGATGCGATATATGGTTGTATATAATTTTGATAAAATTGATAGGAATATTATCCACACCAACAGATTTAGACTTTAGATTACAAATTGCTAAAAATAATTCATCTTCAGTAATATTGCGAAAAGAAAAGGGGCCAGACATCGCATAAAAATCAATAACTTCCTCGTTGCAAGATTGAGACATATCAGCAAAATATTTATTAATATCGTCAACATTAAGGCCATCCATCAGTGTGGCCTCACCCACCTTTTCTCAATACCCTCCACATACCTGCCGAGTCAAGTCCAGAAAAAATACTCGAAAAGTAGTTCTTTCTTTCACTACGAATAACATTTTTCGCCCTATTAGGGTGACGACAGTATATTCTCCAATTCTCATCCGTAGGGGCAGCTTTAAAAGCAGTAAAAGATAGATCTCTCAAAGAAATAGCTAGTAACACAGACCTTGATTTCATCCAACTATCCTCTTCACCTTTAATTTTCTTACGAACGACTGGGACGAAAGTAAAAAGTTTTGCAATTAAAGAATTTAGGTAAGACGACTGGATATCAACACAATTTGAAAGAAAGAAAGGTAGATGATCAGCATTATGTAAACAGAAAAGAAGACCATTCCAGTCAATTTTATTATAATCCCTATACACATAGAATTTATCAGAGGTTAAGACTTTAAATGAAAAGGCTGCAAAAATCAGCGTATGCCTAGAAATAGAAGGACATTGCACCTGTTCGGAAAAACAAATAGTTGATGGGTCATTAACCAGCCAGAAATCCAAAAGGGAAGTGGAGGAGTGATAAACATCAAAGTGAGTCGGTCTAGATTTATGAAAAATGGACAAGCCATATCTAAGGCACATAGATCTTACCATGGCTGATTTGCGCTCATCAAACATATTACAATTGAAATCTCCAACTATAATAGTATTTGAATAACGAACTAATAAATCAGAGTGTCTCTCCTCAAAGCATGTAAGATTACCACTCGGTAGGTATACAACACCAAACAGAACACTGTTATTAGCAATATCTAATTTAATAAAAAGCGATTCAACTCCATCAGGGTCAGACACCACCTGAACAAACAAGGCAACACCACCAACACGTCTAGATAATCTTAATTATCATTAATTCCTTACCAGAATAAAACCAGATATTTTAAGAGATAGATTTGAAACATGAGGCTTTAACCAGGTCTCTGATAGTGCAAAGATGTCAAAATTTCTACTTATAATAGGTTTGTTTCTTTACTTTTTGGGTAAAGTTCGTTAAAATGAGAGGAAACTATAATTTCGCTCAATAATACACAAAAATGCACAAAAGTACGGGAACGCGAAAAACCAAAATTTTAACACGAAAATAAACGTCAATGCATGTATGCATATACATACGTATGCACTAGAGATCGACCGAAGGCGTTTTTTTTTGGCCGAAGTCGAAGCCGAAGCCGAACTTCGGCTAAAATCCTAAACTTCGGCCAAAACCGAAGCCGAAGCCGAATGTCTTAAATTTTAAAAATTATACTTACGTTTTATAAGAATTTAAAAAAAAGTTGGCTTTTTCGAGATCACTGAAATAGCTTAATATCTATGTTGTGTATCCAACAAGAAAAATGAAACTATTTTGCAATTTCTAGATTGCTTTTTCATATGATCACTCACTAGAACGTCCAAGTAAAAGAAAATAGAAAGCAACAGGGTAGTATTTCAAAGCAACGCTTTCAAAACGGTAAACACAATAGAAACTGTCTGCGAGCAACGACCAAACATAATTTTATTTTTCAAGCTTGGAGTGAACTCTAATGTAGAGTTCGACCGATTAATCGGCTTCGGACATAAAAATTGGTAATCGGCCAACATTCGGCCTATGGCAAAAATCGGCCGATTAGCCGAAGCCGAATATTTTTCATTCCAAGCTTGAAAAATAACATTATTTTTGGTCGTTGCTCGCCGACAGTTTCTATTGTGTTTAACGTTTTGAAAGGGTTGCTTTGAAATACAACCCTTTTGCTTTCTATTTTCTTTTACTTGGACGTTCTTGTGAGTGATCATATGAAAAAGCAATCTAGAAATTGCAAAATAGTTTTATTTTTCTTGTTATGTATCCAATAGATATTACAGCTATTTCAGTGATCTCAAAAAAGCAAACTTTTTTCTTAATTCATATAAAACAAGTATCATTTTTAAAATTTAAAACATTCGGCTTCGGCTTCGGTTTTGGCCGAAGTTTAGGATTTTAGCCGAAGTTTGGCTTCGGCCAAAAAAAAACGCCTTCGGTCGATCTCTACTCTACATAGTATGCACATAACTAAACACATACTTTTGTACATACACACGCACGTATTTACTTACATGATTCAGCATACTTATATAGTTTTTTTTTTATCTTCATTTCATATAAAAACTTATAAAACTTTGTTCACCACTAGTTTCTAAACATTTTTTCATACATTTGTTATTTGTTTAGGTTTTAGGTAAATGTAATTTTTCTTTGTAATTGTTTGTTTTTCAACCAGCTGATTGATTTTGTGTTTGCCCAAACTAGCACGAAGAAAAAGTACGGGCTATTTCTTGCAAGAAGAAGAAGAAGAACATTACTCTCACAAAACCTCTCTCATTTACCCAATTTTCGAGTACGGGAACGGTTTTCGTGCAAATTGGGATCCCGCGGGATCCCAATGTAGAGTAAAGAAACACAATAAATGACTTTTAGCTCATCAAACTTGACAGAGCTACCATTTGGTCTAATACTTTGACAGTTTATGTGACCAGTTCTTAACTGAGAAGATATTCTTCTAATAGGAAGATTACAAGAAGACCCACCATTCACCACGGGACCAATGTTTTCATTACCTGTAGTCATAAAAACAAGTTAAGACAGGGAGCCAACAGTGCAACAGTATGTTGTATAAATGCATTAATAGATTCAAATTTAAGCGTTATGTTATAAGATATTATAAGATATGCTCAGCCATCATAAAAATAAAAAAATTAGAAAAAAAAGAAATGTAGAAATATATGTATAAAGTTTACGAAGTTTTGCAAATACACATTACATGCTACAACAGTTATTCATTAGTTACCCCAACAATGCATACATATGTATAAACGTTGTCTGATGTATTAGAAATACAATAGTTTAAATTTCAAAATCAGAAAAATATGGTTTATAGAAATACAGAAGACAACCAATATGTATACAGAATTTCAAGAAAAGAAGACTAGTTGAAAATAAAAATTAAAGAATTATATAATGTGCATGTAAAGGGTGTTTTTTTAGAGGTATAGAACTTCGAATTGAAATAAAACACAAGAAAATCGTTTTAATGTCCATCAATTTGGCTTTATTGGAAGGATAATTTTATGCCATTAATGTTTAAATATGATTTCGGGCATGTGGCTGCCACGGCTGGCTCGAATAAAGCCAATTCTACAGGTCCAATTTTCAACCACTTTTTCGAGCATATGGGGCCGTATGTTGGCAATAACGCCACGAATGTTGGCTTCCAAGTCCCCTAACGTTTCTGGTTTGTTGGCGTAGACGAGCGACTTCACATATCCCCAAAGAAAATAATCCAATGGTGTCAAATCACACGATCTTGGTGGCCAATTGACAGGTCCATTCCGCGAAATTATGCGCTCATCGAATGTTTCCTTCAATAAATCGATTGTGACGTGCGCTGTGTGGCATGTAGCGCCGTCTTGTTGGAACCACAACTCATCCACATTCAAAATCTTCCATAAAGTTGATGGACAAAGCTCCAATTGCTGTGCACGGTGGCGAATCGATTCATTCGGGTCCTCTTCAACAGTTTGCTCTACAGCGGCAATTGTTTCTTCGGTGCGCACTGTTCGACGTCTCTGCGGATGCGTATTATCACATAGAGTAAACGTAGTGCGAAAACGATCCATGGTTAACTGAATTAATTGCTCTGATGGACGATTATGTCGACCATAAAATGGACGGAGCTTGCGGTAAACTTCGCGAACTGAACCATTATTTTCGAAATAAATTTGCACGATTTGCAAGCGTTGTTCTTTTGTCAACCTGTTCATGATGAAATGGCAAATCAAACTAAATATTAATCACTTGACAGCTGACAAAATGGCCACCAGTTAAAAAAGTGATGCCAACTTAAAGTTCTATACCTCAATAAAAAACACCCATTACAAGTTAACAATTAAGTTAATTAATTCACAGTTCGGAAGCTAAAAATTAAAATTACAATCTTTGTGTATGTACAATGTTTGAGATCATATTGATATTTGATATCACATTACTGAAGAATTACATTATTTGAATATAAAAAGTAAGCAAATGAGTTCAATTATGTGGATTTGAATTCTGATTTTGATTAAACAATAACGAGCGTTGTTCATACGAGTTGACAACTTCACTACCATCTGCTAAGGTAAGCCTGGCTTGCACTCTATCAGAGTTTAAAATTTTAAAATTAAGTATCACTTTCAGTCGCTTTAACTTTATGCATAAAGCATTGAGTCTTGAGGCCGCAAGGGAGTAGTGATTACGATAAATTATTTATAGAAAATTTTTCCGCTAAAATTTTAAATATCTGATTATAATGCTTTACTTGTAAGTATGTATATGTATCTTTTTTATGTTGGCTTAAAACTATTTTCGTTTTTTTACGTTTGTTAATTGCAAACTATTTTCATAAAAGAAATAATTTTGTTTGTCTCTAGTGTTCGCTTGAAATATTCGCATAAATAGCAAAAGTAAGCGAATAATTTGCGAATGCGAACGCGAACATTCGTTACATCCCTAGTATATATTTAGATAACAGATATAGTTTTCTTATACATATACCTTTCTGTTTTCATGTTTATATGAGAATGATTATTTTGATGGCAACAAGGCAACGGGCTACAGGTTGTTGTCCGTGCTACATTTGTCGTTGTAGTCGAATTAAACTAATTTCTATTTTTTATGGCTGCAAACCAAAAACAGTGTTGACAATATAGCAAAATACATATGCAAATCAAATTAGTGCCAAGAAATATTTTTTATTGCAAAATATAATTCAAAGTTACAAAATTTTAATGTTAATCACAAAAGTAATATATTTTTGCAAAGCGAAAAAAGTTATAATTCGCGAAAAGTTGCAAAATTTAAAAAAAGCCATAATATTGATTAAAAATCGCTAAAAATGAAAGGAATGCAAAAAATTTGCGAAAATTAAGAAAAAAAAGCAAAACGTTCCTAACAGCAGGATGATAACAAACTCTAATAATGTGTAAAAAATCTTCAAAACAAAAGAGTCGCTTTTATTGCAAACTTTGCAAAAATCGTGAAAATTTGCAAAATTTTCAACAAGCCATAATAACAAGGTTGGAAACCGAAACAAATAACGGTATCGGTATTGATACCGGTACAATTATTTTTTAAATTTCGGTATCGGTAGCGGTATCGGTATTTTTTTTATTTCGGTATCGGTATTACCGGTACATACCGTTATCGAGTTTATAATACCGGTATACCGATATTATTATAAATTACTTAAAAAATGGAGTATTTTTCCATTAACATACGTATAAAAGCATATATACTTATTTGTTTCTATATATGTTTTTATACTATTATTAAACAATAATTTATTAAAAAAGTGAAACGAGGAGACAGCAGTTCAAACTTTACATATATAAAGTATACATTTTGGTTAATTAAGCAAAATAGTAAAAATATAAATTTTGTCTATACTGATAAATTACACTGTGTGACAAATTTTATGAAATCGAAATACCTGGGACCTGTTACCATTTTCCTGTTAGATATTGTCGAGTATAACAAAAATCTGTATTTGAAATTTTCCAAAATCTTGAGTTGCGGGTAAAAACCGATTTTTCGTATCCGTAGGCACTTATCAACCTCTAACTAAGTTAAATATCAACCGATTTTAAATTAATAAACGGATACAGAAATAAGAGACTAAGACCTTTCGAAACATATACATATATATTGTTGCAGTAAATTTCAAATATACATATGTCTGTATTTTGCAACAAATATAATTTTTTTTCGGTTTTTTTCGACACTTTTATACTTTGGAAACATTTTTAGGCAATATTTTTGTACTGGACCCATATTGTTTATAACTTTCTCGTCAAATTCAGACGAAACGAACATTTGAATATTTCAATTCAAAAAATAAACGATATTCTTTTAGCCAAATTAAAAACAAAGAAAGCAATATTCTTGTTCAATTAACATTATAAAACTTAAAGCAGGTACTTTTCTTCACCTCAAGAGAGGAATCTTTAACTTAAAATATAAAAGTTTAAAGTTTTTTCTCTACCAACCTTATTTATTACGGTGAAGTGTGTAAACAAGACCAAAACCAAAAAAAGAAAGTTAATTGAAATATATTTTTCCAAGTTCTGCCCTTATTACGGTTTACAGCTCAACAGCTCAAGTTGGATTGAAACAACTTAACTTTTAAACAACTGTTTTTTTGGTATTCTGAATAACAACTAATTTTAGTTGTCTTCGAAGATTCTTATCTATGCTATGTTTTTTGAAATAGTATCCATTACAAAACATTTTAAATACTTTTAATTCATGGTTTCATGGCTAAAAAAGTTTTAATACATAATAAAAATTTGTAGTTGCCAAAAAACTCACCTATCTTTTATTTTTTGGCCGGAATCGGTATACCGGTACGTACCGGTATAGACGTAAACGGTAGTCTGGGTACCGGTATTTTCTAACCGAAACGGATTTCGGTATCGGTAACGATACCGGTATCTGATTTTAGCGGTATTTGAATCGGTATCGGTATTTTTATGATACCGTTTGCCAACCTTGCATAATAATAAAAATTCGGTAAAAATCACGGAATTGCGAAAATTCGCAAAAACTTATTCGTACTAACAGCGAGGTAATAACAAAGCCTAATATTGTTTAAAAATCGGCTGGGAGGCTGAAAGCATGCAAGAAGTCGGTTTTATAGCGAAGTTTGCAAAAATTGTCCAGAAATTGCAAAATCGGAAGCAAGTCCTAAAATTTATTAGAAATCGCGAAAGTCATTGAAAATATAAAAAGATTGGAAAAGTGAAAAAACGCGAAAAAATCGGAGGTTAGCGAAAATTTGCTAAAACTATTAAAGAAATTACCAAACCTATAAATAGTAAAAATCGCAAAAAAAAAATATAAAGAAATAAACTGAATTGTTTTTATATTTTTGAATAAACTATTTTATTTTTAAAAATGTGAAATATTTGAAGGCGGCACCACTGAAATATAAATTTATGGTGCTGCTGCCGTCTTCAAAATAATTAAGTAGCTGGCTACTAGGCAACATTTGTTGCCAGCGGCACTTGTAGTCGTGTAGCCATGTAGCCTGCTGTGGTGAATGTGTTTAATGCATAACAGATAAAAAAGGAAAAAAGATTTTTAAATCTAGAAGCTTGGAAAATCTGTTTTTTTTGTAACGTAACGTCAGGGGCTCTACTCTATATTTCGAAACGAAAGAAAATGCTTTCGAGTTTGCATTGCAAATTTAAAGCATTTGCTTTCGTTTCGAATTATAGAGTAGACCCCCAGGTCATATTTTGATTATACATATCTTGAAATCTTTAAGTTTGATTGTTAGCATTTTTTCAATGAATATAAAGATTTTTAATCACTTCCCAAATCCAAGAAAACAAAGTTTCTCAAACATGATTTTCAATTTTTTTTTCAACATTTTTTCATACAAATGTCACGTAACGCCAGAAAAGAATGCACCATATGCTCCATATGCTAAAATCTTGAACATACATACGTATTTTGACAACGTTAACAAACGAAAATATATCGAATTGCTAGAAAAGTAACAGTCACGCAATCGTTATTGTAAGCGACAAAATGTATAGACAAAAATTAAGATTGTCGGAGCGTTAGAAGTTGCTGAATCGCATCTAGTTTCCGTTAATTTTTCAAGTTGAAGAATTTTCTACTTTTAAGCATTTAAATTAATCAATCAGTCATTTTTATTAGCTTACTGGCTTGCTCGGAGTTTGAATTGGTTCGTGTCAGTAGTTGTGCTTTTTCTACTTCTTTTTCATACATTTTTTATGTGTTTTTATTTTAGAGAATAATAATAATAAACTAGGTGATTTAATATTACTTTAGATATTGTGATTAAAAATAACTTATTTAAAACCAGAAAAAATGCATAACCTCTTTTGGAAGTAATTAAGAAGTGGTTTCTAAAAAATCGCCCATACAGTGAAACATTTGCTGCGAAACATTTTTAATTTCTCTTTTGAAACTGCATTCGTGTCCACACTGTGAAGTTTTTGTTTTGCAGCTTAATACATTTTCTCATATATTTCTCATGAGAATAAGGCGAGAATGACGTACTCAACAAGAACTTCGTGTACATGAAACAAAGTACCCTTTCCCATTCCTCATTCCCTCTCGTCCACAAACTCAAATGTTTTGCAGCAAATGTTTCACTGTATGGACGGGGACTAAAGAAATCTCACTTTATTTTTTGCTGGTCACATGTACTCATATACGTACATATATTTATAAATGTTTTGCAGCTTAATACATTTTCTCATATATTTCTCATGAGAATAAGGCGAGAATGACGTACTCAACAAGAACTTCGTGTACATGAAACAAAGTACCCTTTCCCATTCCTCATTCCCTCTCGTCCACAAACTCAAATGTTTTGCAGCAAATGTTTCACTGTATGGACGGGGACTAAAGAAATCTCACTTTATTTTTTGCTGGTCACATGTACTCATATACGTACATATATTTATAAATCTATCTATATAATTAATAGGCGAACACGTTTTTTGTAATCCCTTTTACGCCGGATCTACTGCACCGTTTTCGGAAAGATTTATATCATTTTAAAGGAAATTCTGCACAGATGTGCAGAATCTATATTTTATTGAAATCGGTTTAGTATTTTGGGAGCTATTAGCGTTTAAAGTTGCTACTACTACATGCAAACATAGTACACACGCACTTGTTAGCTTACACTGTGTGTGTGTGTATATTTGTGTAATATTTTTCTTGCTATTCCAATTTTTTTTTCTTATTTGTTATTGTATGAAAGCCATAAAACCAGGGTGACCGATGTCAATTTTCTAAAAGTTGCATCAAATAGGGGATTTATCAGAAAAAGGGGCAAAATTAAAAAAAGGCGTGAAAACTACACTACAGTCGAAAAAGTGGCAATTTGCCACTTTAGTCGGTCAAACGGTCACGTTGCATAAAACTTATAGGACGAGAGTTCAATAAATTGAATTAGGTTTAATAAAGAGATTTTGTTTCTGTTTATAATACGGACGATTGTGTCGTCCGTTTGTTATATCTAGTATTTATAAATGGGACACATCCGCCTAAAAAAGAGGGATACAAGGGCTCTTATACTCAACACTCCAGATTGGACTGATTGAAAATACTTTTTTTCCTTTTTTATTATCACAACTTATATATTATTTATAACTATCACTAAGTTTATGTCCGACACTGGTCGGGCCTAATAATTATATTTTAGATTTAAGATTTGAATACTTATTGTTAGTTCATATTTGTCAAATATTTAACAAAACTCGAGTCACATCCTAATCCGCTTGCTCGTAATATTTTGAACTTTACTGGACACATCCGCCTAAAAAAGAGGGATACAAGGGCTCTTATACTCAACACTCCAGATGGGACTAACTGAAAAATAATTTTTTATTTTTTATTTATTTTTTCTTCCTTTTGTTTATCACTACTTAAATATGTATTATTTATAACTATCTCTAAATTTATGTCCGACAGTGGTCGGGCCTAATAATTATATTTTAGATTTAAGATTTGAATACTTATTGTTAGTTCATATAGGAAGATACAATAAATAAATATCATGTATTAAAAAAAAAAAAAAAAAAAAAAAATATTTGAAGATACAATAAATAAATACATGTATTAAAAAAAATAAATAAATATTTTTATTGCAGGCCATAAAGAACTAGCAATCGAATTATATCGTAAAGGTATTAAGGAATTAGAAGATGGCATTGCAGTTGACTGCTGGAGTGGACGAGGTGAAGTTTGGGAACGTGCCCAACGTTTACATGATAAAATGCAAACAAATCTGTCAATGGCCAGAGATCGTTTACATTTTCTAGGTAATTAAAAATGCATTTCATTGATGTTGAATTTAATTTTTAACAAAATTTAAATTATGTAGTTAAAGTTATATGTATGTAATTATGAAGCATGTACTAAAAAAAATAGATTTATTCTTAATTTTTTAAGTTTTATTTTTTATTTTATGTTTTTTATGCCATCAACATCATTTTGTTGTTTTTGTGTTCTTTTGTGTTATTTATATGTACATATAAATAAAATTGTTCGAAAACAAACATGCAGAATTGCGTGACGAACAATTACGTTTGGAAAAACTTCATCTGAATAAAGAGAAAGAGCGAAAGGCACATCCAACTGATAATAGGCCTATTTTGAAATATAGAAAAGCTAACACAGCTTCGACTTCAACAAAACCGACATCAACATCCTCAAATGTTCAAATCGTGCAGCCCATGCAAATAGATACTAATAGTAGTCCAACTACAATTCCAATGGTTCGTACAAATAATACTACAAAGTTACGCAGCATAGCTGCACATAATATAAGAAATAATAATTCAAATACAACTACTACCTCCTCGTCTGCTGCAGGTAAGTTTTCTTAAAGTTTTGTTGAAATTACAAATATGATAACAAAAAAAAAAAAATTAAAGAGGCACTCAATAACATATTTTTATTATTTACATATATACATACATATGTATGTATGTGTGTACATTAGAGTGGGTAAATTTTTTTCTCGACCGAGCGGTTGTCAAAATCGTAATCTACATCAAATTCTAAGAAGGCTTGCCCAAGAAACCATGGGTCTAAAATCAAAATCGACCTTCTCATTTTTAACGAGAAACTTTTGTTTTCGTATATAAAAATTTTTTTAATTTGCCTAAGTTGTATTGCATATTAAATACTTAAAGAAAACCTTCTCGTTAAAAATGGGAAGCTCGAAGTTCCTGGGCAAACCTTCTTAGAATTCATCGTATATTACGATTTTGACAACCGCATCGTGAATTTTTTTAGTCCATACAAATTGATCCACTCTAGTGTACATACATGCAAACATATGTAGATTGTAGGTGTGTACTTATGCGTTTGATTTTGAATCGGAATAATGTCAAAGCAATGCTTCTTTTAGAAACATCATCTTCATCACAAAATGCACGTTAAACAAAATGATTTGTTGTTTTTTTATTTAGTTTTTTTTTTATTATTTATTGCTTCTTATGGAAATGTCAATAGGATAGTACATAGAGACTGACTTCCTAAACGTATATGCAATGTAATGTGCGTATACAAAACTACTATTACCGAAGTAGCTACATAATGCATCTTCACAGTATCTATTAATATGGAAATGTTACATTGTAAAAATACGTTTTGGAAGTCGGCCATATACATATATTGAGGAATTATTTAAAAATAATTAAATTAGAAATTTGTTTTCAGCCTCTGGTCGTAAACTTACAGTTGGTTCTAAACGTCCTGGAAATTTGGCTGTTGCAAACAAGTCGCAAACATTACCACGTAATTTGGGTTCGAAAAATGCAATAGCTGGTGTGTCTCGTCAACCAATTAAAACGGCTGCAACACCTCCTGCTGTTCGTAGACAATTTGTAAGTATGGATTCTCTTATTACACACTAAAACCCCATCTAAGTGAGTCTTAATAAAGACAAAGGCGAAACCAATCATCGCTTCTTTGCACATTCCAAAATACAATTCGTCGCTGTTTTATCTAACTGACCTATCCAACATTTTTTAAAATTTTCAGGATTCTTATGGAATGTAATGTTTATAGTCATAAAAATTTTAGACAAGGTCTATTATGACTCATAAAGTCTAGTAGTGGACTCAACTTATTTTTCAAAAAAATTTCAGTTAGGCTTGCCAAATTTGTTTACGCTAATACAAATGTTGGCGAGACAAAAAATTGGAGGGTTCTGGTATTTTTTTTCGAGCTTCGGACAAAAAAAATTCAAAAACTCGAACTCAGCAAACAATGTCTTTACAAGTAAAAGGCGAACTCAGTGTAGATTCTTCCATGGTGGATTATGATCATAAGCATATAAGCTTCCAATAAAGGAATCGTAAACTCGGTCGGATAACGAATAAAAAGTAATTTATCAAAATGAATACAAAACTAAAACCTCTACGATCCGGCTTTAGAAATTCTAATGACATCAAATTAGCTCGGCCGGAATAAACACCTTTTAAAGCATTTATGGAGCAATTTTTATGGAAATTTTCTGGGAAATCCTAAAGAAGATACATACATATATTTAAAAGATTATCGGTTATGTTCTGTATTCCACGTGAAATTAAATCGTTCGGAATTGCCATACATACCATTGTTGTTATAAATATAGTTATACATATTTTATAGTTTTAATTTCATACCCTTATTAGTTATTTCTGTTCCAGTGATATCAAAAATGAGAAAACTAAAAGAGATTAGAGACCTGAAAGCTTGCTAACAGTAAAAACAATAGAAGAAACTTGCGAATGTTTTTGGTGGTACTTCATTTATTTTCGGAAGTTGCTCGAGTTTTTATATTTTTAATTTAGGCTTAGATTTACTGTACAAACGTACCTGCGAAGAATATTTCTTTTTATAAAACTTTTACGTTTGTAGTATTTTTGTATAGTTTAAAAAGGTTAAGAAGGGTGCTGCTATAACGCATCTCTACTCGGACATCCAGTTGGGTCAATTGTGATTCCCTCCTACTACGCGTTAATAGTAATATTGACCCCCCCATTTGTGCGCAGAATTGCCCCTATTATCCGACATTAAGGGACTGAATTCCTCTGATGAAGCCCCTGATATCCTAAAGTTTACACTTCCCGATATGCAGATAATATGTTCTATGGGTTTTGGTTCCGCTTCATCCCCGCACATCCTACAGAAATCTGTTGTGCCAGTTTCTCAAATAATGGTTTTTGATCTGATCGAGCAGTGACTAGTCAACGCGTCGACTATCACGACTTGCATCGCCTTCCTATTCATATCCAGTAGCTGTTAGGATCTTCCTGAGTCAAGTTTTGCCCACATACCCTTCGAGACTCTACAATCCTCCCTAATTTTCCGTGAACTGTTTGTCCTGCACTCTATCCGATTACTGAGTCTCCTGTAGTAATGACCTATCGGCAAATCCACCGATCTGTCACATATTCCCTCATCTAACGCAAACCCTAGTCTTGCCAGCTCATCGTCAATTTCATTTCCTTCAACACTGCTGTTGCCCGGAACCCAACATAGTCGACGTAGAAGGTTACCTTCTCACTGTCAGGTACATTCCTGGCCACTAAATCCGTAGCTCTGAGGAAAACGCTGCATTAATTCGGCAGTCTTAAAGAACTACGATATTTCGTTCCCAAGATATAGACACCAGCCCTTGTGCCTTCCCCCGTTTTTGGCCCGTCTGTACAGACCGCACTACCCTCGTATAACTTATCGGATTTGACCCAATAGTTCCTATCCGGAATTACCAGTGAGGGGTTTATACTAAAATCAATCTCATCGACCTTATAGTCCGTGAACCCAAAGGTTACGGATCCCTGATCACTGGAACTGATCTTAAGATTGATGTGTGACCTGTTATTCCTTTCCTCACCAAACCTGCTTAAACGAGTCTAAGAAGACTTCTAGTCACCATTCCCATCACAAAGTACTCTATACGACGTCCAAGGTAGCCTGAAGTGTGCTTCTCTGAACCTTAGAAGGTAATCTCCTGCGACTTTCCTTCGTCAATGCTTCCCACCATACCACACAACCATAGGAAATAACCGGTAGAACAACCGATGTGTAAATCCAGCTTACTATTTTCGGTTGCAGATCCCAGTTCCTTTTTATGGAGTTCCTGCATGCGGAGTAGCCATTGAGCCCTTTCTTCAGCCTTTCCTGCGTGCTCCTTTTGCAAGAAAGCTTGTTATCTAGGAAAACACACAATTATTTCACTCCCTCTGCTAGACTCAGCTCGATCCCTCCCATATTGGGCAGTACAAAGTTTTCTATTTTCTATCTCCTGTTAAAGAGAACTAGCTCGGTTGTCTCTGTGAGAAGAAACTTTCCCGTTACCAGTATCCGAATAAGCAACTATCTTCCGTTCGCCCCTGTCAAAACTCTTAAGAATTACGTTCATTGTCAACAACCACAATAGAGGCTTTAAAACTCCTCCCTGTGGTATACCTCTCGTCACTAATCTCCTTAATTTTCCCCTTCCCATACTCGAGTTGATGATTCTGCTGATAAGCATGGTAACTATCCATTCCACTAGATAGTTGTGAACCCTGAGTGTCTCCGC
Source organism: Tachina lurida (assembly GCA_944452675.1). Taxonomy (NCBI): domain Eukaryota; kingdom Metazoa; phylum Arthropoda; class Insecta; order Diptera; family Tachinidae; genus Tachina; species Tachina lurida. The sequence goes on from OX101752.1 coordinate 142,115,167, forward strand.
GACTCCCTAATAGTCTCTCAACTGTGTTTCTTCAATCAATCGTTCTGATGTTTTCAAAAGAAACGACGAAAGACTGATTGGCCTGAAATCCTTTGGCTTTGAGTGGCTTGCTTTACTCGCTTTGAGTATAAAGATGATTCTAACCTCTCCAGCCTTTCGGTATACTCCTCCTAATAAGGCATATCTTAAAGATACTCACCAGAGACAGTAGTACGAGCTCTGGGACATTCTCGAACATGGCCGTAAAATTACCATCTTGGCCCGGTGATTTATACAGTTCAAAGGTATTTATTGCCCATGTTGCTTTTTCCAATGTCACAATATCGTCCCCTGCTTTCCATCCATCAGAACCTCGATAACCCATTTACGGAATCAATCTCTTCACAGTATTTCTTACATGAGGCTTTTCGCCCTTTTGAGATCACTATTGTACCTATTATACAACACTTTATAGTTGTTCCAATCTTCAATCCTGCCTGTGAGTTGCGCCCAATCTTCTTACCGAGGACCTCAGATCTTTGGTCCACCACGAAGCCTGCTCTCTTTTGCCTGCAAAAACCATTGGGCAGAACTGCTCAAAACTTTTCATACAATTGTTAGTGAAATATTCCACCTCCTCTTCCATCCCCTTTGTATGTCCACGTCTTGTGGAGTGGCCCTTGCCACTTGGATTCCTATATGGGTCACGGCTTTCTCCTGTAAATGTAAGACCGAATGATATCCTACTGTTACCTGAAAACGTTCAGTCTTTATCTACCAGGTTCCTGTTAGTTAGTGTTATGTCTATAACTTCTGCCCTATCCATATTCCTGAACGTGGGTACATTACCCCATTACAAATAAACATCTTTCTAGAAAAAAATCAAGCACCAACTCACTTCTTTGGTTAATGTTGCTGCTCCCCCATTGACTATGATGCTCATTAGTGTCGCAGCCGAGTACCATTGCAACTAATCTCACCCTTGAATCAACAGCATCATAAGGCATATAAACCGATGCAAGCACAATTACCTGCTTACTCTTGGCCCCTCCAATAACGACTGTAATGTCTCCGTTACTGAAAGAATAAAAAAAGTAAACGATGTAAAAGTTTATCAAAATTATCAGGCTTTCCAGTGAAGTTTATATATACAGACTATGAAGATATGTTGTAAATTTCAGCATTTAATACAAGTTTTTAAATTGAAATAGAATACAAGAATTAGTTATGCAAAAACTAAGAACAAAAAAAAAAAAACAACCGTCACACGAAAAAGCAATCTTCACTATATGTACATATGTGTTAATCTAAGTGCTAACTTATTTCTGGTTAATTACCTTCTCCATTACTTTAAAAAGAAGAATATTCATATACATTTCTTTAATAAATTTTGTACAATATTCGAATAGAGATTCAAATATAACGAACACAAATACAACATGGCAAAATCAACCCACCATACTAGATTTGAGCGACCCAGTGATTTTTTAATAATGTTGTTTATTAAACGTGCTTTATAAATCACCGTTCTTTTAAACAGCGACCGTGATCAAAGTTTTAACAGATTTGAGTAGTTCAGATTTAAAAGTATTTTATTTTTAGCAGAGTTATGATATTTTTAGAAATACTAATAAGCAATACTAATAAGCAGTCACATTAGGATGTGACTCGAGTTGCCTGCGTATTTTGCAATTTCTTCAGTCACTAGTGGCATATTTAAATCACGATGTAAATTTGAATTTTTTTATGTACCATGGAGCCGATGTTATTGACCGTAAAATTTTGTTTTGCCTTCTTTGGATTCTCTCGACATTAGAAGCTGAAGCAGTGCCCCATATGAAGCAGCACCATATTGGTTTCAAAATCGACTTGTATATTAACAGTCTTATTTATAAAAATTATTAAAAAATTTGAAAATTTGTTTTAAAAAGTCTTTATAAAGCCTTAATTAGTTTTATAAATAAGGTTGTAAAAGTTTACAATCTAGACTGAGTGTTGAATTTCTGCCAGTCAACCAATGTATCTGAGTTAATTTAAGTTTCATTTGTGTTAGCTTTGAGTCAATATGATGTTTCCATGTAAGTTGTCGATCAAGGTACATACCAACGTATTTTACGTATGAATGTTGAGGAACAATTTGATTGTTGATGGGAATTGGGGAACAAGTATCTCTTTGCAGGGTAAATGTTACCACACACACACTTTTGCTCGTTTACTTTAATTCTCCATAAGTTTAACCATAGTTACAGTTGTGTAATATGTTCTTGTAGATATCGGGAAGCCTCGTGAGGATTTTCGTGCATACTAAGGCAGGCTGTATCGTCGGCAAATGTAGATGTATGGATATTACTGCTCAAAGGCATATCACAATTATAAATCAAATACAAAACTTGCCCCAGTATGCTCCCCTGTGGCACAGCGGATGATATAGATTCGGGCACACTCATGAATGCTCCCTCCACAACCGTGAACTTCCGGGTAGTAATGTAACTTTCTAATAGATTCAGAAAATGTATTGGTATATATGATTTCATTTTAGAAAATTTGTACTATTATTTAAAACAAAAACAACATAAAACGATAACAATTCATGTAGTAAAACTTAAAAACTATTTCAAACAAAAATCAGAAAATTTTGCAAACAATAAATGCATTCTACTTATGTACATACATATACAGGGTGTTTTTTTTAGAGGTATAGAACTTCGAATTGAAATAAAACACAAGAAAATCGTTTTAATGTCCATCAATTTGGCTTTATTGGAAGGATAATTTTATGCCATTAATGTTTAAATATTATTTCGGGCATGTGGCCGCCGCGGCTGGCTCGAATAAAGCCAATTCTACAGGTCCAATTTTCAACCACTTTTTCGAGCATATGGGGCCGTATGTTGGCAATAACGCCACGAATGTTGGCTTCCAAGTCCCCTAACGTTTCTGGTTTGTTGGCGTAGACGAGCGACTTCACATATCCCCAAAGAAAATAATCCAATGGTGTCAAATCACACGATCTTGGTGGCCAATTGACAGCAGCGTGACCGTTTGACCGACTAAAGTGGCAAATTGCCACTTTTTCGACTGCCTTCCCACTTTTTGTCACCCTTTTTTTTGTGTGAATTACATAAAAATACATTAAAAATAAAAAGTTTAGTGTAGTTTTCTCGTTTTTTTTATTTTGCCCCTTTTTTTTGATAAATCCCCTATTTGGTGCCACTTTTTGAAAAATGTCATCGGTCACCCTGATTGACAGGTCCATTCCGCGAAATTATGCGCTCATCGAATGTTTCCTTCAATAAATCGATTGTGACGTACGCTGTGTGGCATGTAGCGCCGTCTTGTTGGAACCACAACTCATCCACATTCATGCCATCCAATTCGGGAACAAAATAGTCGGTTATCATGGCTCTATACCGGTCTCCATTAACGGTAACTGACTCTCCAGCATTATTTCGGAAGAAGTATGGCCCAATGACTCCACCAGCCCATAGAGCACACCAAACAGTCAGTTTTTGTGGATGTAATGGCGTCTCAAGGGTCTCACGTGGATTCTCTTCACTCCAAATGCGGCAATTTTGCTTGTTGACGTAGCCATTCAACCAAAAATGAGCCTCATCACTGAACAAAATTTTGCGATGAAAATCAGCATCGAGATCAATCTCATTTTCGGCCCATACACCAAAATCACGACGCATTGCATGGTCTCGCGGCTTTAATTCTTGCACAAGCTGGATCTTGTAAGGTCGCAAGCCAAGATCTTTGCGCAAAATCTTCCATAAAGTTGATGGACAAAGCTCCAATTGCTGTGCACGGTGGCGAATCGATTCATTCGGGTCCTCTTCAACACTTTGCTCTACAGCGGCAATTGTTTCTTCGGTGCGCACTGTTCGACGTCTCTGCGGATGCGTATTATCACATAGAGTAAACGTAGTGCGAAAACGATCCATGGTTAACCGAATTAATTGCTCTGATGGACGATTATGTCGACCATAAAATGGACGGAGTTTGCGGTAAACTTCGCGAACTGAACCATTATTTTCGAAATAAATTTGCACGATTTGCAAGCGTTGTTTGTCAACCTGTTCATGATGAAATGGCAAACCAAACTAAATATTAATCACTGACAAAATGGCCGCCAGTTAAAAAAGTGATGCCAACTTAAAGTTCTATACCTCAATAAAAAACACCCATTACATATGTAGTAAAAGGAATCATCTAGATTCTCCTTGAATGTCTGCATGAAGAAAGCAGCCACATAAACCAGGCTGCTGTTTACGTATACAAACAAAATCGTAAAACTAACTCTGTTAGGGCATAAGAAGCTATTGTAAATCAAAAAAGTGAGTTCAACATCTACTGAAATTAAGAGAGAATATTTCTATGATGATGTTTCTGTCGGTAAAATTTTAAAATACATATTTCCATATAAAATCTATTGAAATATGTATGTATTTCGTAATTTTGTTCGATATCGTGTGCCGGAAATTGGTTTCATAATTTGTGTCTTGTTTCATAATTTGATAGACGATGTGATTGTAAACTTTTCTAATGCTGTCCCTTCAACGGAATTTACTTGTTTACTAAGGCCGGGTTTACATCGGTGTGCCAAATGCCACACAAGCGTAAAAAAGCGTAACCACTAATGAAAAACTGATTCAGACATGTATTTATAGCAAGTAAACCCATATAAGCGACTACCCAAAAATCACCAATGAAGATTATGGTTAATTTAATCTCTAATCTTGAACTCAAAAAGTCGCCCTAAGTTAAATAGTTCCATACATAACTAATAGACAATTTTATAGAATCTAACGTGATTGGAAACTTTAAATCAACAAATACATGTCTGAATCAAACAGTTTTTCATTAGTAATTAGTTGTGTGGCGGTATTTGAGTAAAGTGTTGTATTTGAGTAAAGTGTTGCATTTGAGTAAGTGCTGCATTTCGAGGAATAACGCCAACATTCCCCCCAACGTGAATCCTTTCTATGAGGAGGATTTGCTTAATTCCATACGAGCCAATTTCACGACGGGTCGGCGATGAGCGTTGTTGGTTATCCCATTGACCCTAAGCAAATTATCATCCATTTAGGAGATATGATCTTTCCTCGCTGAAGGCTTCCATCTGAACCTGACGGCAAATAAGCTTCTGAACAGCTTCCACTTCTGCGGCCGTTAACTCACTTGATATCAGAATAGCTTTTGTTAATTTGATGTTAATAAAACGTAACACCCATGCTGCACAGCGTTTCAGTCGTAGATACTTTGAAAATTTCTGAAATTCTAAAATTGGGTCCTTGCGAATGTGTAATACCATCACCTTGTTAACTTTTCCTTTGTGAATTTGATTACCATCATAAACAGGTTACTAAAAAATTCGGGACCATTCAGCAATCTTGAATTGGGATCAAATTGTACAGATGATCTGACTCTTGTAGCCTCGTCAGCAACATTCAAGTTCGTTGGCAACCACCTCCATTGCGTAGACTCGGTTGTTGCTAAGATTTCTGATATTCGGCAAGCGACAAATTGCTTATATTGCCTATCAGTTGACCGGATCCACAATATGACAGTCTTTGAATCAGACCAAAGGGTCGTACGACTGATTTTGAATTCGTGGCTTTCTTGTATGGTTGTTTTCAGACGACACCCTAGCTCAGCGGCTTGTAATTCCAGGCGTGGTATAGTCACTCCTCTCTGGGGGGCGCAACGAGACTTGGCGGTGACGAAGGAGATATGGATATTATTTTGATGTATCCGAAAATATGCGACGGCAGCGTAAGCCCTAGCGCTGGCGTCAACAAATATGTGGAGCAGTATATCATCGGCAATATTTATCAATTCTGAATGGCAACGGCGAATGGAGAATTGTTTAATCTTATCAAATTCCTTCAACTACTTATTCCATTGTGTCAGTATTTGTTGAGGAAGATAATCGTCCTATTGCAAACACAATTTCCATGTTTTTTGTATGAGCAATTTAGAAAATATAGTGAAGTTTACGAGTAATCCAAACGGATCGAAAACTGCCATTACTGTTCCCAATATTTCACTCTTGGTAGGTGGACGTTTCCCTTCCAGTACATCGGGGCAAATCTTGTGGAACTTGATGTGAAATTCAAAGCAGTCTATATTTTTGTTCCAATACAGACAGACCCAATATCTTATCTGTTGGACTCTGTCGTTCCATTTTTAAAACATTTGAACTACCCTGGCACCGTTAAATCGAGATTCCACTTCTAGTAAGTTGGATGAAAAGTTCCGTAAGTTGAACCCGGCAGTTGCGTTTATACGTATTACCTCCGTTGTGACTTCTAACGCCTCCTCTGTACTAGGGATGGGCAAATGGAAAAAATGTATCGATATATATCGTATCGATATTTTTGAACAGCATCGATATATATTTTTTTAAAACATCGATATTTCGATATATCGATATTTTTTGACCACAAATTTTGTAAACATCTTTTAAGTTTATAATAAATACACATACTATATAAAATATCGCGCCATAACCGCCAAAAAAGTTTAAACGACATCATTTTGAGAACTTAATATTTTCTTAGCGATTTTAAATGTTAACATGCTTATTTATACAAATTATTGAGGTTTTGCAAAGCTTTTTAAAACAGATTTCCATAAAAAATTTTCCTTATTAAGCCTTTAGAAAGCCTTAATAATTTTTATAAATAAGGCTCTTAATAATTGTTTTATGAATGCTCAGTGTTGAACACTTCAAACTTCATCGTTGCAGAATACGAGAAATATGTACTGGGCATCCATTAAATAATGATTTAATATTTAGAGAAATCGCGAAAAACTATCTAACTTAAATTTTAATGAACTCTAATAGCGAAGAAAACCAAAGTTGATATTGAGCTCCTTAAGGCTTCATTAGTCTTTACTTTCTGTTGCCGTTCTGTGTCTAAGTTTTAATTGTTACTTTTTCTGTAATAAATTTGAAACTAAAAAGATGAGTTTTGCATCGTCCATTGATATGTTTCAATATAGTTTTATGTTTTTCTGGTAAAAATTTAATTTTTTCAAATTCCTAAACCTTTCGAAAGGTTTTTATTTTACTTATGCTGACACCTACTACATACATTACACTACTTAAGGCAGTTTCACACTATAATACAAGTATTAATACTTTTGACGAAAATGCATCCCTAATCTAATTTCTGTTTCAAAAATTTCAAAAGACAATAACAACTCAACATGTCAGAGTTGCATTTTCCACAAAAGTATTAATACTTGTATTATAGTGTGAAACGGCCTTTAATAGTTTATTGATTTTCACAGGTTGAACCGAAACAGAATATAACGAAAGAGAAAACTAACGGCTTGTATAAGATTTCTATAAACAAAAAAGAGTCATCTGATTAGTAACAGAACAGAAAGTAAAAACTAATTCTGCCTTGAGACTTATACCCACACCAAATTTGACATTTAGCTTAGTTAATAAATAAACGTCATCTGGATTAGTGGGGTCACCTTATAGATGCGTCTTTTCTGTTATGAAATGTCTATTTTTTGTTCGCATCACTAGCAGTCATGCCAACATCCTAGCGTTAAAATTTATAGAGCTTTTAAAAATATCGAAACCCGATACTCGTAAATTAGAATCGATGTATCGATATATCGGTTTTTGAAATATCGGCGATATATATCGATATTTATTTTTTCAAATATCGATATTTCGATATATCGATATTTTTTGCCCATCCCTACTCTGTACTATCGAAACTAATAACCAGATCATCAACGCACATGTTGTTTATTACTGCTCTCACACCTCTAGGCGACGCTGATTAAAATTTTTGTGCATTTAAATTTTTGACGTACTCGGCACAGCATGGTGAGCAAACTGCTCCAAAAATCATAGACTCCATTACATATGTCCGTATCTCGCTGTCTGTTTTGCCATTACGCCACAAAAGACGTTGAGAATTCCGATCCCACGTTATTGTCGACACCCGAGAGAACATTTCTTGTATGTCAGCTGCTACAGCAATTTTCCCCTGCCGAAATTGATACAAAATTATTTGCAGTGGCCTTGCATGTTCTGGTCCCTTCAATAAATTCGAGTTCAGGAATGTATTCGACGTAATGGCAGCAGCATCAAAAACTATTCGCAGCTTTTCCGGTTTATGAGGGTTTGTTACACCGAAATGCGGCAAAAACCATAGTCTATCGTAGTTGTCGGCTTGCATCTCAACTGGTGACAATAACTTGGCATAACCCTTTTGAATATACTTATTCATCTCTGTTTTATATTTGGCAGCGTATGATGGGTCCCGTTTCATTTTGTTTTCAACCTTAACCAAGAGTTGTTTTGCCATATCGAAACTATCGAGCAAAACTATGTCAGCATTTTTCCAAAGTTGGCCTGTCTCATACCGATCGCCTCGTTTTGTAGTTGAGTTTCCTAGGATGTTTCTGGCATGTTTATTGTCTTCAGATTCCAGCACTAGGTTAGTTGCTTTGACACCAAAGTTCAAGCCACCCAGCCGATCTTCGTGGCGGCTGCCACAGGCAAATGGGGACCAGACTCAACGATCTGTTCAGCTATACCAAGTAGACAGTTGTCAAGACCAATCAGTATCGATGGTTTTTCAGTTTTGTAGTTCTCTATTGGAAGGTCTTTCATATATTCGAACTGTGGTCTATCAAAACTCTGCACCGGCAGATTTAGCGTCTTTACCGTATTTAAATTTTTAATGGTATATTTTTTGTTATGTCTGTTTAGAAGCGATATATCTACATTTGCCTTCATAGACGATTCGGTTTTGCACATATTGTCATACCATTGATGAGTAATAGACGATTTATGCCCCTTAAGGCCCATATATTTTGCTATACCCTCTTCAAGTAGTGATACTGAAGATCCTTCATCCAACAGTGCGTAAACCAGTATTGCCCCATTTGGACCGTGTAATGTGACAGGCAAAATCTTAAACAACTGGGATGCCTTGTCATTCCAACGGCACTGCAAAACATGATCTGGTTGTACAACCTTATTTTCCGCTTTCATATTTGAAACATCTCGATGTAACGTAGGGTGGTGCTAACGATTGCAGCCATGCGTAGCGCATAATTTCTTTTTCCTGCACTGCGTTACATTATGACCCTTTCGAAGGCAGGCAAAGCATATCCGAAATTGTTTCACTTGTTTCCACTTAGCATTAGTTGGCAACTCTTTAAATTGTCTGCACTCAATGAGTTCATGACTTCCTTTGCACTGATAGCATTCTCTACGAGCAGTTGGTTCCTCTTTACTATGAAGTACTCTGCGTGTTTTTACTGACGATTGTGTCCGACGATCATGCGTGCCCTGTGGCATTAAGCTACAAAAACGAGCTAAATCCCCAAGCCATATTGAAAAATGCTCCACTGTCGCAAATGGCACAAACGAAATCGAATATCTTGCCCATTCGTACTGTTTTGACAGGAGCAGTTTCAAAATTAATTTCTCCAACAGGGTAGGATTCATTAAATGGTTATCGCATTTGGCAGATTTAAAAAATGCGACAATATTCTTAACAAAAGTGGCCAGGCCCAAAATACCCTCGAGACGACCCTCGGATATAGATGGATACGTTTTCAGTTTTTCCAATTGTGAACGTATTAATAGCTCAGGCCGACCGAAATTAAATTTTAATTCATCAATTACCTGTTTAACATTTTCCGGGTAGATAAGCATTGACTTCACTGTATCCTTAGCTACACCCTGCAATGCTTTCTGCAGTCGTAGTAAATTCTGTCGATTTGTATATCCAAATTCCACATTTGTGTCTTCATAGTTTGCTAGGAATAATGGCCAGTATTCTGGTTTTCCGTCAAAGATTGGTAGCTAATACAATTTTGATGAAAATTCGCTTGCTGTGAGTACTGTTGTAGAATATTAATATTAAATTTTGAAATCACGTGATTTGAAATCACCGTGATTTTCAGAACAGATTGTAAATTTTTTTATGTTAGTGGAGGCAAGTTTCTATATATATGAGGAGCTACATATTTGGTTTTCGAGGCATCCTGTGAAGACGGTGCTGTAGCCGACTCTCTTCTCATATCTGTCTGAATGCTTACGATATTCTTCCTGTTGCGGCATGATTCCTGTCTCAGGTCCTCTATTGCTGACTTCAATGATGTCATTGTCAGAATCAGCGTTGATACTACTTCCGATGTAATTGCCTGAGATGACTGTAAGGTTTTTGTTGCTTCTGTCGTGGTCATCGCACTACTACCAAATGTGCCACTGACCTCAACCAGCGTGTCGCTCAAACCTTCACTGGCATCTCCCTCGTGATGTACTTCATCAGTTTGTGATCTGTACCCCATTTCTGTAACTTGTGAGAAGTTCTCGCATCGAGAAAAATTAAATAATTATATTGGTTGTGCTTTTTACACAGGATTACTCACATAAAAACTTATATAAACTTACAAAATATATCAACAAATACAGTTTTTTTCTTACTCACTCTGTGTTTCACAGGATGATAACAGTTTTTTCGACTCGAAAAGTTCTCACATTCCTTACAGAAACGAGGCACTGGTTTTTGGACCAGGCATTCCAATACACTTTCGAATACGGCGTAGAAATAAGTTCAACCGAGATTATTAGAAAAAAAACAATGTGACGGCGCTTATGTGCAATAATAAAATGTAGACGTATTAAGTTGTAAAGCCATTTATTTATAAAATTGAATTATGTTCTATTTAAATACAAATCTAAACACGACCAAAGTTTTACGTATAGTCTTCTGCGGGCAACTCCTCTTTTTTTTCGGTCAAGCGTTGTATTTGACGGTAGTGTGGTATTAGAGTAAAGTGTTATATTTGAGTAAAGTGTTGCATTTGAGTAAGTGTTGCATTTCGAGGAATAACGCCAACAAGTTGGTTACGTTTTTTTTTTGGGCAAATGACACACAAGAAATGCCAGATGTAAACTCAGCCTAAGGGTGTTGAATCCTTGCAGTATTGTAATAGTTTCACTTAAAAAAAATTTACATAGTTTGAATATAAAAAGGTTATATTATTTTTTATTTATTTATAAAGTCTAAAAACAAGTTCAAAATTAAAATTTTTAGTCATCTGGCCGAAATACTCCTCCTCAACGATCTCGTACACCTATAAGTGGTATTGGCAGCGGACAATCAAATAGTGGATCAAATACTCCCAGTGTTAGTGTAAAAGGCGTTGAACAGAAATTGGTTCAAATAATTTTAGATGAAATTGTAGAAGGTGGTGCTAAGGTGGAATGGAGTGATATAGCTGGTCAAGACGTGGCCAAACAAGCATTACAAGAAATGGTTATACTACCAGCTGTAAGGCCAGAATTATTTACAGGTAATGTGCATCCATATATACATACATACATACACCCAGGGAAAAACAGCTTAAAATCTATAAAAACCATATTGAATTAATAAAAAACATTAACGAAAGTCTAGTTATGTTGAAATTTCTTATTTCAATATCGAAAAATATTAATTTACAGTATTAATTTATTAATTTTATTAACCCCCGACCAAAAAAAGGGGTATTATAAGTTTGTAGTGTGTGTCTGTCCGTGTCCACGTACAGCCCAAACAGCCGGACCGATTTTGATTTAGTTTACTCTGTTTGAAAGGTGACTTGATCGAGATGGTTCTTAACTTGTTTGAAGAAAACCGGTCCAGCCGTTTAGAAGATGTCACATCTTTTCTAGATATATCGGGGGTTTTTAAAATGTTTAATTTTTGTGGTTTATTTTTAAGTATCTCACCATACATTTTCTATTACATTGAAAATCATTGAATTAATGTGACGCGTTCGTATTTTTAAGTTGCAGCTTTTCCCTGAGTGTACATATGTATGATATGGTGATTATAAAATTGTTTAATGGTTAACAATATAAATATTCTAGGTTTACGTGCACCTGCAAAAGGTCTTTTACTCTTTGGTCCACCAGGAAATGGCAAAACATTACTTGCACGAGCGGTAGCCACTGAGTGTAGTGCTACTTTTCTAAATATTTCTGCAGCTTCGTTGACTAGCAAATATGTGGGTGATGGTGAGAAATTAGTAAGAGCTCTTTTTGCAGTGGCCAGAGAAATGCAGCCGTCTATAATATTCATAGATGAGGTCGATTCGTTGCTCTCGGAACGTAGTAGTAATGAACATGAAGCTTCTAGACGTTTAAAAACTGAATTTCTTGTAGAATTTGATGGTTTACCAGGTAATCCCGAAGGAGATCGCATAGTTGTTTTAGCTGCCACAAATCGTCCTCAAGAATTAGATGAAGCTGCATTGAGACGCTTTACAAAACGTGTTTATGTGTCTTTACCCGATTTAGATACACGTGAATTGTTATTGCGACGTTTATTACAAAAGCAAGGCAGTCCACTCGATACGGATGCTCTAAAACGCCTTGCCAAGCTTACTGAAGGATATTCTGGTTCAGATCTGACCGCTTTGGCTAAAGATGCGGCTCTGGAGCCTATACGAGAATTAAATGTTGAACAAGTTAAATGCTTGGACATAAGTGCTATGCGCCCTATAACCGAAAATGATTTTCACAATTCCCTTAAAAGAATACGACGATCGGTGGCTCCGCAGAGCTTAACATCTTATGAAAAATGGTCTCAAGAATATGGTGATATTACCATATAAATAATAACACACTTTTGAACACAAACATTCTCACAACACAATCATTTCCACAACACTGACACAGACATTTTGAAATATTCCACCAACCAAGAAAAAAACCTATATGTTTTAAAGATATTGAAATACATACATATGTTTGATATTATCCCTTATATTTATTTAATCTATCACAAATACAGCAAAACTAGCTATATAACCACCTTAAACGCACTGCTAACCCAAAAACCATAACATCCTGCAAATATGTATGTATATTATTTCAACACTTCAACGAGAGATATGGCAGTTATAGTATATGGAGTTGATATGTGAGTGTACACCAAGTTTTCTTTATAACTAAAAATATTTAGGTAAATTAGTTTTTAGTTTTATGTTCTTAATAAATTCCCTAATTGTTCAAAATTAGTATTAATAATTTATGTATGTGCGCAATTTAAATAGTTTTAAATCGTTTCTCGTTGAACATTGCATTCATTATAAAAAAACGAGCAAGTAAATACGATTAGAATTCGAATAAATGTAATTTCTATAATTTCAAAAAACACTACATATTCCATAATTTAATGAATTTTTTATCTCGATTAAATGCTTTATCATTAGAAATATGTATAGATATTTTAGCTTATTCTTGTTTTTACTCGTATATACATATGTTTTACTAGAGTATTTTAAATAAATTTTAATTACCTTCTTTTCATATTAAAATATGTATGTATGTAAGATATACGTTAATTTTTTTAGATTTGTTTTAAAACTACATATGTATGTACACATTAGTTTTTGGGGCAAGAAAGTAGTTTGCCATTTTTATATATTGCTAATTATTTGCATTAAATATCGAAAACTTTTTACAATTTTATCTTTTTTCAAAATTGTATATCTCTGCCATGCTGAGATATACATGTTATGTGAGATTTCGTAGTGCCGAACACAGCGCTCTTACATTTTGATAAAATAATTAATCGATATGTATAATTTATTATTTATGATTCTGTTACGTTATATTATCATCATCACCATTTTAGTTTTATATGCACATACAATATTCCGTGCTGCTATAATTAAATTTAGTTTAGTTTAAAATACATTATTATTATTTATAAAAGAATTCAATTAAATATTTATGAAAATTACAAATACTCGTTTTAATTTCGGAGTAAAATATCTTTATATTATGCTAGCTGAGCGCGGCAAATGTTGTCTTATACGCCCCCACTTGAATGCATACACAAAAATTCATTCAACTCGATCCAGCCGTTTAGTTGCAGTATATATAAATAACCTAGATACCGACTGCAGCGCCATCTGCCGGGCTGATTTATAAATCTAAACCATCCAAGGCGCCACCCAAACGTATACCAAAAAATTCATTCAAATCGGTCCAGCCATTTAGGAGGAGTTCAGTGACATACGCACGTACAGTAGAATTATATAAAGGGTGTTTTTTTAGAGTGTCACTGCTCTATTTGAGCACCCATTTAACAGATCATAGTTGCTTTTGTTTAGTTTTCTTTGGATTGTGTGTGTATTTTGTTGTTGGATTTTAAGGAAAAGCTCCGATATTTTGCATTTGCACTAACGCACGCAAATTTTCGTGCGAATACCGCCAATGATCAAATGATCACTTAAGTTAATCGCTTATAGCGGGTCGACTGTTTCGTGACAGATATTTTCTTGATTTGAGATGACCAAACAGGAAAAAACGGCCATCTGATATTTTCTATAATCTATATCTGCTTGATATATACTATAATCGAAATTAGTAGAATGCAACATTCTTTCAAAAAAGACGTAAACCCCTCGACATCAGGGAGTTTGCAGATACATATAGACAAAGCGGTAGATAGGCTAACCAAAGCTTTCAATAAGGGTACAAGAAAAGCTTCCCAGCAGAAAAAGTGATGAAAAAAGCAGAAAAAGCACCACAACTACTTAAACGAAGCACTTCAAACTCTGAGCAAAAAGTAGTGAATTTTACATTAACGTGTCATTGGAGCGAAGTGGTTTGTTTTTGCCAACCAGTGAGCTAATAAGATTTACTTTTTATTTGCTATAAAACTCTAAAATAAGGTGTGATTTCTTATTGGTGAAGTAAATGCAATATATTTTACATTTAGGATGTGGTTATTAATTACTTTTCCAAAGCACTTAAATCTATGATTTAGGAAGTGGTGCTTGTTCAGTTGTTTATTAGCCCACATGGAAAGCCATTTAATTCCTACTCATTAAAATAATTGTCTCACAAGAAATAAGAAGGGAACATGGCGGCAAATTGTGGCTATCGTTATCAAACGAAATTACGAAATATTTCAATAGAGTTTATATGGAAACATTTTAAAATTTCGAATCGTATCGAATGCTGTAATTTGCTTCCTGTCCTATTTTCCGTTCGTTTTTGATGTTGAACAATTTGTACTTTTAAGCATTTAAATCAATCAGTCAATTTTATTAGCTTACGGACTTGCTCGGAGTTTGAAGTTGTTCGTATCAGTAGTTGTGGTGCTTTTTAAATTCTTTTTTCCATTTTAAATGGGTTTTTAGTTTAGAGAATAATAATAATAAAATAGGTGATTTATCATTACCTTAGATATGTGATTAAAAATAACTTTGTTAAACCAGCATAAAATACATAACATATTTTGGAATATTTGGAAGTAATTAAGAAGTGCTTTCTAAAGAAGTACTCATTTTATTTTTTGCTGGGTTGTAGTACATCAGTACAACGCTCAAACCGGAAATCACCTTGCAGGTTTCCGCTATTGCGGAATCACGTAAGATTTGTCGCAAACTTTTCAACGAGGCTAACAGAACTGGAGGTATACTCTGTAATTCGAAACGAACGCAAATTCGAAAGAATTTTCCTTCGTTTCGAATTACAGAGTAGATACACAGATTTAAGAACCTAGTTATGAATGCTAAGCGAGAATCTTGTAAAAACCTTTGTGGACTTCGATGTCATCGATCCTGAGGGTCTACTCTGTACTTCGAAACTTAAGCAAATGCTTTCGAATTGTAAAGTTAATAAAATACAAATTCGAAAGGATATTCTTTCGTTTCAAAATACAGAGTGAGTCCCCTGGATATATGACACCTGGCCTACTAGTGTTTTAGAACCACTAGAAGTTCTGCTGGACACTCACTTTCCTGGATGTCCATCGTATATTAGAACTACTCATATACTCCCGAATTTAAATCAATGATCAATATTAAGTGAAGACATACCAGATCAATGGACCAAATAAGGTGGTCCTTATCTCAAAGGGAGCATATCATACCAAGGCGAAGGACTTTAGACCTATCAGTCTAAGATCCGTTCTATTAAAAACCCTGGAAAGGCTCTCAACGTGCATATACCAAGGGTAAATCAGTAGAGACGGCCTTACTTACATTCGCTCAAAGTCATTAGATCATAAAAACAAAATCGAGGTTGTCTTCATGGATATTGAAGGAGCTTTTTTTTACGAACGTCCATCCGTCGTTCGTAATCAGCGCTCTTAAAAAACTGGGAATTGATCAATCGCGTACCAACTTCATAGCGCATCTACTTAAGGCAAGAACTATCACAGCTACCATGGAGCAGCGACCATCACCAAAATAGCCCATAGGGGTACATGTCAAGGCGGGGTGATCTTGCCTCTGCCGTGGGACGAGGTTGTTAATGAATTACCTCAAAAATTGAACTACTCGCTGACAAAAACTGTGGCATACCCAGACGATTTAGCAATTGCGGTTGCAGGAATTCACTGGAAAACATTTCAGCTGACGATATATAACACATACCTCGTAAGTGAATGCCGGAAATCTCGCGAAAAGATAGCGTATCATTCCAATATAACACTACACTGGATGCAAGCACATGGGACGAATGTTGGTCAACTAACAGCAGACAAAGTATCAAAGAGAGGAAGCTGAAGACAGTGATAACTTCTGTGGCATCTATATAATTTCCTGTTGGAAGCATATAAATCACGCTTTTTCGTCGACAACCCAAAATAGGTGCCATAGTGAGCAAACGTGCCTCACAGCAAGACATTATGGCCATTTATAAAAAAGGAAGGACCTTAATGCTGCTTAGCTTCCCGCGAACAAAGATAAGGGAAATAGCATCTGTTTTTACGGACACTCTCTTTTTACATTAAAAAGGTGGGAAACCCACATAATGGGCTTTCAGTAGCCTTTCGGAACTATCAGCGGTTGAATTTATAGATCTGCTTTCCTTAATTTATTAGGAGCAGTAACTCCAGGTGCAAGAATTTCTAGCACGCTCATAAGCGGACGTTCCAAACCTTATTATCTTTCTTATCTTCTATAGCACGTCCCCTAATCTCACTCTCCCTCTTTCTCTCTTCCTCATTATTACGTTCACTCCCGCAGGTAACACAATAAGACCTACCCAGCGGGAAATCAAGCGAAGTACTTCTAAAATAATCAATGATATATTAATCTGATATATCATGTGTTACTAATAACTTTGATTACGATGCAAGCAGGGATTCAGTTTAGAACAGTTTGTAATAAAACAAAATTGAAATATGTACTAGTCTACTTTTAGGCTAAATTTACTATTTACTGACACGCAGCGTGCCCGTTTGATCGACTAAAGTGGCAATTTGCCACTTTCTCGACTGCCTTGCCACTTTTTGTCCCCATTTTTTAGATTGAATTATATAAAAACACATTAAAAATAAAAAGTTTAGTGTAGTTTTGTAGTTTTTTTTTAATTTTGCCCTTTTTTTTATAAATCCCACATTTGGTGCTACTTTTTGAAAAATGTCATCGGTCACCCTGCTGACACGTGGCTTAGTTTTAAGCGAGAGTGCACCACTTACGCGTCCTATGACACTGTATGTTAATATAATAATAAAATAATATAATTTTTAACGTTTATTAACGCACTAATAACCCCAAATTATTATTTTACTTAATTAGTAAAATAACTTTTTTATTTAAAAACACATTTATTAGTGCGGTAATAAACGTTAAAAATAAATTGTAGCAATTCCCAAAAATAAAACAACTAATATAATTTTTGTATGAAAAAATGGCTGTATGAATTTATGTAAGTATCGTGGAAAGTTTACTCCCATAGTTCTTTTCTTACCTTATTAAAACATTAATATATTATATTAACCAAATTTGCTGATTTCCAAAAATGTTTAAATTAATAATAAAATGAAAACTTGTTGTTTCCTGTTGTTGGAGCGTTTCCCTAAAATACAACTCTGCATGTTCTTTATCCGTTCTTTTCATACATTTTCTATGTTATACACATTATTAGTTTAAGTTCTTTACTTTATTCATTCTATAATAAACGCTAAAATCAACAGGTTATGGGCCCAGATGCGGCAAAAGTTTTCAAATTAGAAAAAAGAAAATATATATAATTTAATTCGCAGTCATCTAACACAAGGAAAAGGAGTTCCTCAATTTATCAAGTAGATAAAAATACGAAATGGATGAATTATAGTCAATTTAAATTTTTATAAAAATTTTAAAAATGGACGATGTATAGTCCATTAAATTTTGTATATATAGCCAGTCCATTTAATTTTTTTAAATGAAAAATAGACGATGTATAGTCTATATAATTTTTTACATACGATTTGGACGATTTATAGTCGATTAAATTTTTTCATAAAAAATTGAAAAAAGACGATGTATAGTCCATTAAATTTTTTTTATAAAAAAATTTTTTGCATGAAAAATGGATGATGTATAGTTTATTAAATTCTTTGCACGGAAAGAAGACGACGTATATAGTCCACTTAAGTTTTTACATACGAAATGGATAAATTATAGTCAATTTAGTTTTTTATAAAAAATTTAAAAAAGACGATGTATGATGTATAGTTTATTAAACTCTTTGCACGAAAAGAAGACGACGTATATAGTCCACTTAAGTTTTTAAATACAAAATGGACGAATTAAAGTCAATTTAATTTTTTATAAAAAATTTAAAAATGGACGATGTATAGTCCATTAAATTTTGTATATATAGCCAGTCCATTTAATTTTTTGCATGAAAAATAGACGATGTATAGTCTATATAATTTGTTGCATACGAATAGAACGATTTATAGTCGATAAAATTTTTTCATAAAAAATTGAAAAAAGACGATGTATAGTCCATTAATTTTTTTTATAAAAAAATTGTTTGCATGAAAAATGGATGATGTATGGTTTATTAAATTCCTTGCACGAAAAGAAGATGACGTATATAGTCCACTTAAGTTTTTATATACGAAATGGATAAATTATAGTCAATTTAGTTTTTTATAAAAAATTTAAAAATGGACGATGTATAGTCCATTAAATTTTGTATATATAGCCAGTCCATTTAAGTTTTTGCATGAAAAATAGACGATGTATAGTCTATATAATTTTTTGCATACGAATAGAACGATTTAAAGTCGACTACATTTTTTCATAAAAAATTGAAAAAAAGACGATGTATAGTCCATTAAATTTTTTTCATAAAAAAATTTTTTGCATGAAAAATGGATGATGTAAAGTTTATTAAATTCTTTGCACGAAAAGAAGACGACGTATATAGTCCACTTAAGTTTTTAAATACGAAATGGACGAATTATAGTCAATTTAATTTTTTATAAAAAATTTAAAAATGGACGATGTATAGTCCATTAAATTTTGTATATATAGCCAGTCCATTTAAGTTTTTGCATGAAAAATAGACGATGTATAGTCTGTATAATTTTTTGCATACGAATAGAACGATTTATAGTCGATAAAATTTTTTCATAAAAAATTTAAAAAAGACGATGTATAGTCCATTAAATTTTTTTTATAAAAAAATTTTTTCCATGAAAAATGGATGATGTATAGTTTATTAAATTCCTTGCACGAAAAGAAGACGACGTATATAGTCCACTTAAGTTTTTACATACGAAATGGATAAATTATAGTCAATTTAGTTTTTTATAAAAAATTTAAAAATGGACGATGATAGTCCATTAAATTTTGTATATATAGCCAGTCCATTTAAGTTTTTGCATGAAAAATAGACGATGTATAGTCTATATAATTTTTTGCATACGAATAGAACGATTTATAGTCGATAAAATTTTTTCATAAAAAATTGAAAAAAGACGATGTATAGTCCATTAATTTTTTTTTATAAAAAAATTGTTTGCATGAAAAATGAATGATGTATGGTTTATTAAATTCCTTGCACGAAAAGAAGACGACGTATATAGTCCACTTAAGTTTTTAAATGCGAAATGGACGAATTATAGTCAATTTAATTCTTTATAAAAAATTTAAAAATGGACGATGTATAGTCCATTAAATTTTGTATATATAGCCAGTCCATTTAAGTTTTTGCATGAAAAATAGACGATGTATAGTCTATATAATTTTTTGCATACGAATAGAACGATTTATAGTCGATAAAATTTTTTCATAAAAAATTGAAAAAAAGACGATGTATAGTCCATTAATTTTTTTTTATAAAAAAATTGTTTGCATGAAAAATGGATGATGTAAAGCTTATTAAATTGCTTGCACGAAAAGAAGACGACGTATATAGTCCACTTAAGTTTTTAAATACGAAATGGACGAATTATAGTCAATTTAATTTTTTATAAAAAATTCAAAAATGGACGATGTATAGTCCATTAAATTTTGTATATATAGCCAGTCCATTTAAGTTTTGCATGAAAAATAGACGATGTATAGTCTATATAATTTTTTGCATACGAATAGAACGATTTATAGTCGATAAAATTTTTTTATAACAAAATTTTTTCCATGAATAATGGATGATGTATAGTTTATTAAATTCCTTGCACGAAAAGAAGACGACGTATATAGTCCACTTAAGTTTTTACATACGAAATGGATAAATTATAGTCAATTTAGTTTTTATAAAAAATTTAAAAATGGACGATGTATAGTCCATTAAATTTTGTATATATAGCCAGTCCATTTAAGTTTTTGCATGAAAAATAGACGATGTATAGTCTATATAATTTGTTGCATACGAATAGAACGATTTATAGTCGATAAAATTTTTTCATAAAAAATTGTAAAAAAAGACGATGTATAATCCATTAAATTTTTTTTATAAAAAAATTTTTTGCATGAAAAATGGATGATGTATAGTTTGTTAAATTTCTTGCAAGAAAAGAAGACGACGTATATAGTCCACTTAAGTTTTAAATACGAAATGGACGAATTATAGTCAATTTAATTTTTTATAAAAAATTTAAAAATGGACGATGTATAGTCCATTAAATTTTGTATATATAGCCAGTCCATTTAAAAAATGAAAAATGGACGATGTATAGTCTATATAATTTTTTGCATACGAATAGAACGATTTATAGCCGATAAAATTTTTTCATAAAAAATTGAAAAAAGACGATGTATAGTCCATTAAATTTTTTTTATAAAAAAAATTTTTGCATGAAAAATGGATGATGTATAGTTTATTAAATTCCTAGCACGAAAAGAAGACGACGTATATAGTCCACTTAAGTTTTTAAATAAGAAATGGACGAATTATAGTCAATTTAGTTTTTTATAAAAAATTCAAAAATGGACGATGTATAGTCCATTAAATTTTGTATATATAGCCAGTCCATTTAAGTTTTGCATGAAAAATAGACGATGTATAGTCTATATAATTTTTTGCATACGAATAGAACGATTTATAGTCGATAAAATTTTTTTATAACAAAATTTTTTCCATGAATAATGGATGATGTATAGTTTATTAAATTCCTTGCACGAAAAGAAGACGACGTATATAGTCCACTTAAGTTTTTACATACGAAATGGATAAATTATAGTCAATTTAGTTTTTATAAAAAATTTAAAAATGGACGATGTATAGTCCATTAAATTTTGTATATATAGCCAGTCCATTTAAGTTTTTACATGAAAAATAGACGATGTATAGTCTATATAATTTGTTGCATACGAATAGAACGATTTATGGTCGATAAAATTTTTTCATAAAAAATTGAAAAAAGACGAAGTCCATTTTAGTTTTTGCATGAAAAATAGACGATGTATAGTCTATATAATTTTTTGCATACGAATAGAACGATTTATAGTCGATAAAATTTTTTCATAAAAAATTTAAAAAAGACGATGTATAGTCCATTAAATTTTGTATATATAGCCAGTCCATTTAAGTTTTTGCATGAAAAATAGACGACGTATAGTCTATATAAGTTTTTGCATACGAATAGAACTATTTATAGTCGATAAAATTTTTTCATAAAAAATTGAAAAAAGACGATGTATAGTCCATTAAATTTTTTTTATAAAAAATTTTTTGCATGAAAAATGGATGATGTATAGTTTATTAAATTGCTTGCACGAAAAGAAGACGACGTATATAGTCCACTTAAGTTTTTACATACGAAATGGATAAATTATAGTCAATTTAGTTTTTATAAAAAATTTAAAAATGGACGATGTATAGTCCATTAAATTTTGTATATATAGCCAGTCCATTTAAATTTTTACATGAAAAATAGACGATGTATAGTCTATATAATTTGTTGCATACGAATAGAACGATTTATAGTCGATAAAATTTTTTCATAAAAAATTGAAAAAAGACGATGTATAGTCCATTAAATTTTTTTTATAAAAAATTTTTTTGCATGAAAAATGGATGATGTATAGTTTATTAAATTCCTTGCACGAAAAGAAGACGATGTATATAGTCCACTTAAGTTTTTACATACGAAATGGATAAATTATAGTCAATTTAGTTTTTTTTTTTAAATTTAAAAATGGACGATGTATAGTCCATTAAATTTTGTATATATTGCCAGTCCATTTTAGTTTTTGCATGAAAAATAGATGATGTATAGTCTATATAATTTTTTGCATACGAATAGAACGATTTATAGTCGATAAAATTTTTTCATAAAAAATTTAAAAAAGACGATGTATAGTCCATTAATTTTTTTTCATAAAAAAATGTTTTGCATGAAAAATGGATGATGTATAATTTATTAAATTCCTTGCACGAAAAGAAGACGACGTATATAGTCCACTTAAGTTTTTACATACGAAATGGATAAATTATAGTCAATTTAGTTTTTTTTTAAATTTAAAAATGGACGATGTATAGTCCATTAAATTTTGTATATATAGCCAGTCCATTTAAGTTTTTGCATGAAAAATAGACGATGTATAGTCTATATAATTTGTTGCATACGAATAGAACGATTTATAGTCGATAAAATTTTTTCATAAAAAATTGAAAAAAGACGATGTATAGTCCATTAAATTTTTTTTATAAAAAAAATTTTTGCATGAAAAATGGATGATGTATAGTTTATTAAATTCCCTGCACGAAAAGAAGACGACGTATATAGTCCACTTTAGTTTTTAAATACGAAATGGACGAATTATAGTCAATTTAATTTTTTATAAAAAATTCTAAAATGGACGATGTATAGTCCATTAAATTTTGTATATATAGCCAGTCCATTTAAGTTTTTGCATGAAAAATAGACGATGTATAGTCTATATAATTTGTTGCATACGAATAGAACGATTTATAGCCGATAAAATTTTTTCATAAAAAATTGAAAAAAGACGATGTATAGTCCATTAAATTTTTTTTATAAAAAAAATTTTTGCATGAAAAATGGATGATGTATAGTTTATTAAATTCCTTGCACGAAAAGAAGACGACGTATATAGTCCACTTAAGTTTTTAAATAAGAAATGGACGAATTATAGTCAATTTAGTTTTTTATAAAAAATTTAAAAATGGACGATGTATAGTCCATTAAATTTTGTATATATAGCCAGTCCATGTAAGTTTTTGCATGAAAAATAGATGATGTATAGTCTATATAATTTGTTGCATACGAATAGAAAGATTTATAGTCGATAAAATTTTTTCATAGAAAATTGAAAAAAGACGATGTATAGTCCATTAATTTTTTTTTATAAAAAAATTTTTTGCATGAAAAATGATGTAAAGCTTATTAAATTGCTTGCACGAAAAGAAGACGACGTATATAGTCCACTTAAGTTTTTATATACGAAATGGATAAATTATAGTCAATTTAGTTTTTTATAAAAAATTTAAAAATGGACGATTTATAGTCCATTAAATTTTGTATATATAGCCAGTCCATTTAAGTTTTTGCATGAAAAATAGACGATGTATAGTCTATATAATTTGTTGCATACGAATAGAACGATTTATAGTCGATAAAATTTTTTCATAAAAAATTTAAAAAAGACGATGTATAGTCCATTAAATTTTGTATATATAGCCAGTCCATTTAAGTTTTTGCATGAAAAATAGACGATGTATAGTCTATATAATTTTTTGCATACGAATAGAACGATTTATAGTCGATAAAATTTTTTCATAAAAAATTGAAAAAAAGACGATGTATAGTCCATTAATTTTTTTTTATAAAAAAATTGTTTGCATGAAAAATGGATGATGTAAAGCTTATTAAATTGCTTGCACGAAAAGAAGACGACGTATATAGTCCAATTAAGTTTTTAAATACGAAATGGACGAATTATAGTCAATTTAATTTTTTATAAAAAATTCAAAAATGGACGATGTATAGTCCATTAAATTTTGTATATATAGCCAGTCCATTTAAGTTTTGCATGAAAAATAGACGATGTATAGTCTATATAATTTTTTGCATACGAATAGAACGATTTATAGTCGATAAAATTTTTTCATAAAAAATTGTAAAAAAAAGACGATGTATAATAGTCCATTAAATTTTTTTTATAAAAAAATTTTTTGCATGAAAAATGGATGATGTATAGTTTGTTAAATTTCTTGCAAGAAAAGAAGACGACGTATATAGTCCACTTAAGTTTTAAATACGAAATGGACGAATTATAGTCAATTTAATTTTTTATAAAAAATTTAAAAATGGACGATGTATAGTCCATTAAATTTTGTATATATAGCCAGTCCATTTAAAAAATGAAAAATAGACGATGTATAGTCTATATAATTTTTTGCATACGAATAGAACGATTTATAGTCGATAAAATTTTTTTATAAAAAAATTTTTTCCATGAATAATAGATGATGTATAGTTTATTAAATTCCTTGCACGAAAAGAAGACGACGTATATAGTCCACTTAAGTTTTTACATACGAAATGGATAAATTATAGTCAATTTAGTTTTTATAAAAAATTTAAAAATGGACGATGTATAGTCCATTAAATTTTTTATATATAGCCAGTCCATTTAAGTTTTTACATGAAAAATAGACGATGTATAGTCTATATAATTTGTTGCATACGAATAGAACGATTTATGGTCGATAAAATTTTTTCATAAAAAATTGAAAAAAGACGAAGTCCATTTTAGTTTTTGCATGAAAAATAGACGATGTATAGTCTATATAATTTTTTGCATACGAATAGAACGATTTATAGTCGATAAAATTTTTTCATAAAAAATTTAAAAAAGACGATGTATAGTCCATTAAATTTTGTATATATAGCCAGTCCATTTAAGTTTTTGCATGAAAAATAGACGACGTATAGTCTATATAAGTTTTTGCATACGAATAGAACTATTTATAGTCGATAAAATTTTTTCATAAAAAATTGAAAAAAGACGATGTATAGTCCATTAAATTTTTTTTATAAAAAAATTTTTTGCATGAAAAATGGATGATGTATAGTTTATTAAATTGCTTGCACGAAAAGAAGACGACGTATATAGTCCACTTAAGTTTTTACATACGAAATGGATAAATTATAGTCAATTTAGTTTTTATAAAAAATTTAAAAATGGACGATGTATAGTCCATTAAATTTTGTATATATAGCCAGTCCATTTAAATTTTTACATGAAAAATAGACGATGTATAGTCTATATAATTTGTTGCATACGAATAGAACGATTTATAGTCGATAAAATTTTTTCATAAAAAATTGAAAAAAGACGATGTATAGTCCATTAAATTTTTTTTATAAAAAATTTTTTTGCATGAAAAATGGATGATGTATAGTTTATTAAATTCCTTGCACGAAAAGAAGACGATGTATATAGTCCACTTAAGTTTTTACATACGAAATGGATAAATTATAGTCAATTTAGTTTTTTTTTTAAATTTAAAAATGGACGATGTATAGTCCATTAAATTTTGTATATATTGCCAGTCCATTTTAGTTTTTGCATGAAAAATAGATGATGTATAGTCTATATAATTTTTTGCATACGAATAGAACGATTTATAGTCGATAAAATTTTTTCATAAAAAATTTAAAAAAGACGATGTATAGTCCATTAATTTTTTTTCATAAAAAAATTTTTTGCATGAAAAATGGATGATGTATAATTTATTAAATTCCTTGCACGAAAAGAAGACGACGTATATAGTCCACTTAAGTTTTTACATACGAAATGGATAAATTATAGTCAATTTAGTTTTTTTTTTAAATTTAAAAATGGACGATGTATAGTCCATTAAATTTTGTATATATAGCCAGTCCATTTAAGTTTTTGCATGAAAAATAGACGATGTATAGTCTATATAATTTGTTGCATACGAATAGAACGATTTATAGTCGATAAAATTTTTTCATAAAAAATTGAAAAAAGACGATGTATAGTCCATTAAATTTTTTTTATAAAAAAAATTTTTGCATGAAAAATGGATGATGTATAGTTTATTAAATTCCCTGCACGAAAAGAAGACGACGTATATAGTCCACTTTAGTTTTTAAATACGAAATGGACGAATTATAGTCAATTTAATTTTTTATAAAAAATTCTAAAATGGACGATGTATAGTCCATTAAATTTTGTATATATAGCCAGTCCATTTAAGTTTTTGCATGAAAAATAGACGATGTATAGTCTATATAATTTGTTGCATACGAATAGAACGATTTATAGCCGATAAAATTTTTTCATAAAAAATTGAAAAAAGACGATGTATAGTCCATTAAATTTTTTTTATAAAAAAAATTTTTGCATGAAAAATGGATGATGTATAGTTTATTAAATTCCTTGCACGAAAAGAAGACGACGTATATAGTCCACTTAAGTTTTTAAATAAGAAATGGACGAATTATAGTCAATTTAGTTTTTTATAAAAAATTTAAAAATGGACGATGTATAGTCCATTAAATTTTGTATATATAGCCAGTCCATGTAAGTTTTTGCATGAAAAATAGATGATGTATAGTCTATATAATTTGTTGCATACGAATAGAACGATTTATAGTCGATAAAATTTTTTCATAGAAAATTGAAAAAAGACGATGTATAGTCCATTAATTTTTTTTTATAAAAAAATTTTTTGCATGAAAAATGATGTAAAGCTTATTAAATTGCTTGCACGAAAAGAAGACGACGTATATAGTCCACTTAAGTTTTTATATACGAAATGGATAAATTATAGTCAATTTAGTTTTTTATAAAAAATTTAAAAATGGACGATTTATAGTCCATTAAATTTTGTATATATAGCCAGTCCATTTAAGTTTTTGCATGAAAAATAGACGATGTATAGTCTATATAATTTGTTGCATACGAATAGAACGATTTATAGTCGATAAAATTTTTTCATAAAAAATTTAAAAAAGACGATGTATAGTCCATTAAATTTTGTATATATAGCCAGTCCATTTAAGTTTTTGCATGAAAAATAGACGACGTATAGTCTATATAAGTTTTTGCATACGAATAGAACTATTTATAGTCGATAAAATTTTTTCATAAAAAATTGAAAAAAGACGATGTATAGTCCATTAAATTTTTTTTATAAAAAAATTTTTTGCATGAAAAATGGATGATGTATAGTTTATTAAATTGCTTGCACGAAAAGAAGACGACGTATATAGTCCACTTAAGTTTTTACATACGAAATGGATAAATTATAGTCAATTTAGTTTTTATAAAAAATTTAAAAATGGACGATGTATAGTCCATTAAATTTTGTATATATAGCCAGTCCATTTAAGTTTTTGCATGAAAAATAGACGATGTATAGTCTATATAATTTGTTGCATACGAATAGAACGATTTATAGTCGATAAAATTTTTTCATAAAAAATTGAAAAAAGACGATGTATAGTCCATTAAATTTTTTTTATAAAAAAAATTTTTGCATGAAAAATGGATGATGTATAGTTTATTAAATTCCCTGCACGAAAAGAAGACGACGTATATAGTCCACTTTAGTTTTTAAATACGAAATGGACGAATTATAGTCAATTTAATTTTTTATAAAAAATTCTAAAATGGACGATGTATAGTCCATTAAATTTTGTATATATAGCCAGTCCATTTAAGTTTTTGCATGAAAAATAGACGATGTATAGTCTATATAATTTGTTGCATACGAATAGAACGATTTATAGCCGATAAAATTTTTTCATAAAAAATTTAAAAAAGACGATGTATAGTCCATTAATTTTTTTTCATAAAAAAATTTTTTGCATGAAAAATGGATGATGTATAATTTATTAAATTCCTTGCACGAAAAGAAGACGACGTATATAGTCCACTTAAGTTTTTACATACGAAATGGATAAATTATAGTCAATTTAGTTTTTTTTTTTAATTTAAAAATGGACGATGTATAGTCCATTAAATTTTGTATATATAGCCAGTCCATTTAAGTTTTTGCATGAAAAATAGACGATGTATAGTCTATATAATTTGTTGCATACGAATAGAACGATTTATAGTCGATAAAATTTTTTCATAAAAAATTGAAAAAAGACGATGTATAGTCCATTAAATTTTTTTTATAAAAAAAATTTTTGCATGAAAAATGGATGATGTATAGTTTATTAAATTCCCTGCACGAAAAGAAGACGACGTATATAGTCCACTTTAGTTTTTAAATACGAAATGGACGAATTATAGTCAATTTAATTTTTTATAAAAAATTCTAAAATGGACGATGTATAGTCCATTAAATTTTGTATATATAGCCAGTCCATTTAAGTTTTTGCATGAAAAATAGACGATGTATAGTCTATATAATTTGTTGCATACGAATAGAACGATTTATAGCCGATAAAATTTTTTCATAAAAAATTGAAAAAAGACGATGTATAGTCCATTAAATTTTTTTTATAAAAAAAATTTTTGCATGAAAAATGGATGATGTATAGTTTATTAAATTCCTTGCACGAAAAGAAGACGACGTATATAGTCCACTTAAGTTTTTAAATAAGAAATGGACGAATTATAGTCAATTTAGTTTTTTATAAAAAATTTAAAAATGGACGATGTATAGTCCATTAAATTTTGTATATATAGCCAGTCCATGTAAGTTTTTGCATGAAAAATAGATGATGTATAGTCTATATAATTTGTTGCATACGAATAGAACGATTTATAGTCGATAAAATTTTTTCATAGAAAATTGAAAAAAGACGATGTATAGTCCATTAATTTTTTTTTATAAAAAAATTTTTTGCATGAAAAATGATGTAAAGCTTATTAAATTGCTTGCACGAAAAGAAGACGACGTATATAGTCCACTTAAGTTTTTATATACGAAATGGATAAATTATAGTCAATTTAGTTTTTTATAAAAAATTTAAAAATGGACGATTTATAGTCCATTAAATTTTGTATATATAGCCAGTCCATTTAAGTTTTTGCATGAAAAATAGACGATGTATAGTCTATATAATTTGTTGCATACGAATAGAACGATTTATAGTCGATAAAATTTTTTCATAAAAAATTTAAAAAAGACGATGTATAGTCCATTAAATTTTGTATATATAGCCAGTCCATTTAAGTTTTTGCATGAAAAATAGACGACGTATAGTCTATATAAGTTTTTGCATACGAATAGAACTATTTATAGTCGATAAAATTTTTTCATAAAAAATTGAAAAAAGACGATGTATAGTCCATTAAATTTTTTTTATAAAAAAATTTTTTGCATGAAAAATGGATGATGTATAGTTTATTAAATTGCTTGCACGAAAAGAAGACGACGTATATAGTCCACTTAAGTTTTTACATACGAAATGGATAAATTATAGTCAATTTAGTTTTTATAAAAAATTTAAAAATGGACGATGTATAGTCCATTAAATTTTGTATATATAGCCAGTCCATTTAAGTTTTTGCATGAAAAATAGACGATGTATAGTCTATATAATTTGTTGCATACGAATAGAACGATTTATAGTCGATAAAATTTTTTCATAAAAAATTGAAAAAAGACGATGTATAGTCCATTAAATTTTTTTTATAAAAAAAATTTTTGCATGAAAAATGGATGATGTATAGTTTATTAAATTCCCTGCACGAAAAGAAGACGACGTATATAGTGCACTTTAGTTTTTAAATACGAAATGGACGAATTATAGTCAATTTAATTTTTTATAAAAAATTCTAAAATGGACGATGTATAGTCCATTAAATTTTGTATATATAGCCAGTCCATTTAAGTTTTTGCATGAAAAATAGACGATGTATAGTCTATATAATTTGTTGCATACGAATAGAACGATTTATAGCCGATAAAATTTTTTCATAAAAAATTGAAAAAAGACGATGTATAGTCCATTAAATTTTTTTTATAAAAAAAATTTTTGCATGAAAAATGGATGATGTATAGTTTATTAAATTCCTTGCACGAAAAGAAGACGACGTATATAGTCCACTTAAGTTTTTAAATAAGAAATGGACGAATTATAGTCAATTTAGTTTTTTATAAAAAATTTAAAAATGGACGATGTATAGTCCATTAAATTTTGTATATATAGCCAGTCCATGTAAGTTTTTGCATGAAAAATAGATGATGTATAGTCTATATAATTTGTTGCATACGAATAGAACGATTTATAGTCGATAAAATTTTTTCATAGAAAATTGAAAAAAGACGATGTATAGTCCATTAATTTTTTTTTATAAAAAATTTTTTTGCATGAAAAATGATGTAAAGCTTATTAAATTGCTTGCACGAAAAGAAGACGACGTATATAGTCCACTTAAGTTTTTATATACGAAATGGATAAATTATAGTCAATTTAGTTTTTTATAAAAAATTTAAAAATGGAC
Organism: Tachina lurida; assembly: GCA_944452675.1. Taxonomy (NCBI): domain Eukaryota; kingdom Metazoa; phylum Arthropoda; class Insecta; order Diptera; family Tachinidae; genus Tachina; species Tachina lurida. Next base: position 142,145,830 of record OX101752.1, read on the forward strand.
GATTTATAGTCCATTAAATTTTGTATATATAGCCAGTCCATTTAAGTTTTTGCATGAAAAATAGACGATGTATAGTCTATATAATTTGTTGCATACGAATAGAACGATTTATAGTCGATAAAATTTTTTCATAAAAAATTGAAAAAAAAGACGATGTATAGTCCATTAATTTTTTTTTTATAAAAAAAATTGTTTGCATGAAAAATGGATGATGTATGGTTTATTAAATTCCTTGCACGAAAAGAAGATGACGTATATAGTCCACTTAAGTTTTTATATACGAAATGGATAAATTATAGTCAATTTAGTTTTTTATAAAAAATTTAAAAATGGACGATGTATAGTCCATTAAATTTTGTATATATAGCCAGTCCATTTAATTTTTTGCATGAAAAATAGACGATGTATAGTCTATATAATTTGTTGCATACGAATAGAACGATTTAAAGTCGACTAAATTTTTTCATAAAAATTTAAAAAAAGACGATGTATAGTCCATTAAATTTTTTTCATAAAAAAATTTTTTCCATGAAAAATGGATGATGTATAGTTTATTAAATTCCTTGCACGAAAAGAAGACGACGTATATAGTCCACTTAAGTTTTTACATACGAAATGGATAAATTATAGTCAATTTAGTTTTTATAAAAAATTTAAAAATGGACGATGTATAGTCCATTAAATTTTGTATATATAGCCAGTCCATTTAAGTTTTTGCATGAAAAATAGACGATGTATAGTCTATATAATTTTTTGCATACGAATAGAACGATTTATAGTCGATAAAATTTTTTCATAAAAAATTGAAAAAAGACGATGTATAGTCCATTAATTTTTTTTTATAAAAAAATTTTTTGCATGAAAAATGGATGATGTATGGTTTATTAAATTCCTTGCACGAAAAGAAGATGACGTATATAGTCCACTTAAGTTTTTATATACGAAATGGATAAATTATAGTCAATTTAGTTTTTTATAAAAAATTTAAAAATGGACGATGTATAGTCCATTAAATTTTGTATATATAGCCAGTACATTTAAGTTTTTGCATGAAAAATAGACGATGTATAGTCTATATAATTTGTTGCATACGAATAGAACGATTTATAGTCGATAAAATTTTTTCATAAAAAATTGATAAAAGACGATGTATAGTCCATTAATTTTTTTTTATAAAAAAATTGTTTGCATGAAAAATGGATGATGTATGGTTTATTAAATTCCTTGCACGAAAAGAAGTTGACGTATATAGTCCACTTAAGTTTTTATATACGAAATGGATAAATTATAGTCAATTTAGTTTTTTATAAAAAATTTAAAAATGGACGATGTATAGTCCATAAAATTTTGTATATATAGCCAGTCCATTTAAGTTTTTGCATGAAAAATAGACGATGTATAGTCTATATAATTTGTTGCATACGAATAGAACGATTTATAGTCGATAAAATTTTTTCATAAAAAATTGAAAAAAGACGATGTATAGTCCATTAATTTTTTTTTATAAAAAAATTTTTTGCATGAAAAATGGATGATGTATAGTTTATTAAATTCCTAGCACGAAAAGAAGACGACGTATATAGTCCACTTAAGTTTTTAAATAAGAAATGGACGAATTATAGTCAATTTAGTTTTTTATAAAAAATTTAAAAATGGACGATGTATAGTCCATTAAATTTTGTATATATAGCCAGTCCATTTAAGTTTTTGCATGAAAAATAGACGATGTATAGTCTATATAATTTGTTGCATACGAATAGAACGATTTATAGTCGATAAAATTTTTTCATAAAAAATTGAAAAAAGACGATGTATAATCCATTAAATTTTTTTTATAAAAAAATTTTTTGCATGAAAAATGGATGATGTATGGTTTATTAAATTCCTTGCACGAAAAGAAGACGACGTATATAGTCCACTTAAGTTTTTAAATACGAAATGGACGAATTATAGTCAATTTAATTTTTTATAAAAAATTTAAAAATGGACGATGTATAGTCCATTAAATTTTTTATATGTATATAGCCAGTCCATTTAAGTTTTTGCATGAAAAATAGACGATGTATAGTCTATATAATTTTTTGCATACGAATAGAACGATTTATAGTCGATAAAATTTTTTCATAAGAAATTGAAAAAAGACGATGTATAGTCCATTAATTTTTTTTTTATAAAAAAATTGTTTGCATGAAAAATGGATGATGTATGGTTTATTAAATTCCTTGCACGAAAAGAAGATGACGTATATAGTCCACTTAAGTTTTTATATACGAAATGGATAAATTATAGTCAATTTAGTTTTTTATAAAAAATTTAAAAATGGACGATGTATAGTCCATTAAATTTTGTATATATAGCCAGTCCATTTAAGTTTTTGCATGAAAAATAGACGATGTATAGTCTATATAATTTGTTGCATACGAATCTGACGATTTAAAGTCGACTAAATTTTTTCATAAAAATTGAAAAAAAGACGATGTATAGTCCATTAATTTTTTTTTATAAAAAAATTTTTTGCATGAAAAATGGATGATGTAAAGCTTATTAAATTGCTTGCACGAAAAGAAGACGACGTATATAGTCCACTTAAGTTTTTACATACGAAATGGATAAATTATAGTCAATTTAGTTTTTTATAAAAAATTTAAAAATGGACGATGATAGTCCATTAAATTTTGTATATATAGCCAGTCCATTTAAGTTTTTGCATGAAAAATAGACGATGTATAGTCTATATAATTTTTTGCGTACGAATAGAACGATTTATAGTCGATAAAATTTTTTCATAAAAAATTGAAAAAAGACGATGTATAGTCCATTAAATTTTTTTTATAAAAAAATTTTTTCCATGAAAAATGGATGATGTATAGTTTATTAAATTCCTTGCACGAAAAGAAGACGACGTATATAGTCCACTTAAGTTTTTAAATACGAAATGGACGAATTATAGTCAATTTAGTTTTTTATAAAAAATTTAAAAATGGACGATGTATAGTCCATTAAATTTTGTATATATAGCCAGTCCATTTAAGTTTTTGCATGAAAAATAGACGATGTATAGTCTATATAATTTTTTGCATACGAATAGAACGATTTATAGTCGATAAAATTTTTTCATAAAAAATTGAAAAAAGACGATGTATAGTCCATTAATTTTTTTTTATAAAAAAATTGTTTGCATGAAAAATGGATGATGTATGGTTTATTAAATTCCTTGCACGAAAAGAAGATGACGTATATAGTCCACTTAAGTTTTTATATACGAAATGGATAAATTATAGTCAATTTAGTTTTTTATAAAAAATTTAAAAATGGACGATGTATAGTCCATTAAATTTTGTATATATAGCCAGTCCATTTAATATTTTGCATGAAAAATAGACGATGTATAGTCTATATAATTTGTTGCATACGAATCTGACGATTTAAAGTCGACTAAATTTTTTCATAAAAATTGAAAAAAAGACGATGTATAGTCCATTAAATTTTTTTCATAAAAAAATTTTTTCCATGAAAAATGGATGATGTAAAGTTTATTAAATTCCTTGCACGAAAAGAAGACGACGTATATAGTCCACTTAAGTTTTTAAATACGAAATGGACGAATTATAGTCAATTTAATTTTTTATACAAAAAATTTAAAAATGGACGATGTATAGTCCATTAAATTTTGTATATATTGCCAGTCCATTTTAGTTTTTGCATGAAAAATAGACGATGTATAGTCTATATAATTTTTTGCATACGAATAGAACGATTTATAGTCGATAAAATTTTTTCATAAAAAATTGAAAAAAGACGATGTATATCCATTAATTTTTTTTTATAAAAAAATTTTTTGCATGAAAAATGGATGATGTATAGTTTATTAAATTCCTTGCACGAAAAGAAGACGACGTATATAGTCCACTTAAGTTTTTACATACGAAATGGATAAATTATAGTCAATTTAGTTTTTTATAAAAAATTTAAAAATGGACGATGATAGTCCATTAAATTTTGTATATATAGCCAGTCCATTTAAGTTTTTGCATGAAAAATAGACGATGTATAGTCTATATAATTTTTTGCATACGAATAGAACGATTTATAGTCGATAAAATTTTTTCATAAAAAATTGAAAAAAGACGATGTATAGTCCATTAAATTTTTTTTATAAAAAAATTTTTTGCATGAAAAATGGATGATGTATAGTTTATTAAATTCCTTGCACGAAAAGAAGACGACGTATATAGTCCACTTAAGTTTTTAAATACGAAATGGACGAATTATAATATTTTGCATGAAAAATAGACGATGTATAGTCTATATAATTTGTTGCATACGAATAGAACGATTTATAGCCGATAAAATTTTTTCATAAAAAATTGAAAAAAGACGATGTATAGTCCATTAAATTTTTTTTATAAAAAAATTTTTTGCATGAAAAATGGATGATGTATAGTTTATTAAATTCCTAGCACGAAAAGAAGACGACGTATATAGTCCACTTAAGTTTTTAAATAAGAAATGGACGAATTATAGTCAATTTAGTTTTTTATAAAAATTTAAAAATGGACGATGTATAGTCCATTAAATTTTGTATATATAGCCAGTCCATTTAAGTTTTTGCATGAAAAATAGACGATGTATAGTCTATATAATTTTTTGCATACGAATAGAATGATTTATAGTCGATACAATTTTTTCATAAAAAATTGAAAAAAGACGATGTATAGTCCATTAAATTTTCTTTATAAAAAATTTTTTTGCATGAAATATATAGTCCACTTAAGTTTTTAAATACGAAATGGACGAATTATAGTCAATTTAATTTTTTATAAAAAATTTAAAAATGGACGATGTATAGTCCATTAAATTTTGTATATATTGCCAGTCCATTTTAGTTTTTGCATGAAAAATAGACGATGTATAGTCTATATAATTTTTTGCATACGAATAGAACGATTTATAGTCGATAAAATTTTTTCATAAAAAATTGAAAAAAGACGATGTATAGGTCCAATAATTTTTTTTTATAAAAAAATTTTTTGCATGAAAAATGGATGATGTAAAGCTTATTAAATTGCTTGCACGAAAAGAAGACGACGTATATAGTGGATAAATTATAGTCAATTTAAATTTTTATAAAAAATATTTAAAAATGGACGATGTATAGTCCATTAAATTTTGTATATATTGCCAGTCCATTTTAGTTTTTGCATGAAAAATAGACGATGTATAGTCTATATAATTTTTTGCATACGAATAGAACGATTTATAGTCGATAAAATTTTTTCATAAAAAATTGAAAAAAGACGATGTATAGTCCATTAAATTTTTTTCATAAAAAAATTTTTTGCATGAAAAATGGATGATGTATAGTTTATTAAATTCCTAGCACGAAAAGAAGACGACGTATATAGTCCACTTAAGTTTTTAAATAAGAAATGGACGAATTATAGTCAATTTAGTTTTTTATAAAAAATTTAAAAATGGACGATGTATAGTCCATTAAATTTTGTATATATAGCCAGTCCATTTAAGTTTTTGCATGAAAAATAGACGATGTATAGTCTATATAATTTTTTGCATACGAATAGAACGATTTATAGTCGATAAAATTTTTTCATAAAAAATGAAAAAAGACGATGTATAATAGTCCATTAAATTTTTTTTATAAAAAAATTTTTTGCATGAAAAATGCATGATGTATAGTTTATTAAATTCCTTGCACGAAAAGAAGACGACGTATATAGTCCACTTAAGTTTTTACATACGAAATGGATAAATTATAGTCAATTTAGTTTTTTATAAAAAATTTAAAAATGGACGATGTATAGTCCATTAAATTTTTTATATATAGCCAATCCATTTAAGTTTTTGCATGAAAAATAGACGATGTATAGTCTATATAATTTTTTCCATACGAATAGAACGATTTATAGTCGATAAAATTTTTTCATAAAAAATTTAAAAATGTATAGTCCATAAAATTTTTTTTATAAAAAAATTTTTTGCATGAAAAATGGATGATGTATAGTTTATTAAATTCTTTGCACGAAAAGAAGATGACGTATATAGTCCACTTAAGTTTTTACATACGAAATGGATAAATTATAGTCAATTTAGTTTTTTATAAAAAATTTAAAAATGGACGATGTATAGTCCATTAAATTTTGTATATATAGCCAGTCCATTTAAGTTTTTGCATGAAAAATAGACGATGTATAGTCTATATAATTTTTTGCATACGAATAGGAAGATTTAAAGTCGACTATATTTTTTAATAAAAAATTTAAAAAAAGACGATGTATAGTCTATTAAATTTTTTTCATAAAAAAATTTTTTGCATGAAAAATGGATGATGTAAAATTTATTAAATTACTTGCACGTAAAGAAGACGACGTATATAGTCCACTTAAGTTTTTACATATGAAATGGACGAATTATAGTCAATTTAGTTTTTTATAAAAAATTTAAAAATGAACGATGTATAGTCCATTAAATTATGTATATATAGCCAGTCCATTTAAGTTTTTGCATGAAAAATAGACGATGTATAGTCTATATAATTTTTTGCATACGAATAGAACGATTTATAGTCGTTAAATTTTTTTCATAAAAAATTGAAAAAAGACGATGTATAGTCCATTAAATTTTTTTTATAAAAAAATTTTTTGCATGAAAAATGGATGATGTATAGTTTATTAAATTCCTTGCACGAAAAGAAGACGACGTATATAGTCCACTTAAGTTTTTACATACGAAATGGATAAATTATAGTCAATTTAGTTTTTTATAAAAAATTTAAAAATGGACGATGTATAGTCCATTAAATTTTGTATATATAGCCAGTTCATTTAAGTTTTTGCATGAAAAATAGACGATGTATAGTCTATATAATTTTTTCCATACGAATAGAACGATTTATAGTCGATAAAATTTTTTCATAAAAAATTGAAAAAAGACGATGTATATTTCATTAAATTTTTTTTATAAAAAAATTTTTGCATGAAAAATGGATGATGTATAGTTTATTAAATTCCTTGCACGAAAAGAAGACGACGTATATAGTCCACTTAAGTTTTTACATACGAAATGGATAAATTATAGTCAATTTAGTTTTTTATAAAAAATTTAAAAATGGACGATGTATAGTCCATTAAATTTTGTATATATAGCCAGTTCATTTAAGTTTTTGCATGAAAAATAGACGATGTATAGTCTATATAATTTTTTCCATACGAATAGAACGATTTATAGTCGATAAAATTTTTTCATAAAAAATTTAAAAATTACGATGTATAGTCCATTAAATTTTTTTTATAAAAAAATTTTTTGCATGAAAAATGGATGATGTATAGTTTATTAAATTCCTTGCACGAAAAGAAGACGACGTATGTAGTCCACTTAAGTTTTTACATACGAAATGGATAAATTATAGTCAATTTAGTTTTTTATAAAAAATTTAAAAATGGACGATGTATAGTCCATTAAATTTTGTATATATAGCCAGTCCATTTAAGTTTTTGCATGAAAAATAGACGATGTATAGTCTATATAATTTTTTGCATACGAATCGGAAGATTTAAAGTCGACTATATTTTTGAATAAAAAATTTAAAAAAAGACGATGTATAGTCCATTAAATTTTTTTCATAAAAAATTTTTTTGCATGAAAAATGGATGATGTAAAATTTATTAAATTACTTGCACGTAAAGAAGACGACGTATATAGTCCACTTAAGTTTTTACATATGAAATGGACGAATTATAGTCAATTTAGTTTTTTATAAAAAATTTAAAAATGGACGATGTATAGTCCATTAAATTTTGTATATATAGCCAGTCCATTTAAGTTTTTGCATGAAAAATAGACGATGTATAGTCTATATAATTTTTTCCATACGAATAGAAAGATTTATAGTCGATAAAATTTTTTCATAAAAAATTGAAAAATGGACGATGTATAGTCCATTAAATTTTGTATATATAGCCAGTACATTTAAGTTTTTGCATGAAAAATAGACGATGTATAGTCTATATAATTTTTTGCATACGAATAGAACGATTTATAGTCGATAAATTTTTTTCATAAAAAATTGAAAAAAGACGATGTATAGTCCATTAAATTTTTTTTATAAAAAAATTTTTTCCATGAAAAATGGATGATGTATAGTTTATTAAATTCCTTGCACGAAAAGAAGATGACGTATATAGTCCACTTAAGTTTTTACATACGAAATGGATAAATTATAGTCAATTTAGTTTTTTATAAAAAATTTAAAAATGGACGATGTATAGTCCATTAAATTTTTTATATATAGCCAATCCATTTAAGTTTTTGCATGAAAAATAGACGATGTATAGTCTATATAATTTTTTCCATACGAATAGAACGATTTATAGTCGATAAAATTTTTTCATAAAAAATTTAAAAATGTATAGTCCATAAAATTTTTTTTATAAAAAAATTTTTTGCATGAAAAATGGATGATGTATAGTTTATTAAATTCTTTGCACGAAAAGAAGATGACGTATATAGTCCACTTAAGTTTTTACATACGAAATGGATAAATTATAGTCAATTTAGTTTTTTATAAAAAATTTAAAAATGGACGATGTATAGTCCATTAAATTTTGTATATATAGCCAGTCCATTTAAGTTTTTGCATGAAAAATAGACGATGTATAGTCTATATAATTTTTTGCATACGAATAGGAAGATTTAAAGTCGACTATATTTTTTAATAAAAAATTTAAAAAAAGACGATGTATAGTCTATTAAATTTTTTTCATAAAAAAATTTTTTGCATGAAAAATGGATGATGTAAAATTTATTAAATTACTTGCACGTAAAGAAGACGACGTATATAGTCCACTTAAGTTTTTACATATGAAATGGACGAATTATAGTCAATTTAGTTTTTTATAAAAAATTTAAAAATGAACGATGTATAGTCCATTAAATTTTGTATATATAGCCAGTTCATTTAAGTTTTTGCATGAAAAATAGACGATGTATAGTCTATATAATTTTTTCCATACGAATAGAACGATTTATAGTCGATAAAATTTTTTCATAAAAAATTGAAAAATGGACGATGTATAGTCCATTAAATTTTGTATATATAGCCAGTACATTTAAGTTTTTGCATGAAAAATAGACGATGTATAGTCTATATAATTTTTTGCATACGAATAGAACGATTTATAGTCGATAAATTTTTTTCATAAAAAATTGAAAAAAGACGATGTATAGTCCATTAAATTTTTTTTATAAAAAAATTTTTTCCATGAAAAATGGATGATGTATAGTTTATTAAATTCCTTGCACGAAAAGAAGATGACGTATATAGTCCACTTAAGTTTTTACATACGAAATGGATAAATTATAGTCAATTTAGTTTTTTATAAAAAATTTAAAAATGGACGATGTATAGTCCATTAAATTTTTTATATATAGCCAATCCATTTAAGTTTTTGCATGAAAAATAGACGATGTATAGTCTATATAATTTTTTCCATACGAATAGAACGATTTATAGTCGATAAAATTTTTTCATAAAAAATTTAAAAATGTATAGTCCATAAAATTTTTTTTATAAAAAAATTTTTTGCATGAAAAATGGATGATGTATAGTTTATTAAATTCTTTGCACGAAAAGAAGATGACGTATATAGTCCACTTAAGTTTTTACATACGAAATGGATAAATTATAGTCAATTTAGTTTTTTATAAAAAATTTAAAAATGGACGATGTATAGTCCATTAAATTTTGTATATATAGCCAGTCCATTTAAGTTTTTGCATGAAAAATAGACGATGTATAGTCTATATAATTTTTTGCATACGAATAGGAAGATTTAAAGTCGACTATATTTTTTAATAAAAAATTTAAAAAAAGACGATGTATAGTCTATTAAATTTTTTTCATAAAAAAATTTTTTGCATGAAAAATGGATGATGTAAAATTTATTAAATTACTTGCACGTAAAGAAGACGACGTATATAGTCCACTTAAGTTTTTACATATGAAATGGACGAATTATAGTCAATTTAGTTTTTTATAAAAAATTTAAAAATGAACGATGTATAGTCCATTAAATTTTGTATATATAGCCAGTTCATTTAAGTTTTTGCATGAAAAATAGACGATGTATAGTCTATATAATTTTTTCCATACGAATAGAACGATTTATAGTCGATAAAATTTTTTCATAAAAAATTGAAAAAAGACGATGTATAGTCCATTAAATTTTTTTTATAAAAAAATTTTTTGCATGAAAAATGGATGATGTATAGTTTATTAAATTCCTTGCACGAAAAGAAGACGACGTATATAGTCCACTTAAGTTTTTACATACGAAATGGATAAATTATAGTCAATTTAGTTTTTTATAAAAAATTTAAAAATGGACGATGTATAGTCCATTAAATTTTGTATATATAGCCAGTTCATTTAAGTTTTTGCATGAAAAATAGACGATGTATAGTCTATATAATTTTTTCCATACGAATAGAACGATTTATAGTCGATAAAATTTTTTCATAAAAAATTGAAAAAAGACGATGTATAGTCCATTAAATTTTTTTTATAAAAAAATTTTTGCATGAAAAATGGATGATGTATAGTTTATTAAATTCCTTGCACGAAAAGAAGACGACGTATATAGTCCACTTTAGTTTTTACATACGAAATGGATAAATTATAGTCAATTTAGTTTTTTATAAAAAATTTAAAAATGGACGATGTATAGTCCATTAAATTTTGTATATATAGCCAGTTCATTTAAGTTTTTGCATGAAAAATAGACGATGTATAGTCTATATAATTTTTTCCATACGAATAGAACGATTTATAGTCGATAAAATTTTTTCATAAAAAATTTAAAAATTACGATGTATAGTCCATTAAATTTTTTTTATAAAAAAATTTTTTGCATGAAAAATGGATGATGTATAGTTTATTAAATTCCTTGCACGAAAAGAAGACGACGTATGTAGTCCACTTAAGTTTTTACATACGAAATGGATAAATTATAGTCAATTTAGTTTTTTATAAAAAATTTAAAAATGGACGATGTATAGTCCATTAAATTTTGTATATATAGCCAGTCCATTTAAGTTTTTGCATGAAAAATAGACGATGTATAGTCTATATAATTTTTTCCATACGAATAGAACGATTTATAGTCGATAAAATTTTTTCATAAAAAATTTAAAAATTACGATGTATAGTCCATTAAATTTTTTTTATAAAAAAATTTTTTGCATGAAAATGGATGATGTATAGTTTATTAAATTCCTTGCACGAAAAGAAGACGATGTATGTAGTCCACTTAAGTTTTTACATACGAAATGGATAAATTATAGTCAATTTAGTTTTTTATAAAAAATTTAAAAATGGACGATGTATAGTCCATTAAATTTTGTATATATAGCCAGTCCATTTAAGTTTTTGCATGAAAAATAGACGATGTATAGTCTATATAATTTTTTCCATACGAATAGAACGATTTATAGTCGATAAAATTTTTTCATAAAAAATTTAAAAAAGACGATGTATAGTCCATTAAATTTTTTTTATAAAAAAATTTTTGCATGAAAAATGGATGATGTATAGTTTATTAAATTCCTTGCACGAAAAGAAGACGACGTATATAGTCCACTTAAGTTTTTACATACGAAATGGATAAATTATAGTCAATTTAGTTTTTTATAAAAAATTTAAAAATGGACGATGTATAGTCCATTAAATTTTGTATATATAGCCAGTTCATTTAAGTTTTTGCATGAAAAATAGACGATGTATAGTCTATATAATTTTTTCCATACGAATAGAATGATTTATAGTCGATAAAATTTTTTCATAAAAAATTTAAAAATTACGATGTATAGTCCATTAAATTTTTTTTATAAAAAAATTTTTTGCATGAAAAATGGATGATGTATAGTTTATTAAATTCCTTGCACGAAAAGAAGACGACGTATGTAGTCCACTTAAGTTTTTACATACGAAATGGATAAATTATAGTCAATTTAGTTTTTTATAAAAAATTTAAAAATGGACGATGATAGTCCATTAAATTTTGTATATATAGCCAGTCCATTTAAGTTTTTGCATGAAAAAAAAACGATGTATAGTCTATATAATTTGTTGCATACGAATAGAACGATTTATAGTCGATAAAATTTTTTCATAAAAAATTTAAAAATGTATAGTCCATAAAATTTTTTTTATAAAAAAATTTTTTGGAATTTTTTAGTTTATTAAATTCTTTGCACGAAAAGAAGATGACGTATATAGTCCACTTAAGTTTTTACATACGAAATGGATAAATTATAGTCAATTTAGTTTTTTATAAAAAATTTAAAAATGGACGATGTATAGTCCATTAAATTTTGTATATATAGCCAGTTCATTTAAGTTTTTGCATGAAAAATAGACGATGTATAGTCTATATAATTTTTTCCATACGAATAGAACGATTTATAGTCGATAAAATTTTTTCATAAAAAATTTAAAAATTACGATGTATAGTCCATTAAATTTTTTTTATAAAAAAATTTTTTGCATGAAAAATGGATGATGTATAGTTTATTAAATTCCTTGCACGAAAAGAAGACGACGTATGTAGTCCACTTAAGTTTTTACATACGAAATGGATAAATTATAGTCAATTTAGTTTTTTATAAAAAATTTAAAAATACACGATGTATAGTCCATTAAATTTTGTATATATAGCCAGTCCATTTAATTTTTTGCATGAAAAATAGACGATGTATAGTCTATATAATTTGTTGCATACGAATCGGACGATTTAAAGTCGTCTAAATTTTTTCATAAAAATTGAAAAAAAGACGATGTATAGTCCATTAAATTTTTTTCATAAAAAAATTTTTTCCATGAAAAATGGATGATGTATAGTTTATTAAATTCCTTGCACGAAAAGAAGATGACGTATATAGTCCACTTAAGTTTTTACATACGAAATGGATAAATTATAGTCAATTTAGTTTTTTATAAAAAATTTAAAAATGGACGATGTATAGTCCATTAAATTTTTTATATATAGCCAATCCATTTAAGTTTTTGCATGAAAAATAGACGATGTATAGTCTATATAATTTTTTGCATACGAATCGGAAGATTTAAAGTCGACTATATTTTTGAATAAAAAATTTAAAAAAAGACGATGTATAGTCCATTAAATTTTTTTCATAAAAAATTTTTTTGCATGAAAAATGGATGATGTAAAATTTATTAAATTACTTGCACGTAAAGAAGACGACGTATATAGTCCACTTAAGTTTTTACATATGAAATGGACGAATTATAGTCAATTTAGTTTTTTATAAAAAATTTAAAAATGGACGATGTATAGTCCATTAAATTTTGTATATATAGCCAGTCCATTTAAGTTTTTGCATGAAAAATAGACGATGTATAGTCTATATAATTTTTTCCATACGAATAGAACGATTTATAGTCGATAAAATTTTTTCATAAAAAATTTAAAAATTACGATGTATAGTCCATTAAATTTTTTTTATAAAAAAATTTTTTGCATGAAAAATGGATGATGTATAGTTTATTAAATTCCTTGCACGAAAAGAAGACGACGTATGTAGTCCACTTAAGTTTTTACATACGAAATGGATAAATTATAGTCAATTTAGTTTTTTATAAAAAATTTAAAAATGGACGATGTATAGTCCATTAAATTTTGTATATATAGCCAGTCCATTTAAGTTTTTGCATGAAAAATAGACGATGTATAGTCTATATAATTTTTTCCATACGAATAGAACGATTTATAGTCGATAAAATTTTTTCATAAAAAATTGAAAAAAGACGATGTATAGTCCATTAAATTTTTTTTATAAAAAAATGTTTGCATGAAAAATGGATGATGTATGGTTTATTAAATTCCTTGCACGAAAAGAAGACGACGTATATAGTCCACTTAAGTTTTTACATACGAAATGGATAAATTATAGTCAATTTAGTTTTTTATAAAAAATTTAAAAATGGACGATGTATAGTCCATTAAATTTTGTATATATAGCCAGTTCATTTAAGTTTTTGCATGAAAAATAAACGATGTATAGTCTATATAATTTGTTGCATACGAATAGAACGATTTATAGTCGATAAAATTTTTTCATAAAAAATTTAAAAATTACGATGTATAGTCCATTAAATTTTTTTTATAAAAAAATTTTTTGCATGAAAAATGGATGATGTATAGTTTATTAAATTCCTTGCACGAAAAGAAGACGACGTATGTAGTCCACTTAAGTTTTTACATACGAAATGGATAAATTATAGTCAATTTAGTTTTTTATAAAAAATTTAAAAATGGACGATGATAGTCCATTAAATTTTGTATATATAGCCAGTCCATTTAAGTTTTTGCATGAAAAATAGACGATGTATAGTCTATATAATTTGTTGCATACGAATAGAACGATTTATAGTCGATAAAATTTTTTCATAAAAAATTGAAAAAAGACGATGTATAGTCCATTAAATTTTTTTTATAAAAAAATTGTTTGCATGAAAAATGGATGATGTATGGTTTATTAAATTCCTTGCACGAAAAGAAGATGACGTATATAGTCCACTTAAGTTTTTATATACGAAATGGATAAATTATAGTCAATTTAGTTTTTTATAAAAACTTTAAAAATGGACGATGTATAGTCCATTAAATTTTGTATATATAGCCAGTCCATTTAATTTTTTGCATGAAAAATAGACGATGTATAGTCTATATTTTTTTTTTTTTTATGCATGAATTTTTATTTATTGTATCTTCATATATGAACTAACAATAAGTATTCAAATCTTAAATCTAAAAAATATAATTAGGCCCGACCAATGTCGGACATAAGCTTAGTAGTAGTTATATATAATACATATGTAAGTAGTGATAATCAAAAGGAAAAAAAAATAAAAGTATTTTCAAGAAGTCCCATCTTGCTGTGAATAAGAGCCATTGTGTCCCTCTTTTTTAGGCGGATGTGTCCAGTAAAGTTCAAAATATTACGGGCAAGCGGATTAGGATGTGACTCGAGTTTTGTTAAATATTTGCCAGCGTATTTTGCAATTTCTTCAGTCACTAGTGGCATATTCAAATCACGATGTATATTTGAATTTTTGATGTACCATGGAGCCGATGTTATCATGCGTAAAATTTTATTTTGCCTGCGTTGAATTTTCTCTACATTTGAAGATGAAGCAGTGCCCCATAGTTCAATTCCGTAGCACCATATTGGCTTTAAAAGCGACTTGTATATTAAAAGTTTACAGTCTAGGCTAAGTGTTGAATTTCGACCAATCAGCCAATGTACCTGAGTTAGTTTAAGTTTCATTTGAGTTAACTTAGAATCAATGTGGTGTTTCCATGTAAGTCGTCGATCAAGGTGTATACCAAGATATTTCACATGTGAATGTTGAGAAACAACTTGATTGTTAATCCGAATGGGGGAACAAGTATCTCTTCGTAAAGTAAATGTTACTTGAACACACTTTTGTTCATTTACCTTGATTCTCCATAAGTTTAACCAAAGCTCCATCTGGCTAATGTGTTCCTGGAGTTTGCGGGATGCCTCATCAGGGTTTTCATGCATACTAAGGCAGGCTGTATCGTCGGCAAATGTGGAAGTATGGATACTACTGCTCACAGGCATATCACAAGTATAAATTAAATATAAAACTGGTCCCAGTATACTCCCCTGTGGCACACCAGATGAAATTGTTTCAGGCCTACTTGTAAAGTCTCCTTCCGCAACAGTGAACTTACGGGAAATAATGTAACTTTCCAAAAGATTTAAAATGTTTATTGGTAAGTAAGTCTTCAATTTTAAAATAAGGCCTTCATGCCACACTTTATCAAATGCCTGGGAAACGTCAATAAACAGCGCAGAACAATACTTTTTTCCCTCAAAAGTTCTTCTTATAAATTGAACTAATCTGTGAGTTTGTTCAATGGTGCTATGCTGACTTCTAAAACCAAATTGATGGTCTGGTATGCACCCACTACTAATTAGAATTGGGGACAATTTTGTTTTGAGCAGTTTTTCGAAAAGCTTTGACATTGTAGATAGTAGACTTATTGGCCTATATGACTCAGCCTTTGTTATATCTTTGCCCGGCTTTGGAATCATTTTAACCTTGGCAAGTTTCCAGTTGTGTGGATAATACTCCAGTCGTAAAATAGCATTAAATATTAATAACAGGATTCTCATTGCAATACGAGGCAAGTTCATCAGCATCTGATTACTAATTCCATCAATACCCGGAGCTTTCTTCGGGTTGAGTTCGGCAATTAATTTTTGTAAATCACGCGTCTTAAACTTTATGTGTTGAGGGGGTAGAGCGACTATATTCGGGAAATCAGCAACACCAGTACATATATTTGGCGTAAAAACGGATTTTAAGTGCTCAGCAAATATTTTACCTTTTTCAGTATCGCTTCTTGCCCAACCTCCGGTAGATGTGCGTAGAGGTGGCTTATATTCAACGGGTGTAATATATAATTTGTTGCATACGAATCGGACGATTTAAAGTCGACTAAATTTTTTCATAAAAATTGAAAAAAAGACGATGTATAGTCCATTAAATTTTTTTCATAAAAAAATTTTTTGCATGAAAAATGGATGATGTATGGTTTATTAAATTCCTTGCACGAAAAGAAGATGACGTATATAGTCCACTTAAGTTTTTAAATAAGAAATGGACGAATTATAGTCAATTTGTTAATTTAATTATTATTTTTCGAACTGTATTTTTTTTTTTTTTTTTTCTATATTCTTATGAATTGAATAGGCTAAAGTTCGTAACGCTTTTAAAGCCAAATTACATGTGATAATTATTAATGAACAAATAACATCAAAGTTAGTTGTAAATATTCTGACAACAACACATAGTTGAACGGAACAGCCAGCCGTTTTCGAAGGCCACTAAACCTTCCTCATCAGCGTTCTTCTGTGTTTTGGTCCACTGTGTGTGGTGTCAGTTGATGTAGATGTCTGCCTTATATACGTAACTTTATTGCAAATGGAATATGTGAATTTGTTTGATTCATTGCATTTCAATTTGCCAATGTGTTTCGTAATCTATACGCAAGTTACCATCTATATATATATACGATCTTCTATATATATTACCATCTTCTATATATATTACAACAGTCTTACCATTGTCGTTTTGTTCCTTACTAACTATACACATGTTTGTTAATTTGCTTATTTTTGTTCTACTTAAGACAAACTTTTTTGGTTTGTTACTATTAAGTATATTTTTATTTTTAATTTTTGCCACAAGCCAATGACTATTAATTAGTTAATTTAATTATTATTTTTCGAACTGTATTTTTTTTTTTCTATATTCTTATGAATTGAATAGGCTAAAGTTCGTAACGCTTTTTAAGCCAAATTACATGTGATAATTATTAATGAACAAATAACATCAAAGTTAGTTGTAAATATTCTGACAACAACACATAGTTGAACGGAACAGCCAGCCGTTTTCGAAGGCCACTAAACCTTCCTCATCAGCGTGTGTTGTTGTCAGAATATTTACAACTAACTTTGATGTTATTTGTTCATTAATATTTATCACATGTAATTTGGCTTAAAAAGCGTTACGAACTTTAGCCTATTCAATTCATAAGAATATAGAAAAAAAAAAAAAAAAAAAAAAAAAAAAAAAAAAAAAATACAGTTCGAAAAATAATAATTAAATTAACTAATTAATAGTCATTGGCTTGTGGCAAAAATTAAAAATAAAAATATACTTAATAGTAACAAACCAAAAAAGTTTGTCTTAAGTAGAACAAAAATAAGCAAATTAACAAACATGTGTATAGTTAGTAAGGAACAAAACGACAATGGTAAGACTGTTGTAATATATATAGAAGATGGTAATATATATAGAAGATCGTATATATATATAGATGGTAACTTGCGTATACATTACGAAACACATTGGCAAATTGAAATGCAATGAATCAAACAAATTCACATATTCCATTTGCAATAAAGTTACGTATATAAGGCAGACATCTACATCAACTGACACCACACACAGTGGACCAAAACACAGAAGAACGCTGATGAGGAAGGTTTAGTGGCCTTCGAAAACGGCTGGCTGTTCCGTTCAACTATGTGTTGTTGTCAGAATATTTACAACTAACTTTGATGTTATTTGTTCATTAATAATTATCACATGTAATTTGGCTTAAAAAGCGTTACGAACTTTAGCCTATTCAATTCATAAGAATATAGAAAAAAAAAAAAAAAAAAAAAAAAAAAAAAAAAAATACAGTTCGAAAAATAATAATTAAATTAACTAATTAATAGTCATTGGCTTGTGGCAAAAATTAAAAATAAAAATATACTTAATAGTAACAAACCAAAAAAGTTTGTCTTAAGTAGAACAAAAATAAGCAAATTAACAAACATGTGTATAGTTAGTAAGGAACAAAACGACAATGGTAAGACTGTTGTAATATATATAGAAGATGGTAATATATATAGAAGATCGTATATATATATAGATGGTAACTTGCGTATACATTACGAAACACATTGGCAAATTGAAATGCAATGAATCAAACAAATTCACATATTCCATTTGCAATAAAGTTACGTATATAAGGCAGACATCTACATCAACTGACACCACACACAGTGGACCAAAACACAGAAGAACGCTGATGAGGAAGGTTTAGTGGCCTTCGAAAACGGCTGGCTGTTCCGTTCAACTATGTGTTGTTGTCAGAATATTTACAACTAACTTTGATGTTATTTGTTCATTAATAATTATCACATGTAATTTGGCTTAAAAAGCGTTACGAACTTTAGCCTATTCAATTCATAAGAATATAGTCAATTTAGTTTTTTATAAAAAATTTAAAAATGGACGATGTATAGTCCATTAAATTTTGTATATATAGCCAGTCCATTTAAGTTTTTGCATGAAAAATAGACGATGTATAGTCTATATAATTTTTTGCATACGAATAGAACGATTTATAATCGATAAAATTTTTTCATAAAAAATTGAAAAAAGACGATGTATAGTCCATTAAATTTTTTTTATAAAAAAATTTTTTGCATGAAAAATGGATGATGTATAGTTTATTAAATTGCTTGCACGAAAAGAAGACGACGTATATAGTCCACTTAAGTTTTTATATACGAAATGGATAAATTATAGTCAATTTAGTTTTTTATAAAAAATTTAAAAATGGACGATGTATAGTCCATTAAATTTTGTATATATAGCCAGTCCATTTAAAGTTTTGCATGAAAAATAGACGATGTATAGTCTATATAATTTGTTGCATACGAATAGAACGATTTATAGTCGATAAAATTTTTTCATAAAAAATTGAAAAAAGACGATGTATAGTCCATTAATTTTTTTTTATAAAAAAATTGTTTGCATGAAAAATGGATGATGTATGGTTTATTAAATTCCTTGCACGAAAAGAAGATGACGTATATAGTCCACTTAAGTTTTTATATACGAAACGGATAAATTATAGTCAATTTAGTTTTTTATAAAAACTTTAAATATGGACGATGTATAGTCCATTAAATTTTGTATATATAGCCAGTCCATTTAATTTTTTGCATGAAAAATAGACGATGTATAGTCTATATAATTTGTTGCATACGAATCGGACGATTTAAAGTCGTCTAAATTTTTTCATAAAAATTGAAAAAAAGACGATGTATAGTCCATTAAATTTTTTTCATAAAAAAATTTTTTCCATGGAAAATGGATGATGTAAAGTTTATTAAATTCCTTGCAGGAAAAGAAGACGACGTATATAGTCCACTTAAGTTTTTATATACGAAATGGATAAATTATAGTCAATTTAGTTTTTTATAAAAAATTTAAAAATGGACGATGTATAGTCCATTAAATTTTGTATATATAGCCAGTCCATTTAATTTTTTGCATGAAAAATAGACGATGTATAGTCTATATAATTTGTTGCATACGAATCGGACGATTTAAAGTCGTCTAAATTTTTTCATAAAAATTGAAAAAAAGACGATGTATAGTCCATTAAATTTTTTTCATAAAAAAATTTTTTCCATGAAAAATGGATGATGTATAGTTTATTAAATTGCTTGCACGAAAAGAAGACGACGTATATAGTCCACTTAAGTTTTTATATACGAAATGGATAAATTATAGTCAATTTAGTTTTTTATAAAAAATTTAAAAATGGACGATGTATAGTCCATTAAATTTTGTATATATAGCCAGTCCATTTAAGTTTTTGCATGAAAAATAGACGATGTATAGTCTATATAATTTGTTGCATACGAATAGAACGATTTATAGTCGATAAAATTTTTTCATAAAAAATTGAAAAAAGACGATGTATAGTCCATTAATTTTTTTTTATAAAAAAATTGTTTGCATGAAAAATGGATGATGTATGGTTTATTAAATTCCTTGCACGAAAAGAAGATGACGTATATAGTCCACTTAAGTTTTTATATACGAAACGGATAAATTATAGTCAATTTAGTTTTTTATAAAAACTTTAAAAATGGACGATGTATAGTCCATTAAATTTTGTATATATAGCCAGTCCATTTAATTTTTTGCATGAAAAATAGACGATGTATAGTCTATATTTTTTTTTTTTTTATGCATGAATTTTTATTTATTGTATCTTAGAAATGGACGATGTATAGTCCATTAAATTTTGTATATATAGCCAGTCCATTTAATTTTTTGCATGAAAAATAGACGATGTATAGTCTATATTTTTTTTTTTTTTATGCATGAATTTTTATTTATTGTATCTTCATATATGAACTAACAATAAGTATTCAAATCTTAAATCTAAAAAATATAATTAGGCCCGACCAATATCGGACATAAGCTTAGTAGTAGTTATATATAATACATATGTAAGTAGTGATAATCAAAAGGAAAAAAAAATAAAAGTATTTTCAAGAAGTCCCATCTGGAGTGCTGTGAATAAGAGCCATTGTGTCCCTCTTTTTTAGCCGGATGTGTCCAGTAAAGTTCAAAATATTACGGGCAAGCGGATTAGGATGTGACTCGAGTTTTGTTAAATATTTGCCAGCGTATTTTGCAATTTCTTCAGTCACTAGTGGCATATTCAAATCACGATGTATATTTGAATTTTTGATGTACCATGGAGCCGATGTTATCATGCGTAAAATTTTATTTTGCCTGCGTTGAATTTTCTCTACATTTGAAGATGAAGCAGTGCCCCATAGTTCAATTCCGTAGCACCATATTGGCTTTAAAAGCGACTTGTATATTAAAAGTTTACAGTCTAGGCTAAGTGTTGAATTTCGACCAATCAGCCAATGTACCTGAGTTAGTTTAAGTTTCATTTGAGTTAACTTAGAATCAATGTGGTGTTTCCATGTAAGTCGTCGATCAAGGTGTATACCAAGATATTTCACATGTGAATGTTGAGAAACAACTTGATTGTTAATCCGAATGGGGGAACAAGTATCTCTTCGTAAAGTAAATGTTACTTGAACACACTTTTGTTCATTTACCTTGATTCTCCATAAGTTTAACCAAAGCTCCATCTGGCTAATGTGTTCCTGGAGTTTGCGGGATGCCTCATCAGGGTTTTCATGCATACTAAGGCAGGCTGTATCGTCGGCAAATGTGGAAGTATGGATACTACTGCTCACAGGCATATCACAAGTATAAATTAAATATAAAACTGGTCCCAGTATACTCCCCTGTGGCACACCAGATGAAATTGTTTCAGGCCTACTTGTAAAGTCTCCTTCCGCAACAGTGAACTTACGGGAAATAATGTAACTTTCCAAAAGATTTAAAATGTTTATTGGTAAGTAAGTCTTCAATTTTAAAATAAGGCCTTCATGCCACACTTTATCAAATGCCTGGGAAACGTCAATAAACAGCGCAGAACAATACTTTTTTCCCTCAAAAGTTCTTCTTATAAATTGAACTAATCTGTGAGTTTGTTCAATGGTGCTATGCTGACTTCTAAAACCAAATTGATGGTCTGGTATGCACCCACTACTAATTAGAATTGGGGACAATTTTGTTTTGAGCAGTTTTTCGAAAAGCTTTGACATTGTAGATAGTAGACTTATTGGCCTATATGACTCAGCCTTTGTTATATCTTTGCCCGGCTTTGGAATCATTTTAACCTTGGCAAGTTTCCAGTTGTGTGGATAATACTCCAGTCGTAAAATAGCATTAAATATTAATAACAGGATTCTCATTGCAATACGAGGCAAGTTCATCAGCATCTGATTACTAATTCCATCAATACCCGGAGCTTTCTTCGGGTTGAGTTCGGCAATTAATTTTTGTAAATCACGCGTCTTAAACTTTATGTGTTGAGGGGGTAGAGCGACTATATTCGGGAAATCAGCAACACCAGTACATATATTTGGCGTAAAAACGGATTTTAAGTGCTCAGCAAATATTTTACCTTTTTCAGTATCGCTTCTTGCCCAACCTCCGGTAGATGTGCGTAGAGGTGGCTTATATTCAACGGGTGTAATATATAATTTGTTGCATACGAATCGGACGATTTAAAGTCGACTAAATTTTTTCATAAAAATTGAAAAAAAGACGATGTATAGTCCATTAAATTTTTTTCATAAAAAAATTTTTTGCATGAAAAATGGATGATGTATGGTTTATTAAATTCCTTGCACGAAAAGAAGATGACGTATATAGTCCACTTAAGTTTTTAAATAAGAAATGGACGAATTATAGTCAATTTAGTTTTTTATAAAAAATTTAAAAATGGACGATGTATAGTCCATTAAATTTTGTATATATAGCCAGTCCAATTAAGTTTTTGCATGAAAAATAGACGATGTATAGTCTATATAATTTTTTGCATACGAATAGAACGATTTATAATCGATAAAATTTTTTCATAAAAAATTGAAAAAAGACGATGTATAGTCCATTAAATTTTTTTTATAAAAAAATTTTTTGCATGAAAAATGGATGATGTATAGTTTATTAAATTGCTTGCACGAAAAGAAGACGACGTATATAGTCCACTTAAGTTTTTATATACGAAATGGATAAATTATAGTCAATTTAGTTTTTTATAAAAAATTTAAAAATGGACGATGTATAGTCCATTAAATTTTGTATATATAGCCAGTCCATTTAAGTTTTTGCATGAAAAATAGACGATGTATAGTCTATATAATTTGTTGCATACGAATAGAACGATTTATAGTCGATAAAATTTTTTCATAAAAAATTGAAAAAAGACGATTAAATTAAATTTTTTGTATAAAAAAATTTTTTGCATGAAAAATGGATGATGTATGGTTTATTAAATTCCTTGCACGAAAAGAAGACGACGTATATAGTCCACTTAAGTTTTTAAATACGAAATGGACGAATTATAGTCAATTTAGTTTTTTATAAAAAATTTAAAAATGGACGATGTATAGTCCATTAAATTTTGTATATATAGCCAGTCCATTTAAGTTTTTGCATGAAAAATAGACGATGTATAGTCTATATAATTTTTTGTATACGAATAGAACGATTTATAGTCGATAAAATTTTTTCATAAAAAATTGAAAAAAGACGATTAAATTAAATTTTTTGTATAAAAAAATTTTTTGCATGAAAAATGGATGATGTATGGTTTATTAAATTCCTTGCACGAAAAGAAGACGACGTATATAGTCCACTTAAGTTTTTAAATACGAAATGGACGAATTATAGTCAATTTAATTTTTTATAAAAAATTTAAAAATGGACGATGTATAGTCCATTAAATTTTTTATATATAGCCAGTCCATTTAAGTTTTTGCATGAAAAATAGACGATGTATAGTCTATATAATTTTTTGCATACGAATAGAACGATTTATAGTCGATAAAATTTTTTCATAAAAAATTGAAAAAAGACGATGTATAGTCCATTAAATTTTTTTTATAAAAAAATTTTTTGCATGAAAAATGGATGATGTATAGTTTATTAAATTCCTTGCACGAAAAGAAGACGACGTATATAGTCCACTTAAGTTTTTACATACGAAATTGATAAATTAGTCAATTTAATTTTTTATAAAAAAAATTTAAAAATGGACGATGTATAGTCCATTAAATTTTGTATATATTGCCAGTCCATTTTAGTATTTGCATGAAAAATAGACGATGTATAGTCTATATAATTTTTTGCATACGAATAGAACGATTTATAGTCGATAAAATTTTTTCATAAAAAATTGAAAAAAGACGATGTATAGTCCATTAAATGGATGATGTATAGTTTATTAAATTCCTAGCACGAAAAGAAGACGACGTATATAGTCCACTTAAGTTTTTAAATAAGAAATGGACGAATTATAGTCAATTTAGTTTTTTATAAAAAATTTAAAAATGGACGATGTATAGTCCATTAAATTTTGTATATATTGCCAGTCCATTTAAGTTTTTGCATGAAAAATAGACGATGTATTGTCTATATAATTTTTTGCATACGAATAGAACGATTTATAGTCGATAAAATTTTTTCATAAAAAATTGAAAAAAGACGATGTATAGTCCATTAAATGGATGATGTATAGTTTATTAAATTCCTAGCACGAAAAGAAGACGACGTATATAGTCCACTTAAGTTTTTAAATAAGAAATGGACGAATTATAGTCAATTTAGTTTTTTATAAAAAATTTAAAAATGGACGATGTATAGTCCATTAAATTTTGTATATATTGCCAGTCCATTTAAGTTTTTGCATGAAAAATAGACGATGTATTGTCTATATAATTTTTTGCATACGAATAGAACGATTTATAGTCGATAAAATTTTTTCATAAAAAATTGAAAAAAGACGATGTATAGTCCATTAAATTTTTTTTATAAAAAAATTTTTTGCATGAAAATGGATGATGTATAGTTTATTAAATTCCTTGCACGAAAAGAAGACGACGTATATAGTCCACTTAAGTTTTTAAATACGAAATGGACGAATTATAGTCAATTTAATTTTTTATAAAAAATTTAAAAATGGACGATGTATAGTCCATTAAATTTTTTATATATAGCCAGTCCATTTAAGTTTTTGCATGAAAAATAGACGATGTATAGTCTATATAATTTTTTGCATACGAATAGAACGATTTATAGCCGATAAAATTTTTTCATAAAAAATTGAAAAAAGACGATGTATAGTCCATTAAATTTTTTTTATAAAAAAATTTTTTGCATGAAAAATGGATGATGTATAGTTTATTAAATTCCTAGCATGAAAAGAAGACGACGTATATAGTCCACTTAAGTTTTTAAATAAGAAATGGACGAATTATAGTCAATTTAGTTTTTTATAAAAAATTTAAAAATGGACGATGTATAGTCCATTAAATTTTGTATATATAGCCAGTCCATTTAAGTTTTTGCATGAAAAATAGACACGATGTATAGTCTATATAATTTGTTGCATACGAATAGAACGATTTATAGTCGATAAAATTTTTTCATAAAAAATTGAAAAAAGACGATGTATAGTCCATTAATTTTTTTTATAAAAAAATTGTTTGCATGAAAAATGGATGATGTATGGTTTATTAAATTTCTTGCACGAAAAGAAGATGACGTATATAGTCCACTTAAGTTTTTATATACGAAATGGATAAATTATAGTCAATTTAGTTTTTTTATAAAAAATTTAAAAATGGACGATATATATATAGTCCATTAAATTTTGTATATATAGCCAGTCCATTTAATTTTTTGCATGAAAAATAGACGATGTATAGTCTATATAATTTGTTGCATACGAATCGGACGATTTAAAGTCGACTAAATTTTTTCATAAAAATTGAAAAAAAGACGATGTATAGTCCATTAAATTTTTTTCATAAAAAAATTTTTTCCATGAAAAATGGATAATGTAAAGTTTATTAAATTCCTTGCACGAAAAGAAGACGACGTATATAGTTCACTTAAGTTTTTAAATACGAAATGGACGAATTATAGTCAATTTAATTTTTTATAAAAAAAATTTAAAAATGGACGATGTATAGTCCATTAAATTTTATATATATTGCCAGTCCATTTTAGTTTTTGCATGAAAAATAGACGATGTATAGTCTATATAATTTTTTGCATACGAATAGAACGATTTAAAGTCGATAAAATTTTTTCATAAAAAATTGAAAAAAGACGATGTATAGTCCATTAATTTTTTTTATAAAAAAATTTTTTCCATGAAAAATGGATGATGTAAAGCTTATTAAATTGCTTGCACGAAAAGAAGACGACGTATATAGTCCACTTAAGTTTTTACATACGAAATGGATAAATTATAGTCAATTTAGTTTTTTATAAAAAATTTAAAAATGGACGATGTATAGTCCATTAAATTTTGTATATATAGCCAGTCCATTTAAGTTTTTGCATGAAAAATAGACGATGTATAGTCTATATAATTTTTTGCATACGAATAGAACGATTTATAGCCGATAAAATTTTTTCATAAAAAATTGAAAAAAGACGATGTATAGTCCATTAAATTTTTTTTATAAAAAAATTTTTTGCATGAAAAATGGATGATGTATAGTTTATTAAATTCCTAGCACGAAAAGAAGACGACGTATATAGTCCACTTAAGTTTTTAAATAAGAAATGGACGAATTATAGTCAATTTAGTTTTTTATAAAAAATTTAAAAATGGACGATGTATAGTCCATTAAATTTTGTATATATAGCCAGTCCATTTAAGTTTTTGCATGAAAAATAGACGATGTATAGTCTATATAATTTTTTGCATACGAATAGAACGATTTATAGTCGATAAAATTTTTTCATAAAAAATTGAAAAAAGACGATGTATAGTCCATTAATTTTTTTTTATAAAAAAATTGTTTGCATGAAAAATGGATGATGTATGGTTTATTAAATTCCTTGCACGAAAAGAAGATGACGTATATAGTCCACTTAAGTTTTTATATACGAAATGGATAAATTATAGTCAATTTAGTTTTTTATAAAAAATATTAAAATGGACGATGTATAGTCCATTAAATTTTGTATATATAGCCAGTCCATTTAATTTTTTGCATGAAAAATAGACGATGTATAGTCTATATAATGTGTTGCATACGAATCGGACGATTTTAAGTCGACTAAATTTTTTCATAAAAATTGAAAAAAAGACGATATATAGTCCATTAAATTTTTTTCATAAAAAAATTTTTTCCATGAAAAATGGATGATGTAAAGTTTATTAAATTCCTTGCACGAAAAGAAGACGACGTATATAGTCCACTTAAGTTTTTAAATACGAAATGGACGAATTATAGTCAATTTAATTTTTTATAAAAAAAATTTAAAAATGGACGATGTATAGTCCATTAAATTTTGTATATATAGCCAGTCCATTTAAGTTTTTGCATGAAAAATAGACGATGTATAGTCTATATAATTTGTTGCATACGAATCGGACGATTTAAAGTCGACTAAATTTTTTCATAAAAATTGAAAAAAAGACCATAGTCCATTAAATTTTTTTCATAAAAAAATTTTTTCCATGAAAAATGGATGATGTAAAGTTTATTAAATTCCTTGCACGAAAAGAAGACGACGTATATAGTCCACTTAAGTTTTTAAATACGAAATGGACGAATTATAGTCAATTTAATTTTTTATAAAAAAAATTTAAAAATGGACGATGTATAGTCCATTAAATTTTGTATATATAGCCAGTCCATTTTAGTTTTTGCATGAAAAATAGACGATGTATAGTCTATATAATTTTTTGCATACGAATAGAACGATTTATAGTCGATAAATTTTTTTCATAAAAAATTGAAAAAAGACGATGTATAGTCCATTAAATTTTTTTTATAAAAAAATTTTTTGCATGAAAAATGGATGATGTATAGTTTATTAAATTCCTTGCACGAAAAGAAGACGACGTATATAGTCCACTTAAGTTTTTACATACGAAATGGATAAATTAGTCAATTTAGTTTTTTATAAAAAATTTAAAAATGGACGATGTATAGTCCATTAAATTTTGTATATATAGCCAGTCCATTTAAGTTTTTGCATGAAAAATAGACGATGTATAGTCTATATAATTTGTTGCATACGAATAGAACGATTTATAGTCGATAAAATTTTTTCATAAAAAATTGAAAAAAGACGATGTATAGTCCATTAATTTTTTTTTATAAAAAAATTTTTTGCATAAAAAATGGATGATGTAAAGCTTATTAAATTGCTTGCACGAAAAGAAGACGACGTATATAGTCCACTTAAGTTTTTAAATAAGAAATGGACGAATTATAGTCAATTTAGTTTTTTATAAAAAATTTAAAAATGGACGATGTATAGTCCATTAAATTTTGTATATATAGCCAGTCCATTTAAGTTTTTGCATGAAAAATAGACGATGTATAGTCTATATAATTTTTTGCATACGAATAGAACGATTTATAGTCGACTAAATTTTTTCATAAAAATTGAAAAAAAGACGATGTATAGTCCATTATATTTTTTTCATAAAAAATTTTTTTCCATGAAAAATGAATGATGTAAAGTTTATTAAATTGCTTGCACGAAAAGAAGACGACGTATATAGTCCACTTAAGTTTTTACATACGAAATGGATAAATTATAGTCAATTTAGTTTTTTATAAAAAATTTAAAAATGGACGATGATAGTCCATTAAATTTTGTATATATAGCCAGTCCATTTAAGTTTTTGCATGAAAAATAGACGATGTATAGTCTATATAATTTTTTGCATTCGAATAGAACGATTTATAGCCGATAAAATTTTTTCATAAAAAATTGAAAAAAGACGATGTATAGTCCATTAATTTTTTTTTATAAAAAAATTTTTTGCATGAAAAATGGATGATGTATAGTTTATTAAATTCCTTGCACGAAAAGATCACGACGTATATAGTCCACTTAAGTTTTTAAATACGAAATGGACGAATTATAGTCAATTTAATTTTTTATAAAAAATTTAAAAATGGACGATGTATAGTCCATTAAATTTTTTATATATAGCCAGTCCATTTAAGTTTTTGCGTGAAAAATAGACGATGTATAGTCTATATAATTTTTTTTCATACGAATAGAACGATTTATAGTCGATAAAATTTTTTCATAAAAAATTGAAAAAAGACGATGCATAGTCCATTAAATTTTTTTATAAAAAATTTTTTTGCATGAAAAATGGATGATGTATAGTTTATTAAATTCCTAGCACGAAAAGAAGACGACGTATATAGTCCACTTAAGTTTTTATATACGAAATGGATAAATTATAGTCAATTTAGTTTTTTATAAAAAATTTAAAAATGGACGATGTATAGTCCATTAAATTTTGTATATATAGCCAGTCCATTTAATTTTTTGCATGAAAAATAGACGATGTATAGTCTATATAATTTGTTGCATACGAATCGGACGATTTAAAGTCGACTAAATTTTTTCATAAAAATTGGAAAAAAAAGACGATGTATAGTCCATTAAATTTTTTTCATAAAAAAATTTTTTCCATGAAAAATGGATGATGTAAAGTTTATTAAATTCCTTGCACGAAAAGAAGACGACGTATATAGTCCACTTAAGTTTTTAAATACGAAATGGACGAATTATAGTCAATTTAATTTTTTATAAAAAAATTTTAAAATGGACGATGTATAGTCCATTAAATTTTGTATATATAGCCAGTCCATTTAATTTTTTGCATGAAAAATAGACGATGTATAGTCTATATAATTTGTTGCATGCGCAACGGACGATTTAAAGTCGACTAAATTTTTTCATAAAAATTGAAAAAAGACGATGAATAGTCCATTAAATTTTTTTTATAAAAAAATGTTTTGCATGAAAAATGGATGATGTATAGTTTATTAAATTCCTTGCACGAAAAGAAGACGACGTATATAGTCCACTTAAGTTTTTACATACGAAATGGATAAATTATAGTCAATTTAGTTTTTTATAAAAAATTGAAAAAAAGACGATGTATATATAGTCCATTAAATTTTTTTCATAAAAAAATTTTTTGCATGAAAAATGGATGATATATAGTTTATTAAATTCCTTGCACGAAAAGAAGACGACGTATATAGTCCACTTAAGTTTTTAAATACGAAATGGACGAATTATAGTCAATTTAGTTTTTTATAAAAAATTTAAAAATGGACGATGTATAGTCCATTAAATTTTGTATATATAGCCAGTCCATTTAAGTTTTTGCATGAAAAATAGACGATGTATAGTCTATATAATTTTTTGTATACGAATAGAACGATTTATAGTCGATAAAATTTTTTCATAAAAAATTGAAAAAAGACGATGTATAAATTTTTTTTATAAAAAAATTTTTTGCATGAAAAATGGATGATGTATAGTTTATTAAATTCCTAGCACGAAAAGAAGACGACGTATATAGTCCACTTAAGTTTTTAAATAAGAAATGGACGAATTATAGTCAATTTAGTTTTTTATAAAAAATTTAAAAATGGACGATGTATAGTCCATTAAATTTTTTATATATAGCCAGTCCATTTAAGTTTTTGCATGAAAAATAGACGATGTATAGTCTATATAATTTTTTGCATACCAATAGAACGATTTATAGTCGATAAAATTTTTTCATAAAAAATTGAAAAAAGACGATGTATAGTCCATTAATTTTTTTTATAAAAAAATTGTTTGCATGAAAAATGGATGATGTATGGTTTATTAAATTCCTTGCACGAAAAGAAGATGACGTATATAGTCCACTTAAGTTTTTATATACGAAATGGATAAATTATAGTCAATTTAGTTTTTTATAAAAAATTTAAAAATGGACGATGTATAGTCCATTAAATTTTGTATATATAGCCAGTCCATTTAATTTTTTGCATGAAAAATAGACGATGTATAGTCTATATAATTTGTTGCATACGAATCGGACGATTTAAAGTCGACTAAATTTTTTCATAAAAATTGAAAAAAGACGATGAATAGTCCATTAAATTTTTTTTATAAAAAAATTTTTTGCATGAAAAATGGATGATGTATAGTTTATTAAATTCCTTGCACGAAAAGAAGACGACGTATATAGTCCACTTAAGTTTTTAAATACGAAATGGATAAATTATAGTCAATTTAGTTTTTTATAAAAAATTTAAAAATGGACGATGATAGTCCATTAAATTTTGTATATATAGCCAGTCCATTTAAGTTTTTGCATGTAAAATAGACGATGTATAGTCTATATAATTTTTTGCATACGAATAGAACGATTTATAGTCGATAAAATTTTTTCATAAAAAATTGAAAAAAGACGATGTATAGTCCATTAAATTTTTTTATAAAAAAATTTTTTGCATGAAAAATGGATGATGTATAGTTTATTAAATTCCTTGCACGAAAAGAAGACGACGTATATAGTCCACTTAAGTTTTTAAATACGAAATGGATAAATTATAGTCAATTTAGTTTTTTATAAAAAATTTAAAAATGGACGATGTATAGTCCATTAAATTTTGTATATATAGCCAGTCCATTTAATTTTTTGCATGAAAAATAGACGATGTATAGTCTATATAATTTGTTGCATACGAATCGGACGATTTAAAGTCGACTAAATTTTTTCATAATAATTGAAAAAAAGACGATGTATAGTCCATTAATTTTTTTTTATAAAAAAATTTTTTGCATGAAAAATGGATGATGTAAAGCTTATTAAATTGCTTGCACGAAAAGAAGACGACGTATATAGTCCACTTAAGTTTTTACATACGAAATGGATAAATTATAGTCAATTTAGTTTTTTATAAAAAATTTAAAAATGGACGATGTATAGTCTATTAAATTTTGTATATATAGCCAGTCCATTTAAGTTTTTGCATGAAAAATAGACGATGTATAGTCTATATAATTTTTTGCATACGAATAGAGCGATTTATAGTCGATAAAATTTTTTCATAAAAAATTGAAAAAAGACGATGTATAGTCCATTAAATTTTTTTTATAAAAAATTTTTTTGCATGAAAAATGGATGATGTATAGTTTATTAAATTGCTTGCACGAAAAGAAGACGACGTATATAGTCCATTTAAGTTTTTAAATACGAAATGGACGAATTATAGTCAATTTAGTTTTTTATAAAAAATTTAAAAATGGACGATGTATAGTCCATTAAATTTTGTATATATAGCCATTCCATTTTAGTTTTTGCATGAAAAATAGACGATGTATAGTCTATATAATTTTTTGCATACGAATAGAACGATTTATAGCCGATAAAATTTTTTCATAAAAAATTGAAAAAAGACGATGTATAGTCCATTAATTTTTTTTTTATAAAAAAATTGTTTGCATGAAAAATGGATGATGTATGGTTTATTAAATTCCTTGCACGAAAAGAAGATGACGTATATAGTCCACTTAAGTTTTTATATACGAAATGGATAAATTATAGTCAATTTAGTTTTTTATAAAAAATTTAAAAATGGACGATGTATAGTCCATTAAATTTTGTATATATAGCCAGTCCATTTAATTTTTTGCATGAAAAATAGACGATGTATAGTCTATATAATTTGTTGCATACGAATCGGACGATTTAAAGTCGACTAAATTTTTTCATAATAATTGAAAAAAGACGATGTATAGTCCATTAATTTTTTTTTATAAAAAAATTTTTTGCATGAAAAATGGATGATGTAAAGCTTATTAAATTGCTTGCACGAAAAGAAGACGACGTATATAGTCCACTTAAGTTTTTACATACGAAATGGATAAATTATAGTCAATTTAGTTTTTTATAAAAAATTTAAAAATGGACGATGTATAGTCTATTAAATTTTGTATATATAGCCAGTCCATTTAAGTTTTTGCATGAAAAATAGACGATGTATAGTCTATATAATTTTTTGCATACGAATAGAACGATTTATAGTCGATAAAATTTTTTCATAAAAAATTGAAAAAAGACGATGTAGTCCATTAAATTTTTTTCATAAAAAAATTTTTTCCATGAAAAATGGATGATGTAAAGTTTATTAAATTCCTTGCACGAAAAGAAGACGACGTATATAGTCCACTTAAGTTTTTAAATACGAAATGGGCGAATTATAGTCAATTTAATTTTTTATAAAAAAAATTTAAAAATGGACGATGTATAGTCCATTAAATTTTGTATATATAGCCATTCCATTTTAGTTTTTGCATGAAAAATAGACGATGTATAGTCTATATAATTTTTTGCATACGAATAGAACGATTTATAGCCGATAAAATTTTTTCATAAAAAATTGAAAAAAGACGATGTATAGTCCATTAATTTTTTTTTTATAAAAAAATTGTTTGCATGAAAAATGGATGATGTATGGTTTATTAAATTCCTTGCACGAAAAGAAGATGACGTATATAGTCCACTTAAGTTTTTATATACGAAATGGATAAATTATAGTCAATTTAGTTTTTTATAAAAAATTTAAAAATGGACGATGTATAGTCCATTAAATTTTGTATATATAGCCAGTCCATTTAATTTTTTGCATGAAAAATAGACGATGTATAGTCTATATAATTTGTTGCATACGAATCGGACGATTTAAAGTCGACTAAATTTTTTCATAATAATTGAAAAAAGACGATGTATAGTCCATTAAATTTTTTTTATAAAAAATTTTTTTGCATGAAAAATGGATGATGTATAGTTTATTAAATTGCTTGCACGAAAAGAAGACGACGTATATAGTCCATTTAAGTTTTTAAATACGAAATGGACGAATTATAGTCAATTTAGTTTTTTATAAAAAATTTAAAAATGGACGATGTATAGTCCATTAAATTTTGTATATATAGCCAGTCCATTTAAGTTTTTGCATGAAAAATAGACGATGTATAGTCTATATAATTTGTTGCATACGAATAGAACGATTTATAGTCGATAAAATTTTTTCATAAAAAATTGAAAAAAGACGATGTATAGTCCATTAATTTTTTTTTATAAAAAAATTGTTTGCATGAAAAATGGATGATGTATGGTTTATTAAATTCCTTGCACGAAAAGAAGATGATGTATATAGTCCACTTAAGTTTTTATATACGAAATGGATAAATTATAGTCAATTTAGTTTTTTATAAAAAATTTAAAAATGGACGATGTATAGTCCATTAAATTTTGTATATATAGCCAGTCCATTTAATTTTTTGCATGAAAAATAGACGATGTATAGTCTATATAATTTGTTGCATACGAATCGGACGATTTAAAGTCGACTAAATTTTTTCATAAAAATTGAAAAAAAGACAATGTATAGTCCATTAATTTTTTTTTATAAAAAAAATTTTTGCATGAAAAATGGATGATGTAAAGCTTATTAAATTGCTTGCACGAAAAGAAGACGACGTATATAGTCCACTTAAGTTTTTACATACGAAATGGATAAATTATAGTCAATTTAGTTTTTTATAAAAAATTTAAAAATGGACGATGTATAGTCCATTAAATTTTGTATATATAGCCAGTCCATTTAAGTTTTTGCATGAAAAATAGACGATGTATAGTCTATATAATTATTTGCATACGAATAGAACGATTTATAGTCGATAAAATTTTTTCATAAAAAATTGAAAAAAGACGATGTATAGTCCATTAAATTTTTTTCATAAAAAAATTTTTTCCATGAAAAATGGATGATGTAAAGTTTATTAAATTCCTTGCACGAAAAGAAGACGACGTATATAGTCCACTTAAGTTTTTAAATACGAAATGGACGAATTATAGTCAATTTAATTTTTTATAAAAAAAATTTAAAAATGGACGATGTATAGTCCATTAAATTTTGTATATATTGCCAGTCCATTTTAGTTTTTGCATGAAAAATAGACGATGTATAGTCTATATAATTTTTTGCATACGAATAGAACGATTTATAGTCAATAAAATTTTTTCATAAAAAATTTAAAAAAGACGATGTATAGTCCATTAATTTTTTTTTTATAAAAAAATTTTTTGAATGAAAAATGGATGATGTAAAGCTTATTAAATTGCTTGCACGAAAAGAAGACGACGTATATAGTCCACTTAAGTTTTTACATACGAAATGGATAAATTAAAGTCAATTTAATTTTTTATAAAAAAATTTAAAAATGGACGATGTATAGTCCATTAAATTTTGTATATATAGCCAGTCCATTTTAGTTTTTGCATGAAAAATAGACGATGTATAGTCTATATAATTTTTTGTATACGAATAGAACGATTTATAGTCGATAAAATTTTTTCATAAAAAATTGAAAAAAGACGATGTATAAATTTTTTTTATAAAAAAATTTTTTGCATGAAAAATGGATGATGTATAGTTTATTAAATTCCTAGCACGAAAAGAAGACGACGTATATAGTCCACTTAAGTTTTTAAATAAGAAATGGACGAATTATAGTCAATTTAGTTTTTTATAAAAAATTTAAAAATGGACGATGTATAGTCCATTAAATTTTTTATATATAGCCAGTCCATTTAAGTTTTTGCATGAAAAATAGACGATGTATAGTCTATATAATTTTTTGCATACCAATAGAACGATTTATAGTCGATAAAATTTTTTCATAAAAAATTGAAAAAAGACGATGTATAGTCCATTAATTTTTTTTATAAAAAAATTGTTTGCATGAAAAATGGATGATGTATGGTTTATTAAATTCCTTGCACGAAAAGAAGATGACGTATATAGTCCACTTAAGTTTTTATATACGAAATGGATAAATTATAGTCAATTTAGTTTTTTATAAAAAATTTAAAAATGGACGATGTATAGTCCATTAAATTTTGTATATATAGCCAGTCCATTTAATTTTTTGCATGAAAAATAGACGATGTATAGTCTATATAATTTGTTGCATACGAATCGGACGATTTAAAGTCGACTAAATTTTTTCATAAAAATTGAAAAAAGACGATGAATAGTCCATTAAATTTTTTTTATAAAAAAATTTTTTGCATGAAAAATGGATGATGTATAGTTTATTAAATTCCTTGCACGAAAAGAAGACGACGTATATAGTCCACTTAAGTTTTTAAATACGAAATGGATAAATTATAGTCAATTTAGTTTTTTATAAAAAATTTAAAAATGGACGATGATAGTCCATTAAATTTTGTATATATAGCCAGTCCATTTAAGTTTTTGCATGTAAAATAGACGATGTATAGTCTATATAATTTTTTGCATACGAATAGAACGATTTATAGTCGATAAAATTTTTTCATAAAAAATTGAAAAAAGACGATGTATAGTCCATTAAATTTTTTTATAAAAAAATTTTTTGCATGAAAAATGGATGATGTATAGTTTATTAAATTCCTTGCACGAAAAGAAGACGACGTATATAGTCCACTTAAGTTTTTAAATACGAAATGGATAAATTATAGTCAATTTAGTTTTTTATAAAAAATTTAAAAATGGACGATGTATAGTCCATTAAATTTTGTATATATAGCCAGTCCATTTAATTTTTTGCATGAAAAATAGACGATGTATAGTCTATATAATTTGTTGCATACGAATCGGACGATTTAAAGTCGACTAAATTTTTTCATAAAAATTGAAAAAAAGACGATGTATAGTCCATTAAATTTTTTTCATAAAAAAATTTTTTCCATGAAAAATGGATGATGTAAAGTTTATTAAATTCCTTGCACGAAAAGAAGACGACGTATATAGTCCACTTAAGTTTTTAAATACGAAATGGGCGAATTATAGTCAATTTAATTTTTTATAAAAAAAATTTAAAAATGGACGATGTATAGTCCATTAAATTTTGTATATATAGCCATTCCATTTTAGTTTTTGCATGAAAAATAGACGATGTATAGTCTATATAATTTTTTGCATACGAATAGAACGATTTATAGCCGATAAAA
The DNA here is from genome assembly GCA_944452675.1 of Tachina lurida. Taxonomy (NCBI): domain Eukaryota; kingdom Metazoa; phylum Arthropoda; class Insecta; order Diptera; family Tachinidae; genus Tachina; species Tachina lurida. The sequence goes on from OX101752.1 coordinate 142,182,753, forward strand.
TTTTTTCATAAAAAATTGAAAAAAGACGATGTATAGTCCATTAATTTTTTTTTTATAAAAAAATTGTTTGCATGAAAAATGGATGATGTATGGTTTATTAAATTCCTTGCACGAAAAGAAGATGACGTATATAGTCCACTTAAGTTTTTATATACGAAATGGATAAATTATAGTCAATTTAGTTTTTTATAAAAAATTTAAAAATGGACGATGTATAGTCCATTAAATTTTGTATATATAGCCAGTCCATTTAATTTTTTGCATGAAAAATAGACGATGTATAGTCTATATAATTTGTTGCATACGAATCGGACGATTTAAAGTCGACTAAATTTTTTCATAATAATTGAAAAAAAGACGATGTATAGTCCATTAATTTTTTTTTATAAAAAAATTTTTTGCATGAAAAATGGATGATGTAAAGCTTATTAAATTGCTTGCACGAAAAGAAGACGACGTATATAGTCCACTTAAGTTTTTACATACGAAATGGATAAATTATAGTCAATTTAGTTTTTTATAAAAAATTTAAAAATGGACGATGTATAGTCTATTAAATTTTGTATATATAGCCAGTCCATTTAAGTTTTTGCATGAAAAATAGACGATGTATAGTCTATATAATTTTTTGCATACGAATAGAACGATTTATAGTCGATAAAATTTTTTCATAAAAAATTGAAAAAAGACGATGTATAGTCCATTAAATTTTTTTTATAAAAAATTTTTTTGCATGAAAAATGGATGATGTATAGTTTATTAAATTGCTTGCACGAAAAGAAGACGACGTATATAGTCCATTTAAGTTTTTAAATACGAAATGGACGAATTATAGTCAATTTAGTTTTTTATAAAAAATTTAAAAATGGACGATGTATAGTCCATTAAATTTTGTATATATAGCCAGTCCATTTAAGTTTTTGCATGAAAAATAGACGATGTATAGTCTATATAATTTGTTGCATACGAATAGAACGATTTATAGTCGATAAAATTTTTTCATAAAAAATTGAAAAAAGACGATGTATAGTCCATTAATTTTTTTTTATAAAAAAATTGTTTGCATGAAAAATGGATGATGTATGGTTTATTAAATTCCTTGCACGAAAAGAAGATGATGTATATAGTCCACTTAAGTTTTTATATACGAAATGGATAAATTATAGTCAATTTAGTTTTTTATAAAAAATTTAAAAATGGACGATGTATAGTCCATTAAATTTTGTATATATAGCCAGTCCATTTAATTTTTTGCATGAAAAATAGACGATGTATAGTCTATATAATTTGTTGCATACGAATCGGACGATTTAAAGTCGACTAAATTTTTTCATAAAAATTGAAAAAAAGACAATGTATAGTCCATTAATTTTTTTTTATAAAAAAAATTTTTGCATGAAAAATGGATGATGTAAAGCTTATTAAATTGCTTGCACGAAAAGAAGACGACGTATATAGTCCACTTAAGTTTTTACATACGAAATGGATAAATTATAGTCAATTTAGTTTTTTATAAAAAATTTAAAAATGGACGATGTATAGTCCATTAAATTTTGTATATATAGCCAGTCCATTTAAGTTTTTGCATGAAAAATAGACGATGTATAGTCTATATAATTATTTGCATACGAATAGAACGATTTATAGTCGATAAAATTTTTTCATAAAAAATTGAAAAAAGACGATGTATAGTCCATTAAATTTTTTTCATAAAAAAATTTTTTCCATGAAAAATGGATGATGTAAAGTTTATTAAATTCCTTGCACGAAAAGAAGACGACGTATATAGTCCACTTAAGTTTTTAAATACGAAATGGACGAATTATAGTCAATTTAATTTTTTATAAAAAAAATTTAAAAATGGACGATGTATAGTCCATTAAATTTTGTATATATTGCCAGTCCATTTTAGTTTTTGCATGAAAAATAGACGATGTATAGTCTATATAATTTTTTGCATACGAATAGAACGATTTATAGTCAATAAAATTTTTTCATAAAAAATTTAAAAAAGACGATGTATAGTCCATTAATTTTTTTTTTATAAAAAAATTTTTTGAATGAAAAATGGATGATGTAAAGCTTATTAAATTGCTTGCACGAAAAGAAGACGACGTATATAGTCCACTTAAGTTTTTACATACGAAATGGATAAATTAAAGTCAATTTAATTTTTTATAAAAAAATTTAAAAATGGACGATGTATAGTCCATTAAATTTTGTATATATAGCCAGTCCATTTTAGTTTTTGCATGAAAAATAGACGATGTATAGTCTATATAATTTTTTGCATACGAATAGAACGATTTATAGTCGATAAAATTTTTTCATAAAAAATTGAAAAAAGACGATGTATAGTCCATTAATTTTTTTTTATAAAAAAATTGTTTGCATGAAAAATGGATGATGTATGGTTTATTAAATTCCTTGCACGAAAAGAAGATGACGTATATAGTCCACTTAAGTTTTTATATACGAAATGGATAAATTATAGTCAATTTAGTTTTTTATAAAAAATTTAAAAATGGACGATGTATAGTCCATTAAATTTTGTATATATAGCCAGTCCATTTAATTTTTTGCATGAAAAATAGACGATGTATAGTCTATATAATTTGTTGCATACGAATCGGACGATTTAAAGTCGACTAAATTTTTTCATAAAAATTGAAAAAAGGCGATGAATAGTCCATTAAATTTTTTTTATAAAAAAATTTTTTGCATGAAAAATGGATGATGTATAGTTTATTAAATTCCTTGCACGAAAAGAAGACGACGTATATAGTCCACTTAAGTTTTTAAATACGAAATGGATAAATTATAGTCAATTTAGTTTTTTATAAAAAATTTAAAAATGGACGATGATAGTCCATTAAATTTTGTATATATAGCCAGTCCATTTAAGTTTTTGCATGAAAAATAGACGATGTATAGTCTATATAATTTTTTGCATACGAATAGAACGATTTATAGCCGATAAAATTTTTTCATAAAAAATTGAAAAAAGACGATGTATAGTCCATTAAATTTTTTTTATATAAAAATTTTTTGCATGAAAAATGGATGATGTATAGTTTATTAAATTCCTAGCACGAAAAGAAGACGACGTATATAGTCCACTTAAGTTTTTAAATAAGAAATGGACAAATTATAGTCAATTTAGTTTTTATAAAAAATTTAAAAATGGACGATGTATAGTCCATTAAATTTTGTATATATAGCCAGTCCATTTAAGTTTTTGCATGTAAAATAGACGATGTATAGTCTATACAATTTTTTGCATACGAATAGAACGATTTATAGTCGATAAAATTTTTTCATAAAAAATTGAAAAAAGACGATGTATAGTCCATTAAATTTTTTTATAAAAAAATTTTTTGCATGAAAAATGGATGATGTATAGTTTATTAAATTCCTTGCACGAAAAGAAGACGACGTATATAGTCCACTTAAGTTTTTAAATACGAAATGGATAAATTATAGTCAATTTAGTTTTTTATAAAAAATTTAAAAATGGACGATGTATAGTCCATTAAATTTTGTATATATAGCCAGTCCATTTAATTTTTTGCATGAAAAATAGACGATGTATAGTCTATATAATTTGTTGCATACGAATCGGACGATTTAAAGTCGACTAAATTTTTTCATAAAAATTGAAAAAAAGACGATGTATAGTCGATTAAATTTTTTTCATAAAAAAATTTTTTCCATGAAAAATGGATGATGTAAAGTTTATTAAATTCCTTGCACGAAAAAAAGATGACGTATATAGTCCACTTAAGTTTTTAAATACGAAATGGACGAATTATAGTCAATTTAATTTTTTATAAAAAAAATTTAAAAATGGACGATGTATAGTCCATTAAATTTTGTATATATAGCCAGTCCATTTTAGTTTTTGCATGAAAAATAGACGATGTATAGTCTATATAATTTTTTGCATACGAATAGAACGATTTATAGCCGATAAAATTTTTTCATAAAAAATTGAAAAAAGACGATGTATAGTCCATTAATTTTTTTTTATAAAAAAATTGTTTGCATGAAAAATGGATGATGTATGGTTTATTAAATTCCTTGCACGAAAAGAAGATGACGTATATAGTCCACTTAAGTTTTTATATATGAAATGGATAAATTATAGTCAAATTAGGTTTTTATAAAAAATTTAAAAATGGACGATGTATAGTCCATTAAATTTTGTATATATAGCCAGTCCATTTAATTTTTTGCATGAAAAATAGACGATGTATAGTCTATATAATTTGTTGCATACGAATCGGACGATTTATAGTCGACTAAATTTTTTCATAAAAATTGAAAAAAAGACGATGTATAGTCCATTAATTTTTTTTTATAAAAAAATTTTTTGCATGAAAAATGGATGATGTAAAGCTTATTAAATTGCTTGCACGAAAAGAAGACGACGTATATAGTCCACTTAAGTTTTTACATACGAAATGGATAAATTATAGTCAATTTAGTTTTTTATAAAAAATTTAAAAATGGACGATGTATAGTCTATTAAATTTTGTATATATAGCCAGTCCATTTAAGTTTTTGCATGAAAAATAGACGATGTATAGTCTATATAATTTTTTGCATACGAATAGAACGATTTATAGTCGATAAAATTTTTTCATAAAAATTGAAAAAAGACGATGTATAGTCCATTAAATTTTTTTTATAAAAAATTTTTTTGCATGAAAAATGGATGATGTATAGTTTATTAAATTGCTTGCACGAAAAGAAGACGACGTATATAGTCCATTTAAGTTTTTAAATACGAAATGGACGAATTATAGTCAATTTAGTTTTTTATAAAAAATTTAAAAATGGACGATGTATAGTCCATTAAATTTTGTATATATAGCCAGTCCATTTAAGTTTTTGCATGAAAAATAGACGATGTATAGTCTATATAATTTGTTGCATACGAATAGAACGATTTATAGTCGATAAAATTTTTTCATAAAAAATTGAAAAAAGACGATGTATAGTCCATTAATTTTTTTTTATAAAAAAATTGTTTGCATGAAAAATGGATGATGTATGGTTTATTAAATTCCTTGCACGAAAAGAAGATGACGAATATAGTCCACTTAAGTTTTTATATACGAAATGGATAAATTATAGTCAATTTAGTTTTTTATAAAAAATTTAAAAATGGACGATGTATAGTCCATTAAATTTTGTATATATAGCCAGTCCATTTAATTTTTTGCATGAAAAATAGACGATGTATAGTCTATATAATTTGTTGCATACGAATCGGACGATTTAAAGTCGACTAAATTTTTTCATAAAAATTGAAAAAAAGACGATGTATAGTCCATTAATTTTTTTTTATAAAAAAATTTTTTGCATGAAAAATGGATGATGTAAAGCTTATTAAATTGCTTGCACGAAAAGAAGACGACGTATATAGTCCACTTAAGTTTTTACATACGAAATGGATAAATTATAGTCAATTTAGTTTTTTATAAAAAATTTAAAAATGGACGATGTATAGTCTATTAAATTTTGTATATATAGCCAGTCCATTTAAGTTTTTGCATGAAAAATAGACGATGTATAGTCTATATAATTTTTTGCATACGAATAGAACGATTTATAGTCGATAAAATTTTTTCATAAAAATTGAAAAAAGACGATGTATAGTCCATTAAATTTTTTTTATAAAAAATTTTTTTGCATGAAAAATGGATGATGTATAGTTTATTAAATTGCTTGCACGAAAAGAAGACGACGTATATAGTCCATTTAAGTTTTTAAATACGAAATGGACGAATTATAGTCAATTTAGTTTTTTATAAAAAATTTAAAAATGGACGATGTATAGTCCATTAAATTTTGTATATATAGCCAGTCCATTTAAGTTTTTGCATGAAAAATAGACGATGTATAGTCTATATAATTTGTTGCATACGAATAGAACGATTTATAGTCGATAAAATTTTTTCATAAAAAATTGAAAAAAGACGATGTATAGTCCATTAATTTTTTTTTATAAAAAAATTGTTTGCATGAAAAATGGATGATGTATGGTTTATTAAATTCCTTGCACGAAAAGAAGATGACGAATATAGTCCACTTAAGTTTTTATATACGAAATGGATAAATTATAGTCAATTTAGTTTTTTATAAAAAATTTAAAAATGGACGATGTATAGTCCATTAAATTTTGTATATATAGCCAGTCCATTTAATTTTTTGCATGAAAAATAGACGATGTATAGTCTATATAATTTGTTGCATACGAATCGGACGATTTAAAGTCGACTAAATTTTTTCATAAAAATTGAAAAAAAGACGATGTATAGTCCATTAATTTTTTTTTATAAAAAAATTTTTTGCATGAAAAATGGATGATGTAAAGCTTATTAAATTGCTTGCACGAAAAGAAGACGACGTATATAGTCCACTTAAGTTTTTACATACGAAATGGATAAATTATAGTCAATTTAGTTTTTTATAAAAAATTTAAAAATGGACGATGTATAGTCTATTAAATTTTGTATATATAGCCAGTCCATTTAAGTTTTTGCATGAAAAATAGACGATGTATAGTCTATATAATTTTTTGCATACGAATAGAACGATTTATAGTCGATAAAATTTTTTCATAAAAAATTGAAAAAAGACGATGTATAGTCCATTAAATTTTTTTCATAAAAAAATTTTTTGCATGAAAAATGGATGATGTAAAGTTTATTAAATTCCTTGCACGAAAAGAAGACGACGTATATAGTCCACTTAAGTTTTTAAATACGAAATGGACGAATTATAGTCAATTTAATTTTTTATAAAAAAAATTTAAAAATGGACGATGTATAGTCCATTAAATTTTGTATATATTGCCAGTCCATTTTAGTTTTTGCATGAAAAATAGACGATGTATAGTCTATATAATTTTTTGCATACGAATAGAACGATTTATAGTCAATAAAATTTTTTCATAAAAAATTTAAAAAAGACGATGTATAAGTCCATTAATTTTTTTTTATAAAAAAATTTTTTGAATGAAAAATGGATGATGTAAAGCTTATTAAATTGCTTGCACGAAAAGAAGACGACGTATATAGTCCACTTAAGTTTTTACATACGAAATGGATAAATTAAAGTCAATTTAATTTTTTATAAAAAAATTTAAAAATGGACGATGTATAGTCCATTAAATTTTGTATATATAGCCAGTCCATTTTAGTTTTTGCATGAAAAATAGACGATGTATAGTCTATATAATTTTTTGCATACGAATAGAACGATTTATAGTCGATAAAATTTTTTCATAAAAAATTGAAAAAAGATTTAGATAATTTTTTTTTATAAAAAAATTGTTTGCATGAAAAATGGATGATGTATGGTTTATTAAATTCCTTGCACGAAAAGAAGATGACGTATATAGTCCACTTAAGTTTTTATATACGAAATGGATAAATTATAGTCAATTTAGTTTTTTATAAAAAATTTAAAAATGGACGATGTATAGTCCATTAAATTTTGTATATATAGCCAGTCCATTTAATTTTTTGCATGAAAAATAGACGATGTATAGTCTATATAATTTGTTGCATACGAATCGGACGATTTAAAGTCGACTAAATTTTTTCATAAAAATTGAAAAAAAGACGATGTATAGTCCATTAAATTTTTTTCATAAAAAAATTTTTTCCATGAAAAATGGATGATGTAAAGTTTATTAAATTCCTTGCACGAAAAGAAGACGACGTATATAGTCCACTTAAGTTTTTAAATACGAAATGGACGAATTATAGTCAATTTAATTTTTTATAAAAAAAATTTAAAAATGGACGATGTATAGTCCATTAAATTTTGTATATATAGCCAGTCCATTTTAGTTTTTGCATGAAAAATAGACGATGTATAGTCTATATAATTTTTTGCATACGAATAGAACGATTTATAGCCGATAAAATTTTTTCATAAAAAATTGAAAAAAGACGATGTATAGTCCATTAATTTTTTTTTTATAAAAAAATTGTTTGCATGAAAAATGGATGATGTATGGTTTATTAAATTCCTTGCACGAAAAGAAGATGACGTATATAGTCCACTTAAGTTTTTATATACGAAATGGATAAATTATAGTCAATTTAGTTTTTTATAAAAAATTTAAAAATGGACGATGTATAGTCCATTAAATTTTGTATATATAGCCAGTCCATTTAATTTTTTGCATGAAAAATAGACGATGTATAGTCTATATAATTTGTTGCATACGAATCGGACGATTTAAAGTCGACTAAATTTTTTCATAAAAATTGAAAAAAAGACGATGTATAGTCCATTAATTTTTTTTTATAAAAAAATTTTTTGCATGAAAAATGGATGATGTAAAGCTTATTAAATTGCTTGCACGAAAAGAAGACGACGTATATAGTCCACTTAAGTTTTTACATACGAAATGGATAAATTATAGTCAATTTAGTTTTTTATAAAAAATTTAAAAATGGACGATGTATAGTCTATTAAATTTTGTATATATAGCCAGTCCATTTAAGTTTTTGCATGAAAAATAGACGATGTATAGTCTATATAATTTTTTGCATACGAATAGAACGATTTATAGTCGATAAAATTTTTTCATAAAAAATTGAAAAAAGACGATGTATAGTCCATTAAATTTTTTTTATAAAAAATTTTTTTGCATGAAAAATGGATGATGTATAGTTTATTAAATTGCTTGCACGAAAAGAAGACGACGTATATAGTCCATTTAAGTTTTTAAATACGAAATGGACGAATTATAGTCAATTTAGTTTTTTATAAAAAATTTAAAAATGGACGATGTATAGTCCATTAAATTTTGTATATATAGCCAGTCCATTTAAGTTTTTGCATGAAAAATAGACGATGTATAGTCTATATAATTTGTTGCATACGAATAGAACGATTTATAGTCGATAAAATTTTTTCATAAAAAATTGAAAAAAGACGATGTATAGTCCATTAATTTTTTTTTATAAAAAAATTGTTTGCATGAAAAATGGATGATGTATGGTTTATTAAATTCCTTGCACGAAAAGAAGATGACGTATATAGTCCACTTAAGTTTTTATATACGAAATGGATAAATTATAGTCAATTTAGTTTTTTATAAAAAATTTAAAAATGGACGATGTATAGTCCATTAAATTTTGTATATATAGCCAGTCCATTTAATTTTTTGCATGAAAAATAGACGATGTATAGTCTATATAATTTGTTGCATACGAATCGGACGATTTAAAGTCGACTAAATTTTTTCATAAAAATTGAAAAAAAGACGATGTATAGTCCATAAATTTTTTTTTATAAAAAAATTTTTTGCATGAAAAATGGATGATGTAAAGCTTATTAAATTGCTTGCACGAAAAGAAGACGACGTATATAGTCCACTTAAGTTTTTACATACGAAATGGATAAATTATAGTCAATTTAGTTTTTTATAAAAAATTTAAAAATGGACGATGTATAGTCCATTAAATTTTGTATATATAGCCAGTCCATTTAAGTTTTTGCATGAAAAATAGACGATGTATAGTCTATATAATTTTGTGCATACGAATAGAACGATTTATAGTCGATAAAATTTTTTCATAAAAAATTGAAAAAAGGCGATGTATAGTCCATTAAATTTTTTTCATAAAAAAATTTTTTCCATGAAAAATGGATGATGTAAAGTTTATTAAATTCCTTGCACGAAAAGAAGACGACGTATATAGTCCACTTAAGTTTTTAAATACGAAATGGACGAATTATAGTCAATTTAGTTTTTTTTTTTAATTTAAAAATGGACGATGTATAGTCCATTAAATTTTGTATATATTGCCAGTCCATTTTAGTTTTTGCATGAAAAATAGACGATGTATAGTCTATATAATTTTTTGCATACGAATAGAACGATTTATAGTCAATAAAATTTTTTCATAAAAAATTTAAAAAAGACGATGTATAGTCCATTAATTTTTTTTATAAAAAATTTTTTTGAATGAAAAATGGATGATGTAAAGCTTATTAAATTGCTTGCACGAAAAGAAGACGACGTATATAGTCCACTTAAGTTTTTACATACGAAATGGATAAATTAAAGTCAATTTAATTTTTTATAAAAAAATTTAAAAATGGACGATGTATAGTCCATTAAATTTTGTATATATAGCCAGTCCATTTTAGTTTTTGCATGAAAAATAGACGATGTATAGTCTATATAATTTTTTGCATACGAATAGAACGATTTATAGTCGATAAAATTTTTTCATAAAAAATTGAAAAAAGACGATGTATAGTCCATTAATTTTTTTTTATAAAAAAATTTTTTGCATGAAAAATGGATGATGTATGGTTTATTAAATTCCTTGCACGAAAAGAAGATGACGTATATAGTCCACTTAAGTTTTTATATACGAAATGGATAAATTATAGTCAATTTAGTTTTTTATAAAAAATTTAAAAATGGACGATGTATAGTCCATTAAATTTTGTATATATAGCCAGTCCATTTAAGTTTTTGCATGTAAAATAGACGATGTATAGTCTATATAATTTTTTGCATACGAATAGAACGATTTATAGTCGATAAAATTTTTTCATAAAAAATTGAAAAAAGACGATGTATAGTCCATTAAATTTTTTTATAAAAAAATTTTTTGCATGAAAAATGGATGATGTATAGTTTATTAAATTCCTTGCACGAAAAGAAGACGACGTATATAGTCCACTTAAGTTTTTATATACGAAATGGATAAATTATAGTCAATTTAGTTTTTTATAAAAAATTTAAAAATGGACGATGTATAGTCCATTAAATTTTGTATATATAGCCAGTCCATTTAATTTTTTGCATGAAAAATAGACGATGTATAGTCTATATAATTTGTTGCATACGAATCGGACGATTTAAAGTCGACTAAATTTTTTCATAAAAATTGAAAAAAAGACGATTAATTTTTTTTTATAAAAAAATTTTTTGCATGAAAAATGGATGATGTAAAGCTTATTAAATTGCTTGCACGAAAAGAAGACGACGTATATAGTCCACTTAAGTTTTTACATACGAAATGGATAAATTATAGTCAATTTAGTTTTTTATAAAAAATTTAAAAATGGACGATGTATAGTCTATTAAATTTTGTATATATAGCCAGTCCATTTAAGTTTTTGCATGAAAAATAGACGATGTATAGTCTATATAATTTTTTGAATACGAATAGAACGATTTATAGTCGATAAAATTTTTTCATAAAAAATTGAAAAAAGACGATGTATAGTCCATTAAATTTTTTTTATAAAAAATTTTTTTGCATGAAAAATGGATGATGTATAGTTTATTAAATTGCTTGCACGAAAAGAAGACGACGTATATAGTCCACTTAAGTTTTTAAATACGAAATGGACGAATTATAGTCAATTTAGTTTTTTATAAAAAATTTAAAAATGGACGATGTATAGTCCATTAAATTTTGTATATATAGCCAGTCCATTTAAGTTTTTGCATGAAAAATAGACGATGTATAGTCTATATAATTTGTTGCATACGAATAGAACGATTTATAGTCGATAAAATTTTTTCATAAAAAATTGAAAAAAGACGATGTATAGTCCATTAATTTTTTTTTATAAAAAAATTGTTTGCATGAAAAATGGATGATGTATGGTTTATTAAATTCCTTGCACGAAAAGAAGATGACGTATATAGTCCACTTAAGTTTTTATATACGAAATGGATAAATTATAGTCAATTTAGTTTTTTATAAAAAATTTAAAAATGGACGATGTATAGTCCATTAAATTTTGTATATATAGCCAGTCCATTTAATTTTTTGCATGAAAAATAGACGATGTATAGTCTATATAATTTGTTGCATACGAATCGGACGATTTAAAGTCGACTAAATTTTTTCATAAAAATTGAAAAAAAGACGATGTATAGTCCATTAATTTTTTTTTATAAAAAAATTTTTTGCATGAAAAATGGATGATGTAAAGCTTATTAAATTGCTTGCACGAAAAGAAGACGACGTATATAGTCCACTTAAGTTTTTAAATACGAAATGAATAAATTATAGTCAATTTAGTTTTTTATAAAAAATTTAAAAATGGACGATGTATAGTCCATTAAATTTTGTATATATAGCCAGTCCATTTAAGTTTTTGCATGAAAAATAGACGATGTATAGTCTATATAATTTTTTGCATACGAATAGAACGATTTATAGTCGATAAAATTTTTTCATAAAAAATTGAAAAAAGACGATGTATAGTCCATTAAATTTTTTTCATAAAAAAATTTTTTCCATGAAAAATGGATGATGTAAAGTTTATTAAATTCCTTGCACGAAAAGAAGACGACGTATATAGTCCACTTAAGTTTTTAAATACGAAATGGACGAATTATAGTCAATTTAATTTTTTATAAAAAAAATTTAAAAATGGACGATGTATAGTCCATTAAATTTTGTATATATTGCCAGTCCATTTTAGTTTTTGCATGAAAAATAGACGATGTATAGTCTATATAATTTTTTGCATACGAATAGAACGATTTATAGTCAATAAAATTTTTTCATAAAAAATTTAAAAAAGACGATGTATAGTCCATTAATTTTTTTTTTATAAAAAAATTTTTTGCATGAAAAATGGATGATGTATAATTTATTAAATTCCTTGCACGAAAAGAAGACGACGTATATAGTCCACTTAAGTTTTTACATACGAAATGGATAAATTATAGTCAATTTAGTTTTTTATAAAAAAATTTAAAAATGGACGATGATAGTCCATTAAATTTTGTATATATAGCCAGTCCATTTTAGTTTTTGCATGAAAAATAGACGATGTATAGTCTATATAATTTTTTGCATACGAATAGAACGATTTATAGTCGATAAATTTTTTTCATAAAAAATTGAAAAAAGACGATGTATAGTCCATTAATTTTTTTTTATAAAAAAATTGTTTGCATGAAAAATGGATGATGTATAGTTTATTAAATTCCTTGCACGAAAAGAAGATGACGTATATAGTCCACTTAAGTTTTTATATACGAAATGGATAAATTATTGTCAATTTAGTTTTTTATAAAAAATTTAAAAATGGACGATGTATAGTCCATTAAATTTTGTATATATAGCCAGTCCATTTAATTTTTTGCATGAAAAATAGACGATGTATAGTCTATATAATTTGTTGCATACGAATCGGACGATTTAAAGTCGACTAAATTTTTTCATAAAAATTGAAAAAAAGACGATGTATATATAGTCCATTAAATTTTTTTCATAAAAAAATTTTTTGCATGAAAAATGGATGATGTATAGTTTATTAAATTCCTTGCACGAAAAGAAGACGACGTATATAGTCCACTTAAGTTTTTATATACGAAATGGACGAATTATAGTCAATTTAGTTTTTTATAAAAAATTTAAAAATGGACGATGTATAGTCCATTAAATTTTGTATATATTGCCAGTCCATTTTAGTTTTTGCATGAAAAATAGACGATGTATAGTCTATATAATTTTTTGCATACGAATAGAACGATTTATAGTCGATAAAATTTTTTCATAAAAAATTGAAAAAAGACGATGTATTATAGTCCATTAATTTTTTTTTATAAAAAAATTTTTTGCATGAAAAATGGATGATGTAAAGCTTATTAAATTGCTTGCACGAAAAGAAGACGACGTATATAGTCCACTTAAGTTTTTACATACGAAATGGATAAATTATAGTCAATTTAGTTTTTTATAAAAAATTTAAAAATGGACGATGATAGTCCATTAAATTTTGTATATATAGCCAGTCCATTTAAGTTTTGGCATGAAAAATAGACGATGTATAGTCTATATAATTTTTTGCATACGAATAGAACGATTTATAGTCGATAAATTTTTTTCATAAAAAATTGAAAAAAGACGATGTATAGTCCATTAAATTTTTTTTATAAAAAAATTTTTTGCATGAAAAATGGATGATGTAAAATTTATTAAATTACTTGCACGTAAAGAAGACGACGTATATAGTCCACTTAAGTTTTTACATATGAAATGGACGAATTATAGTCAATTTAGTTTTTTATAAAAAATTTAAAAATGGACGATGTATAGTCCATTAAATTTTGTATATATAGCCAGTCCATTTAAGTTTTTGCATGAAAAATAGACGATGTATAGTCTATATAATTTTTTGCATACGTATAGAACGATTTATAGTCGATAAACATTTTTCATAAAAAATTGAAAAAAGACGATGTATAGTCCATTAATTTTTTTTATAAAAAAATTTTTTGCATGAAAAATGGATGATGTATAGTTTATTAAATTCCTTGCACGAAAAGAAGATGACGTATATAGTCCACTTAAGTTTTTACATACGAAATGGATAAATTATAGTCAATTTAGTTTTTTATAAAAAATTTAAAAATGGACGATGTATAGTCCATTAAATTTTGTATATATAGCCAGTCCATTTAAGTTTTTGCATGAAAAATAGACGATGTATAGTCTATATAATTTGTTGCATACGAATAGAACGATTTATAGTCGATAAAATTTTTTCATAAAAAATTTAAAAAAGACGATGTATAGTCCATTAATTTTTTTTTATAAAAAAATTTTTTGCATGAAAAATGGATGATGTATGGTTTATTAAATTCCTTGCACGAAAAGAAGATGACGTATATAGTCCACTTAAGTTTTTATATACGAAATGGATAAATTATAGTCAATTTAGTTTTTTATAAAAAATTTAAAAATGGACGATGTATAGTCCATTAAATTTTGTATATATAGCCAGTCCATTTAATTTTTTGCATGAAAAATAGACGATGTATAGTCTATATAATTTGTTGCATACGAATCGGACGATTTAAAGTCGACTAAATTTTTTCATAAAAATTGAAAAAAAGACGATGTATAGTCCATTAATTTTTTTTTATAAAAAAATTTTTTGCATGAAAAATGGATGATGTAAAGCTTATTAAATTGCTTGCACGAAAAGAAGACGACGTATATAGTCCACTTAAGTTTTTACATACGAAATGGATAAATTATAGTCAATTTAGTTTTTTATAAAAAATTTAAAAATGGACGATGTATAGTCCATTAAATTTTGTATATATAGCCAGTCCATTTAAGTTTTTGCATGAAAAATAGACGATGTATAGTCTATATAATTTGTTGCATACGAATAGAACGATTTATAGTCGATAAAATTTTTTCATAAAAAATTGAAAAAAGACGATGTATAGTCCATTAATTTTTTTTTATAAAAAAATTGTTTGCATGAAAAATGGATGATGTATGGTTTATTAAATTCCTTGCACGAAAAGAAGATGACGTATATAGTCCACTTAAGTTTTTATATACGAAATGGATAAATTATAGTCAATTTAGTTTTTTATAAAAAATTTAAAAATGGACGATGTATAGTCCATTAAATTTTGTATATATAGCCAGTCCATTTAATTTTTTGCATGAAAAATAGACGATGTATAGTCTATATAATTTGTTGCATACGAATCGGACGATTTAAAGTCGACTAAATTTTTTCATAAAAATTGAAAAAAAGACGATGTATAGTCCATTAATTTTTTTTTATAAAAAAATTTTTTGCATGAAAAATGGATGATGTAAAGCTTATTAAATTGCTTGCACGAAAAGAAGACGACGTATATAGTCCACTTAAGTTTTTAAATACGAAATGAATAAATTATAGTCAATTTAGTTTTTTATAAAAAATTTAAAAATGGACGATGTATAGTCCATTAAATTTTGTATATATAGCCAGTCCATTTAAGTTTTTGCATGAAAAATAGACGATGTATAGTCTATATAATTTTTTGCATACGAATAGAACGATTTATAGTCGATAAAATTTTTTCATAAAAAATTGAAAAAAGACGATGTATAGTCCATTAAATTTTTTTCATAAAAAAATTTTTTCCATGAAAAATGGATGATGTAAAGTTTATTAAATTCCTTGCACGAAAAGAAGACGACGTATATAGTCCACTTAAGTTTTTACATACGAAATGGATAAATTATAGTCAATTTAGTTTTTTATAAAAAAATTTAAAAATGGACGATGATAGTCCATTAAATTTTGTATATATAGCCAGTCCATTTTAGTTTTTGCATGAAAAATAGACGATGTATAGTCTATATAATTTTTTGCATACGAATAGAACGATTTATAGTCGATAAATTTTTTTCATAAAAAATTGAAAAAAGACGATGTATAGTCCATTAAATTTTTTTTATAAAAAAATTTTTTGCATGAAAAATGGATGATGTATAGTTTATTAAATTCCTTGCACGAAAAGAAGACGACGTATATAGTCCACTTACGTTTTCACATTCGAAATGGATAAATTATAGTCAATTTAGTTTTTTATAAAAAATTTAAAAATGGACGATGATAGTCCATTAAATTTTGTATATATAGCCAGTCCATTTAAGTTTTTGCATGAAAAATAGACGATGTATAGTCTATATAATTTTTTGCATACGAATAGAACGATTTATAGCCGATAAAATTTTTTCATAAAAAATTGAAAAAAGACGATGTATAGTCCATTAAATTTTTTTTATAAAAAATTTTTTTGCATGAAAAATGGATCATGTATAGTTTATTAAATTCCTAGCACGAAAAGAAGACGACGTATATAGTCCACTTAAGTTTTTAAATACGAAATGGACGAATTATAGTCAATTTAGTTTTTTATAAAAAATTTAAAAATGGACGATGTATAGTCCATTAAATTTTGTATATATAGCCAGTCCATTTAAGTTTTTGCATGAAAAATAGACGATGTATAGTCTATATAATTTGTTGCATACGAATAGAACGATTTATAGTCGATAAAATTTTTTCATAAAAAATTGAAAAAAGACGATGTATTATAGTCCATTAATTTTTTTTTATAAAAAAATTGTTTGCATGAAAAATGGATGATGTATAGTTTATTAAATTCCTTGCACGAAAAGAAGACGACGTATATAGTCCACTTACGTTTTCACATTCGAAATGGATAAATTATAGTCAATTTAGTTTTTTATAAAAAATTTAAAAATGGACGATGATAGTCCATTAAATTTTGTATATATAGCCAGTCCATTTAAGTTTTTGCATGAAAAATAGACGATGTATAGTCTATATAATTTTTTGCATACGAATAGAACGATTTATAGCCGATAAAATTTTTTCATAAAAAATTGAAAAAAGACGATGTATAGTCCATTAAATTTTTTTTATAAAAAATTTTTTTGCATGAAAAATGGATCATGTATAGTTTATTAAATTCCTAGCACGAAAAGAAGACGACGTATATAGTCCACTTAAGTTTTTAAATACGAAATGGACGAATTATAGTCAATTTAGTTTTTTATAAAAAATTTAAAAATGGACGATGTATAGTCCATTAAATTTTGTATATATAGCCAGTCCATTTAAGTTTTTGCATGAAAAATAGACGATGTATAGTCTATATAATTTGTTGCATACGAATAGAACGATTTATAGTCGATAAAATTTTTTCATAAAAAATTGAAAAAAGACGATGTATTATAGTCCATTAATTTTTTTTTATAAAAAAATTGTTTGCATGAAAAATGGATGATGTATAGTTTATTAAATTCCTTGCACGAAAAGAAGATGACGTATATAGTCCACTTAAGTTTTTATATACGAAATGGATAAATTATTGTCAATTTAGTTTTTTATAAAAAATTTAAAAATGGACGATGTATAGTCCATTAAATTTTGTATATATAGCCAGTCCATTTAATTTTTTGCATGAAAAATAGACGATGTATAGTCTATATAATTTGTTGCATACGAATCGGACGATTTAAAGTCGACTAAATTTTTTCATAAAAATTGAAAAAAAGACGATGTATATATAGTCCATTAAATTTTTTTCATAAAAAAATTTTTTGCATGAAAAATGGATGATGTATAGTTTATTAAATTCCTTGCACGAAAAGAAGACGACGTATATAGTCCACTTAAGTTTTTATATACGAAATGGACGAATTATAGTCAATTTAGTTTTTTATAAAAAATTTAAAAATGGACGATGTATAGTCCATTAAATTTTGTATATATTGCCAGTCCATTTTAGTTTTTGCATGAAAAATAGACGATGTATAGTCTATATAATTTTTTGCATACGAATAGAACGATTTATAGTCGATAAAATTTTTTCATAAAAAATTGAAAAAAGACGATGTATTATAGTCCATTAATTTTTTTTTATAAAAAAATTTTTTGCATGAAAAATGGATGATGTAAAGCTTATTAAATTGCTTGCACGAAAAGAAGACGACGTATATAGTCCACTTAAGTTTTTACATACGAAATGGATAAATTATAGTCAATTTAGTTTTTTATAAAAAATTTAAAAATGGACGATGATAGTCCATTAAATTTTGTATATATAGCCAGTCCATTTAAGTTTTGGCATGAAAAATAGACGATGTATAGTCTATATAATTTTTTGCATACGAATAGAACGATTTATAGTCGATAAATTTTTTTCATAAAAAATTGAAAAAAGACGATGTATAGTCCATTAAATTTTTTTTATAAAAAAATTTTTTGCATGAAAAATGGATGATGTAAAATTTATTAAATTACTTGCACGTAAAGAAGACGACGTATATAGTCCACTTAAGTTTTTACATATGAAATGGACGAATTATAGTCAATTTAGTTTTTTATAAAAAATTTAAAAATGGACGATGTATAGTCCATTAAATTTTGTATATATAGCCAGTCCATTTAAGTTTTTGCATGAAAAATAGACGATGTATAGTCTATATAATTTTTTGCATACGTATAGAACGATTTATAGTCGATAAACATTTTTCATAAAAAATTGAAAAAAGACGATGTATAGTCCATTAATTTTTTTTATAAAAAAATTTTTTGCATGAAAAATGGATGATGTATAGTTTATTAAATTCCTTGCACGAAAAGAAGATGACGTATATAGTCCACTTAAGTTTTTACATACGAAATGGATAAATTATAGTCAATTTAGTTTTTTATAAAAAATTTAAAAATGGACGATGTATAGTCCATTAAATTTTGTATATATAGCCAGTCCATTTAAGTTTTTGCATGAAAAATAGACGATGTATAGTCTATATAATTTGTTGCATACGAATAGAACGATTTATAGTCGATAAAATTTTTTCATAAAAAATTGAAAAAAGACGATGTATAGTCCATTAATTTTTTTTTATAAAAAAATTTTTTGCATGAAAAATGGATGATGTATGGTTTATTAAATTCCTTGCACGAAAAGAAGATGACGTATATAGTCCACTTAAGTTTTTATATACGAAATGGATAAATTATAGTCAATTTAGTTTTTTATAAAAAATTTAAAAATGGACGATGTATAGTCCATTAAATATTGTATATATAGCCAGTCCATTTAATTTTTTGCATGAAAAATAGACGATGTATAGTCTATATAATTTGTTGCATACGAATCGGACGATTTAAAGTCGACTAAATTTTTTCATAAAATTGAAAAAAAGACGATGTATAGTCCATTAAATTTTTTTCATAAAAAAATTTTTTCCATGGAAAATGGATGATGTAAAGTTTATTAAATTCCTTGCACGAAAAGAAGACGACGTATATAGTCCACTTAAGTTTCTAAATACGAAATGGACGAATTATAGTCAATTTAATTTTTTATAAAAAAAATTTAAAAATGGACGATGTATAGTCCATTAAATTTTGTATATATTGCCAGTCCATTTTAGTTTTTGCATGAAAAATAGACGATGTATAGTCTATATAATTTTTTGCATACGAATAGAACGATTTATAGTCGATAAAATTTTTTCATAAAAAATTGAAAAAAGACGATGTATAGTCCATTAATTTTTTTTTATAAAAAAATTTTTTGCATGAAAAATGGATGATGTATAGTTTATTAAATTCCTAGCACGAAAAGAAGACGACGTATATAGTCCACTTAAGTTTTTAAATAAGAAATGGACGAATTATAGTCAATTTATTTTTTTATAAAAAATTTAAAAATGGACGATGTATAGTCCATTAAATTTTTTATATATAGCCAGTCCATTTAAGTTTTTGCATGAAAAATAGACGATGTATAGTCTATATAATTTTTTCCATACGAATAGAACGATTTATAGCCGATAAAATTTTTTCATAAAAAATTGAAAAAAGACGATGTATAGTCCATTAAATTTTTTTTATTAAAAAATTTTTTGCATGAAAAATGGATGATGTATAGTTTATTAAATTCCTAGCACGAAAAGAAGACGACGTATATAGTCCACTTAAGTTTTTAAATAAGAAATGGACGAATTATAGTCAATTTAGTTTCTTATAAAAAATTTAAAAATGGACGATGATAGTCCATTAAATTTTGTATATATAGCCAGTCCATTTAAGTTTTTGCATGAAAAATAGACGATGTATAGTCTATATAATTTTTTGCATACGAATAGAACGATTTATAGCCGATAAAAGTTTTTCATAAAAAATTGAAAAAAGACGATGTATAGTCCATTAAATTTTTTTATAAAAAAATTTTTTGCATGAAAAATGGATTATGTAAAATTTATTAAATTACTTGCACGTAAAGAAGACGACGTATATAGTCCACTTAAGTTTTTACATATGAAATGGACGAATTATAGTCAATTTAGTTTTTTATAAAAAATTTAAAAATGGACGATGTATAGTCCATTAAATTTTTTATATATAGTCAGTCCATTTAAGTTTTTGCATGAAATATAGACGATGTATAGTCTATATAATTTTTTGCATACGAATAGAACGATTTATAGTCGATAAATTTTTTTCATAAAAAGTTGAAAAAAGACGATGTATAGTCCATTAAATTTTTTTTATAAAAAAATTTTTTGTATGAAAAATGGATGATGTAAAATTTATTAAATTACTTGCACGTAAAGAAGACGACGTATATAGTCCACTTAAGTTTTTAAATAAGAAATGGACGAATTATAGTCAATTTAGTTTTTTATAAAAAATTTAAAAATGGACGATGTATAGTCCATTAAATTTTGTATATATAGCCAGTCCATTTAAGTTTTTGCATGAAAAATAGACGATGTATAGTCTATATAATTTTTTGCATACGAATAGAACGATTTATAGTCGATAAACATTTTTCATAAAAAATTGAAAAAAGACGATGTATAGTCCATTAATTTTTTTTATAAAAAAATTTTTTGCATGAAAAATGGATGATGTATAGTTTATTAAATTCCTTGCACGAAAAGAAGATGACGTATATAGTCCACTTAAGTTTTTACATACGAAATGGATAAATTATAGTCAATTTAGTTTTTTATAAAAAATTTAAAAATGGACGATGTATAGTCCATTAAATTTTGTATATATAGCCAGTCCATTTAAGTTTTTGCATGAAAAATAGACGATGTATAGTCTATATAATTTTTTGCATACGAATAGAACGATTTATAGTCGATAAAAATTTTTCATAAAAAATTGAAAAAAGACGATGTATAGTCCATTAAATTTTTTTATAAAAAAATTTTTTGCATGAAAAATGGATGATGTATAGTTTATTAAATTCCTTGCACGAAAAGAAGATGACGTATATAGTCCACTTAAGTTTTTACATACGAAATGGATAAATTATAGTCAATTTAGTTTTTTATAAAAAATTTAAAAATGGACGAAATATAGTCCATTAAATTTTGTATATATAGCCAGTCCATTTAAGTTTTTGCATGAAAAATAGACGATGTATAGTCTGTATAATTTTTTGCATACGAATAGAACGATTTATAGTCGATAAAATTTTTTCATAAAAAATTTAAAAAAAGACGAGGTATAGTCCATTAAATTTTTTTCATAAAAAAATTTTTTGCATGAAAAATGGATGATGTAAAATTTATTAAATTACTTGCACGTAAAGAAGACGACGTATATAGTCCACTTAAGTTTTTACATATGAAATGGACGAATTATAGTCAATTTAGTTTTTTATAAAAATTTTAAAAATGGACGATGTATAGTCCATTAAATTTTGTATATATAGCCAGTCCATTTAAGTTTTTGCATGAAAAATAGACGATGTATAGTCTATATAATTTTTTGCATACGAATCGGAAGATTTAAAGTCGACTATATTTTTGAATAAAAAATTTAAAAAAAGACGATGTATAGTCCATTAAATTTTTTTCATAAAAAAATTTTTTGCATGAAAAATGGATGATGTAAAATTGATTAAATTACTTGCACGTAAAGAAGACGACGTATATAGTCCACTTAAGTTTTTACATATGAAATGGACGAATTATAGTCAATTTATTTTTTTATAAAAAATTTAAAAATGGACGATGTATAGTCCATTAAATTTTGTATATATAGCCAGTCCATTTAAGTTTTTGCATGAAAAATAGACGATGTATAGTCTATATAATTTTTTGCATACGAATAGAACGATTTATAGTCGATAAAAATTTTTCATAAAAAATTTAAAAACGACGATGTATAGTCCATTAATTTTTTTTATAAAAAAATTTTTTGCATGAAAAATGGATGATGTATAGTTTATTAAATTCCTTGCACGAAAAGAAGATGACGTATATAGTCCACTTAAGTTTTTACATACGAAATGGATAAATTATAGTCAATTTAGTTTTTTATAAAAAATTTAAAAATGGACGATGTATAGTCCATTAAATTTTTTATATATAGCCAGTCGATTTAAGTTTTTGCATGAAAAATAGACGATGTATAGTCTATATAATTTTTTGCATACCAATAGAACGATTTATAGTCGATAAAAATTTTTCATAAAAAATTGAAAAAAGACGATGTATAGTCCATTAAATTTTTTTATAAAAAAATTTTTTGCATGAAAAATGGATGATGTATAGTTTATTAAATTCCTTGCACGAAAAGAAGATGACGTATATAGTCCACTTAAGTTTTTACATACGAAATGGATAAATTATAGTCAATTTAGTTTTTTATAAAAAATTTAAAAATGGACGATGTATAGTCCATTAAATTTTGTATATATAGCCAGTCCATTTAAGTTTTTGCATGAAAAATAGACGATGTATAGTCTGTATAATTTTTTGCATACGAATAGAACGATTTATAGTCGATAAAATTTTTTCATAAAAAATTTAAAAAAAGACGAGGTATAGTCCATTAAATTTTTTTCATAAAAAAATTTTTTGCATGAAAAATGGATGACGTAAAATTTATTAAATTACTTGCACGTAAAGAAGACGACGTATATAGTCCACTTAAGTTTTTTCATATGAAATGGACGAATTATAGTCAATTTAGTTTTTTATAAAAATTTTAAAAATGGACGATGTATAGTCCATTAAATTTTGTATATATAGCCAGTCCATTTAAGTTTTTGCATGAAAAATAGACGATGTATAGTCTATATAATTTTTTGCATACGAATCGGAAGATTTAAAGTCGACTATATTTTTGAATAAAAAATTTAAAAAAAGACGATGTATAGTCCATTAAATTTTTTTCATAAAAAAATTTTTTGCATGAAAAATGGATGATGTAAAATTGATTAAATTACTTGCACGTAAAGAAGACGACGTATATAGTCCACTTAAGTTTTTACATATGAAATGGACGAATTATAGTCAATTTATTTTTTTATAAAAAATTTAAAAATGGACGATGTATAGTCCATTAAATTTTGTATATATAGCCAGTCCATTTAAGTTTTTGCATGAAAAATAGACGATGTATAGTCTATATAATTTTTTGCATACGAATAGAACGATTTATAGTCGATAAAAATTTTTCATAAAAAATTTAAAAACGACGATGTATAGTCCATTAATTTTTTTTATAAAAAAATTTTTTGCATGAAAAATGGATGATGTATAGTTTATTAAATTCCTTGCACGAAAAGAAGATGACGTATATAGTCCACTTAAGTTTTTACATACGAAATGGATAAATTATAGTCAATTTAGTTTTTTATAAAAAATTTAAAAATGGACGATGTATAGTCCATTAAATTTTTTATATATAGCCAGTCGATTTAAGTTTTTGCATGAAAAATAGACGATGTATAGTCTATATAATTTTTTGCATACCAATAGAACGATTTATAGTCGATAAAAATTTTTCATAAAAAATTGAAAAAAGACGATGTATAGTCCATTAAATTTTTTTATAAAAAAATTTTTTGCATGAAAAATGGATGATGTATAGTTTATTAAATTCCTTGCACGAAAAGAAGATGACGTATATAGTCCACTTAAGTTTTTACATACGAAATGGATAAATTATAGTCAATTTAGTTTTTTATAAAAAATTTAAAAATGGACGATGTATAGTCCATTAAATTTTGTATATATAGCCAGTCCATTTAAGTTTTTGCATGAAAAATAGACGATGTATAGTCTGTATAATTTTTTGCATACGAATAGAACGATTTATAGTCGATAAAATTTTTTCATAAAAAATTTAAAAAAAGACGAGGTATAGTCCATTAAATTTTTTTCATAAAAAAATTTTTTGCATGAAAAATGGATGACGTAAAATTTATTAAATTACTTGCACGTAAAGAAGACGACGTATATAGTCCACTTAAGTTTTTTCATATGAAATGGACGAATTATAGTCAATTTAGTTTTTTATAAAAATTTTAAAAATGGACGATGTATAGTCCATTAAATTTTGTATATATAGCCAGTCCATTTAAGTTTTTGCATGAAAAATAGACGATGTATAGTCTATATAATTTTTTGCATACGAATCGGAAGATTTAAAGTCGACTATATTTTTGAATAAAAAATTTAAAAAAAGACGATGTATAGTCCATTAAATTTTTTTCATAAAAAAATTTTTTGCATGAAAAATGGATGATGTAAAATTGATTAAATTACTTGCACGTAAAGAAGACGACGTATATAGTCCACTTAAGTTTTTACATATGAAATGGACGAATTATAGTCAATTTATTTTTTTATAAAAAATTTAAAAATGGACGATGTATAGTCCATTAAATTTTGTATATATAGCCAGTCCATTTAAGTTTTTGCATGAAAAATAGACGATGTATAGTCTATATAATTTTTTGCATACGAATAGAACGATTTATAGTCGATAAAAATTTTTCATAAAAAATTTAAAAACGACGATGTATAGTCCATTAATTTTTTTTATAAAAAAATTTTTTGCATGAAAAATGGATGATGTATAGTTTATTAAATTCCTTGCACGAAAAGAAGATGACGTATATAGTCCACTTAAGTTTTTACATACGAAATGGATAAATTATAGTCAATTTAGTTTTTTATAAAAAATTTAAAAATGGACGATGTATAGTCCATTAAATTTTTTATATATAGCCAGTCCATTTAAGTTTTTGCATGAAAAATAGACGATGTATAGTCCATATAATTTTTTCCATACGAATAGAACGATTTATAGTCGATAAAAATTTTTCATAAAAAATTTAAAAAAGACGATGTACAGTCCATTAATTTTTTTATTAAAACATTTTTTGCATGAAAAATGGATGATGTATAGTTTATTAAATTCCTTGCACGAAAAGAAGACGATGTATATAGTCCACTTAAGTTTTTACATACGAAATGGATAAATTATAGTCAATTTAGTTTTTTATAAAAAATTTAAAAATGGACGATGTATAGTCCATTAAATTTTGTATATATAGCCAGTTCATTTAAGTTTTTGCATGAAAAATAGACGATGTATAGTCTATATAATTTTTTGCATACGAATAGAACGATTTATAGTCGATAAAATTTTTTCATAAAAAATTTAAAAATTACGATGTATAGTCCATTAAATTTTTTTTATAAAAAAATTTTTCAATGAAAAATGGATGATGTATAGTTTATTAAATTCCTTGCACGAAAAGAAGACGACGTATATAGTCCACTTAAGTTTTTATATACGAAATGGATAAATTATAGTCAATTTAGTTTTTTATAAAAAATTTAAAAATGGACGATGTATAGTCCATTAAATTTTGTATATATAGCCAGTCCATTTAAGTTTTTGCATGAAAAATAGACGATGTATAGTCTATATAATTTTTTGCATACGAATCGGAAGATTTAAAGTCGACTATATTTTTGAATAAAAAATTTAAAAAAAGACGATGTATAGTCCATTAATTTTTTTTATAAAAAAATTTTTTGCATGAAAAATGGATGATGTATAGTTTATTAAATTCCTTGCACGAAAAGAAGATGACGTATATAGTCCACTTAAGTTTTTACATACGAAATGGATAAATTATAGTCAATTTAGTTTTTTATAAAAAATTTAAAAATGGACGATGTATAGTCCATTAAATTTTTTATATATAGCCAGTCCATTTAATTTTTTGCATGAAAAATAGACGATGTATAGTCTATATAATTTGTTGCATACGAATCGGATGATTTAAAGTCGACTAAATTTGTTCATAAAAATTGAAAAAAAGACGATGTATAGTCCATTAAATTTTTTTCATAAAAAAATTTTTTCCATGAAAAATGGATGATGTATGGTTTATTAAATTCCTTGCACGAAAAGAAGACGACGTATATAGTCCACTTAAGTTTTTAAATACGAAATGGACGAATTATAGTCAATTTAATTTTTTATAAAAAAAATTTAAAAATGGACGATGTATAGTCCATTAAATTTTGTATATATTGCCAGTCCATTTAAGTTTTTGCATGAAAAATAGACGATGTATAGTCTATATAATTCTTTGCATACGAATAGGACGATTTATAGTCGATAAAATTTTTTCATAAAAAATTTAAAAAAGACGATGTATAGTCCATTAAATTTTTTTTATAAAAAAATTTTTTGCATGAAAAATGGATGATGTATAGTTTATTAAATTCCTTGCACGAAAAGAAGATGACGTATATAGTCCACTTAAGTTTTTATATACGAAATGGATAAATTATAGTCAATTTAGTTTTTTATAAAAAATTTAAAAATGGACGATGTATAGTCCATTAAATTTTGTATATATAGCCAGTACATTTAATTTTTTGCATGAAAAATAGACGATGTATAGTCTATATAATTTGTTGCATACGAATCGGACGATTTAAAGTCGACTAAATTTTTTCATAAAAATTGAAAAAAAGACGATGTATAGTCCATTAATTTTTTTTTATAAAAAAATTTTTTGCATGAAAAATGGATGATGTAAAGCTTATTAAATTGCTTGCACGAAAAGAAGACGACGTATATAGTCCACTTAAGTTTTTACATACGAAATGGATAAATTAAAGTCAATTTAATTTTTTATAAAAAAATTTAAAAATGGACGATGTATAGTCCATTAAATTTTGTATATATAGCCAGTCCATTTTAGTTTTTGCATGAAAAATAGACGATGTATAGTCTATATAATTTTTTGCATACGAATAGAACGATTTATAGTCGATAAAATTTTTTCATAAAAAATTGAAAAAAGACGATGTATAGTCCATTAATTTTTTTTTATAAAAAAATTGTTTGCATGAAAAATGGATGATGTATGGTTTATTAAATTCCTTGCACGAAAAGAAGATGACGTATATAGTCCACTTAAGTTTTTATATACGAAATGGATAAATTATAGTCAATTTAGTTTTTTATAAAAAATTTAAAAATGGACGATGTATAGTCCATTAAATTTTGTATATATAGCCAGTCCATTTAATTTTTTGCATGAAAAATAGACGATGTATAGTCTATATAATTTGTTGCATACGAATCGGACGATTTAAAGTCGACTAAATTTTTTCATAAAAATTGAAAAAAGACGATGAATAGTCCATTAAATTTTTTTTATAAAAAAATTTTTTGCATGAAAAATGGATGATGTATAGTTTATTAAATTCCTTGCACGAAAAGAAGACGACGTATATAGTCCACTTAAGTTTTTAAATACGAAATGGATAAATTATAGTCAATTTAGTTTTTTATAAAAAATTTAAAAATGGACGATGATAGTCCATTAAATTTTGTATATATAGCCAGTCCATTTAAGTTTTTGCATGAAAAATAGACGATGTATAGTCTATATAATTTTTTGCATACGAATAGAACGATTTATAGCCGATAAAATTTTTTCATAAAAAATTGAAAAAAGACGATGTATAGTCCATTAAATTTTTTTTATATAAAAATTTTTTGCATGAAAAATGGATGATGTATAGTTTATTAAATTCCTAGCACGAAAAGAAGACGACGTATATAGTCCACTTAAGTTTTTAAATAAGAAATGGACGAATTATAGTCAATTTAGTTTTTTATAAAAAATTTAAAAATGGACGATGTATAGTCCATTAAATTTTTTATATATAGCCAGTCGATTTAAGTTTTTGCATGAAAAATAGACGATGTATAGTCTATATAATTTTTTGCATACCAATAGAACGATTTATAGTCGATAAAAATTTTTCATAAAAAATTGAAAAAAGACGATGTATAGTCCATTAAATTTTTTTATAAAAAAATTTTTTGCATGAAAAATGGATGATGTATAGTTTATTAAATTCCTTGCACGAAAAGAAGATGACGTATATAGTCCACTTAAGTTTTTACATACGAAATGGATAAATTATAGTCAATTTAGTTTTTTATAAAAAATTTAAAAATGGACGATGTATAGTCCATTAAATTTTGTATATATAGCCAGTCCATTTAAGTTTTTGCATGAAAAATAGACGATGTATAGTCTGTATAATTTTTTGCATACGAATAGAACGATTTATAGTCGATAAAATTTTTTCATAAAAAATTTAAAAAAAGACGAGGTATAGTCCATTAAATTTTTTTCATAAAAAAATTTTTTGCATGAAAAATGGATGACGTAAAATTTATTAAATTACTTGCACGTAAAGAAGACGACGTATATAGTCCACTTAAGTTTTTTCATATGAAATGGACGAATTATAGTCAATTTAGTTTTTTATAAAAATTTTAAAAATGGACGATGTATAGTCCATTAAATTTTGTATATATAGCCAGTCCATTTAAGTTTTTGCATGAAAAATAGACGATGTATAGTCTATATAATTTTTTGCATACGAATCGGAAGATTTAAAGTCGACTATATTTTTGAATAAAAAATTTAAAAAAAGACGATGTATAGTCCATTAAATTTTTTTCATAAAAAAATTTTTTGCATGAAAAATGGATGATGTAAAATTGATTAAATTACTTGCACGTAAAGAAGACGACGTATATAGTCCACTTAAGTTTTTACATATGAAATGGACGAATTATAGTCAATTTATTTTTTTATAAAAAATTTAAAAATGGACGATGTATAGTCCATTAAATTTTGTATATATAGCCAGTCCATTTAAGTTTTTGCATGAAAAATAGACGATGTATAGTCTATATAATTTTTTGCATACGAATAGAACGATTTATAGTCGATAAAAATTTTTCATAAAAAATTTAAAAACGACGATGTATAGTCCATTAATTTTTTTTATAAAAAAATTTTTTGCATGAAAAATGGATGATGTATAGTTTATTAAATTCCTTGCACGAAAAGAAGATGACGTATATAGTCCACTTAAGTTTTTACATACGAAATGGATAAATTATAGTCAATTTAGTTTTTTATAAAAAATTTAAAAATGGACGATGTATAGTCCATTAAATTTTTTATATATAGCCAGTCCATTTAAGTTTTTGCATGAAAAATAGACGATGTATAGTCCATATAATTTTTTCCATACGAATAGAACGATTTATAGTCGATAAAAATTTTTCATAAAAAATTTAAAAAAGACGATGTACAGTCCATTAATTTTTTTATTAAAACATTTTTTGCATGAAAAATGGATGATGTATAGTTTATTAAATTCCTTGCACGAAAAGAAGACGATGTATATAGTCCACTTAAGTTTTTACATACGAAATGGATAAATTATAGTCAATTTAGTTTTTTATAAAAAATTTAAAAATGGACGATGTATAGTCCATTAAATTTTGTATATATAGCCAGTTCATTTAAGTTTTTGCATGAAAAATAGACGATGTATAGTCTATATAATTTTTTGCATACGAATAGAACGATTTATAGTCGATAAAATTTTTTCATAAAAAATTTAAAAATTACGATGTATAGTCCATTAAATTTTTTTTATAAAAAAATTTTTCAATGAAAAATGGATGATGTATAGTTTATTAAATTCCTTGCACGAAAAGAAGACGACGTATATAGTCCACTTAAGTTTTTATATACGAAATGGATAAATTATAGTCAATTTAGTTTTTTATAAAAAATTTAAAAATGGACGATGTATAGTCCATTAAATTTTGTATATATAGCCAGTCCATTTAAGTTTTTGCATGAAAAATAGACGATGTATAGTCTATATAATTTTTTGCATACGAATCGGAAGATTTAAAGTCGACTATATTTTTGAATAAAAAATTTAAAAAAAGACGATGTATAGTCCATTAATTTTTTTTATAAAAAAATTTTTTGCATGAAAAATGGATGATGTATAGTTTATTAAATTCCTTGCACGAAAAGAAGATGACGTATATAGTCCACTTAAGTTTTTACATACGAAATGGATAAATTATAGTCAATTTAGTTTTTTATAAAAAATTTAAAAATGGACGATGTATAGTCCATTAAATTTTTTATATATAGCCAGTCCATTTAATTTTTTGCATGAAAAATAGACGATGTATAGTCTATATAATTTGTTGCATACGAATCGGATGATTTAAAGTCGACTAAAT
This sequence comes from Tachina lurida, assembly GCA_944452675.1. Taxonomy (NCBI): domain Eukaryota; kingdom Metazoa; phylum Arthropoda; class Insecta; order Diptera; family Tachinidae; genus Tachina; species Tachina lurida. The sequence continues at coordinate 142,213,533 of OX101752.1, forward strand.
TTGTTCATAAAAATTGAAAAAAAGACGATGTATAGTCCATTAAATTTTTTTCATAAAAAAATTTTTTCCATGAAAAATGGATGATGTATGGTTTATTAAATTCCTTGCACGAAAAGAAGACGACGTATATAGTCCACTTAAGTTTTTAAATACGAAATGGACGAATTATAGTCAATTTAATTTTTTATAAAAAAAATTTAAAAATGGACGATGTATAGTCCATTAAATTTTGTATATATTGCCAGTCCATTTAAGTTTTTGCATGAAAAATAGACGATGTATAGTCTATATAATTCTTTGCATACGAATAGGACGATTTATAGTCGATAAAATTTTTTCATAAAAAATTTAAAAAAGACGATGTATAGTCCATTAAATTTTTTTTATAAAAAAATTTTTTGCATGAAAAATGGATGATGTATAGTTTATTAAATTCCTTGCACGAAAAGAAGATGACGTATATAGTCCACTTAAGTTTTTATATACGAAATGGATAAATTATAGTCAATTTAGTTTTTTATAAAAAATTTAAAAATGGACGATGTATAGTCCATTAAATTTTGTATATATAGCCAGTACATTTAATTTTTTGCATGAAAAATAGACGATGTATAGTCTATATAATTTGTTGCATACGAATCGGACGATTTAAAGTCGACTAAATTTTTTCATAAAAATTGAAAAAAAGACGATGTATAGTCCATTAATTTTTTTTTATAAAAAAATTTTTTGCATGAAAAATGGATGATGTAAAGCTTATTAAATTGCTTGCACGAAAAGAAGACGACGTATATAGTCCACTTAAGTTTTTACATACGAAATGGATAAATTAAAGTCAATTTAATTTTTTATAAAAAAATTTAAAAATGGACGATGTATAGTCCATTAAATTTTGTATATATAGCCAGTCCATTTTAGTTTTTGCATGAAAAATAGACGATGTATAGTCTATATAATTTTTTGCATACGAATAGAACGATTTATAGTCGATAAAATTTTTTCATAAAAAATTGAAAAAAGACGATGTATAGTCCATTAATTTTTTTTTATAAAAAAATTGTTTGCATGAAAAATGGATGATGTATGGTTTATTAAATTCCTTGCACGAAAAGAAGATGACGTATATAGTCCACTTAAGTTTTTATATACGAAATGGATAAATTATAGTCAATTTAGTTTTTTATAAAAAATTTAAAAATGGACGATGTATAGTCCATTAAATTTTGTATATATAGCCAGTCCATTTAATTTTTTGCATGAAAAATAGACGATGTATAGTCTATATAATTTGTTGCATACGAATCGGACGATTTAAAGTCGACTAAATTTTTTCATAAAAATTGAAAAAAGACGATGAATAGTCCATTAAATTTTTTTTATAAAAAAATTTTTTGCATGAAAAATGGATGATGTATAGTTTATTAAATTCCTTGCACGAAAAGAAGACGACGTATATAGTCCACTTAAGTTTTTAAATACGAAATGGATAAATTATAGTCAATTTAGTTTTTTATAAAAAATTTAAAAATGGACGATGATAGTCCATTAAATTTTGTATATATAGCCAGTCCATTTAAGTTTTTGCATGAAAAATAGACGATGTATAGTCTATATAATTTTTTGCATACGAATAGAACGATTTATAGCCGATAAAATTTTTTCATAAAAAATTGAAAAAAGACGATGTATAGTCCATTAAATTTTTTTTATATAAAAATTTTTTGCATGAAAAATGGATGATGTATAGTTTATTAAATTCCTAGCACGAAAAGAAGACGACGTATATAGTCCACTTAAGTTTTTAAATAAGAAATGGACGAATTATAGTCAATTTAGTTTTTATAAAAAATTTAAAAATGGACGATGTATAGTCCATTAAATTTTGTATATATAGCCAGTCCATTTAATTTTTTGCATGTAAAATAGACGATGTATAGTCTATATAATTTTTTGCATACGAATAGAACGATTTATAGTCGATAAAATTTTTTCATAAAAAATTGAAAAAAGACGATGTATAGTCCATTAAATTTTTTTATAAAAAAATTTTTTGCATGAAAAATGGATGATGTATAGTTTATTAAATTCCTTGCACGAAAAGAAGACGACGTATATAGTCCACTTAAGTTTTTAAATACGAAATGGATAAATTATAGTCAATTTAGTTTTTTATAACAATTTAAATAATGGACGATGTATAGTCCATTAAATTTCGTATATATATAGCCAGGCCATTAATTTTTTCCATGAAAAATAGACGATGTATAGTCTATATAATCTGTTGCATACGAATCGGACGATTTAAAGTCGACTAAATTTTTTCATAAAAAATTGAAAAAAAAGACGATGTATAGTCCATTAAATTTTTTTCATAAAAAATTTTTTTGCATGAAAAATGGATGATGTATATAATATGTATATATAAGGGAGATAATACAAACTACGACACAAGGTGCATACAAATTAAGAGCATATTAGTGCACTCTGAGCTATGGTCGATTGTTAGCTAAGCCAGCTGAAGAGAAGGCAGCAGAAGCATGGGTCAAATCGGATGAAAAGGCTCTTGCTACCATAATGTTGTCCGTAAAGCAGTCTCAGCTGAGCTATGTAAAAAACTGTGAAACGGCGTTTGATGCATGGAAGAAGCTTGGTAATATTTATATGCCCAGCGGCCCTCTACCTAAAGTGAGTCTTTACAAGAAGTTACTCAGTCTGCGTATGACTGAAACTTCAACAATGACGGAATATCTCAATGGTTTTATTGAAGCTTCGGACAAATTGGCTGAGGTCGGAATTAAACTAACTGAAAAGCTTTTAGTTATAATTTTATTATCGAGTTTGCCAAAGGAGTGGGAGAATTTCGTTATAGCAATAGAAACCAGAGATGTCTTACCTGCCCTTGATGTTTTAAAGCTGAAATTGGTAGAAGAAAGTTACCGAAGAGCACATCAAAATGAAAACGAAGCTGCTTGTGTTGTAAGTCAACAGGCCTTTGTGGCACGATCTGGTTGCCATAATAAAACTAAGAGCAATTATAATCAAAATGGCGGCAGTAGCGGTAAAAAACTTAAATGCTACAACTGTGGCAAACGTGGCCATTTTGCAAAAAACACCAAAAGTACAAGAAACAACGCAGAAAAAGGAGAACAACATCGTTCCTTCGCAATGCTTGCGGCCAGTAATAGTAGTAGTTTTGATAAAAATTCTTGGTGCGACTGCACATATGTGCTGCAAACGTGAACTGTTCTCAACGTTCGTAGAATATACAGACACAACTACACTAGCATGTAATAATTGTATACAATCAGAGGGTAAAGGGGATATTAAAATAAGAACAGAAAGTGGCGAAGTGATTTTGCGTGACGTTCTTTATGTTCCTGCAATTACTGGCAACTTTATATCAGTTGGAAAAGCAACAGCTAATGGATTTATTGTGAATAGGGTTTGGGATTTCCCGGACTTTTGCACTTCCCGGGAAACGGGAATTAAAAAATCGAATTCCCGAGAAAGGCTAGTTTTCTAAATTAAATACATTTATTAAATGAAAGTTGGTGAAATATCGATTGTTTTATAAATGTAAGCATTCTTTTGAAATAAAAGTTAATAAAAAAGCAGTTCTAAGACAAATTTTTAAGAATTTTTAATTGAACCTAAGCAAATGGAATAAAGTTATTACAGAGCAAAAGATCATATAAAAACCGTTTGACGACTGTTACCACAATCAGTAGACAATTTTCTAATAAGACCTACCTATCTTCATTTTAATAAGAATTTGCCTTGCTTGTTTCTCATTCTTTTTGAAAAAGTTTCAGGCGGTTTCTTATCGTTAAGTACAAGCAGGTTACAGTACCATACTGCGCTGCGCCGAATTTTGAATACCCTGAGCGACAGTATGTCTAAGTGTCTTTCATTTTATTTCTCCTAAAATATTTTCTGCAGGGTTTCCATAATAGCGTCTACTTGTAATCAATTTAAGTTTCGTCAACTCAGAGTTCTTACAGCTTGAAATTTTCACTACACTTTTCAAAATTTTTTCACTAATTCGGCGAAAAATCACTTCAAGTTCGCTTAGCATCGAATTACTTACTTTAGGAAACGATTATATCATTGCAATCATTGATACTTATACAATTTATTCCACTTTTTTTAGGAGATATGGTATGACCTCAATTTAATGGAATTTTTATGAAATTTCAGACTAGATTTGAATAGCTCACATTTTTATTTTATATTAAAAAAACATGGACATTTTACTTCTTGTTTATCGGAGTCGAAAGAATTCTTTCTTTCTTACAGTTACATTTAAAACAAAAACTCAATTTAAATTTTAAGATTAAAAAATTTCCTTCGAACAAGGTATATGTAAGTGTTTAAACAGACAATGCAAAACGTGTCAACGTTCGTGTAAATTTAGTCATACAATCATTCAAACGAACTTTTGTAATATATAAAAAATAATAAGTTTTTATATTAAAGTAAA